>CM061047.1:7037843-7749093 GCA_030762985.1 Adelphocoris suturalis
TGTTCGATACCAAAAGTAGGCAAATGGGTTGTAATGGTTCGTCGATAGTCGTGGAAATAACCACAACACGAGGCCTTCTCCGGAAATCTCCGTCAATTTTCAACGACCCGAATCGCCGCACACGGGAAGGCTCACGCCTCCGGTAAAGTTCCCGCGCCACGTCCGCTAGACGACTAGACTAATGACTTTTAAGAGGGAAAGATGAAGCCGGCAGTGCCAGAGTGCGGATGGCCCCCAGTAGGCCAGCCAGAGGCTTCATAGTAGGCCAGGCGATCCCTCCACGAGGGTGAATGGTATAACGGGCCGTAATGGTCCTCGCCTCTGGATGTTTGCAGTGAATTAATTCGTGGAGAGAGGGTGACGCTGACCTACTCACACGGATACCTTATTCCCTTCATGAGTCAAAACGCCGAAAGGAATGCAGCAAGTTCCATAAACAATAGAAGCATTTCCGTTAATTATTTCCAATAATAAGCCTTTGTAATCGTATAGGAAAATTTTTTTTTCATTTTCTCTCAAACTTTGTCACTTTACGTTTCAAGGTGTGTAGATTCCAAAACTGTAATGTCCGTCCACCGTCCAGGCCATTAGAGGCCAACTTGATGAAAAAAATCCGCCACTCCACTTGGGGTCTAGTTGGTCCCAGAATCTAGCCAGCCCGATCGCTTCACACGCATCATGCAATGAGCCAAAAAATGGGCCAAAAACGGGTTTTTTTTAAATCTTTCTATTAACTTCGATTCTCTTCTTGCTTTCTTTCTTTCTTGAGACAAAATTTCAGATCGATTTTTAACCCACTTCCCAATATCTAATCGATCTGAAATTTTGCACACGAGTTCATGCTGGCGTACATTTTAATCTATCAAATTTTCGCAAAGAAAAAGTTAGTTATACTATAAATTTTCGAAAATTTGAAATTTAATATGGGACACCTTACAAGTGTTGTGTATTGTAGGGAGGAGGAGTGAGGGAGGGGGAGGATGAGGAGGAGGAGGAAGGAGGAGGGGTGGAGGGAGGAGGAGGAGGAGGAGGAGATGAGGAGGGAGGAGGAGGAGGGAAGAGGGAGGAGAAAAATACTATTGAAAGTCTGCATAAAATGACAACGAATCCCGGGTCAATAAAATATTAAATGATTTTCCTTGTCAATTTAATTTCAGTTATTATCAATGAGACTTTGAAACAATGTGATTTTGTTTCAATTTACTGTTGCCAAGAAACTACCACATATTGGAACAACAATAAAATTAACCGAGAACATGAGAGAAAGAAAGAGTTACATTAAAAACTTGTTTTTATGGGTTCCTTTTTTTTCCCTCATACTTAGGTTTTGACATGGATATGTCTTTGCTCTGGGGAGTCAACCAAAAATTTCCGTGATGCAAAATTTGTGTCACAATTTCAGTGTTTTTCACGTACAACCCAGTTGTACAGTTGTACAGTTGTACAATTGTAGAGTTGTACAATTGTACAGTTGTACAACCCCGTTGCTAGGGGAATGGAACTTCCACAGTTTTCATCGCACATAAATCGTTCGCCACTCGTTGGAAAGCGCTTGATTTATGTGATAAATGTTCACATCTCAAGCTACCAATTTCCCCCTCCTTACGTACCATTCCTGAACTAAGTTGATTGGACTATAAACAATTTTAATAAGCCGGTTACAATATTCTTAACGTAAAGCAGTAGCATCATTTACTCCAGTTCATAGGAAACGTTTTCATCCTCTTGACAACAGCCAACTGTTAACAACAACTCATTGTAGTGGCTTCTCTCCACAGTTATTTTCAACATTTCTATGAGCGAACCGTTGTTTTGTTGGAATTAGTCGGGATGCGGCCATGCGGCCCAGGGATTTGTTTAAAATTAAAGGATTTGTTTACAACTCTCGAGGACAACCGTTATGAAATCCCCAATCAAAGACAAAGCAGATACTGGAACTCGTTTACGAGTTGTTTTCTATTTCTATTGATTTTCACGTACAACCAATGCGTTACTAGCGAAGTATAACTACCTCAGTTTTCATAGCAGGAAAATCGTTCGCAACTTTTTGTAATGCTCTCACTTTATCCCAACATCTCACGATCCCTAAACCATTGTAATGTCGAGGAAAGGTGATTTATTACGCTAATTTGTAAACTGATATTGTAAACTGATAATTATTGTAAACATAATGAACTAATAATGTGAAAAGAAGGCACTAATTACATGGTAGGTAAATATTGAGTAGTAGGTAGGTACTTGTAAGTTACTCAACTGAGTGAGCTGAATTGCCTCCTGTTTATCCCAAGAGTTGAGATTTGATAGGGAAACTCTCTCGGACACTAAGAGACGATTGCAATTATTGGCTCTTTTCCAATCAGCTGAGTGAGCAAAATTCTCTCCTGTTACCCCTAGAAAGTTGAAATTCGATAGGGATACTCTCAGGGACACTAAGAGACGATTGCAATTATTTGCTCATTCCTTATCAGCTGAGTGAGATAAAATCTCTCCTGTTCGTCCTAGGAATGTCCCTGGGACATTAGGAATCGATTGAAATGATTGGCTCATTCTTATTCAGCTGAGTGAGCTGAATTGTTTCCTGTTGGTTTAGTATTATTACTATTATTTGTATTATTATTATTATTATTCTATTTTATTTTATTTTATTGCATTTTTAGACATTTTTTCAACATTAACCTATCACCGTAAAAGTGTGGGATCCTGAGCTGTAAAGGTGTGAACCTTTTGGGAGGCACCATGTGCCAAGTTTTGTTCATTTACTAGATATAAATATATGGGGCTTAATAATTGTAGACCCATGACCTGCGTTGAAGGGCTATCTAATACAGAAATAATAAACCGTTGTGTAACAATTTGCAGCGTTTTTAGTAGGGAATTCGTGCATTAGGACATTTGGTTGCTTCGGAGTCCACGAAAGTTCAAATGATGTGGTCTTTTGCTCACATTCAAAGACAAAAAACTGTTTTGTTCTCCAAAATGAAGATTTTTGTTCAAATTTTCATCCTAGTCAGGTTAGATCTCGTTGCTTCCTGAGTGACGCAAATCCTTGCAACATGCAAACTAGAATAATGTCTAGTCTATGGCATTAATATCCGAATTGATCATTAGGTATGCCCCAGATCAGAAGCTTGAAATAGGATTGAGCAGAGCAGATTCCAGTGGAAAATTGTAGTAGAATACTATGGGGAAATGCCGCATTCTTAAGATGTTGATGTTTCATAGTTTTGTTCTCAAATTTGGAATCAGCATCGTAAAACCCCTGCATTCTTGTGCATTCAGTCTAGTTTTGACATAGTTAGAAAGGATACCGTATTATGACTAAGTGTCGGCGGTCGGGAAGATATCTCTGGAATAACATTAGCGAACATGATTTTATATTACGTCCAGTCCCACCATCACGGATTATTGGTGTGGTTGTGAATCATCATGGAGTTGAAGACCAGTGACTCAAGGAGTATCCTATGCTTCGTATCCAAGAAAACAGAATACACACAGGTTTATCGACGGCAGCTATCATTTGAAAAAAACTGACATCGAAGCTTCGCCATTAACTTAAAGGGAAATCATGGATTGGAAGTTAGCACGTAGGTATCTAATAACGTAGTCGAACGATGTAAAAGGATTTAGAAACGCAAATATTTCAGAGAAAGTGAGAAAAAATTGATGTTACAGGTACCTCAACTCACGGATACAGTTATTTATCGGTGCTAAAATGAGAACGATTTCAACGTCAGCACAATTTTTCTACACCAAAATAATTATAACTAATAATAGTGATAGTAAATTTTTTATGTAGGATTCATTGTTACTCACGGTCATTGTCAAGAGGAACAATACCATGAAGGGTTGACACTAATCCATTGGTAGTTAATACCCATATTCAAGAAAAGGTTTGTGCTTACCTATTTACTTGGTTTTTTTCTAAGGTTTTCATTGAGTTTGATTGCTAATACTGTATTGTTGAATGGTCTAGCAAATTTTGATGATCATACCTTCAGTTGATTTCAGATATAAGGCCAAAACTTCAAAAATGCTGTGATATTTTTTTACAATGTCCAATATATTACCAAATCAACCAATTACCAAATGCATTCTTCTTCTTTTGATTTGCAAAATTACCCAATTTTCGATGTTGCATATTTTGATAAACTGATCCATAATCGTATTAATTTTCTACATTAAATTTATTTCTTAATTTAATGCGTATATGTAGACAAAAATAGAAAAATTACCCTACCTTCTCTAGGGGACCCTTAAACACAATGTTTGAGTTCCCCGTACGCATTTCAAAATTGATTTGCCATTTGCCATCTCCACTATAGTAGAATTGGTGTGTTGACATCTATATGTAGATAGTAGGCCCATTGCAAGCTGGCGTTTTGAGAACCCGCCCGAAGCGCCTACACCTATGACTGGGCATTCTTGACACTAGTACAAATGCTAATACTGTATTGTTTGTCTTGGAGAAGCCTTGAGATGCCCTCATTAAGCCGTCACTTCCTTTCTGAGAGTCATCATCAGTGGGATCAAACGAGGTAGCAACTCCTGGGCTATGCAAGGGACGGACGATCCCCTGAGAAAAAATGTACATTTACCCCGGTAACGAGTCAGGGGTAGAAATCCCAAAACGCTTTACCCCCGGACTAAGTTGATACTGAGTTGAGGGAAGTTTGGGCTTGGACGACGCAGTCAGACTGGAATCATGATTGAGATGATGATTGGTTACTCCAAAAGCTTGGAAACGAAGAAGCTGCTTCAAAATTCTTTGAGTAACTGCACAATATATTACTATATCTCAGATACATCACCATTTTCTCCAACTGATGATGAGAAATCGACGTTTGAGAAATTTATGTTTCGTAATCGTCCTACCCCGGGTAGATGGAGGAAGGAACTCTTCTGGCTATGTCAGTAGGCACTTCTCCTCCCCATTGTATTTCTGTGAGTTTAGCCCCAGGTCCCACGACGCCAGTACAGCCAGCTATCACTTAATTTTGGGGCGCAATCGCTCTGAATGCTGACCAAATGAATGCTCCACCTGTTAGGACTCTGGTGGTTATCCATTCCAGTATCATGTTAGGAAAGCCTGCCTTTGCCAATTCTTTTACTGACCTCTTGTACCATAAACCACGCCAGGTAATGGTTGCACCTATTACTTCAATCTGGTAAAGGCTAGCAGAGCAGTTGCATGTAGAAGAGCGTCAACTTGATATTTCTCAACTTTGGCAGCATTGATATCCACAAGCGATCTTCTTTCCAAACCGGAGATTATTGAACCACCAAATGTGAACCCCCTGATGGTGCCACCACGAGGAGGTCAGGTCGGTATCCACGACCTTCCAGGTTGAAGTGGGGCTCCAGCCAAGTCGGCCATCCTTTCCGTCTAGCGTAACCATCTAGTAGATTCAGAGCAGCATTATGACGTGCGCATCTGGGTCGGACCATTGAAGGGCAGATCTGAAGTACATGTGCAGCAGTCACTGGTGTAGAGCATCCCATTCGAGGATAGTGATTAGTTCCAATGTGCCATCCCCTAGCTATGCGTACTCCTATGGGCAGAGATCCAGTATGGACTTTCACAAGACCCAATGATCTCCATCCCTTTAGTTTCGTGGAGGGAATTCTGAGCCACTTAGTGCTGGTTTTTGCGTCTCTAGATCTGATTAGCTCTGCTTCATCTGGGGTCCCATAAAGGAGTTGAGCTCTTATAACAGGTCTTGTACTCAGCAGGTATTCCTGACTATCCACATCATTGAAGAGGAGAGAGAATATTCCTCAGTCTATTGCATCTCATGGCAGGGATTTGAGTTGATACCTTAATGACACCAAGACCCCATCTACCACTGGGCCGTGGATGTAGTCGTTTGCTGAATCAAATGGGAGCCTTAACCACTTCTTAACAAACCCTCTAGTTACAACTTCCATTTGTTTCAAAACTGCTATCGTAGTGTTTCCAAGCACTAAATGTATCACGAGTTTCTGCAGGGGGTTCAGAGGGAATCGATCAATACGTGCAAGTGCATCTGTTATTTTTGCCAGTATGTTACGACAGATTTCTTGGACCCCAAATGGTACCCCAAGATATGTCCATCGAACATTGTGAAGTGCTGCCCTGATGAGTTGTTCATTCATATTGATAACATTACATTACATTTGCGTTGACAAATTTTTTTCTACTTTTATCACGACACAGCATCCCTATCTTTGGTAGTGGGGATGCAATAAATCTGCGTTGTAGGTGGACAGGACTTAAGGTCCTCCCACCCCCTCCCTCTTCATCACACAGGTGGATGAATCGCTATGTCGTAATTTTGCTTTCCTTACGCGGTTATTTTCCAATACCATCCATAATGCACCATTTTGGAAAGCTCTCGCAATACCTTACAGCTGATAGAATAAAATAATTAAGGTGAAATGGCTAATTAAGGATTTCATGATTAGAAATTACAAAAGCAAGAGCAATTGCTTCATCCATTAGGTCAAATTTCCGGGAATGGATGTTCGTTGAATTGATTTGTCGGAAAAGGAGAAGAAAGCGTAAATGTTCGTCTTGCGGTAGGCTCGCACAGTTTGGGCGACTTACCGAAGTTAAACAAACGACCACATGGTGAACACAATGAGATCCGACCATTTCGCAATAAGGGTGTATCAGAAGACCTCGAACGTTTCCTGCCAGTCTGCCCCGTTCTTGCAAAATTCCAGGTGCTAGTTTTTGGTCTCTTCGGCCTTCTCGAGACATCTTTCAGAGATATTGTTCATTGTAATGTAATTTTCATTGGGTTGTTGTTACTTCGATCATACTACATTATTCGAATTGAGATTCATGTCCTGCAGGCCACAAAAGCAGCAAATTTTGGCAAATGTATATACAAGCCTAACATATTCGGGGTGAACACAGTTAAGGTGTTACAATCTTCAGGAGTCGATTCTAGAGGTCATTTCTGATCTATTGTTCCTCTAAAGATTTTTAAAAACTTTTTTTTTTTTTTTTTGTTATTCAATTTCCAAGTTTTTTTCCCCTTATTCAGCAAACGACTTTAAAACGGCCACGACTCCTCTTATAATCACTGTAAACTCAAAAATAAGGACATCATTGAAAAGAGCTTAAATTTCCAATCTCTCTCAAGCCAAACCAAAATTTGTTGAGTACACTTAATGCGTGAGAAAGTAGGCCAAAGTGCGAATTTTGAAATGTTTCTAGAATATGACTTAGATTCATCCGTTTTTCTTCTCCAAATCACAAACTTATTTTGAGAGGCACTCCTAGTGAAAAACTTTCTGAGAATCTCAGAGTTCCAACGGTACAGTCAATTTCACTTTTAGTCAGCTTATTAGGGGAAAAAATTATGCTTTAATGTTAAAAAAGCGGGGTTTTTAAATGAAATCGAGGGTTTTCTAGAAAAATGACCCTCTATGAAAATTCGAGTTTGGGGCCGTTGTCTACGTATTTTTCCCAGCTGTATAGAATGGTAACACTCGCAGTGCACCCAAACTTCTTTATGACCGAGTTATGCACTTCGCCTAACAAGTTTTACCCTTAAAAGAACATAAAATTGAGAGTAAAAAACTAAAAATTTGTGGGTTAAATTGAAAAACTCGATTATAACGGACGTTGATCTAGTTACCATTCGATCCTGGGTAAAAAACACGTGGAAACAGGCCCCAACTCGTATTTTCATAAAGGTCATTTTCATGAAAAATCTCGATTTCATTGATAACCACGTTCTTAACATTAAATCATTATTTTCTCCACTAATAAGCAGAGTAAAAGGAAAATTGACAGTACAGTTGGAACGCTGAGATTCCTAGAAAGTTTTTCACCAGGACTGCCTCTCAAAATAAGTACCTATGTAATTTGGAGCAGAAAAACAAATGGAAAAAGTCAAATTCTGGAGAAATTTCAAAATTTACAATAAGTATGGGCTCTTTTCTTACGCATTAAGTCGAATCAAAAAATGTTGGTTCAACTTCAGAGAGAAATGTTGAGTTTACAGTGATTATAAGGGGAGTTATGGCCATTGTAATTTCATAAGATGCAAAACACACCAAATTCTTCAAAATTGGATAACTCGAAAACGAAGCGTTTAAAATATCTTCAAGATGAACTCTCGATCAGAAATGAGCTCTAATTTCAACTCCTGAAGTTTGCACCTCAAGTGTGTTCATCCTGCATACATGAGAATAACAATGAAAATCAATGTTACCGATGAACAAGATTAAAATCATAATAAATATAGGTACTTGTGGTATAGTATAGGCAATAATAATATATGTTTTTAAATATTTATATGCATAAAAATGGACTCTTAGTTAACTTCTACTTAGATTTATCTATTACAATCAAAGAAATATTATTGTTATTTCTTTCAGTTTTATTTTGGGTATTATGTTGGTGTTATTGAGTTCACCATCGTGAAATGTTGAATAAAACAGCAAAACATAATAAGTGACCTTTTTTCTTCTTCATGGGCATTAGCAAACTATTACCTTTACCATCCCCTACAAAACAACTGTTCAGCATTTATTCGTTTTTGTTCATCTACACCAGCACATCAAAAATGTAGAGCAAACAATGCATGTTGTGTGCTCATGTATGAGACTTGGTATGTAAATTGAAATTTGAAACACCAAACCGAAATGTGCACGAAAATCAACTTTTAAAAAAAATTAATCTCACTGTGTGGGTATTCGAGAAATCCGTAATACTTCCATTGTATTTGCAACCGCATACTATTTTACGGAATCCTGGCTCCATTTAATGTTATTTAAACTATGTACTCAACTTGGGTAAAGTCAAATCACAAAATAAGGGAAAGGTGTGCCACACCTATTTGGTCAGACTTTTATCTTTTTTTGCATATGCCTACAGTTACCTTTCCCTTCACACGCAGCGGGGTGAAGGCTTAGCCGAACTTGGATTTCTAGTTTCTTTAAGAGGATCGAACAGCTGTTATGCCTCGTCAGCCGTACATAATTACCAACGTCAGCATTGCTCCAAACCGTAATTTCCGATCTTCCCGATCGTTATCAGTTTAGTAAAATCGGAAACTGTCCGCGATAAGGAGATCCGCACTTATCAGGCAGTACAATCAGGTAAAGGGCGGTGAGAGAATGTTGACCCCTCAAGTAAGGATGCCGCGTTACGAAAGACGCCAAGCGGACTGTGGGAACCTGAGCAGTAGGTACTGCACGACCCCGCTCCCTTCTCAAGGCCCGCAAGTCGCTCGAATTTCCACAGATAGAGACCTCCGATCAAAGTTTCGATCAAATCAATCTGAATTCCCTTCTTTTTTTAACAGAAATATTAGAATGACAAGCCATGAAGTGTTTCGATCTTGAGGGACCATTCAAGTTGTTGCAGGTAGCCTACATTCTGTGTATGAGGTAGGACCTGTGATCTATTTAATTGAGAAATTTTCTTGATTGCTTAAAACACTCAAGGCATCGTCCGCTTTCTCGTATTTACAAGATGCTCCTAATATTAATAAACTACCAATATAATCAGCCTAATATTGTTGGAATTATCAGTCTAATATTTTTGGAATTATCACAGAGCACGTTATTAGAAAGGAACTTGTAATCAAAAGGTTGTTAGGTACAAGGTAGCATAATACAGGTACATGAAAATCTACAATGGAGGTTGGTAGATAAGAGAATTCAGTTATTAAGCATAACTCTAACTATAAGAACAATTACCTCGCCGGAAGAGGTACCAAAAATACCACAGTTATAATAAGTAACAAATATAGGTACCAGAAGCAAAAATAGTTAGTTATTCCAACAATAGGAACTTAATTCTCTTGTCAATAATTTTATGTAGAACTTGAATGTATGAATGAAATTATTCATTTGTAAAGGCCTTTCGGCGTGACAAGATTTTCTTGGAGTTCAGCCATATGATACCTATTTCAAATAGGAATACCAATGCTAAGAACACTAAAGATTGAAATATATTACAATAATTGTTTTCTTGGTAAACTAGTTTGTCCAAGTAGCACAAACCTATTTTATAATCACTGCATAAAATAATTACGTACTTACCATATATTTTATGGAAGTTCTTTTCAGTTCTATGTATTTTTAGGTACTTGTTGGATTGTATGTGTACAGAAAAGCTTTCAAATACGGAAATAATGAAACTTTGTTCAATAAATTTGTAGCATTTTCGTTTGTATAGATTTTCCTGCAATTGTTGGTATTTTGTTCTAGATTGTGGACGGTAGAACGACCTAGAGGACAGGGGTCCAACTATCAAGCCGTGAGGAGGACCTGCAGAGAGCGGGGATGTCTCTACGAGGACCCCGAGTTCCCACCATCCCCGAGGTCCCTGTACAGGCACAAGAAACCCCCTTTGCAGCCTATCGTGTGGATGCGACCTCATGTAATTAATTACATTTAATAATTAATATGAGTCATAACTTATTGGGTACTAGTTATGAATAATAGGGGTATTAACTATTTAGTCAAGAAGCCGAGGCCTTAAATAAGTAGTAATTTCAAGAGAAAGTTTGAGATTAGATTTTATAAATGTCGCCCGTTCTGAGTGAGAAAATCTTTGTCTGCCATCTCGAAGTTGGTGGAATACAAAATGGCGGTTTTTCTCTAACAATTCCAAAACCGTATATCCCAAAGAAATTTGTATACCTACGTAGCAAAGATGGAGAGCATATAAAACCAAAACGGTTCAATCCCAAAACTCTTTATTATCTCTCAAAATAAGTTAATTACAAACATTTGATAATCGGGCTAATTTTGCCCCCCCCCCCCCCCCGTCTTGACTTTTGCACTTCAAAATCGCCTAGTGGCGTTAATATTGGTCTGATTTCAATCTGCCATAGCTCATTCCTTTCAGGATTAAATACTCTCAAGATTAAAATACAAGATACTCCTAAAATTTGTACCGAGCATATTTTGGCTGAGACCTTTCCCCATTGACTTACAGCATAACTGATGAATTTTATGTCATTTTACACATTACGTTCGCAAAAACAGCCTTTTACTTTGTACTCTAATGGGAAACGGTCTGAGCAAAACCTTACTCGATATGAACTTTGGAAAATATTTAACCCTGAATCGAATGAGGTTTGGCAGACCTGAATCAGACCAATATTAAGGCCGCTAGGTGATTTTGAAAGGCAAAAGTCTAGACGGGGAGGAGGAGAGGACTGACAATTGTTTGTAATTCACTTGTTTTGAGAGATACTGAGTTTTGGGATTGAATCGTTTTGCATTTTTATAGATTACAACTTTGCTACGAATAAAATTTTCTGTAGGATGTACGGTTTAGGAATTATTAGAGAAAAACTTCAAAATGGGCAAATTAAGTCATCTTTATGAGACCGCAATTTTTTCCCACCAATTTTGAGATGGCAGACAAAGATTTTCACACTCAGAACGGACTAAAATTTTAAAATCTGATCTCAAACCTTATCCTGAAATTACTACTATTTTTCAGCCTTGGCTCCTGGAATAATTGATAGTAGATCTATAGATAGATTTACTTTACCTACCGTTAACACATATTTACGTACATCACAACACATGTATTAAATAAATGTATTATATAAAATTCCTCAGATAAATTTCAAGACAAACATCACAATTCACAATGAAGAGGAGCTAATGATGAAAACAGAAGTTGATGAAAAAAGTTGTATATTTCCACGAAATAAAGATTTACGATGTTAGATCAATTTCGGTTATTAGCTTTTTCATTAATAACAAACAATGGCGACAGATGAAAATGATAGATAGTTTTAAAAAAGTTCTAGTCATGCAGCATGATCGTATGAGCGAATTTTCGTAAATTATCCTATTAGATTATGTTACATTGTTTTGAAATTTGAGCTCTTTGAGTTATTTACCAATTTTATGTCAGTAAAATTCGTTCTAAATAATATTCTGATTCGAAATATTTTTTGGAAATTTTAGCTTTTGTAGGGAGTTTAATCATTGATTTTTATGCAAATATTAATGGAATTTCGGTAAATTTTTTGCATGCATTCTTTAATGCTCTAGCTCGGTGTTGATTAACATTTTCTTTGTACTCAAGAAGCTCAAATTCCAAAACAATTTAACATAATACGATAACTTACGAAAATTCGCTCATACAATCTGCTGCATGAGTGGAACTTTTTTCGATCATTCTGCGATTTAGCTCGATATATTTACCTAAACATTCTCAGTAAAATAAAATTTAATAGTTGGAGGAGGAGAGGGGAGTACAATACTGTTAAATTAAAAACTTATTACCGCTGAAATCATTATGTACAAACCAAACAAAGGAACGCCCCTGTCATGCAAGCATTATAACCTATCAATATGTTTAGAAACTGTTTATTCCAAAAAATCGAAATTTTCATCATTAAAGAACTTTAATTGTTGCCAAAAAAATTCAGCTTTTCATTTGCTCAGTTCGTTCGAGTTGGTTGGTACTCCTACTAAAAAACTATTACTTATATTTTAAAATAATGATTCTAGGAGTAGGTAAGTAACCTGTAAAACTTTATAATATCTCAACAATTTTATTTTTTTTTTTTTTTTTTTTCCTGTGCCGTGAAGCAGGGGTCCGTGCTGGGTCCATGCCTTTTTGTGCTGTTTGTCAATGATTTGGCCTATCAGTTTGACGACGGTAATGTATACCTGTTTGCTGATGACATTTCCACTGTAATATCTGGATCTTCCGTCGATACTCTTCATAGTGATATCACCGACGCCGATGAAGTTGTTAAGCAGTGGTGCTTAGCTAACTCCATGATACTAAATGAAGACAAGACCCAATCATTAGACATCCGATTGAATGGAAGAATTGAGCAACACGTTACCTTTTTGGGGGTTAACATTGACAATAGATTGTCTATTCATGCTGCACCGTCTGTTTTCTTCAGTATCCCCCGCAACTCTCCTTTCCGTTTATTCATTAGAGCTACGTATTGCATTTTACTCTGGGAAAACTACTGCCGAGGTTTTCAAGCTTCAAAAAAGAGCAGTTCGAATTTTGAGGAGGCTGAATTGGGGTCAGAGCTGCCGTAGTCACTTTAGAGACCTCGGGATTCTGACAACTCCAACTTACTATGTTTTGAATTCCCTTCTGTTTGTTCGGGAGCGTACCGACTCAATCATGAGAGCCGACGATATTCATCAATATCCCACCAGAGGTAATAATAATTTACGCCCACCTGCTGCTCGACTTACAACAACGTTGACAAGTGATCCGGTACAGATGGGGTCTCGTCTTTTCAATTGCTTACCCAGGGGGTGCCCCCCCCCCCCCCCCCCCCCCCCCAAACTAAAATAGGTGAACTTAATGAAGTCTCGAGTTTTTTTAATGTGAATTGGAGGAAATACCTCCAATTGGAGGAAGTACCTGATTGAATTACCATATAAGTTTTACCTACAGATTCTCGAACTATTTTTATTCCTGTTTTGACTTAATTATCTGTATTTTGTATTGTTATATTTATTTTGTATTTCTGTTTTTTGTTTACCTGACTTTTGTATTGCCTCGTTTAGGCCTTTACAAAGAAAATATACATCTATCTACCTAAGAAATAATATGGATTTGTAAAGTTCTACATATGGCGACTTAAAACTTTGTACGAATAAACATTTCGAATTTATTGGTGACTGTTTATTTTGTGTAGGAAATGTGTCAACGACCCAGGTTCACCACGGACGGCGGCTCACGGAGTGACGTCGAACAAGGTGAACTGGGTGACGCCTGGTTCATCGGAGCCGTCTCTTCCCTCACCCTCACCCCGCGGTTCCTGGACAGGATCGTTCCTCCTGACCAGTCCTTCGACACCACCGCTAACTACTGCGGTCTCTTTAGGTAGGTACTAATAAACAGCCTTAATTTACATTACCCAACCCCTTGTATGTCCTTTTAATTGGATTGAAACTAAAGAGGAGAGACTCAGTTAAGTCTCTCTCCGATTTCGTTCAAAATTTTACTGGTACTTAGGTAGGTACCCAACTCTAGAACCAGTATAAGTAGACACGTATTCGACCATTCCTAATTCATCTTACCCACCCTCTCACGTCCTATTAATTTTATTGCAACTAACAACGAGAGGCTCAGGAAATCCCATTCCGTTTTCGATAAAAATGTTACTGGTAACTGTAGAACCACAAATAGTCGACACGTATTCGGCTATTCCTAACTCATATTACCCACCCTCATACGTCCTACTAATTTTATTGCAACTAACAAGGAGAGGCTCAGGTAAATCCTACGCAGATTCCGTTAAGAATTTTACTGGTGACTAGAGCCAGAATAATTTGACACGTATTTGGCCATTCCTAATTCATATTCCCCACCCTCTCACGTCCTATTAATTTTATTGCAACTAACAACGAGAGACTCAGGTAAATCCCACTCATATTTCGTTCAACAACTTATGGTAACTCTACAACCACAAATAGTCGACACGTATTGGGCTATTCTTAACTCATATTAATTACCCACCCTCATACGTCCTAAAAAATGGATTGAAACTAACGAGGAGAGGCTCAGGTAAGTCTCTCTCCGATTTCGTTCAGAATTTCACTGGTACTTAGGTACCTAACTCTAGAATCAGTATAAGTAGACACGTATTCGGCCATTCCTAAGTCATATTATCCTCCCAATTACGTCCTAAAAAAAATGGATTGTAACTAGCGAGGAGAGGCTCAGGTAAGTCTCTCTCCGATTTCGTTCAAAATTTTACTGGTACTTAGGTAGGTACCCAACTCTAGAACCAGTATAAGTAGACACGTATTCGGCCATTCCTAAGTCATATTATCCTCCCTCTTACGTCCTAAAAATTGGATTGAAACTAACGAGGAGAGGCTCAGGTAAGTCTCTCTCCGATTTCGTTCAAAATTTTACTGGTACTTAGGTACCTAACTCTAGAACCAGTATAAGTAGACACGTACTCGGCCATACCTAAGTTCTTTTATCCTCCCTCTTACGTCCTAAAAATTGGATTGAAACTAACGAGGAGAGGCTCAGGTAAGTCTCTCTTCGATTTCGTTCAAAATTTTACTGGTACTTAGGTACCTAACTCTAGAACCAGTATAAGTAGACACGTATTCGGCCATTCCTAAGTCATATCATCCTCCCTCTTACGTCCTAAAAATTGGATTGAAACTAACGAGGAGAGGTTCAGGTAAGTCTATTTCCAATTTAATCACATTCAATCGGCACCTTTCTACCTTACATCTCCCAAAACCTGACCATTCACCTTAATAATTAAGCAATTTTCACTTTTTTAATTAGAAATACCAATATAAATATTCACACACGTAATTCAAATAACCAAGATTTTGTTGTAATAGTCTTCACGCTCAATTTCCACAGGTTTAGGTTTTGGCATTTCGGAGAGTGGAGAGAAGTTCTAATAGATGATAGACTTCCAACTTATAAAGGGAGGCTAGTTTACTCCAGGTCAACCAACCCAACCGAATTTTGGGTCGCACTACTTGAAAAAGCATACGCTAAGTAAGTAATGATATTTATAAGTTTAAATCGAAAAATACGTTCAATGTTTACATTGTAAATTGCCTTTCATGTAACTCCTGCGCAAGGGATGTTCACCGATATAATAACTTTAAGAGCTTTCGGTAATTTAGAACTTGTGAAGAAAATAAATATGCAGGTCGTTGACTGAATCTAGAGTAACTTCCAGAAGAAAAAAAAATCTCGAAAATGATGCCAAACAACCTGAAACATGTAGTGAAGGAGTTTCCACGAACTCATTGTGGCCGCATTCTACATCGTGATGCGTTTACCAACATGATTGCAGGTGCTCGGTCATCAAGTGGCGGATATTTGGAAAGACCAAAACCAACAGATCAGTTTCAGTGATGACCAGTTTCTGTGATCATACGCCAAGTGACTGTGGCAAGAAGTCGGGGAGGTACTGTAGCCATCAAGCCCGATTCTGCCATAATTCTGGATGTCCATGTTGTAAATGGCAGCGTGAACATGGAGCTGGACAGGCGGGCTACAATTGAGGAGCTGACATGGAAATGCACTTAAGTCCAAAAATCGAAAGAATACATTTTTTCGTCGAAGTGCAAGTAAACAGTCACGACAACAGCGTGGGAAAAACCTTAGGTCCTCCCATCCTTGCTAGATCGCACCGTGACCAAGACTGACACCTTTGCATGGAGAAGAAATTATGTCCAACAAATCTGATAAGAGTTCAGAGGGAGTTCCTATGAAATTCGATTTTTGGACTTGAGTGCATTTCCATGTCAGCTCCTCAATTAATGAGAATGAAAGAAATCCCTACTCCCTTAGTCCCTATGACCAGAATCTATAAACCTGAGTCCTCCCCATTTTGTAATTCAGTTTTGTTTTAACCAAATTAACAAGTGGGGGGGACGCCCAGGTTTACCCGACGATGGCCCTGGGGATTAAGGAAGTTGAGGAAGATGGAACAGAGAAAGAAAAAGAGAGAGAGAGAGGAGGGAAAGGAGGAGAGAGGGCTATGTATAAAATGAAAAATTGCCAGTAACGCAGCATCATCGTATGAGCAAATTTTCATAAATTTGAGCACTTTGTGAGCAAAAGAATTGTTAACTATCAATTTTATGGCAAAAAAACTTGTTTATCAACTTCAACAATTCAAAAAAAGAATTTGGATTTTTAGTGTTTTTTCAGCTTTTAGGCATAGAAATATAAAGAAATAGAAGAAATGTAAATATAAATGAAATTCAAGCACGTTTTTCAGCATAATTTTGAATATAAATGGTTTAGTTTTCATCGTTAAGATATTTAGTTTGACTGAAATTTGCTTTTTAAAAAATGACAATTTTTAGCCATTTTGGGCCATTTTTAGTGACTTTTTGAAATTATCAAATATATTTTCGCGCACGTGCGCATGCTCAAAACGTGCACAGTCTGCACTAAATTTGTTATTTCAAATGGGGACCCCCGTTTTTTATTGCAGATTTGAATTCTGCGAAAAATTTCATGAAGAAATGACCCATCTCTCGATTTTTTTAGTGCGCGCCAACTGGCGCGATTCCGCTCCAAAAGTGCTCAATTTCGCTCTAAACGTGCAAAAATTGTGAAATAGGTACTGAGTTTTTGAAGATATTCAATTGCCACATGTAATACATGATTTTGGGATATTTTTTCGTGCTGAACCTCGTAATGATGTTCATTTATTGATATTTGTAAAAACAACTTCGGAAAACACCAAAGAATCGGCCAGAATTGCACTTTTCTTACGCATTTCCACACAGCACAAAGCGTACTAAAATGTAGTTCTCGGTGTTTTCCCAAGTTGGTGTCGCAAATATCAATATAAATGAACATCTCAATTTTTGCACTTTTAGAGCTAAATTGCGCGCTTTTAGAGCGGAATCGCGCCAGTTTGCGCGCACTAAAAAAATCGAGTGACGGGTCATTTCTTCATGAAATTTCACGTAGAATTCGAATCTGCAATAAAAAATGGGGATTCGCAGTTTAAAAAACGAAGTTGATGTCATTTGCACCACACTGGCGCAAATGGCGCGCGCAAAAGTTTTTTCCTGAGATATACTTGAAAAATTATGAGGAATAGCGTTGGTCCCAATTTTTTACGCTGAATTCAGGGCAAATGAATGATGGGGTGTTTCCTTTTGTTCGGACACCCTGTATATTGTGAAGGGGGGGGGGGGGGGAAATCAAGCTAAGGTAAACTGCCTGAATCAATGCATTTTCATTATATTTGAAAAGCGTGCTCAGCCCACTGCCCAGCTTTCCTCATTTAGCGTAGAATCATTTTTAAGGTGTGCCGCTTCACTCTCACTTTGTTTTAAAGCGTAAACACACTAGGTATTAGGTACTCGGGCCAAAAATTGTGAGATGCCTTCCCAGGTAGTATGCGACTAAAATAGTATACACCCACGAAAATTTTTTCAAATTTACTGATTTTTCACACCAGCTAAGGTTTGTGTCACTTCACACAAAAAACGTCTAAATTATCTTATTGGACTAAAAATTCTCTTGAGGTAAACGTTCAAGTAGACGACTCTTTTTTCATAAATGCTGAAGCACTGGATAACAGCTATACCACTGATAACTAGAACCACCCAGTATAATCATTTAGGAAGAGCCCAGCGTGTGGTAAATTTTCAAAGTCGCAAACGTCCCGCTTCGATTCACTTACGGTACCTACCTACTTACGGGTGGGAGGTACGGAACAGCACCTATGTATTTACTCAAATTGGTAGTTAACCACCAATATTGTTATGGTTTCAACAGTTGCACGAAAAACATACTAATCTACCTACTTATTTCAGGTACCTACATAATAGCATGAATCTCATGAAATCCTCTATGATTCCAGATTTTACGGCTGTTACGAGAGCCTTAGTTGTGGTGGCAGCACAACTAGGGCACTTCAAGATTTAACAGGAGGAATCGTTCAAAGCTTCGGGCTAACGAATCAGGATAGATATCTCACGTATCAAGTCCTGAACAGCGCCGTACCCAGATCTAGTCTACTTATCGCCAGTATAAATCCGGTATGTAAAAAATTCAAATATCTGCATGCAATTTACCAATCGTAACTATAATGATAAGGTAGGTGGATACCAACCAATCCTATCTATATATACAAAAAACACCAAATAAAAATTATAATTTCTACAATTTATTTGTATACTCCAACGTCATCAATTCAACCTTAAATCAATCAATCTTTATCTTTGGTCATCACCCATCACATTTCAACAATATCCCTGTCATTACGTAGATAAATTTTAAAGGCAACTCGTATGTTCAGAACGAGGTCAAATAACAATTACCTACTCTCATGTTCCTTAATTTTATAAATTAAGGCAGATAGAAAAGTCCACACTCATAAGGAACATGTAGTTTTAACACTCATTTGTAATAAGTAATAATGCTATTGTTCAATAATGGTTTGCAAATTTAGTAAAATTTGAGTATTGCTTATGGCGAAGGCCTTCTGAGGTATTTACCGGTTCTTGACTGCCAATTTGGTATGGGACTGGGGAGAAGGTATGAAAAGTTCTCTGAAACGGCCAGGAAGGCTGAATAAACTATGACTGAGGGGCCAGCCAAAGTTTTCTTTTTCTGGACCTCCCAAAAAATGCGGGCCTTGACCCAAACCAAAAACGTCTTTACAAGTCAGAGAAATGTATGAATGAATGTCTGCCTGTCCGTTATAATGGAGAGTTCCGATCCCCGGGAACAACTGATTAGGAAGGAGTTAAGACCGTATAATAGGTACCTAGTCAGGTGGGGTGACTTGGAAATGTGGGGTGACTTGGATCAGTTGGGCGAATTTTTTTGTTGGTGTGTTGGCAGTCCTGAATAAATATTTATCAGCTGTTTAAGGTCGGGTTCTCTTCGTCTGTTTCTTGGCTATTTTGTGGAATGAAGTTGGGCTCATAAAAGTATGTATTTCTAGGATTGTTTAATTTATGAATGTTGTATCGTAATATCCAGATTTTTGAAGTACAACAAACGTAGGTTCATTTGTTACTAAACGTCACTCCGAGGGTGACGAGACTCTCAGGGCAGATTACTGTGGATACATACTTCCAAAAGCCGAAGCCATCACCCCCCCCCCAACCCCCCCCCCCCCCCCCCCCCCCCCCCCCCCCCCCCCCGTTCGTGCATGGTTTTTTTTTTTTTCATAATTTTGTAAACAAAAAACTCCATATGTCGGGGTGACTTGGAAACCCCGATCCAAGTTACCCCAACATTCTGATTCACTATTTTTCAGCCATATAGTGCATTTCGTGTAGTCTTAGGTTACTAATTGGTTAAAAAAATGTTTTCAGGCATTATGAGGACATACAAAAAGAAAGTGGGGGGGGGGGGGGGGAGTATATGGATTATGACCAATCAACGCTTTAAAAGGCAGTTTCTGATATAAAAAAGAAGAACATGAAGCTAAGACATGCAAGTAGATTGTATGGGATAGCTGTATCCACATTATCACGCAAAGTGCGTAATTTGAACCCCAAAAAACATGGGGGCCAATGAAATTTTATCAATAAAAGAAGAGAATTACATCTGCAAAAATGTGGATATCGCATGTGAGTGGGGTTTTCCATTAACATCTATGCACGTCAGAGGGGTTGTGCAGCAATATTTGAATGTGAAAGGTGTAAAATACGTGAATTTAATGAAGTCTGACTTTTTTGATCCAACTTCTGTGATAATTGATGGTTTTTGTGATTTTATAATAAATACTTTTTTTATGGAATTTCTGTTACAACCTTTTTAAAAAATCACAACAGAGTTCCAAGAAGCCCCTGGAGTATGTACAAATAAAAACTGAGGCGTTTGGAATGGGGTTTCCAAGTCGGGGTGACTTGGAAATTAGCACTTTAAAAAAAATTAAAAATACAAAGGGTGCAAATAAAACAATTTCAAAAGGTGGGTTCTGTAGAAGAAGTAGCGTAACATGTTTCAAAACAAAAGTTATCACTTTATTGTTGATTTTTGACATATTTACAACTTGTTGAAGTTCGAAGTTGTACCAAGTCACCCCACTTGACGTACCTAAAATCAAGGAAGCCAAAATAGTGGATCATAAAATTCATAAGGAGCTTAAAATTCATATTCCAGTTCGATGCAGGAGCTTACCCCAGTTAGATTGTCTTTCGGCTTTTCGACAAAAGTTTGTGTTTCGCCGATTCCCTCAAGGGAGACAGGTACTTGGAATCTTGATTTTCTGTAATTTGACAAGGGAGCAAACAGATCTTCCTAAGCCCGCCATCAACCTCTGATGGGCTCTGAGAGCACTAATTTTGGTTTAAAACAGCAAATTTGTGGTGTTTTATAGACAGACACATAGTAGGTACCTACAATTTGAATAAGTAGGTTCTTTTCAATGGTCTCACATGATACAGTAACTATGTCTCTTTGGAGCCAAAATGTAATGCAAATATCTACTCTTCACGCAGATACATTGTGACTTGAATATGTCCTTTGAAACTTTCATTGTTATAACATCATTGACATTGGAGGTCGTCATCGAAAGGAAAGGACGATGCGCACTAAACTGTTCGATGAATTTAGCTCGAAAGATCTCATCATTTCAATCGCTTCTTAATGACCCGAAGAGTCTTCCTATCAAATTTTAACTTCCTGAGGTGCACAGGAGATAGTTTAGCTTACTCAGCTGATATCCTGATACAGAAAAATCCCATCATTTCCATCGTCTCTTGATGTCCCAATACCTAGAGTTTGTAATCGTGTTTACCGAATTAATTGAGAAGGATCACTATGTAAACAATTGTTCACACAACCAGGCTCATACCTTAGATTGTTGGTCACGTACTGAGCAGTTGTTAACATAATACGGTAAGGTAAATCGAGAGCTTTCCAACGAATAAAGAACGATTCTTGTGCGTTGAAAACTACAGGAGTTAAATTTACCTAGAAACCACATGGTTAAAAGTTAAAATCATCAGAAAACGTGGTAACATTTTGGTTAAGTAACAGAACGGGTATTAGAATTTCTAGAATAACTCCCAGCAAAAAGACTTATTTATGTCAAAAACACATGGAAAGTTATGCCTACAGTAAGACAGATACCTACCTACCTATCAGGAAAAATTAGTAAGGTCGAAGAATCGTGCACTACAAATACTTCAAGGTAGAAGCTATTAAGTTGGCCAGTAACTCACTAAATACTTTCTTTCCACAAAACGTATATACAAACTTTTGCAAAGGTGAACTGAATACAATTTTTCTATTTCTACATCTACATGGTATATTGGGAAAGTAATGTAAGTAAGTGAAGTTCCTATCGGATAAGAAAGTCGTATCGAAAATAAATTAAGTAGAAAAGTCTTTCCCCTCCTTATTTTTACAGAATATATCTCCCAACAGAACAACATGAACATCGCATATTCCAATTTCATTTCTGACAATTACCCCTGATTTTGCAGGAAAAGGAAAATAAACGACAGTTACGGTTACGCAATGGACTGATGACGCAAACCGCATATAGCGTAACTGGCCTCGCCCGAGTAAGGGGCCACACAGGAGAAACACCTTTAGTACGTCTGAGAAACCCTTGGGGCAAGGGCGAATGGACGGGCCCTTGGTCGGAAAGGTCCTGGGAGTGGGACACCCTTTCAGACAGAGATAAAGAGCTTCTAAGTGTTCGAGTGAGGAACGATGGAGAATTCTGGTAAGGATTCAACAGTGTAAATGATCAACTTGTACATATTTCATAAAACTCAATCAAAACTCAAAACATTTGTTTCATGATTTGAAAGTTAGGCACCTGATTCTTGTTGGGTTAAGGTTTCAAGGTAGAGTACCTCCACTGTGTTAGGTTGGAGGAAAACTCCTGAGGTCGAAGAAGTTTGATTAAATTGGCCTCAGTAGCGCAATTGATTACAGCACTGTTTCTAAAGAGCTTTCTCCTCTGAAAGAAATTAAAGGGCTGAGTTCGAACCCTGTCAAGGTATCGAATATTTTGGGCGTTACATTTGGCACAGGACAGTAGGACCCAGACTTTAATACGAAATAATTAATCCCTCTCGAGCCAGACTGTAAACATCACTGACATAGTATCTTTCACTTACTTGAACTCTCTGTGACAGATAGCTTGAACAGATTTGTAAACAATTAAATTTGGTGTGCCAGTTAATTTTGAATTATGGAATTTTGATGCTGTGGGGCAATTGGGAATTCCAATCAGTTTACTATGCAACCCACCTCCACCAGACTTTGATAGTAGGTGATTAATGAGGAGGCTAAAGAGCGCAGCACCTTCCTGTTCTTTCATTCGATGTTATGAAGCTTCATTCAAGAAGAGCTCGTCAATCCAATGAAATAGAAACTGTTGTGGCTGCTTGTGTGAATGAATTTAATGACTCCGAAATCCGTAGAGTTGTGGTTTGATTATCTTAACTAATTAATTGTAAATGGGCAATAATCCTACTTGGCTACTGAACTGTTACCTTCTACCTAAGAGCCTAACTACCTATTATTCGACGGATATTCTGCTCACGGCCCTAATTGCCGGACGATACGCCAGTAGCACTAAATGCTGACCAATAAGACAGTAGCACTAGCCACCTAAAATCCAAACCTAATACTAATGTGGCTTGAATAAAAGAATACTACATGGTAAACTAAAAGAATAAATTGAATTACTAAATCACCGGATCAAAGATACCGTAACTAAAGTACCTACTAAGTGCAAACTTGATAATGAGGTTTGAGAGGAAGGTGTTACAGGAGGCAGGTTGTTTCTTAAGCCGATTTCACATGGAGCGGTATGTCCGGAGACGGAAAGACGGAACGCAATGTGATTGGCTGTTGGGACAACAGTTGAGGATGGAGGCTGCCATGTTGCCAGAATGGGCGGTCGGCGGTAGAAATTTGTATACCGTTGCCACGTTCCGTCGAGCGTTGCGCAAGCTCATTGGACAGGAATGTTGATAACCGTAAATAGAGGTTTCAGATCAGAGAGGGTTTCAGTAGGAAGGATATGATTCCGTTTAGCGAGTGTTCATGTGAACACCCTGCCCCATTCCGCCGGCCCCTCCACTGGGTTTTCCAGCCTTCCGTCTTTCCGGTTGTTACGCTCATACCGCTCCATGTGAAACCGGCTTTAGTTGATAGAACAATCAGAAACAGGATCTGGCAGGTGAGCAGAAGTATTTATGTGTTTACCCCCACTGGGATTTCTCCTATTCCCAGCATCTTTCTCCCCTCTCTATGTTCTGCTCACCCGTCAGGCCCAAGACCTTGTTTATTGGATAAACTAAATGAGATACATGGTAGAGCGTAGGACACGACAGATAACTAGAGATACTTTTTCAATACGAAGTCAATAAAAATTTATTAAATATGATAGGTAGATGCTAAGATTGTTGCTCCATGTTAAAACGCTCTTTTAAATTTGTCTACCTAACGTGCTCATTTGTCACTGAAATTATTTGGCAGGATGTCTTTTGAGGATTTCGCCCGACATTTCACACATCTAGACCTAGTCCACATAGGTCCAGATGATTGGATGATCGAACCAGCGCTTCAAACCAAGCAGCCTTGGCGAGCTGTTTTGGCGAGAAGAAGATGGAGGAGTGGCCACAATGCAGGAGGTGGCCCCAATTTTGTTGGTCAGTTCACATTGCACATACATTACAGTACTTCGAAAAGACACAGGTGAAACTACATTTGTTGAATACTCGAAACAATAGCTTCAATCCATCAGTACCTACCTACCTTACTTCAAGATTATCTAACATAATCTCAAATATAGCTGACTGTCCACTAGACCAGGTACTCAAAAAAATACCTAATTTACCATTATGTTTTCACCCCCATTGCTATGGTATAAATTTCCCGTTCATAAATGCATATAACAGCCAAAGTAATAAAATATTTGATATCATTATACAATGCAATTCTTCTTTTTTTAGAGACGACCGCAATGAACCCTCAGTTCCACATCATGATCCCAAGATCCTCTAGCAATAAGTGTCATGTGGTGGTATCAGTTACACAATACTACGAGTTACAACCAGAAAGCAAAAAGAAAAAACAACTTTTTGCCATAGGATTCGCTGTCTATGAAATTCCACCGTCAATGACAAGATTGACTCCACAATTCGTTTCGGAACAAGTAATGACTATCAAATTATTCACTCATGTACATCCAGTAACAACCATATACCCTCTGAAAAATAATCCAAGATTGTGTTTTTGACACTCATTGTAGGTGTCATTCCATCAGCTCGTAGGTTCCTGACAATTTCTTTTGTGTATTTACAGAAACCGTTGGATGTCACGAATCACTCAGTCGCGCGGGAAGTAGTTACGTTTTTTACTCTACCGCCTGGTGATTACATTATCGTACCACAAACCAATGTGCCCAACTGTGATGGCAAATTTTTATTACGGATATTGACTGACGAGCAAAGTAATATTTGGTGAGTATTTCTACCATCCCTACAAAAACCTCCATTTAGGTAGGTACATAACCTCATTAAAAGTGATCCCAAGTTTGCTATACAGACGTTGTAAATACTAAAGCTTCATTCTCAGTGCGTGTTCTGACAGTTCATCAGAACTGGGGCGGAAAATCCCGGGGCGTTCCGGAACTTGTGGAACCGCGTTCTGCATTGCGAACGATTTCAGAACGGTGATGGTAGACTAGGGTGCAGGACTGTGTTACGCTCCAGGAAAATAACCCTCACATTCGAAGAGGTTTGGTCACCCTGGCCTCATAGCTCTGATCGTTAGAGTGTCGCAACTCCGAGAATTTCCCGTAATTTCTCGTAGTTGTGACGATGCGAGTTCGAACTCCTGTCGAGGTATCAAATATTTTTAGCCTGTTACAGTGGCGCAGTCGGTAGGAGTTCCTGGAGGACGAATGACGAAGGGAACTGCAGGCCGCTGGCTCAGCAGATGCTCGCTGGAACAAGTCAGCGGTCGAGCGAGGTCATTGTCAATTGTGTTTTGACTCAAGTGAGCGAGGAAATGAAAGGCATAACAACAGGAAATGTGATGTTTACAGTCTTTTGGCTCGAGAGGGATTTAATTAATTATTTTTTTGTATGATTTCGGGTTCTATTTCGACTGCCTCACTGTAACAGGCTAAAAATGTTTGATACCTCGACAGGAGTTCGAACTCACGTCGTCACAACTACGAGAAATTATTATTAATTTCTCGAAGTTGCGACACTCTAACGATCAGAGCCATGAGGCCAGGGTGACCAAACCTCTTCGACTGTGAGAGTTATTTTCCTGGAGCGTAACAACTGATAACGGTGGGCTAAATCCTCCCGAGCCCACGGCTTATTCTAAAATGGTAAACAAACTCTTGCTCGTCGAATCTTGGCACAATTTCGTCGAAAAAAATTGAGTTTCGTGGATGTAGACAAGATCCAACTACAACATCAATACCAACTACAAACTTCACCACCATCGTCGAAACTATCGCTTTCCGAACTTGACGAGCTACTAGTTGACAATTCGATGAAGAAATTCAAATAAAGAACAGCAAACAACTACAAAGCAAAATTTTAATGGGAACATGCGGCAACCAAAGCCGAAGAGAGCGTATTGTTCAGTTTCGTTCGAGTTCTGACAGTTCCGAAAAAAATCGGGGACTGTCAGAACCGTTCGGAACTGGGTTGGTAAAACACTGCGAATGCCAAACTCGGTGTTCTGGAACTGGGCATTCTGGCACTGCGAACGGCAAAACTCGACTGCGCTTGCCCAGAAACGTTCCGAACTGGCAATAATCTTGCCACACACTGAGAAATAATCTTAATTATGAAAGAATTATTGGATTCACCTTCCCTGATTCAAATTAAAATGCTTACTCCAAAAACTGCAGGAGCAGTACTAATAACTCTATCTGGTGGTTAGTCTACTTAGTCAAAGGCTTGGAGGCATAGGATATATAAAATCAATAAGCTAGGTAGCTACCTACTTTGACAAAAACAAGACATATTCCAAATGTTTTCTTAACTCTAAACTAAAACATTATGTTTTGCTTCAAGGGAGGTAAATGAAGACAACATGGTATTTAGAAATATATCCGCAGAATTCATGGAAGACGCTTTGATTTTGGTGAGTTGAGTTAAATTCGTCTAATGAGAAAATATGCATTAGATTACAAAATGAATAAATATTATGTTAGGTGTTAATTATAATGTTCTTCAGTCTATGTTATAAGTAAGTTATAATTTTATTATGAATATCATTAGAAAGTTTTAGTTAATACACAAATCACATTTATGTTTTCAGCCTGAGGGAAAATCTTTAGTTGCTAAGCTACTGATTAAATATCCACCTGAAGTAGATGTTAGTCAACTGCACAAAATATTGAAGTCACAATGGAAAGGTAGGTGCCAAACTTTACTCACAGAACACGAACAATCGTATGTAGAATTACTTAATATTAAATATTAAAAATTAAAATAGTAGGTACCTACGTTGGTAGACCTGCCCTACATTAACTTGATACAATACTACACTACTCCTTATAGGGTATTGTCTGAATAGGTGAGTAACTTGAAATCTTGTGTTCCAGCTTATCTCTTGGAAAAGCCCTCCGTTGAGTTGTGTAAAAGTTTAATCATGTTGCGAGACGTCAACATTAGCGGCCGGATAAACGTGTTTGATATCCCAGTTCTGATGCGCATGCTGCAATTCTGGAGGGTAAGGATTTTGTATCTCATTATTATTACATTTCCTAAATACAGTAGAAGAAAATCGTTAAAAAAAAAAAACTGGGAAAATCATCATTTCTGAATAGGAAGGAATAGATTCGTGGATTATGGTGGATTTTTGGAGGAAAAGTCTACTGGTGGTAGACCCCAATTCAACCAGTAACGAAAGGAGGTCACAGATCCCTCCTTGCCGAAGGCAATGTTTTATCAAGGACATAATAATACTGATAGGTACGACATATCTACACTGTCACATTCACTACTACATGTTTCAGAAAAAATAAATATAAACTAATCACGCAAGTCCTGAAATGTTCTTTTATTGGGGGGGCTTTGGGAAGGGGGGGTCTACTGTATTTTTTAAACTGAATGAGAAAAAATTCCCATTTTCTCTCCACTAACTTGTTGGCCCTTGTTAGCTCTATAACTCGAAGAAAAAAAAAGAAAAAAACCTTATTGCTGCTGGGTTGTAAGCCTAAACCAAAAAACTGTCACTGTAATTTAGAAATATTAAAGAATGTTTGTGCTTATCATGATAAAAATACTAGCTTTCAATGAAGACGGAGAATTTTAATATAAAATTTATGGACTTTTCAAAAAAGATACTAAAGTTGTATGAAGTATCCCAGATCGATGGACTGTTCCTTTCAAGATCCCATTCACTCCAGAACAACACATCTTAATTGGCTGAATGATGGCTAGTGTCATTATTCATAAATGCATATTACACTAGGTAGGTATGTACTTGAAATGAGTGATTACAAATAGGTAAAGTTGATCAAAAAAGAGAATGCCTAATTAACCACGAGTTCATTGGAAACAGACTGGTGCTGGGAATGCCCCCTCCATTATCCCTCACCACTGACTGCGCCACTGTCACCAATCATCTTCTGAAGTCCACTCAGCCAAAATCAGCTGTTCTTCCCTTGCTCTTGATAAATATTGTCCTACTGCTGTTTTTATACTAAATTCGCAAAATCGGTCAGTGTGGGAAGGCGAGGCATGGGGGCTCCTAGCTCCAGTCTGTCATGGACGAATGCGGCGGTCAATTAGGCATTCTCTTTTCGAAACCACTCTACATACCTACTAGGTTCCAAAATTACTTACACATAAAGGTTTCAGTATGTCTTATGTCGCACGTATTCTATCATTTGCTGACTGTTGAGACATGTGCATACGTGCCATAAATAGTAGGTATCAAATGATACACAATACAAACCCAAAATCAATAAATCCCACCATCCTTCATTCACTGTCATTCTCATTTTACAGATAGCCTTTGAGAAATTTGATAAGGGCAACCATTCCAGTAAAACGTCAAGTTACAACCTGCGAGCTTTGTTGTGGGAAGCGGGCAGCACGGTTAGCAATAAAGTGTTGGAATGCCTGGTCCTCAGATTCGCCAAAAATACAGTTCTGACTGCAGAATGTTTTGTGATGGCCATGGTGCGACTGCATTTAGCTCACGGTATGCCAAATCTAATGCATTACCCTAATAACATTGAGTTTTTTATGTATCTAATAATTTACTAAGTGTAATGTAAATGTAAATTAAGTTTCAGAACTCAGCCAAAAACTATTCTCAAAATTCAAGATGAAGGCACTGATTCACTTTTTTCAATTTCATTTCATTTTATTTATTTTGTTTTTTATTTATTTATTATTTTGTTTTTATTTTATTATTATTATTATTATTATTACTTTTTTTACTGATACCCACTATCAGATTCCAATGATGCAGCAGAACCATACGAGCGATTTTTTCTCATATTTATATTGATTTTTGTTTTGCACAAAAACTGTAAACTAGTAAATTTATGGCAACAAAATTATATTTTTTTAATCAAACGTTTTCTTATATTCTGCTTAGAATACATTTTATTATTTTCAGTAGAATCATATTTAGTTATTTTTTTAAGAACATTTTTTTTTAATTTGAGCACTTCATTGTAGGTACTCAAAAATTGCTGTCCAACGAACTTATCCTTTCTTTTGGAATGGTTGACTTTTTGTTGAAAGAACGGATTTTTCATTTCAATTCTAAGAAGAGATCATCTGAAATTATGTATATTATACATATGTTGTTTCAGAATGCCTCAAAACAGATTTCCATAGGGAAAATTTAGGAATTTTCATTTTTTAAATATTTGGAACCGTTGTAATAGCTGCAATCGCTTCGAACATTCGCTAAAACACCTCAGACTGTAATAACTCATTATTAACCACATTATTTTCTTTTCAGAAAGGTACCACAGTTTAGATACGAAAATGAAAGGAAATCCTATCTCGTTAGAAGAAGTAAGAGCCTAATCAATAATCACATATCCGTCACAAAATATATGTACCTACACAAAATAACTGTTATGTTCGACACATTAGTTAAGCGCGGGACGAGACTAATTGACCATGTATCTTACTCAGAGTTCACCTATTGCAACACGAGTCTAATTAACATTGTTTGCTTTGACCAGGGTTTTCATGTGTTTTTTCCAATAAAAATATACTATTTCCCGTAATTCATGTAATTTCCTCAGAAATTATACTTGAAACTATGAACGGCAGACGCAAGCCACGGATCAGCTCGAGTTGAGGCCTTTTCCTACATCTGAAAGTCCGTTTATGATTCACAGTTTTCAATAATTTTTTTCTGAAACATTCCTAGCCTAATGGAACGCAAACGTTGTTCGTACAGTGCACGAGACGGTTTCATTAGATTCACTGAAGTGAATCTATCAAAATCGAACGAGGAAATTACCCTTTGATTTTAAAATGTTTCTAATTTTGTATTAATATCACGAGGTCAAATTGTCCCTTGCCGTCCTAATTAGTACAAAACATAGATTTATGTCTATGGTGCAGGGGTGCCTTCAGGAAGTTTCGAGATAATTTAATCTCGTGGTCTCGGTGATGTGTAGGATAAAGGCCCTTTTACACGAGCGATTTTTTCCGGCAATAATTGCAGAAAAAAGTATTGCACAACTATTTCAAAAAAGTTGGACAACCATTCTCTCCTCGAAAAAGTTGCCAAAGATTGCAGGCAATTAATTGACGGGAGTTGTACAACATTTCAGGTCCACGAGCCCTCTCGGCAACTGTTGCATTGTGTTGAAATGAAGTCCAAGGGGTTTGGAAAATGATTGCACTATTGCGGCAATTTTTCGGCCTTGGGTCGGGAGAGGGAACGAAACAGTCAATCACATTGAGAGTTTATTTGTGCAGCATGGCCTTATGAGCAAATATTGACGTGAAACTGCACTGATGGGGTGCAGCATGGCCTTATGAGCGAATACTGACGTGAAACTGCACTGATGGGGTGCAGCAGTGCCTCATGAGAGAATTTTAACATAGGAAAGATAGGGGTTTGTGTGCAGCATGGCTTTATGAGCAAATATTGACGTGAAACTGCACTGGTGGGGTGAAGCATTGCCTCATGAGAGAATTTTAACGGAGGAAAGACAGGAGTTTATATGTGCAGCATGGCCTTATGAGGAAATATTGACGTGAAACTGCACTGGTGGGGTGAAGCATTGCCCCATGAGAGAATTTTAACGTAGCAAAGATAGGAGTTTATTTGTGCAGCATGGCCTTATGAGCAAATATCGACGTGAAAGAATTTCAGAGGTGAGAGCCAACCCACATTCTCTCTGGCTCAGAAACTGGCGCTGCCAAATTCCCCACTTTTTCCTTTGGTTGGCAGCAGCAGTGACGACCACCTCTTCACCGCCCATGGCGCAAACTGTAGTCGCCCGTGTAAACGAAGCAATTTCTATTTCTCAACTTTATTGGTGCAACACAGTGCAATTCATTCCTTGGTCAACACGAGGCAATTTTATTGCTTTGTGTTGCGTACAACTTTTCTAGTGCAATTTTTTTGGAGTTGCGCAACTTTTGTTGCTCGTGTAGGATAAGACGCCCTAATCTCACGACTACTTGAATTTAGTTTCTATCACTGATGCATACTTTAGTTTGTACACACCGCACTCCACGCGAAATTTCTGAAAATGAATCAATGTCTGAATGGAACGAGCACTGCAAGATAGAAATTCTCATCCCGCACCTAAATTAATTCACACCACTTGTCCAGTGCTTTAATTTTATGGTTACACACCGCTGATTGATTAATAAATTCCCAGTTCTTACTAATTTCTGGTTGAATGACTGATTTCAGATGATCCTGATGACGATATACTCGTGACATTACCCGAGTTATACCTTTTGTGCTCACAGAGCATACAAACAAGCCAAAGAAACTTCGATAGCCAATGTTGAAATCTTCGTCATTTGCCATGTACCATACGTTTAGGTTTTGTAACAATAAATTTGTAAATAATATTTATAAAAAATAAAAAAATATTTTATTTTCGTGTTAATAAAGACTTGTTAAAAAATTAGCCTCTACAGTTTGTTCTCGTCGTCTTCAGTCAAAACTGGTGATGTTCGTGGTGGTTCTCACCCCCTCTTTCCAGTTAAGGGGAAGACTATCATCCTTGCCCGAATCATAAATAATTTTTATAGATAGTATTAGTCATTTTTTTACACAAAGATAGTAAATTATCGGTATTTTGATTACGTTTGCCAATCAAAAATAAATTAATTATGAGGGACTATGGTTTGATATTCGGTATATATGTGGTTTTATGTGTTATACTTTGGGAGTTATTTATACAAGTACGGCACTGGATGCCAATTGCAAAGTTCAATATAGCTAGATGAATTCGATTTGGAAAAGTCATAAATGACAACAATGATGAAATAAGGCACTAGGCAAGGTTATAAAACATGTAAGGAATTGCTGGCAGAGTATTGCTCTGGGTTATGTATGATTGTCCTGGGCTCAGAGCGTGGCTGTCATGCAGGAGCGCAGAAGTCGTTTCAGGAGAGAGTGGGTCCGCGAAGGAATCTAATTCCGTCCTTTCGATAAGGGCGTTTGCCTCCCTCACGAATCAGAGGACGTTAGAACAAATAGTTCCAGTCAGCAAATGGGACATGGAATAGCTGCCAATTTCGAGTGTGGTATTGCGGCACAGCCAAGAAAACTCAGGAGGCTTGGGATGGAGATTTCACCCCTGACAAGCCGAAAAAAGAAAGACATGTCAGCCACACCTCTTCTAGTCTCCAGCGGCTCGAGACCCTGGTTGAACATCAGCTGACCATAACTTATGTTCTCTCGAGGAATATGCATTTTGAATGCCAGGAAATGGAGAAATCGGCGCTGGATCCTTTCTACACAGTCTCTACCTGACGCAATGTGGGGACCACATGATGCTGCAGTATTCCAGAACCGGTAACACAAGTGACTTGGACAGCATCACTATAGCTGGGGGGACTTGTGAAGTCTCGAGCACTCTTTTCATGAATCCCAACAACACCAGTGCATGACCTCAAATCTCGTTAATACGTGCAGAAAAATCTAGCTGGGAGTCAAAAAGCACCCCTAAGTCGCGAGCTCCGAGAAAGTTGAACTCCCCCAAGAGTCTAGGCACCCTCGTAAATTTGCCTAGACCCGCTGAAGGTCTATTTATGTAAGGAAGAGCCAGTAACGGGACACCTGTGGAACAGGGCCATTGGCATATTTGTCCAATTACTTCCTCTTGGTTGCATTTATAGTATAATGGGTACGAGACGGATAAGAGAAGGAAGGGTCAGCGAGCCGTAGTCCCGTCACGTACCAGTCAATTCTTTGCCCTGACCACGTGGCCCCTTTCCATTCCAAGATAAATCAAGTGACGTGCGCCCGGCCACTATTCACGTACTTCAATTGAACCTTTCCAGTAAATAAGAAAGGACAGTCAATCCATTCGGAAATAATCGTAGAATTTGGCCTTTTTGTCCCCCAGTTCTTTGTAGAGAGTAGGAAATTCCCCTTCTGTTTTTATTTTTTACCACGATGGATGAATTTTCCACCTTTTCATTCATCTTTCTTTCGCTTAGTGGTACTTAATCAAGAGTGATAACAACAGCTGCCAACTCTGGCAATGAAAATCCTTCCACATTAGCACAAAAACTAAATTGCACACCAAATAACATGGACATACAAAGTGCACTGATCCACTCTTGTGACTCAACTACATGAGGTGCTGAGGGCAGACATACGGGTTCTTGGCGGAAGAGGCACGTCATAGCACAACCAGACATAAATTAGAAAGGCGTCCCCATGAGGCGTTTGACAGCTCGTTCTAGCATAAATAGAACTTAACACTTTTACTGCTAACGTGGATTCATCCACGCATTTGGTCCCTTGCCAACTACTTAAGTGGATCCATCCGCTCACTGCCCTATTATTAACGCTGACTTTCCAAGCCTGTGGAAGGATTTTAGTAGTTATTTAAACCTCGTCCCTGTTTTTAGTAGTGGAATGAATCTAAATTGCAATGTTTACCGTTCAGTTGACAGGTAAAAGTAACGTTCTGTTCCATATCAACTACTGAGCGAATGAATCCGTGGGACAAATGTTTGACCTTGAAACGGTTAGTCGTGTTCAGTTCAGGTTCCCTGCCCAGAGGGTTAGCAGTTAAAGGACATCACCAGGATTAAGGGTGAGGTTGTTTTTAGAACACCATGTTATGAGCTGGTCCAGGGTCGATTATTGGAGTTTATTGCAGTCCTTAGGAGATCTCTCAGGGTTACAAATGTGGAGATCGTCTGCAAAAATTAAGTAAAATGGAGTAACTTTGGACACTTGGAGTAACTTCGGACTCTTCTACTCTGTGACGATCATGCGCTGCTGCGTCCTCACAGAGGCCTGTAAAATTGCAAGTAACCTGCTCTACGGATTCCTCTCTTCCCGCGGATTGTTTTGGTGTTGTTGTTGACATTGTAGGGCGCTGCAAGACGCCGAGGTAATTTTTCATTTATAACAGTTTTTTCAAAGTACGATTAGTTCCTCAAGTACTGAGAACGCTGACCAAGTTACGATAATAGTTTCAATGACATTCAGTGGTGATAAGGGTTGACTTCGTGATCCCATCAAGAGCTATGGTTTACCTTCGTTAGTCTTTTTTTGAGCCGAAGTTTTACCACAAATCATACTTTGCAGGAGTAACTTCAGACACTTCTACTCTATGGCGACCATGCGCTGCTGCGCCTTTGCGAAAGCCTGTAAAATTACCTAAAAGTACCTGACACCTTAAGTAAATGCAGAGAAATTCAAATTATCATTCAAAATATTTAAATCCCTACATTAAACCATAAATAGATGGGCAAACCCTAAAAAATATCATTAAGACAAAGTTGACGGGGTCACCGGCTATACCTCGACGTATCGTACAGCACACCCTACATATTACAGGAGAAAGAAATATTGCACAAGAAGTAAGCAAATTGAACAACATTAATTTACTTACACACCACACATCCATATCTTCCTCGGAAACTCCTTGACAACATAAAATAGAAAACACTCAACGCAACTTTTCTTTTCTTTTTTTTTTTTTTTTTTTCAAGAAATGAAGATGAACATCTGCAAGAAATGATCGCCATAACCATAACCCCTAAAACCAATGCTTAAACAATCAATCGAAGGCAGTTTTCCAGGAATCGCACACACACACTCAACTTTGTTTTGGTGTGTTTCTTTCTAATTTGGAGATTTTTTAAAACATCCAGTACTGTCCGACGTTGGTCTAGCAAAGCAAAACGTTAATTTTTTGTTGATTTTAGAGGGGTGTCCAAAGTTACTCCAACTATTAGAGTAACTTCGGACACATAAAATGTCAAAAAATAGATATATGGGTCAAGTTGGAAAATTTGAACGTGGCAGGATTTGAAAGCTGAGATGAGAAGGATATTATTAGAGTTTTGTTAGCTTGAAAACCTCGAAAATCGCACGAAGTTACTCCATTTTACAAAGGAGTGGTCCAATATTTGTGCCCTGGTCCCTTAGAGCTTCGATTTAATGGAGCAAAAGTTCCCATCTTCCTGTGACAATGAATAAATTCCGATTAAAGAATGTTCGTACACAAACAAGTAGGAGATTTTGAAGAAGTTATCCCACTAAAACTCGTCAGCATCGAAAATAAACTACTCTGCGTTACAACATATCTGCAGTTAGCATTATCTGAAAGTTGACTTAGAAAAGCAGGTGATAAACAACAACTACACGAGTATTTTCGTCGTAAACTTTATATAACAACAAATAATATTTAAAGCAGGTACTTCAAATTTTTCTAAGTAACTAAAACTGTTCGATATAAAGACTATGAATAAAGTGATTTGATACACATGTGGAGTGAAGTCCATGCCTAGCACCTATAAATATATACTTACTAGGCATTTAACAGCTTTTAGATTTGAGTTGAATAGTGTAAGTACTCGAATTTCTAGCATGGAATTTCGTTTCCTCCACTCATCACAGCAAATCGTGCACAGCATAACAGTAAACTAAGACTATGCCTTGTATTTGAGGCTTGCCAATAAATCGTAACATGGGTACCTAGAAATTTTGAAACGCTTTAGAGATATTTTTCAATAAAATTTTAAGAATGTGTGTTTTTCGATTCTCAACAATATGAGTAAACAATTAGCAAATAATGTTGTTTGTTTAATACAGCAAACAGTGCTAAAATGACAATTTAGATATGTTGGAGGCCATGCATAAAACCAAGATCCCATGGATAAAATCAGTGATAGAACCATCACACACTTTTCTAGACAAGTTTCAATTTTCAATTCAATAACATCGAGTCGTTCAACAAATAAAATAAAAACGAAAACAACACACACGTTACAATGATAAGGTAAATGCATAAATTGATAACCGCATTATCCCGATAAATGGAAAACCAACCAGAGGAAAAAACTACTGGATCACCTTATGCCCTATCACTAGAAACCTGTAACAGTTTGATGGTAATGCGGTGACATATGAAAAATCCAGTAGGTACCAGGGAAGCAGGATATATGATCGTATCCATCGTATTTTCAATAATGTACTAATATTGTTAAGAAACTACAACAATTTTCTCCAGAGAATATCCATTCTCTAAGTCTGCAATCGCCTTCTTTTCAGTTTCCAAAGATGTTTATTATAACATGCATCTTGTTTATTGACGTAATACAGGAATATTCAGTATTTTCTAAATTCTCCCTCCACAATTCTTAGCGAGAATAGTTGAGGCTTTGAAACCCAAGGTCATACAGCAGCTCAAAATTCACCCTTTGCAATGTATGTAATCATTTATAACATTTCATCTATCTCATATCTTTGATGGTTCTTGTGCTGAATGAAATATTTACATATTTAATTAGCACGGCATACCTATCATATAAAATTTCAAATTTAAAGGGGTTCAAAACGCTCCGAAACACTGGCTAATAAACATTCCTGTTATCAAATAACACACAAACGCAAAACCTAATCGAACTTAGTTTTTCAGTTAATATTTGTAAATAAAAAAAAAAAAAACGTGGTTTGAATCATTTAGAAATATATCCTTGTGATTAAAACAGCCGCATTACGATTTATTAATTTATTCGAAGAGAGTAGAAGGGCGACACCCGACTCGATCCCAGCTGGTGAATATTGCAATTGCCCGACTTGATCCTGCTACGCTTTGAGCGGTTAGACGACTCAGTCCCGTTGGAACATGAAAGCGATAAGAATACTCCGTAGCGTTGGTCGCTGCCGTAATGTGTTCAGTGTTAGTTTAGTCATGAGCGTGTCAATTATCAAAGGTGGTAGCCAAAGAGATGGGGATTCAGTTTTTCACGAGAACTATAGATATAGTTTCCATAACCCTTTGGCGGGTGGCGTGACACGGTGGAGATGTGGTGCAATGAATAAGTTCAATTGTAAAAGCTACATGATACCAATCGAACTACAAATGCCTGTGAATCATTCCATTCGCACTTCAGAGACAACTTTCATTCTCCGCACCCAAATATATTCGTTTTTACCGGTTACTACTCCAACGGCAAGGACCATTAAAAAACAACGATGGATATCTGATCTTATAGCACTGCACAGACAGCAGGCCATAACAACATACACGTTAATGAAAAGAGTATCGGCTAAATATCAAGCTTATCCGAAATGAAGGAAATTAAGAAATGACTGTTGAAACTGTGATACCTATTTATGTGATCATATAGTGCATATTTATGATGATCTTACTATGATGTAAGTATTTTTTTAATTTAATAAACACCACGACGATATCAATCAGAATTTTGGCATTTTTCACGGAATTTTCCACAAGCGGGACTGAGTCGGGACTTTCACTAGCGGGACTGAGTCGGGGAGGGCCTGGACTGAGTCGGGTGTCGCCCGAGTAGAAACACTCCATTTCAATGTAGCAGTTCAATTATTGTGAAGTTGAGAAGATTAAGTAGGTAATGGCTTGGAAAAACTCTTCAAAGAGACACTGTTGTTGGATTTGAAAAAATGATTTTCATTTACCTGTAACATCTAACTAATCATCTGGTCATCACCAACTAATTTAAATGATTAATTTGGATCCATTTACTCGTTGAAATGCTAGCGGATCACTTGATATACACTAAACCTTGATCTACCTATTTCAAAGGTCCGGCCGGTTTTGCAATGATTTGTATTCAATGTCTAGTGAGTGAGACAAGCATTGTCAGATTTAAATGGTATGCCGGTAATTAACAAGTATTTCGGGGGCTTTGACTACTACTGAGAAAATCGAAATGCTGGGTATCTCCATTGCGGGAATCGGTGAACGCCAAATCAGTGCAGGTTACCTCCTAGCCAGGTTATAAATGATAAATGATAAAATCATTTGTAGAACAATGAACATAATACCTTCACTATCTATAAACTTGAAACTCGTGAATTTGAACAACTACATCGACGCGTCAGTAGGTCTGAATAATGAAAATGACAATGGTATTTTAATGATAAGGATGTTTCAATAAGCAGCCGGTAGGGTTGGAGCTACTTTTCGATGATTCGAAGTCGAATCTTCTGTCTGAAGTAAATCGAATCGTCCTAAATGACCCAACGCATATGCAGTGGAGCTTGTCGAAACTCAAGTTTCGAGTATTCGACGTCCTAAATGACAAAATGACCCAACGCATATGTAGTGGAGCTTGTCGAAACTCAAGTTTCGATTATTCGACGTCGAAACTACGGACCATGAATACCCCTACTGGTAGATCGATTTCGATGGTTAGGTCACCATAAGTAATAAGCAATAACTTATAACTGTTAGTACTTGTTACTGATAATGAGCTAACCTTCGAAATCGATTTAACGATATAACTTTTTATCTTTGTGGAATTAGACAACGTTCGTCTTTAATTCAAGTTTTTCATCAAAACAACTGCATCTTCCAGTACATAGCTCAAGGAAATCTAGTATAGCCTCGACTCCAGAACATTACACTTGTTGATAATCTCCGCTCCACCTCTATCTGCCCATAATAATTATGAAGAGATTCTGTAGCATGATTTCACTTATTTTAGGACTGATGTAAACTCCACTAGGTACTAAATATAATAAAATTTTAATTTGATCTAAAAACTGTATAAGACTGCATGATTTGAAGAGGCTAGCAACACTGATTTTTCATATCAAGATCCTCACACTCAATTATTCGTCTAAGGCGAGGCTTGATTATCCTTGAAATTGGAATATATTATCAACCCTCAACATTTTCTGCAACTACATAAATGTATGACAGTTTTTTTTCCAGAAAGTAACAATATGAAAATGGAAGAAAAAAGTGTACAGCTTCATAGGAGAGGAGAAGGGAACCTTCAAAATATCCATTTAATACTTGTGCTCTACACATTTTGAATTGAATACGTCTTTTTAAATTTACTATTGAAGCGACTTAATTGTCGCATTCCACTTAACTAGTATATCAGGAACTTTTCACCTCTTTCATCATCTGAAAAACCGAATGACCTCAATTTGGAATATTCATGGTCATTTTTAAATTGCTCAATAGAAAGATCTGAGCGAGAGCTTTTCAAAAAGGTGCTATATGATGGGTACCTAATCAGTAAAACAACTTGAAATGCATTTGCACAATTACGTCACGGCCCCCACCCAGGGGGGACCCTCAGCTGTATCCCTACAACGCTATACGTGATCTTTCTACCCGTTTATTGGCCAAATTAAACGGTCTGTTCGGCTAAAAACTGCTACTAGAGTGTTCCCAAATACGCTGAATCTGAATTGGAGGTCACAAGTGTGTAATTCTAACAGATGAAAGTTCCACCCTTATAAAAACAAAATCAATTAAAAAAAAAAAAATAAATAAAGTGCCAATATGGTTTTATTTGGCTCTAGCGGTAAATAAATAAACAACTGGAGCTCAGGTGGGAGTCCAACCCATGTTCTTTTCCCTACCGAGTCAAAGTTTTTTTTCCCCCTCGACTAGAGACCATGACATACATTGTAGACAAGAATTTTTGGGTCTAAGACTGTATCCAGCAGGCTAAATTTGAATAGCCTCCATTTTTGGATGGCGTATCAATCCACCCCCCTCCACCTCCCACAAACAAAACTTATCCCGACAACGTTTGCAATTCGTTCATCCACAACACTTTTTGTAAACATTTTAAAATTCACAAGATTATCAAACTTCTATGAAATGGTACAGATGAAGAAACGTGTAGATACAGAATTTAATTCATTTTGTTTACAAAAGGATGGCAGCACTGACAATTATAATAGAAAAGTTCTCAATTTTGCTTGCATAAAAAATTCTATCTTAAACTGAACACCAACATAAAATATTAATTACAGACTCAAATCCCTATAGCATCTGTTGGTCTTAATTATCTCTCAAACCATCATTTTGAAATTGCAAGTCACGTAAATTTCTCTCTTCATCGTACCTTCAAGGTTTTTTAAATTTCGAAAAAAAAAAACAAATTTATATGAGAACAACTCATAAACAACAATAAATAAATCAGATTCGGTAGGAACCAAGTGAATGAGACCAATCGAAACTTCGGTTGGATGCACTAAATAAAGGAACCACGTAGAATACAACCTTCACAATTCCAAATTAGATTATCATGATTATTCGGAATATATCGAAATAGAAACAATAGTTACTCCAACAAATCCTGTAACATGACCTAACAATCATAATAATTATTGCTATTATAAGAGTTTAGTCAAAGGATATCTTAATTTTCTTTAATAAATAATTGCAATATACAACCTCCGGTATTTCTCTTCGATAAAATCTCAAGCAGCTGCTTACGCCCGCGCATTCAATTCCTGTAACGCGTCACATGAAGGTGTCTTGATCCCTTGGGCTTTTGCATATAAATTCTGATCACCGAAGTTTCGCGCTCTCCAGACCAATGACTCCCCTGAAAATTGAGTTTGGTTAATTTCTCAAGAAATCACATTATGACAAAATAAGAGTTAGGTATATTATGATACTGTTACGCTCCAGGAAAATAACTCTCACAGTCGAAGAGGTTTGGTCACCCTGGCCTCTTTAGCTCTGGTCGTTAGAGTGTCGCAACTGCGGGAAATTATTAATAATTTCCCGTAGTTGTGACGACGCTTCGAACTCCTGTCGAGGTATCAAATAATATTTTTAGCCCGTTACAGTGGCCGCAGTCGGTAGGACCCGAAATCATACGAAACAATAATTAATTAAATCCCTCTCGAGCCAAAAGACTGTAAAACATCCATTTCCTGTTGTTATGCCTTTCATTTCCTTGCTCACTTGAGTCAAAACACATCGTGACAATGACCTTGCTCGACTGCTGACTTGTTCCAGCGAGCATCTGCTGAGCCAGTGGCCTGCAGTTTCACTTAGTCATTCGTCCAACCCCAAACCAGCCGAGACGGCTGGTATTTGACTCCGGGGAAATGTTACGCTCCAGGAAAATAACTCTCACAGTCGAAGAGGTTTGGTCACCCTGGCCTCTTAGCTCTGGTCGTTAGAGCGTTCGAGCGAGGTCATTGTCACGGTGTGTTTTGACTCTCGTGAGCGAGGAAATGAAAGGCATAACAACAGGAAATGTGATGTTTACAGTCTTTTGGCTCGAGAGGGATTTAGTTAGTTATTGTTTCGTATGATTTCGGGTCCTATTTCGACTGCGTCACTGTAACAGGCTAAAAATATTTGATACCTCGACAGGAGTTCGAACTCGCGTCGTCACAACTACGAGAAATTATTAATAATTTCCCGCAGTTGCGACGCTCTAACGACCAGAGCTGAGAGGCCATGGTGACCAAACCTCTTCGACTGTGAGAGTTATTTTCCTGGAGCGTAACAATACTAACCACTTTCGTAAAAACTAGTAACACTTGGGTGAAGGGTTATGGGCTTCAACAGTTGAGGAAGCATAATTTTACTAGCTCACCAATTAAATTTAATGGACACCAGAAACTCCACCACAGGAACTAAATCTCTCGCGACGAAGTTGTTAACCCAAGATTCAATGGAGAAAACGGAATTTAATGAAGAATGTCCATTTCCACAAAAAATAATGAGTTACAATATAATTAAAATTGAAACTACTTGTTTTTGGCATTATAATTTAACATTGTAAGTTATATATCACAACAGTTATATATGAAGTTATTAACAGTTGTTATTAACATTGTAACTCCTTATTTCTTTGTGAAAATAGACAGCGTTCTTCGTTAACTCCCTTCTTCTTCATTTCAACCATAGATGTTTTGACAGATATTCCAAAATGTGGGACCCAACTTTAAGGTGCTTCTTTGAGTTGTACAATAGAGACATTTTGCAGTAGTCTCATGAACAAAACCGTCAAAACCGTAGTCCCCAAGATAAGCAAGCACACGGATGCTAACTGGATCCTTGTTATTCACACGGTTTTGTGACAACCGTGTCGACCATAGAAGTGACGTTTAGCGTGACTTAAAGCATGAGGTTTATCAAAATTAAATGGCTGAACCATTAAAGTCAAAAGCAGCCAGTCTTTTAGTGATTTGTTACTCTTTGCTGTCCAACTAACATTCAGAATATAACTTGGTTCCGAATCGGACAGCGAAGGTAACAAATAAATCAGCCTATTAAAATAAGAATAAATGCAATTAATTATAGCAGAAAATATTTTTGTTTAACGTCAGCTAAAAATGAGAAGTTGTTTGTGAGTGATACCTACCTTTATTATAGTATCTTCATACCTGTCAACTGAACATATTGCTTCCCCAACTTTTTAAGTGGAAAATACAGGTAATATTGAACGAAGAATAAAACAGAAGAGGCTCGGCTCACGAGAATTTCTGTGAAGTAGGTAGTAATGAAGTAGGTACCTAGTAGGAATATGTTAACCTTTGAGTGGTAACGAGTTCCACCAATTTCCGATTGTGACTGTTGGTACCTACAGAGCCTTTCTAGTTAGGGAAAATTCTTGGAAGCAAAGAGTTTCACGAATTTCCGAACTGAGCCTTAACTACTAGGTAGATATGAATGAAAAAGTAAATCGAAAATTTAACACGGAGGACTGAGACACCAACAAGAAGTTAATAAGTAAAGGTACTGTTTATAAAGTGTCAGGATAGGTAGATCAACGTGGTGTGAACTCGTTGTGGAGAACTCGTCATGGAAGAACGTGGGATTTCGGTTTTGCACGGCGTGTGATGACAAGACGCCCTACTGTTTGTACGTCGCGCATGCGCATTAACCATTTCGCTGATTACGGTACCGTAGTAGGCCGACTCTTGGTGGCTGCAAAAAGTCTCTATTGACAACTAGACAGAACGCAATATTATCACACAAGCTACCTTATACTATAATGAACTTGTTTAGAATACCAACATCTTCATTGATCACGAATCCAGACAAGCAAATGCGAGTATTAACAGAAGTGACTATCCTTTTTACTGTTGTACTTATACACAGGGTTTGTATGAGTTCTAACAAGGTATAATTTCCGAAGTTCATATACTTACAAAACTTTTAAATATGCAGTGAACATACGAGCTTTACAACCTGTTCAACTTATATTTTTAATTCGAAGTAGAATCCAAGCACAATTGATAAAGACCGAGAGGCCCTCGTTTTCTTTCAAGGATTTGTGGCGAATGACAGAAAGAGAGGCAGAGGCTGTATGTAAAACATATATTACTATACATTTAGAAAAGTTTTTTTCCATGCTCAAGCACGTCATCGAATATCTTCCCCTTAGGGCAATGTAAGTAGTGTACCACCAAAATGCGTGTGCACAGATTCAGACGCATACTGGTTTGCTTTGAACTTTCATGGAAAACCACCACATACATTTCCTGTAAAATATCCGTAGGCCAAACATCTGCTGGCGTGGAGCAGTAGTCTGTCATTCACCAATACTCTTTGCTTGGAGGATGCGGTTGCAGCTCCTGAGGATCTTCCCATAAATTGAGGAAAGCACTGTGGTGCTACTCCAGGAATAGTGTTCCAATCATGGCCATCGGAATGATCACATAGTGGCTGAGCAGACAAGAAGGCAGAATTATCAACAGGATCAAAAATTGTTGAAAAATCTGGCCCTTGGAAATGTTGTGCGGGGGGGATTCGAAAGTTAAAATCTCTCTTGAGAAATTCATGGAGTATTGGCAGCCACTGTTGAGTGATCCCAACCACAATACTTGGTAAGTCGGTGGTACCCAAGCCAACAAGATTGTTTGTTTGGCTGTTTGAGCATGTCCGAGGCCATGAATGCAGGGCCAAAAACTCTGTAATTGCTAAGTCTTGGTGATAAAAGGACCAGACAAAGAAACAAAGCTCCTACACCTCTTACACAATGGCCTAATTGACCTAACCGGGCAGGAAGAATGTCTTTCTATCGGTTAATCATATTCCATCAATATTTCTTAGATCCTATAGTTGCAAAACAGAAAGATGTTTGGTAAAACTATTTTACATCCACCATAAGGGATTTGGTAGATTACACTCGTTGTTGTTCCCACAGTGTGCTTTCTGTAAACAGCCAATAACTGCTTTGGTTAGTGTTCAAATTGCAAGTTTTACGTGGCATTTAAGTTATTTAAATACTATTTTAGAAATAATTCCCCTCCCCACCACGAATTGGTGGGAGGGGGAGTATGGTAAACACAAAAATATTTATGTGTGTGATAAAATCTTGTTGTGCACTACGTACGTTGCCAGGTTTCAGAATTCCGCTTCACGGGGAAGGGGAGAGAAGGTTGATAAAGGCAAACAACGTTGGCTTTTGTTATTGATTTCCCAGACCCCAGTTGTGACCAATTTGCAAGGCTATTTATTAATTTTTATTGTATTCGTTGTTGTTGAACCCTAATCTTTATTGGATGAGAAGGGAATAGATGGTAATACGGTTAACCCTTTTGCATCTTTTTGGTGTGCACTTCTTCACATTGTTACCAAATTTTTAAAATACATGTACGGTAAGTGGATAAGGCGGTAGAATAAAGAGCCCCGATCTCAAAAACCTGTACCACAGAACGCAACATACAGATAATAAAACCAAGTATATTCGTTAAAAGCCATCTTCTCTGTGATTTATCATCTAAGTAATTATGCACTGTCACTGTTTACTTAGATAATTCAGCCTTCTGCAGGCTCTATATCATACATTCCAAAGTTTATCAATATGGATTATTGAAAATTGGGCCAAATCTCCAACTTTGCAATACTTTTCTGTCCCTAGCTTCGTGTCATAGACATTATGTACAGTTCAGAAGAAGCAAAGTCAACATTGTAACTCCTCAAATCATTTCCTCTGTATTCACGATAGCTATCTCTTAGGAATTCTCTAATGACTATCCAAATAGAAACTCACGGTAAGTCTTTTCTCGATAACAAGCATTTCTGAGGTTAGAAATATATTCTTCTTCCACGGAAACCTCCAAACGTCGAATGCTACCCTGGTACGTGCTGTGGAAATTTTCTTTCACATAATAAGGAACTCCAAGGACAATCGTTTTTCTGACAACTGGAAATTTACTGAAACAAAAAAGATAAATCACTACTTTCCTAATGTATACTGTCTGAAGTAATAGCCGCAGTCTAATAATTTCTTATACTAAACTGAAAGCCCGCATAGTATATTCAAATGCCCATCGATCTCCTTACCTGTTCTGGGTAAGGCTGTAAACTGGGTCTGAAACCAGGAGGGAGCTCATCATCGAAAGAGCAATTAGGATCAAAACTGGAAGCATTTGCATCAGCACTCCGTAATTTGTGGGTTGCTGAAAATAAACAAATTGCCAAATATTAGAGATGTGCTCAGTAGAAGTATCCGAATATTGATATTGTTTAAACCTCAGTTCAAATCATATTATCCGCTCATTTTTACATGCCTACATTAGTTCCGCAGTCCATCGCCAGAGTTCTACATCTCTTTAGAAACTATGAATGCCCTTGCATTTTTATTCACCATACAAATGGAATAATTATTGAATTACCTCCATAGTAATTTTCCGAATTAAATATCACCCAAGGAACCTCTTAAGATCTGTGCAAGAAGAAGTGAAGCAATGATCCGAACTTTTGCCTCCAGAAGGCACTAACATGTAACAGTTCCAATGAACTGTTACGAGAGGCGTTCCATAGAACGTCATCAGGATATACTGTGGTCCTCCCTCCCTCGAACCATTCGAGATCCCGCCATTCCCAAGGTGAGAGGTCTCTCTTCCTTCTTCGTGCGTATAGCAATTAATTATCAAATAAACCATATTGATTCCTATCCATACACAACCCAAGTGCGGCATCTCATTTACCCTTATTGGATTATATTCAATATAAATATCTCGACAACAGAGTACAGATAATCATCCCCTTTAATATCTAACTTTCTTGGAGCATCATTCAAAGAAATTGGTATTAAACAATTTCAAGTGATTGATTTCGTATCTCATTTAATAAAACCCTTATCCTCAATAAATATAAATAGATTTATATTATAGAAAATAAGAAATTTAATCTTAGTGACTTAGATTGTCACAAGCATTAGTCTCTGCCGGCGCACTGTGGGTCAGAATCGAAAAAACCTGGCCAAAATAAGAAAAATCGAAAGTTAGATATTTCTACCGGTAGCTTGTGTTTTGGTCACCTGACATCCCTGAGAACTCATTTCATAAGTACCTGACCTCTGGACCCTCATTCCGGCAGAGTAACAATCGGAAAAACATTGAGGTGCTCTGATCATCGATCAACCTGTTAATAGGTAAGCTGGAAAAAACTGCTAGTTAAGTATTTTTCCGATGTTTAGTAGTGATGTTTCAGGCCGGATCTACCTGAAAACATGTCAGCGAACGGTAAGAAATTATTATCACAATTTATAAGTCGTTTTAAAATAAATGAGATTATTTCATTAGTGAAAGTAATAGTTTTTCAAAAATGAGATTATTCAATTAGTGAAAATAACTACGTGTTGAAGCGTATTGAATGTCGATTCTTTTTTTGTTCGATAGGGTAACTATTTTACTAACTTAACCCACTGAGATCGCCCGCTAATATGCGCTATTCTTGACGTCATCAACTTTTGTAGTTGAAAAACACGATTTCAATTAAAGTAACGGAAATTTAGTTTTTCTGTAGATTGCGCCGGTATGAGTAACAGCTGTTCAGCAACAACTTCAATCGCGAGCCTTCAACTTTGTGAATGGTTGTGGAATTCTAATAAAATAGAGTTGGACGATAAAATAAATTTCTAGCTGACCGAATAGTTGATTATGTTGATTGATTCAAAACGTTGACTTTAATTGAAATCGTGTTTTTCAACTACAAAAGTTGATGACGTCAAGAATAGCGCATATTAGCTGGCGATCTCAGTGGATTAAGTTAGTAGAAGAGTTACCCTATCGAACAAAAAAAGAATCGACATTCAATATGCCTCAATACGTAGTTATTTTCACTAATGAAATAATCTCATTTTTGAAAAACTATTACTTTCACTAATGAAATAATCCCATTTATTTTAAAACGACTTTTAAATTGTGATAATAATTTCTTACCGTTCACTGACATGTTTTCAGGTAGATCCAGCCCGAAATGTCACTACTAAACATCGGAAAAATACTCAACTAGCAGTTGTTTCTTCCAGCTTACCTATTAACAGGTTGATTGATGATCGGGGCACGTCAATGTTTTTCCGAGTGTTACTCTGCCGGAATGAGGGTCCAGAGGTCAGATACTTATGAAATGAGTTCTCAGGGATGTCGGGTGACCAAAACACAAGCTACCGGTAGAAATATCTAACTTTCGATTTTTCTTATTTTGGCCAGGTTTTTTCGATTTTGCCCCACAGTGCGGCGGCTGCCCCAAGAGAGGCTTGAAGCCATTTACCTCTTCTCCACAGTCAGTACGTTCCTCCACTCTTGTACATATAGCTCTCCCACTGCGTAATCCTTTCTTTGAATAGAAAGTTGAAGTGATTATGTTTTTTCCACTTATTGTAAGTGGGGGCACATGGGTCAAAAACACAATTGACGCGCTTAAATCTTCTTCCCCCTTTGTGTTATTTTTTCTTTATTTTTCGTAGAAAACTTTCCCTTTTAGTGTGGCTAGCAGTGCTGTGGCTTTTTGGTGTAAAAGCACAACTTTTTGTTAGGTACAAGCGACATACTTTAGAAAAAAACCTCCATTGCAATTTAATGAATCATGGTCATGTTCTTCATAGCCTGATTAAAATAGTGGAAGCGTATGTCACTTGATGCAGGAATGGTTTTCGTTCACAAAAACCAATTTCTGCTCATATTGTAATGACTGTTACGAACAAATTCTATCTTCATCTCGAGACGTTGAAAATCCAAATGTAAACAGCACCCCTTGGTGTAATTTGTGAAAACAAAATTAGTGCAGATTACCTTATCACCAGGTTATAACTAATAAACAATAAAATCATTTGTAAACACAATAAACGTAAAACCTAGCAATCTATAAACTTAAAATTGAGAATTTGAACAAATTTCTTGAAAAGTCAGTAGATCTGAAGTATGAGAATAACAATTGTGTATTCTCCATAAGCATATTTCACAAAGCAGCCAATAGTTAGGTTTGAAGGATATGACTTCGAAACATGACTTTTGAAAGCTTCTGCCGTTGTTAAATCAAATCGTTGTAAAAGACGACGCGCAAGTGCATTTGAACCCCTTTAAACGAGAGTTTCGAGAATTCGACGTCAAAACTACTAACTGGACCATGAATACCCCTATAGTTGTCTCACTCAAATTAGTTGCTCAGTTCTGGTATACGCATCATTTAAATTGCTTACCTAGTTTCCATCTTTCATACATAAATATGATTCCCTAGCATAAACATATATAATATGGATGAATAATACGTGAAGGAAAGCTGCGTTACACAAGCATTCTAAGTATAAAAATACTAGGCGAGGGACAACCGTGCCTGATTGTGATTAGTTATGTGTAACATATTTTAAGGCGCTTTTGAGTATTAAGTAACTAAAGGGGTATAGGATGATACGCATTTCATCCAACCACCCTCCTAAATGGTTTTCTCAAAAATGTTTCACACTATGTAAACGATGCAAAACACAGTGACTAACCTCTCTGTGTTGCTGCTGATGTTGTTGATCTGCACGCCTCCATTGATTACCACGTCGAACGTAAACGTTAGCTGATCCTGGGAACGCTCCTCCGAAAAACATGTTGAAGAATTCTTCAGCAGTTACATCCGCTGTAAAATTAACATTATTTACTTCACAAGTCAGAAGAGATCAATAAAACTGAATCTTAATTACTTAGATAACACTCCGTGATGAAGCGATTCATTGGTTCAAGAAGAACTTTTATCCTGCATCAACTTACACTCAAATCCTCGGGTGTAGGTCTCAGACGAATGACTATGGGTATGTCTTAACCTTTCTTCATCATTTCCGTAAAGATCATACTGTTTTCTCTTTTCAACATCTGTCAGTATTGCTACTGCATTCCCTACAGCTGAAAATGCGATATATAAATGTTAATAAAACTCAAGTTTTCCAAAAACGATCCAGTCATACATCATTTACACAAGGCTACAAAGATCTCAAATTTAAGACATTCTTTTGTTTCCTGTGTTTATGTTAGTCAGTATTTTGACAGAATGAGAATTAATTCTGTTACAAAGAATTCGGGATTATCGAACGATTTTGGTTCCTTTTACCTTTCTAAAAGAAAGATCAAGACACAGTTGAAGAATACAAAAAATTTTATACGAAAAGAGACCCACCTTTGAAGGCTTCTGCAGCTCCAGGAGCCTTATTCTTGTCGGGATGAAGATGTAATGCTAACTTTTTATAAGCTTTCTTGATTTCACTATCTGTAGCTTCTTTAGTGACACCAAGAATTTCATAGTAATCCTTGCATTTCTTGATCCTACGACATTTAAAAATATTAATGAACAGAAATATTCAAGTAGACACTAATTGGATGTATGGGTAGAGGATGGAAAGTTAGTAGATATTTATTAAATAGTCGACCGGTTGACCGCAAGAAACAATCAATCAAGTACCATTAATTAATTGGTATGGTGTAGGTAGGCGATAAGAGCTAGATTAATCTGTAATTAAGTAATTGAATGTGTCTTGCTACAAACATGATGAGGCCTTATAGGCGAAGCCAATAGACTATTTCATAAATATCTACTAACTTTGAAAGACTCCTCACTTCTTCTACCCTCAACCCATACATCCAATTAAAACAGGAGACATCTGTATTTAATATTTTACCTAGTATTTAATTACAATTTAGAACATAATCCTCATTAATGAGTTGTTGTAGTTATTATTATTCTTTCTTTAATATCCTGAATGCAACACATGAGGGTTAGTGACATAACGCATAATAACTAATTTGTTTATTATTATGAATGGCTCACGCCAATTACAGAAATTAGTTGTTGCACAACGAAACAGAAAACTGTACTAATCGAAATTAACAGATACACTTCAAAAATATATTCAAAAAAGTTAAAGTTTACTATTAAATCATGAACTCGGAAACACTTGAGAAGAAGAAGAGAAGGTCACTGTTGGTGGTAAGTAAATAAGTTGGTTTTGAGGCGAGATAAACTGCTGGAGAAAAAGTCGAAATCCACTGCCTGGAGTAAAGCATCTCACGTGGTAAGCAACTAATAGGGCAATTCATTTGATAGTTGAAGGCAGCAAATGGAGTGTAAAACAGAGTGGTTGAACGGGTGGGGTAGCTTGGAACATTTATGTTGACTCGTGATAGGAGATAATAGCATTAAAGGCTGCCATTTACCAGTTTGTGATAGAAAGCAACATTCGCAACAAAATGGCGCTCCTTCAACTTTGGCAAATTGTGGGTAGATGCAAGAGTTGAAATTTGATGGTGGTCGGCTGGCAGTCGAAGCTTGTAGCAGAGGTATATGAGGAACTTCCGCTGCACTCTCTCCAAGCGATCCTTATGCTCTTCATAATACGGGGACCACATAGGACTCGCGTATTCTATCACAGGCCACACCAAGGATTTATAAAGGGCAACGATAGCCTTAGGTGACGTAAAGTAGCGAGTGCACCTCTTGAGGAACCCCGAGTTACTTCAGGGCCCTCGAAGCAACTGTCTCAATATGTTTGTAGAAGGATAGCCTCAAATCCACAAGTACTCCGAGGTCACGAACACATTCTGATCTTTTTAGAGAAACTCGGCCGATGAAGTATGAGTAGACCATGATGGACTGAGTACACACATATGAGGCCACAGTGCATTTGGTTGGATTCAAGGCAAGATGACTAAATGAGCACCATTCCAGGATATCATTGATGCACTGCTGCAGTAGAAGGCTTTCAGAAGTGGATGATACATGGGAAAACAACTTCAAATCATCTGCAAACATGAGAATTTCGACATCATGAGCTGGAGCAAGGGATACAACACTATTGATTGAAGTAAAAACAATAGGGGACCAATAAGGAGGCCTTGAGGGACGCCCGAAGAAGCCGAATATGGAGAAGAAACAATGCTCCTCAATCTCACTCTATGAGTCCTCCCAGCAAGATAGCTGCCAATCCAAGCCAGAAGAGCACCGTGGACACCCAACGAGGAGAGAAGGGACACAATGTGTTGGTAAAGTCAAGGGAAATCACATTGACCTGTTAGCAACTCTGGAATGTGGAAAAGATGCAGTTGGTAAACTCCATCAAATTTGTAACAGTTGACTTGCCTCCCACAAACCAATGCTGTTCAGGAACAATGTAAATGGAAAATAACGGAGTCAGTTTCCTCACAATAAGCTTTTCAAGTACTTTCGGCATAGTTGAAATTGTACAAATCCCTCTGTAGTTGGCCATGTTCGATTTCTTGCCAGATTTGTGGATTGGAGTTATGAAGGATTCCTTCCATTTTGCTGGGAAACAGCCAGTAGTGAGAGATGAATTGAAGATTACAGTCAGAGTGAACTACTACATTCCCTCAAAAGACACAGTGGGACTCTATCTGGACACACACCTTTTAGAGAATCCAGGGATTCAAGTGCCTGGAGAACCTGCTTCTCGGTCACCATCAAAGATCCCAGAGAAACAACGTCAACAGGTGGGTAGTGAGGGTCATGCATTACCGGAGCATCATAAACACTGGAGAAGAATGACGTGAACAGCCCAGCTGATTCAACTTACAAATTTGCCTGAATCCCATTGTAATTCATGCAGTCAGGCAGGGTATTAAATCCATCCTTGTAATTTACAAAGTTCCAGAACTCCTTGAGCAGCTTGGTTTGAAGTGAATAAAAAAAAGCTGAATAATCAGGTTCAGACAGGGAACTGCACTGCTTTCGAAACTAAGAAAACCTACGGTAATCCTCCACAGCCCCGAAAGACTTGTATCTGTCATGGGACAGCCTCTTTAATGTTGTCATGCTGATGAGATCAGCAGAGAACCACTTTGGGAAAATCTTGCCAATAACTCTCATCTCAGGTACGAACTGACAAATACCAGTAAACAAAACCTCATAGATTTTATCAGTTGCCTGCTCCAGGGGAAGCAATGAGAGATTACCCTGCTTTAATCATTAGATCTCCGACTGAATGGAAGAACTGAGCAGCACGTTACCTTTTTGGGAGTTATAATTACAATAGATTGTCGTGGCGTAATCACGTTGAACATCTTGTTCTCAAGCTCGCCTCGGTGCTGTTCATGCTGCGTCGTTTGCTATCTTCAGTATCCCCCGCAACTCTCCTTTCCGTTTATTTTGCCTGTTTCGTCAGTAGAGCTACGTACTGCATTTTGCTCTGGGGAAACTCCTGTCATGCTGCCGAGGTATTTAAGCTTCAAAAAAGAGCAGTTCGAATTTTGAGGGGGCTGAATTGGAGTCAGAGCTGCCGTAGTCACTTTAGAGACCTCGGGATTCTGACAATTCCAAGCTACTATGTTCTGAATTCCCTTCTGTTTGTTCGAGAGCGTACTGACTCAATTGTAAGAGGTAACGATGTTCATCAATATCCCACCAGAGGCAATAATAATTTACGCCCACCAGCTGCTCGCCTTACGACAACGTTGACAAGTGATCCGGTACAGATGGGGACTCGTCTTTTCAATTGCCTACCAGTACAAATTCAAATGCTTCCAGTTAAAAAGTTCAAAAGTACCCTGAAGCGAGCCCTGATTGAGATCGAACTTTATGAAGTATCAAGTTTTTTTAATGTGAATTGGAGGAAATATGTACCTGACTAAGTTGTTACCCAAAGATTCTCTAACTATTTTATTATATTTTTAATTGTGCCATGACTTAATTTTCAGTGTATTGTTATATTTATTTTGTATTTATGTATATACCTGACGTTTGTATTGCCTCATTTAGGCCTTTACAAAGAAAATATATAACAATAACAATAACCCCAATCCTACTCCAAGAGGAAACCGTTAAGTTGCACGTGGTTCCCTTTTTTTAAATTATATTTGAATCTTTCATTCTGTACTTTTTCTCTCATTCTTCGCGTTTTTCTTCCGTTGGGGATGAGGATAAATTAATTAGTCTTGTTTTGTAGTAGTTTGCAATATTTGTTGCATGCCTCTCTCAATAAATATTAAAGTGTTTTTTAGCGCCATTCGAGAATAAATGAAAAACTTCGAAGTTTGCCCGTTATATCATCAAAATAAGTACCTGCTTACTTACTGAAATCTTATTTTCTCTAGTTGAAGATAAGTAACTAGTTAATATGCCCTATTTTGTTCATTCATCTATACATAAATATTTCAACAAAAAAAAAAAAAAGCAAATTTCGTCCATTGTTTGCGACAGTTCAGAAACGTTCCGATTATCAGAAAACTGCAGTGCACGAGTTTTAGTATTGATAGTTGCTGCATCCACCCAAACGACCAAGTTCAAACGATTTCGTTGCAACGAATTCGTCAGAACAAAAGTTCATTGGAACACACATCCATAGTGACCTATGCCTAAGGCGCCCTTGATTCTCTCTATCAAAAAGCGGAGAGATTTTTACTTCGGCCACTCATGCCTAGATGACTTGCCACTAACTAGGTAGAACTTAACTATTAACACTTATTAAATAATATGACCCTCATATTCACCTTCTGACTGCTTCCAACTGATCCGATGTGTAGTCCATGCTTTCCGTTCCTGGTTTCTCTTTTCTTGAATCTGAAAATCCAAATCATAGATTTCCATTAAGAAAATATTGGAAAATTTGTATTTTAAATTTATTATAACCATAGCAATTGTTTCTCCGAAAAGTTGCTAAAACGCAAATTAACCATCTGAATTCCAACAAATTTAAAGACACGCATACCACAAACAATATTATAAAAATATTATACACATTTCAGTAAGTATTAACTTACTCGACTGAGATCGGCGTCGCACAGTGGGTTCTTCTGGCTTAGTCGAAGAGCCGGGCGAAGATTTGAAACGTTGAAGGCTCTCCAATAATTCTAAAACAGTAATTCATAATAAATTGATGTTGGATACCTATGATGAAAAGAAAATGGAAAGATGGAAAGAAAATGCCTATTCATAACAATGGTGACGCTGTTGGCCACCTTCATTGCATGATGCAGAACTCCTTGCTCCCTCATACCTGTACTTCCGTACTTCTCTGGTAACTAACTGAGACCAGGGCAGCCTGAACGAAATTTTGTCACACACGTGACACGTCCATACAAACAAAACCCTCAACATACTCGTACCTACATGTCAAGGCCTGTACAAAAGTGTGCAGTCGAAGACCCAGACTTCATATACGTAATCTCTCTCGAGCCAAATTGTAAACATCATATACTCTGACAGCATCTTTCACTTCTTCAATCAGTGAGTCCAAACACACAGATAGTCGGAACACAGAGAGTCGGCTAGTAACATGCACTTTCACTCCATCGTTCGTCTGAACCCAAGTTAATGTTATGTTATGTTCAGGGAAAACTCCCACAGTCGAAGATGATTGATAAATTTACCTTGGTAGCGCAGTTGTCCAAGGCACAGTCTTTAAACAGTTTTTCTCTCAAAGAAGGTAAAGGCATGAGTTCGAACCCTGTTGTGGTATCAAAAATATTGATGGGCCGCAACAGTAGTCAGCTAGGTGGGCTGGGTTACACCCTCTGTTGTGTAAAGTTTTGAATCCACCTGACTGACTGACTGCATAGGGCTTCCGTAGGAAGAAATCCCAGGCCTAATGGCTTATATTTCCCTAAAAAGGGCCCCTTTTAATTTGGGGATTCTACGGCTGCACTAATGTCCCTAAATTTGTTGCTCAACTCAACAAACTTCTTGATTGTTTTCCAATCTAGATCTCTGAGTTAGGCCCTTTTGATTGTATAATGTCCTAGGGCCTCTTGACTAGATCTCCAGAATCTATCACAATCACACAGAAAGTGTTCAGCTGTATCCTCTCCGTTTCCACATTCGCAGAGTGGAGAAGGTGCCTTGGACATGATAAAAAGGGTCCTCTTAAAGCTAAAATGCACTGTAAGGACCCCAATTATTTTCCTCATTTGCTTTCTAGGTTGTGATACAATCCAGTCTGAGCGACTCTTATCGCAGCCAGAGATGCACATCCTAGATTGTCTATACCTGCTGTCCTCTTTTCTCCATAGCTGTTTTAGATCTTTGATGGCCCAGGTGTTTGCCTTGGCCTTACACACATTCCGCGATATGTCTAGGGCTGGGGTCGGTCCATAATAGTTTCTAGACGACCCCTGCCTGGCAAGGCGATCTACCTCCTCATTTTCTCTGTGAACCTACCATTCACCCAGTTTAGTAAGTGAACCCAGATATGATTATAGCTTTTAGTGATAGCTTTTATTAAATTTTTTCTCGAGCCTTAAGATTGATCCTTCTTTAAAATTAAGCTCTTCGAAAAACGTTATGTGTCACCCAAGTTCATACCTCACGATTTGCTACCACTCATGAAATTAATAAACCGAAGAGGCAAGTAGAATTATTATACTCGTTATTCCAGACCTCATACCATTTCATTTAGAAAATGAAACAAAGAAAACATGTTAGGAATGAAACAAAAACCTAGATTTTGCGCATTTATTAGCACATTGTTCACGATCGAGTAGATTTTATTTGTATTAGTTTCTATACCTACAAAAGGTTTATTCAATGTTGCATTAAAATCAAAACCTAAAATGATTGTTATCGTCATATATATAACATCAGTTTTAAATAGGAATACATGAGAAAATCAATTAATAAATATAATTATTATTGACTGTCGACCAATGCTTAAGTGGTAAACTTATGTATTTTAGAAGTAGAATTGATTCTCTCGGTCTCTCCAGAAGAATGCCGAAACATCTAAACCTAATGTACACAACTAGTAACTTAGAATTGAACTATTTCTAACCGATGAGTAAATCCTACCTCTTCATTCTCACAACAGCTGGGTGATTCTGAGGTGGGGAAAAGAGGTTATCTACTGACTTCTGTAGCCTCCGAAAGTTGCGCAATCACCTGAATTTGTTTCGTCTCAAGCTGGATTCGCATTGAGTGGAACGAGCGGGGAAAGACGGAAGGACAGAAAAACCAGTGGAGGGGCGGCAGAGTAGGAAAGATTGTTCACATGAAGCGGTCTCCTTTGTGAACGGAATCATAACCTTCCTACTGAAAGCCTCTCTGATGATCTGAAACCTCTACTTGCGGTTATCAACATTCCTGTCCAATGAGCTTGCGCGGAGCTCGACGGAACGCGGAAACGGTATAAAAATTTCTACCGCCGTCCGCCCCTTCCGATAACATGGCAGCCACCATCCTCAACTGTTGTCCCAACAGCCAATCAGATTGCGTTCCATCCTTCCATGCTCGTTCCGCTCCATGTGAAACTAGCTTAACGCTACACTAAGTTTTCGTTCACCGAAATTACTTTTGAGTGATTTTGCGCCATAGGCGCTAGGAAATCAAGATAAGCTACCCTGTCACGCTTACTGGAAGCCTATTCACGATTTCAAAACCTGATCTCAAAATTAATTCGTTGGATGAGTGCAGCATCTTCTTCCCAAAATTCTGTGGAGGTATCTTTAATTTTGGGGAATAAAAATATAATATAATAAAAATCCTCAATATTTTCTGATCTCGAAAAAAAACTCGGCGCTCCGCGCCTCGCCAGGGGGCAAGCCCCCTGGACCCCCGGTTACCTCTATTTACATACTTCGGACGAAATTATTGAAACACAGAATGTGTTTGCGTTGTCGCGCAACCAAGTGACAACCAAACAAGCGTCATTGTTTACTATTCATTTATAACATCAATTTATATAGTTATAGTATGAAACTACGAAAATTGCGTTGTCGCGCAACCAAGTGACAACCAAACAAGCGTCATTGTTTACTATTCATTTATAACATCAATTTATATAGTTATAGTATGAAACTACGAAAAAAAATACGAAATAAATTCGTGATAAATCAAGAGCTTTCCAACGAATGGTGAACGATTTCTGTGCGATTAAAATGGCGGAAATTCCATTTCCCTACCAACGGCTCGGTTGTACGTGAAAATCATCCGTCACACATTTCGTTCCCATCCCGCGTTCCATTTTTGGCTAGTTAGTCCATGGCTAAAACACATTCTGTGTTAAAATTCCCGAAGACAAAATAGCGTAGGTACTCTTAGATTGAATAGAAATGACGGGAGATGATATTTTTGTCGTTGTAGGGGGCCAACATTAAGAATTAGGAGACTCGGTGATTTGGTGGTGACAATTGCTAGGTCAACGTCTCATGTTTCATCGAAATCGCTTGCAGCTGCTAGGCTAGGAGTGTTTAGCGTGTATTCCGTGCTTTTAAATTAAATTAAGTTACACTCAATTACATTATTAATTTTTTCGTCTTTTTGTTCTGCGGAAGCACTCGTCCATAGGACATTCGGCTCGACTTTTCCCGGGAACAGCCTCCTATGACAAAGGTGCTCATGAGTTTAACTATATATCAAAAGGTTGAACCCTCGAGTAAAGAACAAATATCTAGCTTCTCATGACTTGACTTCCTGACTGCTGGCTGACGACCAAACAATATTTGGAGACCTAAATATACGTATTGTACCTACAACTGTTTCTATTTCTTCCACCATTGTTTCAATTTTGAGATTGAGGGAGGGGGGGGGGGGGGTTCCGCCCTTGAGTATTCTTGGGGACTTTTTTCCGCCTTGCGGGATTTTTCATTTTTTTTCGGGGATTTTTTTGGGGAGTAACATGAGGCACAGGTCAGCAGGAATCAAACGCAAATACGTAATCTCGGACCAGAATGTAAACATACATTCCCCGACATAGTATTGACATTTTATGTCTTTGCTATGGCACATAAACTAAAAAAAGTCACGGAAAATTGCTCACGAAAATATTTTGATGATTTCCGCTTACAACCGAGTCGTTGCTAGGGAAATGGTACTTCGTCGTTTTTCATCCCACAAAAGTCGTTGACCATTCGTTCGAAAGCTCTCGATTTATCCAACCATATTATGTTAACTACTGCGAAGTGCGTGGCCAACAAGCTGAGTTATGAGCAAGGTTATATGAATAATTGTTTACACACAGGTGATCATAGCGGTGGTTAAATCATTTTAATAGGTAATTTCTATGCTTTACACTCTAGGAAGCTGTAGTTTCGTATGTAGCCTCTTTAGGACATTTACTTGACGATGCCCAGGGTCCGGATCAGATGAGTGGCTCTTAAAGCTAATTTCTATGTTTCACACTCTAGGAAGCTGTAATTTCGTATGTAGTCTCTTTAGCACATTTACGTGACGATGCCCAGGGTCCGGATCAGCTGAGTGGCTCTTTGAGCTTGCATACGAGTCTACAACACATACTTGTCTTCAACTAAAGACATAAAATGTCCCAATGTGTTGCAGACTCGTATGCAAGCGTTTTCTTTGTGTAATAAAATTTCCGGTTGACCCGTCGACTAAGACATTATTTTCAATGTCAAAAAATCGGTTTTTATCATTTATTCATGATTAACAGGACGTTTCTATTTGTTTTCGTCACGTCACGAGCGTCACGTCACGGTGGGGTTTTTTCACTCCCTCACTCACTGAGACAAATACACACCATGAAAATCACTTCGCTTGAGAAAGATTTCTTCCAGTGAGCAATCGCTGAACGCACATCCCGCAATATCACCCCGTCCTTCGTGTGACCCCAATTCATCCTAGATGGCTGATATTTGACTCCGGAGAAATCTTACGTTCTGGGAAAACTCCAGCAGTCGAATCCGAAAGTTATGAGTTCGAATCCTCGAGCAAAGTATCTATAATTTTTGGGCCTGAACAATAATTGAACTGATCAGTTTCTCTAAGTGCTGCTTCAAGACCTGTAGAAGGCAGAACGCCCTGTTGTAGACTCTGACAGCACTAGTGTTCCTAATTATGGAACGTACACTCTGGCAACATAAGTTGGTTGATAAAGGTAGGTACTTTTCCTCGAGTCATAGAAGCTCAAAAAACGTACAGTTTCTGTTAGGTACATGGTGATTCTTTACACAAACACCCTTCTCAATCAAAACCAAAGAGCTTATAACATGATAGAGAGGACAGGTCGTGGAGGGGGAAGAAGCCACTTGAGACTCAGCCCAGTCGGGGAGTGAAACCAGGTAGCCAATGAAATAACAATAGCAGTATCGATATTTATGGATAACTATTATCGATGGCTTCAGAGCATTGATGTACGTTACTGAAATTTCAATTCGAATTCGTTGTTAAAACCAAATATTCCCCGAACCGCTAAATTCATAAATATTCAATTACTTTATCTATTTCCCATGTGATTATTTAGGTCTTCTGTTGTTTCTTCTCTCAACAACACATTATAGGTGTAAAAATAGCTGTGTATTTGTTTGTTGCATTTTACTTGTTTTTAATTTTCTAGGTTCAAACTTCACTCTTTTGATTATAATCAAAGTGGGTTAAAATTACGATTTTCCCATTAAAATCCTGTTATAATGCGTGCTCTAACACAGCATAGCTTCACCATCAAAAGCACAATCAAAATAATTCAGTATACCACTGCTACCTTGTTGAAGATAAAGATGAAAATGATATAATAAACTATTATATTAACGAATTTTATTAACGATTTCACAGCTGGTGAAACAAATGCCAAGCATATACCTAGCGTTTCCAAGTCTTGAAGGTGTTTTCTCTCACTTTTTCGAATTTCATTCTAAACGTTAGAATTGCTCTCTATTTTTCGAATCGTTTTTAGATTTTCAAAATCCCTTCAGAAATAAGGTGTCAGCCTCTGTTTTACCAAAGTGTAAACGAGAGGGGTATTGAGATCCTCGGTTTTGGGGAAATGAGATCCCCTTTTTTCAGTGGATTCCATTACCCCAATGGAATTGCAATGAATTTCAGCAGCGAGCGCAGTATTTGTGTACCGAAAGAAGACCATCTGTGGACATCTGCAAACTTTGTGAAACAATAAATTTCTCGAGTTAAACCACATTGTTTCCAAGAAAAGTATAAAAACGGAAGTTAGTGAAAAACGTCGTCTATTTCCAAGAAAAATAAAGAGTTACACAGTTAAATCGATTTCGACGGTTAGGCCATCATCAGTAACAAACAATAACTGAAAATACATTAGAAAGGACACAGCTTTTATAGTAAAAGGTGAAGGGAGATTGAATCCCATTGGTCAATAGAAAGGAAAGCTAATTAGATGAAGTGAAAGGGGGAAATAACTAAATATGGTTTCAAAATTGTGAAGGGATAATTCCAAGCTTTATAAAAATGGACCTATTAGTGGTGAAATATATTGAGGTATATCCTCATTTAAACATTTACCAGATCTGTCACTTTTGATCATTTCGAATTTTTCAAGTACATTCAACATACCTCCCTTCGGACAAAAATAAAGAAATTCTACAAACTGTCTATCTGTCAAATCAAAATTGTAACTATGATTGGATTCCTTAAGATGTTTCGCAAATCCCTGAGAAATCCTCCTGATGCTTGTCTATTCTTTCCCTGAATTTCCTACCAGTTTGACCGCAATATTCGTAGCCACAAGAACATTTTATAAGCCCCACATCCTGAACATTGATTTTGTCCTTAACGGATCCTAGTAATGCTTTAAGACTATTTTTAGTTCTAAAACCTACTTTGAAACCTCTCGATGATAGAATTTTGCCGATTTTATCCGAAATTTTCCCATAATAAGGTATACTTATCCATTGCTTTTCTTCTAAATTTACATCTTCCCTGGCCAGATTGGGAACTTTTTTCCTACTCTTTTTCCTAAGAACATTATCCCATATGGTATCAACGATATCTACTCCATATCCGTTACTAGCCGCTATGCTTTTGATCAATTTTGTTCACTCATTGGAATAGACAGTGCTCGGTTAATCATACTATGGAAGGCTGCATGCTTATGGACTAAATTTCGGATAAAATCAAAAGTGACAGATCTGGTAAACGTTTAAATGAGGATATACCTCAATATATTTCACCACTAATAGGTCAATTTTTATAAAGCTTGGAATTATCCCTTCACACTGTTGAAACCATATTTAGTTATTTCCCCCTTTCACTTTATCTAATTAGCTTGTTTGCACTTCATTGGTTGTACCTCCCGCCCCTTTCCTTTCTCTTGACCAATGGGATTCAATCTCCCTTCACCTGTTACTATAAAAGCTGTGTCCTTTCTAATGTATCTTCAGTGATTGTTTGTTACTGATGATGGCCTAACCGTCGAAATCGATTTAGCAGTGTAACTCTTTATTTTTCGTGGAAATAGACGTTTTTCACTAACTTCCGTGTTTAAATGGGTTTCCACAACTTCGTCGCGAGTGATTTAGTTCGTATCAAGAAAAGTATGCTATCAAAAGAGGTTTTGATTACGATTCATCAAATTTTAATACGTTCGAATCTTACTTATGCTTGGATGTATATTCTTATAATGAAGATTCAAAAAGGATAAAATCGAGGATAGGCATTTTCCTATAGGGGGTCGTACGTTTTACTCCCCATGAAACAGGAAAAGTGAAAGGTCGCCCGCCGATGATAGCGTTCTACTCCCCAACTAGTCCATTGTTGTTGCTTCTTATCTGTGACCCTTGACGTTCTACTCCCAGAATGAAAACATTCATTTTCCGAATCGACAGTCTTGATACAACCATGTCTGAGGTCTGCGAATTTGCCCCCGCCATGTGCGTTGTGGACTTCGAGTTGCAGCAGTTTGGCCTCATACTTTGGTGGTTGGGTGCAGATTTCACTTAGCTCAAAGTTGGTAAGACTAAAAACGATTTACCATCGAATTTCATACATATCAGAACTAAACGAGTCAAAAAGCAAGAGTGGGTCCGACAGCTCTTCTACAGGCCGGCAGCGAAGCCTTCCCCTGTACAAGTTTGTTCAGCCAGTTTCACTGCCCTTTGACTCAAATGAGAGCAGATGACATTAGGGGCAAATTGCAATTGTTTCATAGTACATCTATCTATGTTGACGAATTGGCTCTTGCCACTGATCCTTTTTACTATTATTATGATTTGACGAAGTGGCTCTTGCCACTGATCCTTTTTTTTTTATTATTATGATTTGCCGAAGTGGCTCTTGCCACTGATACGGGGGACAATGTGAGCAACCTCCTCGAGATGTCCTCTGTGTAACGCTAATAGCTCACATATTCTGGGGAGTAGAACGTCAGGAGCCGGGCACGCTGCCTGTTTCATTCCGGGAGCCCAACGCGATCCCGGGAGTAAAATGACAAGTTCTGGAGTTTCAGTTGGGAGTAAAACGATGGCATTTAGGCGAGCGGGGAGTAAAACGTAGGGACCCGTTCCTATAAAGTATCTATATGAAATAAATACAATCGAGCCAAGTCTTAACTGTGTTATTTATGAAGATACCTTAGTTATTCCAAAGAATTCTTCAGTGGTTGTTTCAACATTAGGTAGTATGGCCTAATTATTTCCAGGCACCTAGTTTACGCCTAGGAGTGGATGATTCGCCAGGTGCTCAATAAAAAAATAATAAACTGGTTGAGTATTGCTTGTTTTGAAGCACATTATTAGCACATGAAGTTCAGTGGATCCGATTACCCCACTGAGGGGATCACATTAGGGTAAAGGCACCAGTAGTAGACATCAATCCAGTAGTAGACACATGGGACTTCAACTTAAGAAAATAAGAGTTAGAACTATCAGAATGATTTGATTTTCGCGCCATTTTAAACTTTAGCTTCTACTGTGCTGCCACTAAAATGGTGAAGCAGATCAAGCCGTCAGTGGAAAAGTTAGAGCAGCTAATAAGTTTGCAATTTCATCCAAGGCCCTTCCCTTATCAAAACACCTAAGGAGGTGAGTTTGATTTTCATCAATTATTCTTTTATTTTTACAAGATCTTTCACAACTTTTGTTTTTAAATTATATTGTACACAATTAACTCACTAGGTATCGTGTGTTTTGTGGTTTTTTGTGTTAGTTTTGTTTGAATGAGCAAAAAACGAACTGTCTACTACTGGGATACTGATAATTCCACTTGTTCCAGTAGTAGACAAAAGTGTCTACTACTAGAAAATTCATCTTTTTTTTAGGAAAGATTGAATATTATCCATAGTTCAATTCTAAACTTGAGGGTTTTCTCATTTTTGCCAGGAAATGTATTGTTCCAGTAGTATACAGGGGTGTCTACTTGTGGACCACGAACATGTCTACTACTGGAACAAGAAATTCTTGTGTCTCCCTAAGGCATTTCTTCCATCCACAGCTTCTCAAAAAGGAAAATAATTTTATCAAATTCGTTTGTTTATTAGGTAGACCACCATTCCGCCTCTGAAAGGAAAGATGTGGAGTTATTCAGATGAAGCACGGTTTATTTATTCGAATCAGTAGGAAATATAGTTTTTGAGCTCAAGTTTTGAAAACGATTTCGGTAACTTGAAAAGATGACGTGAACTTCAGAAATCGTTGAGAGGAAAAATGATTCAGCGCATCTCCTCAACAGCAAATTTTTTCAGTTGTGATGAGGCACATTTTCACCTGTGTGGAGCAGTGAATAAGCAAAATGTTTGGTACTGGGCTGTAGTGAATCTTGTCAACTCTACGAAAGACCACTCCACTCACCTAAAGTCGCAGTTTGGTGTGATGTGTCTCAATTCGGAGTGATAGGCCCTTACTTTTTCGAGGAGGAATATGTCACCGTCACTGTAATTTCCCAGCATTACGTTTCGATATTGAAACCTTCCTACAGCCGGATTTGGAAGAAGTTGCTGAAGATCACGATCTGGGTGACATTTTGTTCCAGCACGATGGGACTACAGCCCACACAGCTCAAATTTTATTGGGTAGCTGCTTTGAGACAGATGTTCCCTTGGTCACTTTCCAGTTTTGAGTTCATTTTATATTTTAGTGAATAAGTTTTCGTTGGGTAAAAGTGCCTTAAGATGGTTGGGCAACTTTTTTTTAACGTAACAATTGGTACCTAGCTTTCATTAGCTATACCATCATCACCATGGTTCAGAGGGAATAATGTTTCCAAATCGTGGTGCAGAAAGATAGTCAGGCTGAGATCACATCATGGTATGTATGCAATGAATACTTAACACGTTTCAATAATCATGAATCTCCTCAATGCTGCGAGTTCTCTGCAGGATCATTGGAGCACCTCTTTATGGACATGACGGATGAATTTTTTTATTGCGAACGTGACCAGATGTTTATTGAATTATACCAACTTACGACGCAGCCATTTAATTTGCAACAACTTTCTCTGAATGATATCCGAGTGTTCAACGCCCTATATGACTACACAGTGCGGTGCCATTTTTATGTGTGAACTGAATGAAATAGACTAAATTTTGAAATAACATTGTACTATATGTAATAAATAATCTTACATTATTGTAATAAATTGTGGCTAATAGAAAATTCCAAAGCCAATTAATAAAATAAAAAAAAAATTGGTACCTAAGTTGTGATAATAGGTGCTATACAACTTTTTTTGTATTGTTCCTGTTCAAAATTTATGTAGGTTTCTAAGCATTTTAGTGTTTGTAAGCATGGACCAAACAAAGAAGACTGAATGTGAATGAGATAAAAATAAGACTAAAACAGTTTTGTATTCTTTTTACCTATCTAATTTAAGTTCCTACAAAAAATAAATTGTTTTGTATTTTTGAAGTTTTGTACTTTTTAAAATCTAAGTTCCTTTGTCAAAACCGCGAATATGGGTGCATATTTGATTAGAAATACATAGAATATATTAATTTCATGAAGTGTCAACTACTGGTGTGTTTCCTTGTGTACTATTACCCTGCGAGCGGGGAAATGTTATCCAAAACACGTTTTTGCTTTAGAGAGGCTTACTTGGTTTACTATCTTATAAAAACGAGTCCGAATTATGAAAATTCAATAAATTTGTGGTAAAATGAGACCAATCTGAAATCTGTACGACCATTTTGAATAATATTATTGGATGACAAAAATAAGGGTATCCCATTCCCCCACATTACCCTACTATTTTTGTAGAAAAAAACGGTGCAAATAATAACATTGATTTTTATTATTTTCGTCAACAGAGAGATGACCTGTTGGAATTTGTATAGGGGGTGAGGGACAACCCAAATATACAAAAACAAAATATAAGAAGAATTGGGCGTTTTAAGAATTAAGCATCAACTATAATGCCCATCCATATAATATGTACCTACCTATCCCACGGTCCTAGGTAAATAACTGTCAATATAATCTCCCAAGGAGAGAAGTATAATATATAACAAGGACGACAAACTTTCACGACACGCCCATTGCCGCATTACCACCTATGTAACAAAGTACTCCCAAGTTCCATTTCGTATAACATACCTAGCTGTAACTCAACTGCTTAGCTTATAAGCTGTTCTACAGGAATAGTCTTAATACTAAATAAAAATGTAGGGCAGAGATAACAGGAAAACTGCCCCCAACAAAACAGGGCAAATCGATAATGAAACACCACAAGAAAGGCTGGAAGTGCGGTCGATAAAAATTATGTAATTGACTTAATACTAATCATAACGGATGATAAGTTCTTCTTGTAACTTAAAACTTACCTTTAGCTTTCGACGTGGAGTATAATCGCTCACTTTTGAGCAAAAATCGCTCAGCTTTGTCCCTCTTCCCTTCCAAGATGCACTGTTCAGCTAATTCGATACACCGCTCGGCCTCATCTTTGTTGCCATCCATATTACTTAAAAACTTAAACTAAAAATTAAAAAAGGGAGTTGGATTGAAAACGAAGACAACTCGAATACCTTGAAGCACAAATTAATAATTAAACAAACTAATCTGACGAAATAAGAAAGCGATGTGACCAACTACAGCTATCAAATTAGTTGATAACGCCAATATGAATCAGCTGTTTTTCTTCTTCAACCTTTTGGTGTGATGGTAGGGAGGAGAACTGAGGACATCAATCGTTAATTGTAATTTTGTAATTTTCTAATCAGTTTATTTTATTCCATTTGGTTTTATATGAATTCAAAATTCATGTAAATCATTTTTATTATTAAGTTTTTCATATAATAACAAATAAGGATATCAAGTCATTAGAGTCTGAATCTTAGCAGTTTATGTGGATACTATAACAAATGTATAGTTTCCATGTATTGAAGCTTTTTTTTCTGGCTGCAGGTTGCTTTATGCTTGGTTTGTCCTTTATTTTACTGTTGTCCCCTACATTTCTGGTTGTTTAATTGTGGTGTTCTCGTGAATAAATGTGAGTTATACCAGCTCTTCACGTATAGTAAGTTATCACAGTTTTTTTGTTGATTTTTTTTATTACTTTATTTTTATTCGTGATGAAACCGAAGTTTAGTCCTGGCGCTAAGGTCTTCGCCAAGGTGAGAGGATACCCGCCTTGGCCTGCTCGGGTCGAAGGATGTGCGGACGAGACGCCAAAAAGAGAGAAATACCATGTTTATTTCTACGGGACTGGGGAGACTGCGGTGGTTAAGATACAAGATGTATTTGATTTCGTCGAAAACCGAAATAAGATGGGCAAACTGAAAAAGCTCAAGAACTTCACGGAAGCTATGCAGCAGGTAGAGGGGGAACTCACCCCCGAACAGAAAGCTGCCATCAAAGCTATGGATTCGGAGCAAACGTCTTCACCCAGCGTCAAAGATTCAGATAAAGGTGGGAAAGATGTAGACACCCCGAAGGAGAAAGATACGAAAGTTGAAACGACTGGATCAACACCTATACCAAGTCGAAGAACGTCTTCGGCCAACAAATCCGCAAAAACAACGACCCCCGCGCCTGCTAAACCCGCTGCCAAAGAAAATAAGCGGAAACTTGAGCTTGATTCGTCGCCCGAAGACGCCGCTCCTAGTGCCAAAAAAGCCAACGTAACCAGTCCCCAACCGACAACAGCCGCAAGCGAAAAAACTGAAGACAAATCTCCTGCCAAAACTGTCGAGCCGCAATCCAGGTCAGGACGAAAAATCAAACCCAAAAAGTTCACAGATTTCGAGGAAGAAGGGAAAGAAGAGCCGAAAGAAGGGTCGTCTCCGGCCAAGGACGAAGAGAAGAAACCTAAAGACGTTAAAAAGCCTGCGCCACGACCCAAGAGCTTGAAAGGGGCTGATGAGACCGCTGATACAGGTGCTGGCGATTGGTACCTACTTGCTCGAGGAAAAGAACCTATCAAGATTCCCATAAAAATGAACCGTCCAAGCTTCGAAGATAATAAACCGAGGTCGATAACCGCCAGCCAATGGGATGACATGGTTTTCGAAGAGGCCCGATCCTTGAAAAAACGCATTGAAAAAGGAGAGAGCTTTTCCGAAACAGCCGCCAATGATTACATGGAGAGATTCACCAAAGTCAAAGCCGCCGCAGTTCACATCCTGAGGACCCCGGAAGAAGAAGAACAATTCAGGAAGCAAACGCATGATGTCGAAGCCGCATTGTTGGAAGCCGAATACAACATCCGGAGCGCATTGACTTTGAAAGGTGCCGACACCAAAACCTGTCTTCAGCAATTGGACAAACTCAAAGGGCTCCGCGTGACTGCCTTGATGTTAAAGAAACACTCTCAAGTTGTTCACACGATGAGGAAACTCAGGAGATACGTCGGGAACACCATCGTTTGGAACATGAATGAAGACGAAATGACGGAATTCAACGCAGATGCACAGAAAATCAGAATCAGAGCTGAAGAGATTGTCAACAGCTTCAAAACACTGTTTTTCCAACCGCCTTCCGTTTCTTTTTGGGATCATTTCTCCAACGAGCTCGCAGCATTCACAGCTAAAACCAAGCATATGTCCATGGAAGACATTTTCGCCATTATTACTGAACCCGAATAACAACCTACGCTGACGAAAACACTGCTGTTATTTCTTATAATATGTACTTTCTCATTTTAGTACCCTTAAATCACTCTGAGATATTTCAACGCTTAAAAGTTTTTGAATGTCGTTTTGCCTTGAGATGACGTGTTATATTTTTGTAAATAATATTCCGAGTAGGATTCTTTTCTTTATTCATTTATTTTATCATGTCCATTTTTGAACATAGCATACAAATAACACTTGATATAGAAAACCTTTAGATTTGTTTGTTCTGTATTTGGTTTTTTGTCAGGCTGTACAGTCTGTACCTGAGTTTTGAATATGTACGTATTGTAACGCATTCGCAGCGGCCCCATCAATTCAACTGTTGAATCGCATATCTTTTATTAATATGTGCCGCCTTAATTTTGTTTCATATGTCATCAATATTTAGAATACACGCGTTGAAGAACTTCATTATTGGTGCTTATTTATTCCCTTTCTAACGTCTTCAATAAATTATTTGGTGCATTCTGGTATAAAATTGAACTATTGAAATGAGTGCAATTTCGTTTATAGTCCAGTACATTGGGGAGTTCTACCTTTAAAAAACCTCTGCAAAGTTGGTATGGTGTGGGTGTGTCAAAACCAAGTTTGCGACCTCGAAAACTGGAAGAACTTTGAAACCCGAAAACCCTCGAAATTTTCAGCATTTTTCCAGTTTTTCGCTTATAACTCTAACGAAGCTAAAGCACAACAGCTAAAAGCTAGCACATGAAGCTAATCACATCGCCTAGCATCGATGCCACCTCCAAATAATGGACTCTGAGACGGGATTCTTTCACAGCTCATTATAGATAGCTTCTAATGATCAAATAAGACCATCATTATCACATTTCAAGGCAGAAAAAAAATCCGTTGGGAGTGGGGATTCAGAAAAACGGCTGCGCATTGAATGTGTTAAGCCACAAAACCTTAAAAGTTGGTTGGTAGAGAATTTATATCTGGAACTTTCGAAATTAGCAGATTGTGTCAGGTAGCAATCCGTGTTTCTAGAGATTTTTCCAGCAGTTACATTGAATATTTTTGTTGGGAACATGGAGGTATGAATAGATAAACAAGGTTTCACAAACTTCTGGTTCGAGGCTGCACACTACCTAACAAACTTGCATTAAACTTTTATGTATGCTACTGGTGTTTTTACGCGTAAAACCATGAAAAATACATATTACTCTGAACAGTGCTTCAACCACCTGATGAAAGATTGTTTGAGTGATAAATTTCAGAAATTACGATACATTTAAAATTATTATAGGTATAATAATATTTGTTCATAATAATAATGAAAACCATTTATTATGCTAAAGACCAAAAGTGGTCTATATGTATACAGCATTACAAGGATTTTAGCATACATCTTATACTACGGCACGGCAAGGGAGTGAATAGATATTGAAAATCAGACAAAAATGTAGGAAGAAATAAAAGAATTATATACCTAAGAATGGTTCAAGTAGTTACATTAAAATAGATTTTAAAAAATTAAGTAATAATATTAAAAATAAATAAAATAAAATTTGAAAAATCAATTGTCCACAAATTACTGATCGAGTTGAGTAGAGAGTGCCAGACCCGCGCCCCAGCAATAGCAAATGACTTGAATTTGATTACAGTTCTATGGCGAGAAATCATCAAAGCATTGGATCTGTTGGTGGTTGCAAGTGTTGATAGGGAAGTCAGGTAGGATGGTACCGAGTTTAATTTGGAAAATGAGTTAAAGATGCCGTAGGATGTAATAGGTATTTTTCTAATGGTAAATATTAAATGGCTTGTGTGCTGATAGAATGACGAGCTTTGATATTGTAAGTGTAGTGGATTTAAATATGTTTTACTTGGTGTAGGTAGACCAAGTGGGACATTTATATTCTGATTATGCGGGTCAGTCCCTGGGTTATTCCTGTAAGGAATGTGAGCAAAACCGTCAAGGTCAGCTTGCTTGGCGGGATGAACTGAGAGATAGTTCGTGTCGCAGCCGCGTGGAGCACTGGGCTCGCATAGTGGGTGCTGGGTTCGATCAGTTTGGTACTGAGCCGTTTTGTAATATTCCGGCCTAAGATTTATATCTGTAGGAGGAATATGTTGAGCTTGGTTGAGGTACTGAAAAGTATCCTTCGTTTTTTGTACATTTGGAGTGTATTTGACACTCGGATCGGCCGGGTAGCCTTGTGTCGAATATCGTGGATATTCGGAAAACTTTGTCGAATCATAATGATTGACTTCAGAGCGGGTCTGAAAGGTATCCTCGACCTTTTGTATAGGTGAGACTTGATCTAACGTTTCCTTCGTGAATACGTTAGGTGAGAAGGCGATCTCGTCGTGAGGATCGAGCCTTGAGCCGTCGCTGGGACCGGCGGCTTGGCCGGGCAGCGTGTAGGTAGCGCTGCGGGGGCTAAGAGGCCCGGCCGCGCCGGGGTCTACCTCCCCTTGCATGAGGAAATAGGACGGCCGACGTTCCATCGAAATATCCGAGTTATTAGCTCGTTTCGATGCCTCTATGTATAGAAATAGAGGGTTTAGAAGGTGGACTCGCTTGACAGAGCTTCTTTCCTTTGCTCGTATGTCAGGGTCCTACCTTGTAGTCTTGAAAAAGACTTCCTTGGACGGTAAATTAGAGCGTATGAGCTGAGTAATTTACCGGCGTGCCCACAGCGGTCGGTGACGAGCCTAGTGCTACGAAACCCGGGCGACACGACTAGGAACGTCCCAGCGGGCGTACGATCTAAAGAGAATATCGATAGATGTACCGGGTGGCGTCCTGACAGATGAACTACGTTGGGCAATGAGCAGGATGAATAATCACTGGACTCGTAGATGCCAATGCGAGATCTGTGTGGAGAGAAGGTAGGCCTTGTAGAAAGCAGTAGGAAGCCGTTCTTGAGATGAACTCGGGATGCAGAAGGTTCGTCAGCGTAGAGCGTGTAGAAATCTTCGTACTTCTGAGTGTAGTCGTCGAGAGCGGAGAGTGGAATGAATTCGGAGGGCTCCGAGCGGGGTAATTATAGGGAGGTGGCCGCCCCCTGCCGCCTCCTGATTGGTCCGCTTAATTTCGTTAATTCGACTGTGTAATCTCATTGGCTCGCACATTGTTTTCTCAGTATCTGCGAGTATGATAGCTGAGCTGGTCCTCCGGGGTGGTTTCCTGGACGTCCGTCGCTGCGACGGGGTCCCCGGGGGTGGCTTACGAGCGTCCGTCGCGGAGCCGACGACCTTGAGTTTAGACGGGGACCTCGGGTGCTTTCTCTGCGTCAGTTGTTCAGACGGGGTCCCCGGGGTGGCTGCTGGACCAGAGGTGGTTGCTTGCCGCCTCTTGGTTGGTTCGCCTATTGTCTCTCGTGTAATCAGTGTTTCTGATTGGCGAGTAGGCTTGTTTGAATTGTCCTTGTTAGTTTTAGAGGACGTTTGATTTTCTGTTTGAGTTTTCTCGTTCAAGGCGACTTGGTTCGAGATACTTGTCGCATCTCTCTCGCCCAGTAAGTGTCTAGGGAGGTCGCCTTGTATGTTATTAGTTAATATTTCACTTTTGAGAGAGAAATTCGTATTTTCTCTCTGGTGAAATATTTTGTTTGACGGAGTTGTAACTCAACGTCTTATAAATATTTTTGTGTTGTGTCTACCTCTTTTTGGTAGCCCTGAAAAGGGCTGTTGAAAAGAGGGGGTGGTTTTCACCACAGGCGCCCCCCCAAGACGTCGTGTTACTAACGACGACGCCGGCTGGGGAGAACTGGGAGGTCCACACGGAATTCTCCGTAGGAAACCCTCACCAGTTGGGGCGGAGGCGGAGGTGCAGGCCTCGCGTCCCGCGCGTGGGGTGCGCCCCGGCCTCGCCGGTTTCGACGAGCGCCGCGGGGCGGCCGTGGCCGGCCCGAGCTTTGCCGACGGGAGCCAAACCCGCGAGGGCTTGGCCCGCGGCCGCGGCTGGGCTGTTGCGGAGGTGCTCGTTCCGGCTCCGTCCACCCCGCCGCGCTCATTTCGTCCCACCGAGGCACGGGCACGTCGCCCGAGCTGATCCACTTTCGTGGAGCCGGGAGGGGCTGTTGAGCGGGCGGAGCCCTGGGCAGCTGCGGAGCGGGTGTAGCCGGCGTCTTGAACGCTGCTGGTATTCTCCACACCACCTCTCTCGGCGCGCTGGCGTCCGCCGGTGTCTTCTTCTCCGGCGACGGCGGTAGCGGGCTGATGACTGCCGGAATTTCCTCGGCGAGGAGGAGATTCTCCACTTCCTCCGTGATCATCTGCTCTGTAGTAGCGGGAGCTGCCATGGTCAAAGTTGGTATGAGCTCCTGGCGTGGGGTGTTCCATATTTATATCTCCCACTGTTCCTACCCGAGAAAAGTGGGCGTGGCCTGCTTCGAGTGCAGTCACCCACTTCTCGTCGAATTTGGTAGAGGGGACGCGCCCTCTGGCGGATTTTCGGGGAGTTTTTTCCTTATTTTCTGCCTGATTTTGGTTTCGTGACACAGCTTCGTCCGAGTTTAGAGTGTAAGCCGGTTTTATTTGTTGTTTGGGAACTTTTTTCGTGTGTTCGCCAATTTGTACTGTAACCGAAAACTTATCTCTCTTAATAACCTTGAATGGTCCCGTGTAAGGACATTGCAGGGAGGAGAGCTGTGTGGGCACTCTGATATAAACATGTGTACATGTATCCAAGTTTTTGGGCATGTTGACGGCATACTTTGTATTATTATGTTTAATATGTGTAGGCCGGAAGAAGAGAGGCTCAGAAAGGTTTGTAGAAGTTACGAAAATGTCTCCTGGGAGTGGTACGTCAATTCCGTAAACTTTTTGGAACGGTGTAGTTTCCGTTGCTGGGTCTACTGCCGTACGCATGGCGAGTAGAACTTTTGGAAGTGCGTCGAGCCAATTTTCGTTTTGTGCTTTGAGAGCCTCTTTCAAAGATCTATTTCTGCGTTCTACCATTCCGTTTGTTGACGGTTTGTATGGTAACGTGTGAGTATGTTTTACTCCGAGACGTTCCATAATGGAATTAAATAGATCTGATTCGAATTGTGTGCCTTGATCACTTGTGATGTATTTAGGTACGCCCTTTGAAGCTACCCAAATATTGATAAAGGCGTTTGTGATCGTGGCTGTTTCGATGTTGTTAAGAGGGACTGCCTCTAGCCAACCCGTTGCTCTATCGACCATCATTAAAATGTAACGTTTCCCTCCTTTAGCTAAAGGTAAGGGTCCGGTAATATCAACGTGTACATGTGAAAATTTGTTAGCCGTTTCAAATTCGGAGTAAGGGAGCTTCACGGAGCGAGTGATTTTTGCTCGTTGGCAAGTTTCGCACGCTCGGACCCAGTTGGAGACATCTGCACGGAGTCCGTGCCAAAAATATCTTTGTTTAACTTTATACACTGTAGAGTGTATACCTGGGTGTCCCAAATTGTGAATTTGGCTGATTATTTCTTGCCTTATTTCGTTTGGGATATAAGGTCTTGGGTGTCCTAGGTCTAGGTTACACCAAATTTCTCCTTGAGGGAATTCAACTTGTGTGAGTTTCAATTTGTCCTCTGCGTTAGGGGGAGAACGAATTTGTGCATTTGAAATGTGCAGTAGAAGATTGCACTCTATTGCAGCCGTAATTTGTGAAATTTCGGCTATGGGTGGACCCTCGTCAGTTTGGGTTGAAATCGATTTTGTTTGAATTTCAACTGGATCGAAGGGTCTGGAGAGTGCGTCGGCGACGACGTTGTTCTCTCCGGGTATATGACGAATGTCACTCGTCATTTGAGAGATGTATGTTAGCCATCTTAATCTCATTTTAGAAAAATGTGCATTTTTCTTAAGCATCGTGCCTAGCAGAGGCTTGTGATCTGAACAAATATGAAAAGATCGGCCGTCCAAGTCATTGTGCCAATGAATGCAAGCTTGGTAAACGGCGAACATCTCTTTGTCGAATGATGCTTTATTTTTCCATTGTTCCGGAATTTCTTTACTGAAAAATCCCAATGGTTGGTAAGATTTCGAGCCGTGTTTGTCTGTAATTTCCTGCTCCAGTGCCGCTCCGATGTGTGTGTCGGATGCGTCGCAGACTAATCTCCACTCTGCTGTAGGGTGTGGATGAGCGATGTTATGTAATGTAGCTTTAATCATTGCTTGTTTTAAGCTGTTGAAAGCTTTTTCTCTCTCTGATGTCCATTCGATAGGTGTTTTGTCATTTTTTTTGTTTGACTGAATGGAGTCATACAGAGGTTGTGCCGTGTGAGCGAATTTACTTGAGCATGCTCGGTAGAAACCACACATACCTAGGAATCTGCGTAGACTTCGTACGTCTATTGGCCTAGGAAATTGTTCTATGGCTTCTATTTTATCTCGTTTAGGAATTATCCCTTCTTTCGAGATAGTGAAATCTAGGAAATCGACGGTAGGTTTTGAAAAAATGCATTTATCAAAACCTACTCGAAGTCCGTGTTCCCCTAGCTTGTCAAAAATTTGTTTGAGGTGGTTCATGTGTTCTTTATAATTTTTAGAAGCCACCAGGATGTCATCTAGGTATACAAATGCGAAATCAAATTTTCGCATGATGCTGTCCATGTATCTTTGCCATGTTTGAGCCGCTCCGGCCAAACCCATGCTCATTTTCTTAAACTCATAAAGACCGAAAGGTGTAATAATTGCAGTTTTATGAGCGTCATCTGGGTGCATCGGAATATGGTAATATGCCGATTTTAAATCTATTGTCGAATAGATTCGTGTATCATGTAAATTCGCTTGGAAAGAGCGAATGTGAGGAGGAGGGTAGGCGTCTTTCTTCGTTTTCGCGTTCAGGAAACGGTAGTCGCCGGTGATTCTCCATGACCCGTCTTTTTTTGGCACACAGTGTAACGGGGATGCCCATTCGGAATCTGATGGTGCAATTATGCCTTCGGAAAGCATTTTGTCAAAAGTACTTTTGACTTGAGCCCGTTTTTCGCCCGCCATGGGTCTTGCTCGGAAGTGTACTGGTGTTCCTTCCGTGGTTATACGGTGGTAAACCCCGTTGTTTTTCCACTTTCCTTGCAGTTTGCTCATTTTATCATTGTATTTTTCAATTATAGAGCGAATGTTGCCGTCCTCCGTGATTTGCACGTCCTCTGGTTGAGGGCTGTTGTCACGATGAGGGATAGTAGCTGCTATTTGTTCGTCAGTGAATTTTTTGTTCATGACTGCAGCTATTTTTTGATCGGCATAGCTCTTTATTTTATCTTTATAAATGTACTTGTGTTTGACCCGTATTCCGATATCCCAAGACTCGAGGAATGGTATACCTAGGATCGCTAGATCAACTTTCGTGATCATAAAATCGGTGGTCATGTCACCGAGGCCGATGTTAATTGTCGTGTCAGCTCGCCCTAGTGTGTCTATAGGGGCTCCGTTAGCTGCTGTGAGCTTTACGTTGGACTTACGAATTTTTAAGCCCAATTTTTTAGTGACATTGTGGGGCAGAATGTTCACTTCTGCTCCCGTGTCGATGAGAAATTCAGTGCCATTTAGTTTGCACTTGAAAAAAAAGCCTTTTATACTCAGTAGACTGCCGGTGTATAGGCTCAGATACACTGGCAGTTATTCGTTTTCCGAACTCTCTACGTCGGAGGTTGGAACGGTACTTTCTTGTACCGATCTCTGAGTATTTTCGTTTGAAACCCAGGTTTTAGGCTGGCTTATAGTCGCTGCCTTTTTGCTAGTTTTGGAAGCAGTGTTTGCCTTCCAAGTGCAGTGTTCTGGGTCTGCACATTTGCGAGTTTCGCTACCGAAACGTGCGTGGTTTCGACAGACATAGGCCGTCGGTTTGTGAGGCCTACTCTCTACTGGTTGGGGTTTGAACTCAGCTTGTTGTGAGAGGGCCTTTTTGAAACCAGTTTTCATGGGTTTCGGAGTAGATTCTACTCCTCGTATGTTTAGAGAGGTATTCTCTGTTTTGTACGCGTGTAGCGTATCAGCTAGGTCGAGCCGGGCGGTCGTGGTAGGCTGAGCTGCGACCATACCTCGTGCTTCGATGGGTAGAGTTTCGATCCACTTTTGAGTGATCAGAGCCTCTGAAAAGTACCCAACAGCTTTAGAGTACATTTCGTGGTACTTGGTGCTGGGTTTTTTGGCGAGAGATGCGGGGTCCTCGAGTGCGAGGAGCCTGTCCTGTAAGGACAACCCCTATTCTCGCTGTAGGCGCTGTTTGGCCTCTTCATAAGGTGCTTGGGGTGCCGTGAGGTAAGCTGAGTCGATAGCTTCCCTCATTTCTTCTGGTACCCACTTGTATATAGCTGAGAAGCATTCGTTCTGCGTTCTCAGGTGTTTTCGCACGCAGTATTGATCGAACTCGGCGAGTGCACGATCGATATTCTTCTTTTGGAAGATTGGTTTTTGATAATCTCCCATCTCCTCTAAAAGTGCTCGAAAGCCACTTTGTGTAGAGGGTTGTTGAGTGAGATGTGGGGCGTAGAGGCCCGGCGGGGGTCGCACGCCCGCAGTGGTTCCCTGAAATCCACTAGCTTCATAAGAGGGAACGAAATGCTCCGTGTTAAGCCTGTTCAAAGGCGGGGTCACCATTTGTAGTGGATTTAAATATGTTTTACTTGGTGTAGGTAGACCAAGTGGGACATTTATATTCTGATTATGCGGGTCAGTCCCTGGGTTATTCCTGTAAGGAATGTGAGCAAAACCGTCAAGGTCAGCTTGCTTGGCGGGATGAACTGAGGGATAGTTCGTGTCGCAGCCGCGTGGAGCACTGGGCTTGCATAGTGGGTGCTGGGTTCGATCAGTTTGGTACTGAGCCGTTTTGTAATATTCCGGCCTAAGATTTATATCTGTAGGAGGAATATGTTGAGCTTGGTTGAGGTACTGAAAAGTATCCTTCGCTTTTTGCACATTTGGAGTGTATTTGACACTCGGATCGGCCGGGTAGCCTTGTGTCGAATATCGTGGATATTCGGAAAGCTTTGTCGAATCATAATGATTGACTTCAGAGCGGGTCTGAAAGGTATCCTCGATCTTTTGTATAGGTGAGACTTGATCTAACGTTTCCTTCGTGAATACGTTAGGTGAGAAGGCGATCTCGTCGTGAGGATCGAGCCTTGAGCCGTCGCTGGGACCGGCGGCTTGGCCGGGCAGCGTGTAGGTAGCGCTGCGGGGGCTAAGAGGCCCGGCCGCGCCGGGGTCTACCTCCCCTTGCATGAGGAAATAGGACGGCCGACGTTCCATCGAAATATCCGAGTTATTAGCTCGTTTCGATGCCTCTATGTATAGAAATAGAGGGTTTAGAAGGTGGACTCGCTTGACAGAGCTTCTTTCCTTTGCTCGTATGTCAGGGTCCTACCTTGTAGTCTTGAAAAAGACTTCCTTGGACGGTAAATTAGAGCGTATGAGCTGAGTAATTTACCGGCGTGCCCACAGCGGTCGGTGACGAGCCTAGTGCTACGAAACCCGGGCGACACGACTAGGAACGTCCCAGCGGGCGTACGATCTAAAGAGAATATCGATAGATGTACCGGGTGGCGTCCTGACAGATGAACTACGTTGGGCAATGAGCAGGATGAATAATCACTGGACTCGTAGATGCCAATGCGAGATCTGTGTGGAGAGAAGGTAGGCCTTGTAGAAAGCAGTAGGAAGCCGTTCTTGAGATGAACTCGGGATGCAGAAGGTTCGTCAGCGTAGAGCGTGTAGAAATCTTCGTACTTCTGAGTGTAGTCGTCGAAAGCGGAGAGTGGAATGAATTCGGAGGGCTCCGAGCGGGGTAATTATAGGGAGGTGGCCGCCCCCTGCCGCCTCCTGATTGGTCCGCTTAATTTCGTTAATTCGACTGTGTAATCTCATTGGCTCGCACATTGTTTTCTCAGTATCTGCGAGTATGATAGCTGAGCTGGTCCTCCGGGGTGGTTTCCCCACGTCCGTCGCTGCGACGGGGTCCCCGGGGGTGGCTTACGAGCGTCCGTCGCGGAGCCGACGACCTTGAGTTTAGACGGGGACCTCGGGTGCTTTCTCTGCGTCAGTTGTTCAGACGGGGTCCCCGGGGTGGCTGCTGGACCAGAGGTGGTTGCTTGCCGCCTCTTGGTTGGTTCGCCTATTGTCTCTCGTGTAATCAGTGTTTCTGATTGGCGAGTAGGCTTGTTTGAATTGTCCTTGTTAGTTTTAGAGGACGTTTGATTTTCTGTTTGAGTTTTCTCGTTCAAGGCGACTTGGTTCGAGATACTTGTCGCATCTCTCTCGCCCAGTAAGTGTCTAGGGAGGTCGCCTTGTATGTTATTAGTTAATATTTCACTTTTGAGAGAGAAATTCGTATTTTCTCTCTGGTGAAATATTTTGTTTGACGGAGTTGTAACTCGACGTCTTATAAATATTTTTGTGTTGTGTCTACCTCTTTTTGGTAGCCCTGAAAAGGGCTGTTGAAAAGAGGGGGTGGTTTTCACCACAGTAAGCATAGCGGATAGATGCTCTGTACGCAACGAGAAGCCTATTGTTGAGTGAGGAGGAAAGTGAATGTGAAAAAGAGCTTGCTACATAGAAGAGGTGGGGGAGCACAAGAAATGAAAGCGTTGTTTAAATTTCTTAACTCAGGTGGTTGTTATTTCTTGTTGCAATTCCTCATTGTGGTCAACAGGGATTCATTTATTTAGGTACCTACTATTCAACTTATGTCAGCTTGGTTCGTGCTTGCTTCAGTACATACCTACCTGTTGCGCAAATGCAAGAACTGAATAATATTGTGCTCTGGAGCCCAACAGGGTTGATTTACATAAACCCTCTGTACCATTTTAACAGCTTGGCCAGCTTGCACCGTGTCATCACTCTGAAATATTGATCAATAGGTACCTATTATTCAAAGCAAAACCTGAACAATCTTGCATTGTGTTCATATCCCAAAGTGGTTTCTCACAACATGGTCTGTTTATGAATCCCCTGCATTACTTCAAGAGCTAAGGCAGCATGGATATAAATTCGAAAATGTTTCCAAACCACCACAAATCTGAGGCATAATTGTGCCACAAGATTCCTCCTCATTCTCCGAGTACAAGGGTTGTTTGAGGGACACAAAAATCATGATAAATTAATATACGTAATGCGGAATTTTCATGGTTATTTTCTATTTGCTCAAAGAAAGAGCTGAGCAAGAGCTTTCCGAAAAGGTGCCATATGATTGGTTTCTGACCAGTGAAACGGCTCTTGAAATTCATTTGCCCTTAGACGTCACAGCCCCTACTCTCTACGTAACATGTGATCTTCCTACCCATTTATTGTCCAAACTAAAAGGTCTTTCGAGCTAAAACTTGCTACATGGGTGTTTTCAAAAGCGCTGAATGCGAAACAAATGTCAAAAGCACTAAATGGGGATTCCGAACATGAGAAGCTCGAGGTAGAGGGCAGTACGTAAACAAGGACCTTACTGAATTGCTCTTCGTTTGTTGCCTATATGGGCAGTCGAGATGGACACAAGTTGTTTCAGTTTCTAGCCGGTTTTTGTTTGTTTGTGCGTTTCTTTATTGTAATTATTTATTTATTAATAATATCATTATCATTTTTGACTACTCTTGATGAGATTTATGATGTGCGGAACAAATTGTTGAGTGGAAAGGGGTGACACAAGGTAAAACAAGGGGAAAGTCATCTCAACCACCATGTTTCTTAGGTCCTTCTCCCCCTAGCGCTCCTAGCGGCTGACCTTGGTAGTTCAGAGCCCCATTCCAACAGTTGAAATTTCTCCATTTTAATATTTTCTCATCAAAATGACAGCAATGTTTAAATTTGTGGACTATGGTGGTGGTTATTCCTAGATGCAAGTCCATTGCATTGTGGTCAATTGTGATTCATTTGTTTAGTTACTATAGTCGTGTCAGTGTAAGAAGTTACGTGAGATGGTACCATCACCAGATGGGCCGTGGGAAGAAGGGAAGTAGCAGTCTGATACTCCTTCCCTACCTCCTCATCCGATCCACCACCCACTTCCCGCTCCTGCCATTGGCATGCAGACGGTGGGGAAGTGTTAGATGAGTGTAGAGGGGGTGACGGACTGCGGTCAGCTGATTTCCCCCACCTCCTTGCCTTCACGTAACTTCCTACGCTGACCCGACTGTAGGTATATACAATTTAAACAAGCTTTTTTCGCACCTTGTGTTCAAATCACAGAGCAATGGAATAAGGCTCAAATGCAAGAACTGAACAATTTTGTTTTGTGTCCCTGTTGCCAGACAGGGGTGCTCAGTACCTACACGGTCCGTTCATGGAACCTCAACACTACATACCTATTTCAAGAGCTAGGGCAGCTTAGGCCTCTGTTGGAAAATTTTTCCTAACTACCACAAAACTATCACTAACCAAGTATCACTAGATTCCCTCTTCATACCTGAATTTGAATGGTTGTTTTGATAATTTAAAAATTAATAAACATACAATATTATTTTCTAATCAAAATGAAAGCATTGTTTATATTTCTTCTAAGGTGATAGGTATTCCTCGTTTGAAGTCCTTATTGTAGTCAACTGTCATTCATTTACTATTCAACTTGGTGTACATGTGCTTTGTTCGTGCTTGCCTCAGTACCTTCCTATTGTTCAAAGTAAGAACTGAACAATCTTGTGTAGTGTTGTTTAGCCTAAATGGGTTTCATTATATGGTCCGTCCAAGAGCCCCCTGTACCTACTACTTCAAGAGCTTGGGCAGCGTTAAAATCATCTAGAATTCGCATGAACTGAATGTGATGTTCGTTTTTTTCAGTAAGGTCAAAGTTACTGGTACAACAGGGCAGCCAAGGTTATTTTCTCGGAGTTGTGTCTTCATGTATTGGCAGGGAAGCATAATGTTACAAACCATGCATAACTATGCTGTACCTGGCTTCAAGTTCTGTTTTTTCCTTAGGTACCAACAAGAATTTCATTTGCAAGGTCTACCTACTATACTTGAGTTTGGAGGAAATAACTTTTTTTGCATTTAATAATGTTGGTTCCTGCCTACTCAAATTTCAAAAGAGGCGCTAAACGCTAAAAATCACACATCTACCTACCTACTTATTAAACAGGTACCAATAGCCATGTGTGATGATCTCTGGTCTATACTTGAAATGCCATTCGCAGTCGTGTTTCGCATTCTCTCAATAACGTCGTCTGGCATAGGTAGGTACATGCATTTCATTCAAAACAGTAAGACTGGTCCGAATAAGCTGAAGCTGTGCTTACTACTGCATCTTGAATGTTGCTTTGATAGCCATGTTGATATACCATTGTTTTGTTTCCATCACTTAATTGCAAATGGTTGGTCTTTCGGTTTTCTCATTCGATTCTCAGAAGTGGATCTATCTAAAGCAGCCAGAAAGTTTTTCTTTTTCCAAGCTTTTCAAGACAATACCTTACTTTTAACGTACATGCCTCCCATCTTAGTTTTTCCTCGTTTATTGGCTTGTAATAATTACCTAAATACATACTGCTAGCTAAATTGTGGTAAAATTACAGTGAAAACTGCACCAATAAAATCGTTATATGAAAACATAAAGCCTATGCTGTGATTCCGTTTATATGAATATGCTGGCTAATGGTTGGCAGCACGGATTGTGAAAATGTATGCAGGACCTTCTTTATTCCATTGTTCGGTGTACCGGACTAAGTTTGTAATCAGCTTGAATGCGTTCCTAATTTAAAGTACCTAACCAAAGTAGTGAAGTTTTTGCCTAGTGAAAAACGTTAGTAGGTACCTAGTGTCCCCTCCCACACAGCAGTAGCAGTGGGATAATACAATACACGTTTGTCTGATGAAGCGGATATACACTTTGATCGAAAGTCAAGGGGTTAAGAGGCGATGACTCAAGTACCTATGGCTGGACGAGCTCGCCTGAACTGGGCATCACCGGCAACTAAAGCACCTGAACTGGGCATTTTCCAAATCTTAAGTAAGGTCTGCTCCAGAATTTGTACTAAGTGATTGACTACTTGATGTTACTTATGTGTTTTTGAGAAGCGAGCTTGTAAACATCCTGACTACCAAACTATACACATCATTCTAGCCTACCTATACCTATGTCCAATTTATCTGAATTTTTACGAAGGTATTGACTACTAGATGGTAGGTTGTATTGTTGAGATGCGAGCATCCAAACCACCAAACTATACACATCATTCTGACCTATAAATATGTCCAACTAATCTGAATTAGCGAATTTTTGAAGAAAATTAAGCTATTGCTCTCGCCTCAAAATTTGTAGAAAGTGAATTTTTGAAAAAAAAATTATGCAGAAATCCGTTTCAGGCTATTCTGAATCATATTCTGAAGTTTAACGCATTTTTTAATGTATGTATGTATATATGTATGTATGTGTCATTCCAGACGATAACTGACCGTAGAATTGTGCTAGAAACTTCAAACAAATTTTAAAATGTTAAGGACACAAAACGAAAGTTCAAGTTCGTTGGCCAGCATGATCGGATTACATCTTCGGGTTGAAATTTTCAAAAATGTAGTCAAAAATTTCAAAATAGCCTGTTTTTTGCGATTTGTTGTGCGAAATAATTTTTTCAGCATACTAACATGTGGTATTTTCAGAATCAGCGTAAAATTTCCTATAAGAATATGCATCAAGTTTTCAAAAATTTCAAAGTTGAAAAATCAGTCAAAAATCGAAATAATGCCGTTCGCTAGTTGTAAAAATCGGTAATATTTGCATGAAACATTGTCCAAATTCAGATTGAACGACTCTTATGGAAGTATCCCTGTATAACCAATCCTAGAACCATGCTGTTTAAAACGTAGGTAGTAGGTGCTTGTTAAAAAGAAAAAAAATGTAATCACAACTGATGAGTTTACTCTGTGAAATATTCCGTCCTCCGATTCTCTCGGTCGCTCTCTTAAATGTTTTACGCTCAACTGTTTTAGGACTTGATGTAGCTTTAATACTGACTGTGGCTTAAAGATTAGTTTAATAATAATAAAGTATGAGTACCTCCCAATTATTTTTAATAATTTGATTCCATGTTTGTCTATCAAAATCATAAACTAAAATTTCTCTACACGATCAATAGCGACTGAAATGTCGGAGATTTCTTCAAAAATTCGCTCATGGGGTCATGCTGCATGACTGGACTTTTTCTAAAAGTATCTACCTATCTGTAGAAGAAATTGCACTTCTTCATGGTTCATCGGTTCCGATCCGAGAACGGAATAAAATATCGCCAAACTAAAAAAAACCAAAAACAAATTTTTTTCGAAGTACCCTATACTCCCGCAGGTGGTTTGTAACCAAGCTCTGTTAACATGCAAAAAGGAGGTGATGGAAATATAGTAGTTAGCTACCCCTTCAAAGGGTAGAAATGGTTAACCTGCTACACCCAGAGGCCTGAATGCAGCTGAACTATTTTTACTTCATCACATCATTCTATGCACCTAACTATGATTCGGTGCATAATTTACCGAAAGGTCCACTTCGGCGAGTGAGGAGTTAGAAACCCTACCGGGGGCCGGTACACAGATCAGGTAAGGATTAGTGAACCCTTATTTGCTGGTAACTACCCCAGTTCGAGTTTGTCCAGCTGGACTCCTCTCCATTCGATCTCAAGAGGGTCTGGGGATCCCCCCTGCCAATCCCCAATGTGATCTAGAGTGTTGACCAACCAAAGAGTGTTGTCCCAAAGAGCTGGGGTGCCTCCTACCATTCCCCCTCCCCTGAACCAAAACTGGATCAAACAAAACTACGAGTTTTTTTTTGGTGGGGGGGGGGGGGTATTACAGCTTTAGGCGCCTAAAAACTACACTACGGCCCTGGGTAATACATATATACAGCAATAAGCATATTTATTTATTTATTTCAAAAAGTACAAAGGACCTGGGTCCCACCGCGCGTACTTCTAAAAAAGTAACAAGGAAACATTAACAGGCGTTATTTTATTTTATTTTTTTTTTTTTTTTAATTAGTAGGTAATAATCAAACTAGAAAAAAAAATTAAATTAAAAATAAAATAAAAGAAAGAGAGGTACTAGGATCTTTATTTAAGAAAAGATTAATGAGAATAGAGAAGATATCATCGAGAAGAAGGAGTAATAGATAAAGAAGATAATAATGAGAAGAGGGAAATGAGGTAAAATCAAGAAGTTAACAGATAATAAAACTCGGCGCTCCGCGCCTCGCCAGGGGGCAAGCCCCCTGGACCCCCGGTTACCTCTATTTACATACTTCTGACGAAATTATTGAAACACAGAATGTGTTTGCGTTGTCGCGCAACCAAGTGACAACCAAACAAGCGTCATTGTTTACTATTCATTTATAACATCAATTTATATAGTTATAGTATGAAACTACGAAAAAAAATACGAAATAAATTCGTGATAAATCAAGAGCGATTTATCAAGTAAATGTCCTAAAGAGGCTACATACGAAATTACAGCTTCCTAGAGTGTAAAGTATAGAAATTAGCTTTAAAAGCCACTCATCTGATCCGGACCCTGGACATCGTCAAGTAAATGTCCTAAAGAGGCTACATACGAAATTACAGCTTCCTAGAGTGTAAAGCATAGAAATTAGCTTTAAGAGCAACACATCTGATCCGGACCCTGAGCATCGTCAAGTAAATGTCCTAAAGAGGCTACATACGAAATTACAGCTTCCTAGAGTGTAAAGCATAGAAATTAGCTTTAAGAGCCACACATCCGATCCGGACCCTGAGCATCGTCAAGTAAATGTCCTAAAGAGGCTACAAACGAAATTACAGCTTCCTAGAGTGTAAAGTATAGAAATTACCTATTCAAATTATTTAACCTCCGCTTCACAAATCAAACCGTTTTCGTAATACTCAGATCACCTGCTATGAATCAAATCATCGAAACACAAGCTCAATGAAATCATCAGAAATTAACAAGCGGTTGCAATCATGTTCACAATATCAATTATTGAGAATGATCACCTGTGTGTAAACAATTATTTATATAACCATGCTCATAACTCAGTTTGTTGGACACGCACTTCGCAGTAGTTAACATAATATTGTTGGATAAATCGAGAGCTTTCGAACGAATGGTCAACGAATTTTGTGGGATGAAAAACGACGAAGTACCATATCCCTAGCAACGACTCGGTTGTACGTGAAAATCATCCGTCACACATTTCGTTACCATCCCGCGTTCCATTTTCGGCTAGTTAGTCCATGGCTAAAACACATTCTGTGTTAAAAAAGGAAAGGCTGCTAAGACTCTGCAAAGTGGGCCATACATCGCCTCCGAAAGGCCGAGTAGGTGGGTGACTCTCTGACAGCCCTAGGAAGGGCATTCCATAGTCGCACACCACTCACCCTTATACTAGATGCTGCAAAGGAAGTAGAGTGCTGAGGCATTGCAAGATTTCTGGATCTCTCAGATTTGGTATTTATGAACAGACGGACGGATTCCCAAGGTGAATTTAAATATGAAGCAGAGCAAATCTATCTTCATAAGGTCATCAACGCCGCAGCCAATCAGGTAGCCATAGAAAGGGCTTATGTGCGAGGAAGGCCACCAACTTAGTGAAAGGACAATGTTCAGCACATTCTGAAGTGGCGTGGAATATCCTGGATGTGGAATAATACTTTCTAGCCAAAGTCTCAGTTAAATCATGTTACCTACGTATAAAAAAAATAGGAAGTATATATACATAGGTAGGTACTTCTACATGAATCAGCTAATTACTTGAATATTGGTTGCATGGTTAAAATGAGATAGATACCCAGGTGAATACACATATCTTGATCCAAAATAGAACACTATCTATTTAAATTTGTTTTGGATGAAGTAGGTCTTTGAGGGTTGTTGAGCTATTCAAGTAAAATGTATTGCATAAGAAGTCTTTATTATTGAAATTGTAATTGTTCCTTTTGGTTTTGGTGCAAATAGTAAATTTTTTGACCACCAATAGCATTTACAACTCCATCCATTTATTCTCAAACTATATTATTTGTAGGGCCCTAGGAGGGTCATTTTTTCCCTTCCATCGCATCAAAACCTTGGTAAATTAAGCGGGACATCCCCTTTTTTCCAGCCAGGTTCTAGAGCCGATCCCCCTCTCTCACCAATCTGAGGATCCCACTTATTAGGTCGTCTGCCAGTGTGATCTGCTCTGGGACAAGCGTCCCAAAGATTCTGAATCGTTTGGCTTCCAGTGCTGGGCACTCGAAGAGCTTTCTTCCTCCTCTCCACACAATCAGCACACTGGATCACCCCTGTAGACTCCAATCCTGCTGAGATGTTTCCTGAAACACCCATACCCCATCACCATCCCTCCTAAGAAAGATTTTTCCTTCTAGAGAGATTGAGAGTGGTTGTGCTCTAGCAACGGCAGGGTGTGTTCATTACCAGCTCCGGGGTGTTTTCCCAGTGCGATTTGTGTTCCTTCCTTCTCCTATCCCACAAAGAGGTTTTTACTGAGCTTTTTCCTAAGGCTGTTCTGTTAGTTGGGCTGGTTCTGGCCCAATTACCTAAAGTTCATTGTTGCCCCTTTCTTTCTAGCAGATCTATATGTTCATTGTCTACCACTCCTGTGTGGTCTAGAACCCACTCCAAGGTGACCCAGTTGTTTCTCCCCAGAGTATTCAGTGCTTTCCAACACTTCCTAACCAGTCTTGACCTAGTGTGGGGGGTTGAAAGTGTTTTAAGGGCTGCCTGGCTATCCAAGGAAATAATTAAATATATTCTTCTCTCCATTGTCTCCTATATTGGTCACCTTTTTGAGCTCACCAGCCGCTGTATTTATAGGGTCTGGATCCCCTGTTCCTGGCTGGTTTGTTCACCTCCATAGAGTCCTTGCCTCCAAAAGCTTCTGACTTCCCAGATTCAGAGTCCACTACAGCCTCTACATATGCACACCGATGGTTAGTTTACATTTTGTTCCCATGAGTAAGAGCTGGTCTAAAGGTCACCCCATGCAGAGCCGGTTTACCGGGGGAAGGCTGGATTTGAATTTAAACTGTGGGTTGCCCGGTACCCAGAGTTTGCTACTACTGACCAAGTTCCCATGGCCATGCATTCGGCGTTGCCGTTTCATCTTGGATTGGGGAGTACAGAGCCCTTTAACGAGCTACACCACAAGACGGCGAGAGCAGGAGTTGAGTGGCAGAGGAGTTGCTTATTTTATTAAATATAATTAGCCACATATCGCCCTTTGCAGACCTTTTCAAACTATAATCAATCACATTATAACACTTGTGTTGAATTGTTTGTGTGCGCTGAAATCGTTGCTCATCTATTAGATAATGGTTTAATATATACCGAAATCGTTAGATACTCATCGGTACTTATATATTACATAATGGTTAAATGTATTATGTTCTGGTATGCAAACAAATCTAGGTATTTTCAACCATTTTTGCATTTTTTGAGATTTTCCAAACAAATTATGGATGGAATTTCCAAACAAATTATTATGCAATGGCTTCAAAAATTTTTGCGATACTTAAAATCCTTTCTGTGTCATCCTGAAACGATTGCTCGAATCCAATGCCTTTTGAAGGAAGAAAATATTTGTACATGGCTTTGAATATGTAGTGAGCCTCTTCTCATTACATTCTTATATTATCCGTTGGACAGCACTTGAAAAGTGCAAAAGAATACAATGAAGTGCTCACATTTTAGGAATTACGCTAAAAGTAACTAAAAATTGCAAAAACGCCTCTTAATTGTTTCTTATATTTGTTAGCAAAACAATACGTTTTAAAAAGTTGATCATGTATGAAATGAGAAATAATACGTGAACAAAATTAACCCAGCAGTACTCAGAAATGAATTCAATTTGAATTTCAATTAAATTCCTATGAAACACGCTCAAAGGGAGTGTAATGAATATAAAATAGCAGTCAAAATTAAAATTTTATTTTTCAAATTTATTGTACAGCTGACATAATTATATGTCACGCTAAACACAACCAGACTAGATTTGAATTACAATGACCGATGAAAAAAAATTATTACATCGTAAAATAAGAAAGAATTCATTTGAATAGGTATAATAAATCAAACACACTTAAGCTCCACTCTAAATTCAAACATTGGATTGGTTATGTTTTAGCAAGTGTGATATGAGGTTTGTTCGCTGAGCACACCAAACCAGTTTGTAACCCACTTGAGGTGTTCACTGTGATCTCTGATCACCAGAGCTCCTCCCCACCCACAGTCTCTCCCTGTTCGCAGATGTTTCGAAACTGGTTTCTAACTCGTTGGGGATCGTCAAATCGGTCAGAGCTTTTTCAAGCTGACCACTTTCTGACTGTTTGCCCCCTCCATTCCAAACTCACGAATGAAATCATTCGAATTTTCGCCTCTGAGTATTTTCCCCAAACATTTAATTATAAAATGGATGGACTCCAATCCCGTACCTGTTTGAAATCAATTTGAAAGTTGGCTGAAGTCGCACATGCGGACTTGACTAGTCTCCAATGAATTTGAAATGGTTTGCAAGCCCTGGCCAATCGCCTCAGCGAACATGCCTATGGAGCAAAACAATCCACATATAACCCAACATTACACTTCTCACAGAAGCACCTTGTGACAGCCCCAACAGCCTGCGGCATCTGTCGGCGCCACCAAGAACGCAGTCAGTGCTCTGAGACATGTCTGACCAGTCTCCAATGAATTTGAAATGGTTTGCAAGCCGTGGCCAATCGCCTCAGCAAACATGCCTATGGAGCAAAACAATCCACATATAACCCAACATTACACTTCTCACAGAAGCACCTTGTGACAGCCCCAACAGCCTGCGGCATCTGTCGGCGCCATCAAGAACCCAGTCAGCGCTCGTGAGACGTGTCCCGGTAGAGTGACACTGTCTCTGGGCGCCTTGTAATGAGGATCAGCATTATGTTGCTTGACTTCATACTAGCCGGTAAGATTCTATCTCAGTTTCATAATTAGCAATCTTGATATAAATTGATTAATTCCTGATATCATACCAGATCCTGATTACTACCCAGACTGATCCCATCTAACCTAACCCTTGCAGTGTCTGTATTAGCATTGAAGAGTTAATATAAAACATAACTGCTTTCTAGTCTAATCAAAATCCCTTAGAATTCTTCTCGAAGCAAATACATATTTGGTTCCTTCAATAAATCGTACAACCATTGCTTCTGAATCTGTGTACCTATTATTTTCTTCTTGCTCCTTCCTATTAGAGTAATATTATGGAGAATCTTGGTGAATTATAGCACGCCAAGTGTTTTCCCCTTGTCACAACCTTCACGTTGTTTTGCAAGATTGACCTTGGCATCTTCGTCTGTTTCCATCCGGAATTTTCCTGATGAGATGATCAATGGGGTCAAATCTTGATTAACTGAGAGATCGTTTCTGAACTCGGCCTGGCTCCTCGGCTGGATTCTGGAATTATCTTAGATAAGTGAGGACGATCATCCGAAAGTCCAGATGTGAAATTCATGGATGGCAATGTATGGTAGCTTGAGAGCAACAGGATACCAATGAAGCACCTGATATCGTCTGCCGTAATATTCAGGCCTGAAAATTTGATTTGAACGTCATATTGCCTGGTTTTGGTAACAGTCACATCAATAATTTCATCGTCGAGAAATTCTTCAAACATTTGCACAAGGGTATGGCCACGATATTTTGAAAAATCTGATGATGGAAACTCCCATGAGATATCTTGGAAATCCCCTTTTATCCATTGAATGACGCACTTTTAACTTCATTTTCTTTTTTTGCTTCACTACTTGATGAATAGATCTAGCATTTGACGTGGATAGCATTGGGTTTTGCTGGTCTTCTGAATTTGTGGTTGCTTGGACTACACTATCATTCCTGCTTTCGCTATGTGTGAAAATGGAATCTGAATTGGAAAGTCTTCCTTCAACCACTGCTTCCAACTGCCTGCGGCTTAGGTTCCCAAGATTGTAAAGGTCTTTGTCACTTAGGGCCGCCATTCACGACGGAGCCAGATGGCGTGAGGCCGCTCCCTCGAGTCCATATGGCCCCGGTCCAAATTAAGGGGGTCACACACAGGTACACACCCAGTAGCGTTTCCTCGTTCTTCGGTCCTGGTGCTGTGCTCTTGAGCATCTGACCTCACCAATTCACTTCATCATCACTTTATCAATTGTACCTCTTCAATTTTACTTCAGTATGAACAACGAGGAACTTGTTAATTTAGCTGCTGCTGCAGTTTGCATTTTTTAAGAAGAAGGAACCAAAAAGGCAGTGGCAGAAAGAATGGTTTTAGCTCGAAATAAATTAACCCATGTCAGGTTGATTGAACCTGACAGCATGGTCTCTCCCGGTATTTTTCAATCGCCTCCAGGACGAAGACACGGCCACTCACATTTGCCATTGTACAGGCAGCTATCACCTCGACGTCTAGAAGTACACTGAAAGGATTTTGGCCCGGGGGATGACCCACACACGGAAGAGCCATTCGGTGGAGCCGATCCATTTGTTGGATGACAAGAACTTTAATTGATTTTTAGCGCATTTTAATAAACTCTATGAACATTTCTTTGCACCATTTTGTGCTCAAATTTCGTAATGTTCTAGTCCAATGTTGATAAAAATTTTCTATACATATATACACACACACATACATATATAGGTACATATATATATATGTATACTATAAAATAATGCATATATATATATATATATTTTATATATATACCTATATCAGTTAGTTTCAATTTTTTTGTATTATTATTATTCTTTCTTAAGGATTGTTTATTTATTTGCGGATGAACAAATTTTTAATCTCAATTCTAGGAGGATATTTTAATTTGTGAAAATGCATAAATATTATGTGAACGACGAGGTTCTGCCTTTTATTCAATTTCACGTAGGTAAACCAGTACCTACCTATTGCTTCTGCTCTTAGTGCACTTTGTCCTCTCAACTTGTCGAGGCTTTCTTTTCAGAGATGCGTCTGTGTTCTGTGTGATTCTACCAAAGGGCTTGTAATAGGATAGCGAGGGCTTGCGTACATTAGCCATAGGGAAGTCAGGAATCCAGTTTTCTCGAATGGGCTGAGCCTACAATCGTATGGTGGGGGGTAACCTCCAACACTGTTATAAAAATAAAACCTCATTTGAAAAATTGCTGCTATCCTAAACCTATTCTAAATTCTAAATGAGTTCATTCTAAATCTAAAATGAGTTCAGATGAGAGAAGAAACAACAGAAGATGACCTTAAATAATCTTTGGGTATATATAGCAGATGAAATAATTGTTTGAATACTGATTACATGAACGATTCGCAGAAAATTAACATTTGGTTTTAACAATAAATTTGAACGATAACGTACATCTGTGCTCCGAAGCATCGATAGTGGTTATCGATGCCTAAATATCGATACTCCTATCGTTTTTCATTGGCTACCCAGATTCACTCCACGTTTGGGCGGAGTCTTCGCCGGTGGGTTCTTCCCCCTCCACAACTTGTCCTGTTTCTATGTTCTGTGTCTATCCTATAAGCGTTTTGGATTCTACAGTCTGGAACCATGTAGCAGTACCTTCCCAATGACGGAATTCTCCTTCATTTCTCATTTTGTTGTCTTTGTCTTGTTGCTCAGTTTGCGACTTGATTGTTTACATCGCCAGGAATATCTTGCATCGTAAAAGTTGGATTGCGAATTCATTCCGTTTTTTAATTTTAGTTTATCGCCCGGGTTCGTCTGTTCGGTACTCTCTTTCAAGAATAATGGTCGGAAGAATGTTTGTGTGTAAATGAAGCTCTCTTCGAGCTTTTCTTGTGGCTGCGGACCTCTTTCTTGATGTCCACTTTACCTCCCGTTTTCAGGGCCGCCTGTCGAAATCATGTCCGATTTATTCAAATCAGCTTTCGGTTACTTCAGTAACAACACCACTAATACCGTTGAAAATGAATTTGTCGGCCAAATCATCGAAATTGGGTCAGTTCAGCTGCGAATCAAGAAGACCATAGCGGAAGGTTAGTGGATTAATCGATAATCTTATCAGCTGTATGTAAGACCTACCTCCTACCTACCACAACATTTGGTCTCTCGTATTGTTTTTCATAATTTATACTTGTTTAACACTAATTCTCGAACATGAAGGTGTATTGGTGTTAATCTGTGTCAAACCTAAAAGTTGGTGTTTTCAACTAAAGGTATTTTCGAGCACCTCAGAGTTGGTTGAATTGGGCGGGAGGGATTCGATTCCATGTGTATGTTTGAAAATATTTGGAGTGGTTCTGGAGAAAAGTCGAAAAAAATATAAATAACTGTACTACGCATGTATTTTACCTATTTGGATTTTTTTCTTTTTCGCAAGTTAAGTAAATTTATTAGGTACCTATGTCGCGAGAACTGATTTTCATTTCCCTAATGTTCCGAATGGCTTAGAGGAAGTTATGTTATCGCAGAAGAGAACGTTGCTGGATCTCCCCTAAACGAGGGGTATATTCTCCAATTATATTTACCTACCTGCCTATGTTGACGAATAACAATGTGTGAGTTCGCTCACAGTCATTAGAAGAGCATTCCGACCTCTAGGAACGACATAACAAATTTTTATTTCAGAATTCATTTCCTTTACATACCGAAGAAAAATCACTGAACACGTACCTACATAGTTGTTACCACTTTTTGCCTGTTTTACATAAATGGATGGGAAGATGGTGTTCAGGTCCCTGCTGATCGATTCAGCAACCATTTTTACGTTCTTAGAACATAGGGGTGACTCAGTAAGCCATCGAAGGTTTGTGGAATCAAATAATAACAGGCTTTAAATACATTTTTATAATAACAAAAGGCTTGGTTATACCATTTACCTTATCATCACAAAATTATGACAATGCCTAGTAACTGCAATGAGCATTTATGGTATCTTCAATGCCAGCTTGCAGCCATAACATTTTTTAAGAGGAGTAGGTAGTCCGGTTTTAATACTCCACGGGCACTTTATGTTCGTCTTGCCTTCACCATGATCTTCTAGCATATGTATGGTATACATTTCATCGTTGTCAAACGAATAAAAAAGAGTACCTACTTATTTTTATGTTCCTTTTTCGTGACAACCTTAGGCCGACCTTATTCAAATTTTCACTTCATCTTTGTATGTACGAACGTTGGTGCCATGGGTTTTTGACGAATCTGCAGTTGGTTGTGATACAAAAAAAAGGCCTTCGCATTTTTGTGACTTATGTACTTAATATATATATATATATATATATATATATATATATATATATATATATATATATCGAAATTTCCATGGCATCACCTCAAATCACATGTATCTGAAGTAGTATAGTACCCAGGTAGCTCAAATCTCAAGATAACGCCTGTTGATGAAGGCATTCTAAATTTCTAGCACGTTGGAATTACTAAATGTTATTGTCTACTTAGTGACTCCATAATTTCTTTTCAGGGGGATTTGCGTTTGTGTTTGTTGCACAAGCCTTGGATTCTGGTAAAGAATATGCTTTGAAGGTATGTATCTATTCATTTACTATTGCCAATGTCTATTTATACCTTCCACATTTTTATAGCTGCAATGTTGCTATAATATGTAACATTTTCAGTGAATATTAATCATTTTATATCATGTTACAGCGATTACTTGCTGCTGATGAAGAAGCTAGACAAATCATTATTCAGGAAATAAACATTCTTGTATCCTTTTCTGTGTTACACATTATATCGTGAAACAAATAGCTAGGGTTATTAATTTCTAGATTTCGTGGGTTGGATATATAATTTGTTATTTCATTCGAATTTGATCTCCTATTCTTTGTTGTTGCTCAAAATACTTGAATTGGCTTGGATATGTTTGAATTACACTTTTCTAATTTTTAATCGGCTAGGGGTATTCATTGTCCAGTAGTTTTTACTTGAGTTTTGGTTACAATGCGCATGAGCGGCGTCATTTAAGATGATCTTAGATTTATGATGGGCTGATGCTTTCGAAAGTCAAATCAAAAGCTCGAGGATCGAATCATCGAAAAGTAGCTGCGATCCTACCTGTGCTGCTTAGCGAAACATCCTTATAAATAAAACACGACTACCACTCTCGCTATTCAGATCAGTTGAAATGTTGGGGGGAAAAACGGGTTTTGATCGCCGCATTACAATTCAAATATAGAAATAGGTTGGCATAACTGCCGAACATGTTAGGCGCCAAATTCAAATGTTCACTATGATTGTCGCTATCATAACAAGATCTACTTACTCGCCAATTAAGTTGTTCATAGTTTCGAGTTTCAAGTTTATAAATAGTTGTCTTACTTTATTGTTTTACAAATAATTTTATCATTTATTATTTAAATCCTGGTTAGGAGGTAACTTGCACTGATTTGGCTGCTTGGTATTTTGATTTTCGACGAGGGAGCCTCATGAAACCATCACTTTATTTTCTATGAATTCTATTTTCGAAATGGTTCATGAATACAGGGACTATGTGTGAGGGTTATAAAACTGACCTCTTGTCTTGTAAATGAATTCATTAAGAATCAAAAATATCACCTTGAAATCTCCCAATCACATGGACGTACCGAAATACTGATAAACTGTACTAAGACGAGAAATCAATCGAATTAAATATATTTCCTCAATAATCGTTGAGCAGAAGAAGCTCTCTGGACATCCTAATATAATCCAATTCGTTGCTGCTACATCTGTTGACAAATCACAAACTGGTCATGGAATGGGAGAGTTCCTACTACTCACGGAGTTGTGCACTGGTACGTTCAATTAATTCGTAAGCAATGATGTATCTTACGCATGCCTTAACCCGTTCAACTTGATGCAGGATAAGGTCAAGCTCGTTCTCCGTTTCACATCATTATCATTGGATTTCAACTTGTGTTATCAATTACTTTTTAATTTCTCTTCCTCAAAAACATTGTATTTGTTGGTATGAGTAAGGAAATGCTCATGCGTTTTAGCTCACATTGTTAATTTTTTTGTGGAAGTTATTCGATCCTACGAATTTCTACTTCAAACTTCCTATAATAGTTTTCTGAGATTTTTCCAAGTGTCGTCAATAAAAATCCTATGGGACCAGTGATCATAGAAAGATAATAGAGTGAGCATCCCTACAGAGGGGTATGCTCTAAAAATTGACATCCAACAGGTTCCCCTCTTTATTAGAAAGTGTGGGATACCCACATAGTATTTTGTATTTTTAAAAGAACACTGGTAAAATTCCAAAAGTATAAACACCATCCGCACTATTTCAAGATTAGTATGTTTCTTTAAATTATTTTTCAAGTTTTATTAAAAAGCTTGGGAGTAGTTCCGTATGTGTCCCCACTTTCAAACCAATGTAAATCTATCATTAACCTTTCAAAAAATGAATTTGACGACTGTTTTGGAAACCTCCGTATCTCCTCTTTTTGACTAGTCAAAAAGTTCCGTATGTGTCCCCACGCTATTTTTGAGTCAGTAAATTGAGCAATGAACCCTAAAACCATTTTGTTGTTGATCTCTGACTAAACAAAGAATAAAACATTGCATCTTGTATACCTACCAACTGACTAGGGACCCCCGACTGAGAGTCGGGCTTACCTGAACTGGACACCATCTGCCTCTAAACCACCTGAACTGGGCACTTTCCAATTCTCAGGTATGCTGGGTCTACTCCAGAATTTTTACTAAGAATTGACTACTTGATATTTTGTAGTTTTGAGATGCGAGCTTGCGAGCATCCATACTACCAAACTATACACATCATTCCGACATATATGTCCAACTAATCCGAATTTTTACTAAAGGATTGACTACTTGATGTTATGTATTTTTGAGATGAGAGCTTGCGAGGATCCAGACAACCAAACTTTATACATCCTTCCTAAGTATTTACACGCTAGATGGATTTCAATATAGCGTGGGGACAGGCACACATACGGAACTTTTTGACGGGGCAAATAGTTCTGTATGTGTCCCCATTTTTTTCAATCCCATATTTTTAATGTACGCATGGGAGAAATTTAATCAATCATGAAAACATGGGAAAGACGAGATTCCGAGGTTTCCAAAACAGTCGTCAAATTCATTTTTTAATAGGATAATGACAGATTTACATTGGTTTGAAAATGGGGACACATACGGAACTACACCCAAAACTTAGTCATATCACCCCTCCTACCTGGGTGGGACCCCCTGACTTCTGTGACCTCATATTTTGCCGAAACGTGGAATATTCCTAAAAAGCAAACCGCTCATCTTAGGAAAATGTGAATGGTGTCAAAGTTATGAAATCTACTTTCATTTAAACTCCAATTTGTCTGGCTGGGAACTCTCGTTGGTGAAAGGCGTTGACGTGGGGTGGGATCTTAGAAGCATGCTTCTGGGTCCCCAAAATCTGTTGTAACTAACCCTGTTGAATCCTCTTCTTCCGAATTCCTTTAACATCATATAACTTTGACTGCATGCTGTCCTATAACTTCCTATTTGCATAATCGACGCATTTCCAGTTCAACGTTATACCAAATAGTACTTGAAGCAGAAAGGAGACAAGGGAAATATAAGTACAGAAATATTTTTGTAAAAGCTGAAAATTGAAACTTTTGGAAAATGTATGCAGTTTCTTTTAACAACAAAAACACTTCTCATTCTGTTCCAAGTTACCATATCGTTTAGTTATGTAGGTTATGGTGCTCGAATTTATGAAATTGATTTGTACCATCACCTTGATTTATAGGTGGGAGTTTGGTCAACGTGCTACAACGGCTGAATGGACGCGGTCTTCCTCCTGACGTCGTCACTAAAGTTTTATGGCAATGCTGCAAAGCAGTTCACCACATGCATTCACAATCCCCTCCTGTGATTCACAGAGACTTGAAGGTACGTGACTGAAATACGATGATTGTTGAAACTTGCTCTTGTAAGTTATGATACGTGCATATTTAGCTTCTGTAGTTGAACGCATAAGTTTAGAGGACGAATCATTTCATTCCAGGTTGAAAATCTTCTGATTGGAGGTGACAATAAAATTAGGCTGTGTGACTTCGGAAGTGCAACTAGTCAGGTTTTCCGGCCAGATAATTCTTGGAGTAGTCAACAACGTTCTATGTTGGAAGATAAGGTAAGATATATATCTCCGACATTCCTTTAGTTAGCCATTTCAACTTCCTTGACTCAGCTGTAAGCCTAGTATACAGGGTTTATAAGTAGCTATGTCCATTTAATTTCCTTAGCTAACTGCTCGTATGTTAAAAATCTATGCAATTCTTTGTAATTCTCTCTATAGATTTCAAAAATGTTGGCACCTCTTTTTTATTTAATTTATTATTAATTTATTTCATTTTTTGCTTAAAATATATATATCTATATATACAGGTTGCTTCACGGGAACCTGACGTTTTTGAATGGGTATTACTGGGCAGGTAGGTGGAGTGGGGTCATCGGAAGGGTCCCGTTCGAACCGTGGGGATGTGCCATTTAGGGCGGAATTCTTAGACGGGAATTGAGTCTGAGTGGGCCCCTAAGTGTATCAATAAGGGAATTCATGCACTCTGTGCGATTCATAGACGTGATTTGAGGGCGACCCTGAGGGTGCACTGAGTGTGCAACCTAAGTGCACACTCAACGGGATTCATAAACAAAGAATGGCATTGAGGTGAGTATCACCCTCAGCTCAATGGTGTAAAATCCTGAGTGACGGCAGGAGGTCACTTAAGTGCGTCAACTGATAACTTTTATTATTATTTTCACGTAGGTATAGGAATAGGTAATATAGTAGAACATACATAGTTTATTTAAGTTCGGAGTTTATTCAAAAACTTCATAAGAGTACGCACACATAAGAGTAGTTAGGCTGTTCCTAAACTGTAGTTAGGTACATGTTTGATGTGACAGATCCCATTCGAATGTTACACAATCAACAACGAAATATTTCGCAAACTATTCCGATTCGGGAAAGATACAGTCATGAACAACTACGAACCCTTAGGAGCCTAAAATAAATGGAAAGGATTTATAACTAGGTACCACAGCTGAAAGTGCTGGTCGCTCTTTGAATTTATGCGATTTCTACATACCAAGTTTGTAGTGCATGGTTTTCAGATTAATCTTGGTTTGTGAAATGAGTTGTCGGTAGATACCTACCTTCCATTCATCAAGATGTACAATCAATGAGAATTCCAAGAAAATTTGATTGCTTGAAGCTCTTCCAAAACCTCTCGTCTTCTTTTTGTCCAACTGTCTCATTATACCATAACTCTTCTGATTTTCAACTACATATATCTATTCTTCAAAACTAACTGGCGAATCATTGTTTTCTCATTTTCTCACTTCTTTTTCGTCACAACTCTATACATAATTATACAATTCAATACTAAAAAACTACAAATTAATAGATAATAAACACAAATTATCAGCACTTCAACAAACAAGCAACAAGGATTCACTTCAACTTATGGCTGCCCCGATCTAGGTGGGAGGACCAATAACTTTGGTTTTTGTCTGATAAGGCCTATGTCTTGTCTCGCCAAGGAACAAGGATAATAGCTTAAAAAGCAAAAACACAAAGAAAAGTGTAACCTTTGAGAACTGTTATTGATCAGTGCGGAATGTGAGAGGGAATTTTCCCGTCCTTTTTTCCTCAAACCAGGGAAAATTCCCCTACATCGTACTGCCAGGGCTGCCAACTTATGTTGAAAAAGCGTTGAGTGTTCCCTGAGTGCACTGTTGAGCTCCTGTTATCTGAGTGTGCCCCTAACTGTTGAGTGAACCACCCCACCCATCTATGAATTCGAACTGATGAGTTGAGGGTGACCCTCCATTTAGGTGAGTGCGAGTGAACACACACACTCAGGCTTTGTCTATGAATTCCACCCTTTAGTGTACAACATGACTGAGTGGGGTGTGTGGCATCGCATGTTCGCGTTCAAAGCTTTTTATCAAAAATGGTGAATCAGTGGTGGCGACGCAGAGACTGTTTCGGCGTGAATTTAATATTCATGGAGCTGTCCCAAGCCGTAACACGATTCTGAAGTGGGTCAACGACCTTCGAACAACTGGAAATATGATGGAAAAGAAGCCATCAGGACCTACTCGCACGGCACGGACCCCTGAAAGTGTGGAGAGGGTGAGGCAGGCGTTGCTAACAAGTCCAGGCCACTCAGTGCAAAAACAAGCTCAAGCATTGAGAGTAAGTCGTTCCACAGTTCGCCGCATTGTCAAACATGACCTCAGATTCCACCCATACAAATTGGCAACTGTCCAGCAGCTGAAACCCACTGACTTTCCACAATGCAATGGTTTTTGTTTGTCTATGGTCTCAATGCTTGAAGTTAACGAAGATGCTGTACTGTTTATGAGTGATGAAGCTCATTTCCGTTTGAACGGTTTTGTCAATCGACAAAATTGTCGTTATTATGCCAGTGCAACCTCATGAGCGGCCCTTACACAGTCAGTCCGAAAGTGACGGTTTGGTGTGCAGTATCATCCAAATGTGTGATGGTGAGGAAAACGGCAACACAGTGACTGTGACTGCAGCCCGTTATGTTGAGATGATGAACATCTTCCTGAGACCTGAGTTACGCAGACTACGACTTCCTGCTGAAAGCATTTGGTTCCAGCAAGATGGGGCAACCCCTCATACAGCTAAAGTAACGATGGACAAATTGCGTCAAATGTTCCCAGAGCGCTTGATCTCACAGTTCGGGGACATGCCCTGGCCTCCGAGGTCACCTGATTTGACATCCTGTGACTTTTTTCTGTGGGGTTTCCACAAATCTCGTGCCTACGAAAACAAACCGAGAACGTTAGGCGAGCTGAAGGAAGCGAGTCGAGCACAAGTCCACGCAATTGACACACCCTTATTGGAGCGCGTTCACCAGGAGTTTATGAACAGACTTGCACCATGTTACAAGCAAGACGGTCACCACATGACAGATGTTATTTTTAAGGTTTGATTCCTTAGATGGTATAGTACTGGCTGTAAGAATATGAAATAATAAATTTTTTATGTTGAAAAAGAAATGTGTAAGTACTACTCATTTAAAAACCGTCAGGTTCCCGTGGACCACCCTATACTTATATATATATTTATTTATTTATTTTTATTATTATTATTTTTTTTTTTTGAGATTCCAGTGGACTTTAAGTGTAATATCGCAGTGTTTTTCCTCGCTGAATCTCGGAGTGATTATTTCCCGAAGTGACCTCATTTTGACGCATTTTAAACCAAATTTTTTTTTTCTTTTAGGAGAAAGACATAGGTGTCTTGTGGGATCTTCCAATTATATAGTTTTGTGCGATTATTTAATTTGTTCCGTTTTATGCTTTTAGGTATTTCTTCATTGAGTTTTCTAATTTACATGAATATATTATTGGCATTCATGCTTTTGTTGTTTATGATAAGTTTGACGGATTCAACTCTTGGATAGTTGTGGCACATTCGTATTGTAGCTCCACTAATGTGTTGATGTATTTACTATTTATTACTATTTGCTATTTACTACTATATTTTTATATTTCAGATTTTCAAATGTACTACACCAATGTACCGTGCTCCTGAAATGGTAGACACCTGGGCTAACAATGAAATTGGAACGGCTGCTGACTTGTGGGCCCTAGGATGCTTGACCTTTTTGCTTTGCTTCAATAAACATCCTTTTGAGGATAGCTCAAATTTAAGGATAATTAATGCAAATTATAGTATACCTCAAGCTGATTCTAGATACAAATGTTTCCATGGCATCATTAGTAAGTGATAACCGTTCTATCTGACCTGTAAGACCTAGATGTTCATTTATGTAACAATGCCATTTAGTGATATTTCTAGTTTTCATGATACATTATCACTATAATGATTGTATTATTAATGATTCCCATAGATGGCTGTTTGAACGTCCAACCTAACGCAAGACTCACCATTGTTCAAGTTCTGGATAGGTTGGCTGCTGTTAGTGAAACTCTAGGTATAAATCCTGCTGAACCCATCGATTTCGTTAGGCTGCTCCCCTCCAATCCCATACCAGGTTGAGTTTTTAATATTTAAACTTTTATTTAGTTTTTACCTTATTGGGAATTTTTTCAAATTACCAAAGCAGTATTCTGCAAAATTTTAGCGTGTTTCATGGTATCTTTTTTTGTTTTCAGTGCCATCTGGGAACCCTAATATCAGTCCTGTACATCAGATGCATTCAACGCCGCCAAGTGGAAACTCTAGATCTCAAAGCCCTGCTCAAAGGTTCTTTTGTTAACCATTTTTTGGTAGAGTACTAGCAAGTTAAGTAGAGTTGCCGTGGTTTAGTTGCAGTCATTTTCATCATTGGCGTCCCAAGTCTCAACTGAACTAGGAGCACATTTTTTTTACTGAGCCAGTCTTTTTTAGATTGTCATCTTCCCTTTTATTATCTTCAACTCTTACTTTTCCACAATCTTCTTACGAATTAGCAGTTTTCGCGTTTTGTGTAGATAACTGTGTTGGCTTCGTGTACAAGGGCAAAAACCAGAGCTTTAAATGTAGATTAATTAAAATACTAGCATTCTAATTTAATTTGTAATATTAATCAAACGAAGCCCACTTTGCTCAACAGAATGGAAATAACATCGACAAGCATGTAATGAGACCATTCATTATACTTTCCGGAAAAATGTGAGAGTAGTGAGCTGTAAGCTTCGTGATCTGTCTGTGAATTGCACATAACCTGAAGTGGTAGCAAAGAAAGTTCGAGAGCAGGGAGAGGGACAAAAAAGTCCGCACAGGCATACTCTGATTTTCCAAATAATAAATGGTTTTGCAGCTCAGCATATGACCACTTCCTTACCAAGAGTAGTAACGCCATCGAGTAATTCACAGATTGAGGAAATCAAACTCAATTTATCCTTCACTAATTTGGAAGGATGATAAGAATTCCCTTGAGAGTGATCAGTGGTCTAGTATAATTCAAACTTTAAAGTCTTGAGAACAAATTACGCATGGTGAGTTATTGCTCCACTTTCTTTTCTAGCTTTCCTCCTTCACTAATTTCAGATGCTACAGTAGTATCATGCCATGTAGGATCATATTTTATTATAGGAACTGGTATTGATCCTGGCCTTTCTCAGTACTTTCAACATTTGAATCGTCTCCGGATGGTGAGCGTGGAAACTCTTGTTTCGTCTTTCTCCTTCCTGCCAACTTCTTCGACATGGTCTTTCCTTTGGGCATGATCAGGGACCACTATCTACTTACACCTGATACCATGTTTAGTTATATCTTCTAATTATTCTATGGCCCTTCTACCATGAAGTGTAGGGCAGGGTCACACAGCCTTCCATCCAGAACGATCCGCAGCAGCAGACTGAGTAGTACTTCATGACAAACTACGCTTCCTCGTTATTTCTCTAATATTGTCAAGTCATATCGTCCTCCTTCTTCCACTGGGACGACGGTCCTCCGGCCTAGCTTTGAAAGCCCTTAGGGTAGCATGATTAGTTCATTTGTTAGATGTGTCCAAATCATTGGAGCTGAGAACTTTGGACCCAATCCATTAATGGATCTATGCTGAGGGAAGCGGCGATTGTTTGATTTCGGATGTGATCTCGTTTGGTTTTTCCCACAACTCTTCACAAATATCTCATTTCTTGTGCTTGTAGTCGGCTTCGTGCTTGGTGGTTGTTCAGCATAATGACATTCTGTCTTGCTATGACCATGTTTTTGTCTTGGTGTAGCTTATTTTTATATTTCTTTTGCTGAGGTACTGTGACAAAGAGTCCAAATTGAATTGCAGTTTCTCACTTGTGTTAGCTATGAGCCATCTGTGTAAGCCAAAGCATTAATGTTAACTTTGCGCAGCCTCCAGTGACCCACTGGATACCTTTTAAATTCTGTGCAACCACCAAGGACATCCATTCTTCAAGATAATGAAAAGTGGTGGGATCAAAATGTCCCCTTGTCGTATTCCTGCTGTAGTGAGAAATTCCGGAGAAGAGCAGTTCCCTGTCCTTACATAATTCCGACAGATTGAGTAGAAACTTTGGATCCTCTTTATTAAGGCTTTATTTACATTTCTCTTTTTCAAAGATTTCCCGAGTTCATTCCATGGTGCTCGGCCAAAAGCCTTTTCCAGATCCACAAAACAAGTATGAACCTCCTCATTAAACTCTATTGCCTTTTCCGAGTATTGTTGTCAACTCTTCCATTCAAATCACCAACAATTACAAGATCACGGTCGATTTCATCTACACGACTCTGCAGTTCCTGGTTAAATCTATGTTTAGACTCTGCCAGATCATCCTCATTAGGTCCATAGGCAACTACCACAGTGGTGAGCCATTGGCTTCCCTCCTCCTCCATTGTTACTGACATGAGCCTTTCATTAGTAAAAATCCAGTCTCTAACTCTTCGAGTATGGTTTTTGTGGATGATACAGGCAACGCTTGCCTGACTTCTTTCATGGGTGGGGACACCAAAAAACAGGAGCAGTGACTCCCCTGATAGCTGTTCACTGCCCTCCCCCTTCATCTTAGTTTCTGTAAGTCCGATCAATGGTGTTCCTGCCTGCTACATCTCCTTGACAAGCTCTTATTCTTTCCCTTGCAAGCCTCGCACATTCCTTGTAGAATATGTAGTAAAGCCATTTTCCCGCCATGTCATCACCTTTGTTATCAGTCCGGGATTTTTTCTGTGTTGTCTTCTTTTAATCTGTTTAAGGAATCGGGCATGTGGGGGATTAGCCCACCGTGCCCTAGCTTGGTGGAGGGGCTGCCTCCTCTAGGTTACCAAGCTAACCCCACCTTTACTTGAGAACCTTGGTGTTGACAGGCTCCTACTTCCTGAGACGAAGTATTGTAAAGCTCCCATTTGGGTAACAGTGGTGTTCCCTCTTCCTTTTTAAACACGGGCTTGGGACCGCCTTTGGTGGAGATATAAAACTAGTTTTTAATATTACTCTTGAAGTTCCACTTCAACCTGAGAATGATTTATATAAGCTATTTGGTTACGACGTAACTTGCAATTACCAGAAATGATTACTGTGACGTAAATGAACACCACAATACCTTTATGCATTTATTGTTAATTCTCACCTATGTATGATACGAACAGTGGTAGCACATATCCTTTTATTTAGATTTGTAGCATCCAATAACCTTATTAATAAATATTTGTTTCAGACCTCAAGGATACAATCAACCTGCTGCACCACCAACTGCACTCCCTTCTGGCGGTGGTGGGTTGTTTTCAAGCATCAAGGGTGGAGCTGGAAGTTTCCTGAAGAATCTCAAAGACACTTCTACTAAAGTCGTTCAGTCGGTGTCACAGTAGGTTTTATTTTTTATAATTTTTTGATGCATACCTAATTCCCTTCTATTACTACATTATTTATTACACAAAACGTAACATCCTCGAAAATGTAACAACCTCACCATTAATGTTACTTTTCAGAACCATGGTCAGAACAGAGGAAATGGCAGCGAGTTATATCACATCTCGGATTTGTGTTATTAATTACACGGAGGGTCCGGACACTTTACAAGATCTCCGTTTCACTATTGAATCACGACATACTCTTCCTAACTCTGCCATATATAATTTATCGTCTGCTCCTTTACCAACTCATAGATTTCCAAATGCAACTGTAAGTGATCGACGAATGAGTGTTAAATATGTCTTAATATATCTATGTATTGTTTCTTATTTGAATAAATCGGGCGCTTTCGATTTTTTCAGATTGTTGAATGTGGATGGGGTAAGAAGTGTCCCTCTTTGCAAGCTATGTACACTCTGTGTGAACATATGCACCATTTCCTCTCAAGCCAGCCTTCGAATGTACTGTTCATTGTTTGCAACGTGAGTTTCTTTTGAGTACTACATTCTCCAATCTTGATGTCTGAAAACGTATTTCACAGGATAGTAGGATGAAAAATTCAGACTTGGTTGACCTATGCCACCCCTAATAGTATCATTGCCTGTGATTTGGAATGAACTCGGGGAATTCAACAAAACCACATTTATCGTTTCTGTTCTCACTATTAAATTAACTCAAAAATATTAAAAATTATGAGATTTTTTCGTGTGTTTGTGTTATTCAATGGGTTATATAATTTGTCCAGGATGGCAAAAGGAGCTCACCGCTGTTAATAGCCGCTTTTCTTCTATTCGTTGGCTTCGTGAAAAGGCCAAATGATGCTCTTCAGCTGTATGCTGTTAAAAGAACTCCCCACAACCTCCAGCCGTCTCACATGAGGTTACAATGATTATAATTACATTATTATATGTATATGATATCTAAAATCATCTTTGCTCTTTCAAATATTATATCTATCAGCTTAACTTATAGATTCACAACAAACTACCTTTCCAGATACCTTGACTATTTCTCTCAAGTGTTGGAAAATCCTTTACCAACCTTGAGCTGCCAGAAAATCAGGATCATGAACATAATAATGGAACCCGTCCCTCTGTTCAATAAAAACAGGTTGGTACAGTTATAAAAATGGGCTTAACAATGTAAAAGCGTGAATTTATTCATCAAATTTCCAATCTTTTCTAGGGATGGATGTCGTCCATTTGTTGAGATATTCCAAGGAGAAGATAAAGTTTTTACTACAATTGACGAATACGACCGAATGATTACGTTTAATATCAGTCATGGAAAAGTAAGAATACAAATTAAAAAGTAGACCTCTGACTTTTATTCACATTTGTATTGTTTAGGGCTGTGGCCCTATAATAATACAGTACATAGAAGTTACTAGAAACAAATAAATACAAGCTTACTCTACATCACAATAAAAAATTACAACCATAATATAGGAAGAAAGAATAATAATAATCATTATTTAGGTACCTGAAATAATTTTTGATTTTTATGAAAAGGATTTCGTTTTAATAAATTATAATTGACAACTCAACTTACCTGCGAGGAAGATTGAGTGGATTTATAGTAGGTCGAAGTAGAAGACTGTTTACTTATGCAGCTCTCGTGTTCACACTGTGTTGCGGTAAATTTCAAAGAAATTTGAAAAAAACCGCGAAGGCGTGGTTTTTCAAACGAAAACGGAGTATTCGCTCTGTTCCGTTGGCCCCCTTGTGTCTCCCTGACCCTGGCCCTCTCAAGCGCCGCCATCTTACTTCAGCTCAAAGACTGGTAAATACAGCAGGTGAATGACTGGGTGGACATTTAACAGTCTTCTACTTCGACCTACTATAATTGTAGGTAAGTTGAGTTCTCAATTATAGTACGGTCTTCGTAGAAGACTGCTTACTTATGCAGCTCGTTCAAAGACCTCATTCACCTGCTTGCAAAAGAGGTGGTGGTAAAGGTGCTCTAGAATAAAGACGAGAGAATCGAGCAGCTTTTACTCACTTGTGGTGCACACAAATGTGCACCACATCCTTGAAAACGCCCAACACCCCCATACCCACCATGCTACCTGTGAGTAATGCCCCCCCCCCCCCCCTCCTTTTTTCTGTTGGGATATATTATGATATCCGAGGCGACGTGGCAGAGTGTCGAAACCCTGGCTGGCCCAAAGGGGGAGGGGCCGACATTCGAATTTGCCTGGGAATAGGTGTTAGTGATCTCTAGGCTGTGGTGATGGCTCTGTACTTGAAAAAGAAAACAGAGCCCTGAGTTAATCAGGGTGGTAGGCAATTTGTCATGATTCTAGGATGGAAATCCTTTGCCTATTTCAGGTAAAACTGTTCTATGTTATTTAGCTTTGTTGGAATAATGCTGTAAAGGCTGGTTTATTACCCCCATTCCCCCCCTTGAAATATTTGGGCGATGTGCCATAGATGAAAATCTGGCTGGCCCCGAGGAGGAGGAGTCGAGATCCGCATTCGCCTGTAAATAGGATTAAAGATCTCTAGATGTCTCTGTTCTTGAAAAAGAAACTAGAGTCTTAATTTAATCGGGTTATTAATTAATTTTTCATGGTACTATGATGAAGATCCTTGGCCTATGTAGTGCTCTTCTTAGCAGCTGCTGACATTGTTGCATGACGGGTGGAGTAGGCTTAAAATGTAGTTATGTATATTCTTGCTGCTTGCAGGACAGTTGATACCCAACGACTGGCTGCTGGTCGGATAGGAGGGCGTGTCGTTAATAATAAATTGTCACTGTGATTTAAATTCGCCGTAACCTACAAATAGCATCTTAACACTGATGGGATGCATAATTTTGGTCCCAGGGGGAAACATGGGGAGGAAAATTGATGGAGCTATTGCCCTTGGTTGTGAAGTCCTTAATAATGCTGGAATGAAAATCCTGACTCCATTTGACTCAAATTTAATGTTGGACCTGCGGATTGCTAAAACTGTTTAATCGTGAAGCCTGCAATAATGCTGGGTTGAAAATCCTGACTCCATTCGACTCAAATTGAGTGTTGGACCTGTGGATTGCTAAAACTGTTTGGTCGTAAAATCTTTAATAATGCTGGGATGAAATCCCTGACTCCATTTGACTCAAATTTGATGTTGGACCTGCAGATTGCTAAAACTGTTTGGGGGTTGACCCGAAGCTAGTAATAGCATCATGGTCCATTTCTTAGAAAAAGGTTCTGATTCATCGTTAGATGTGTTGAAAAACTTCATTTATTTTCTTTTGGTAGATGAAATCGTCCTGTTATATTTCGATAATGCACCATAGACTTAGTAGAGGGGCTATCTAATATAGAAATAGTGAACAATAAACTTTGTGTTATAATTTGCAGCGTTTTTCTCAAATAATCTTATTCGCAGGTGGTATTACCAGTTAGATGCTCAGTTGCTGGAGATATTACCATTGTTGTGAATCATGCTCGACAAGTCTTGACGAGGATCACACCTATTCAAATGCTACGTTTGCAATTCAATTCTGCCTTCACTCACGATCCAGTTATGATGCTCTCTAGGTATAAACTTAATGTTTTAATATTCAATTAATTATTGAATCTATAATAGTTTTTTTTTTTTTTTTTTTTAGTGGTAAGCTGGTAATACTCACTACTGGACACATTCATTTTCAGGGGTGATTTGGATGACATAGAGCCTGAACATTTCCATGATAGATTTCTCGTTACACTAAATGCAGAAGAGGCTGGTGACCCATTTGTTACCATTTCACCTTGGGCAAAACACAGACCTCTTTCAAGTTCGGTATTGTTTTCAAGCAAACAGGAAGCTGATGAAGTAACAGAATCATTTGGTAAGTCTTCTGAGTTTCGTTAAACTTGGTATGTGGAAAACTTATGTAAAACTATCATTATTTTTGTTAACATTAAATGGTATTTCAGTTCCTAAAGGAAAGCCTCCAATTCAAAGGCCGCCTCCCCCTCGTCCTGTTCCTCCTAGACCTCCTCCAGTTAGTCAACCTCTTCTACCACAGGTATGCTATGCCTTCTTCATCATAATCATTGTACCTATTATGTGGAGCAGAAAACCTCTGTTGTCTCATTGTTATGATTGTGAGTGCTTTTTGGGAAGCTGGTCCTCTTCATCACGCATAAAGGAATTAAAATAGCTGACCACATGTCAAACAATTGTACTGGTAAGAGCCTCACTCCAACATCTTTACCCAATGGGGCTTTGCATTTGAGAAGCTCGCTACAATAAATCGATATGGTTTTGGGGCTTACTGAGCCAATGAAACACCAGTATGTTTCGTAGGTTTTCAACTTGATTTTTGGGAACATTTTCAGGGTAAACTGAGAAGATGCCATCTTTAGTGCACTAGTAAACCCTGAAAATTTCAACCATTCTTTGTTCCAATTATCAACTATGTACATATATTTTCATTAGGTTAACCTACCAACTTTATTGAAAACATTTTTGTGGATCAGCAAAACTCTGGGCCACACTTATCTTCAATGATCCTGCATTACTGCGCATCCTGCTTATATCACCTATTGTTTTGGTGAGAAAAAAATAATAATAGAAAGAATACATTTAAAAAAAAAAAAAAAAAAAAACACTAATCGGTCAGTAAAAAACCCCCTTCTTTTGAAAACCTCATGAATTCAATGCCTAACGAAAATCACGAAATATGCATGTTTTATGAGATTATCCTTACCGTTATAATTCTTTCAGAAGAAATGGTCTGGGCGGAAATGGTTCCGATGGTTCGTTTCTATACTACGAATTGTTTCTCATGGCGAATTGCCTCCATCCATTTTGTCTTGAACTCTTCTATTGTCTCAAGCTCCTCTTCTGTTGTTGCATTTGTACGTTTAGCAAATTCCCATGTTCGAAAAACTGTTGGAACACTGGAAAAATGCCTAGAAAATCATGTGAACAAAGAGATGGGTCGTGGAAGAACCAGGCACTGTCCTCTGTAGTGCCCCTAGCGGCCATATTGTTAGTATTTGATTTTAAATATTCTAGGGTTTGTACTCTTGCTTCATTCTGCAACTTTCCTACTCATTACACGTGTGTTGTGTGCTTGGTACTACACCCCATTATTTGGTTTAAGTACTAAATACTCGATGATTTGATGTTTTCAGCTTAATACTCTCTTCTGAGTTAAAGTCACTGGAAAAAAGTAGGTAGCTTGGCTTGTAGCAGTTAAATCTGCTTTTCACATTTGGTAAAACCTGGCAGAAGAAACAAGTATTACCAAAGCTCAAACAATTAAAAGGAATTTACCTGTTTTTCACGTTCTTCCTAATTCATTTGTCACCAATTCATTATAAAATTGTATTACAGGAGGATTCCTCTCGAAGAGAAGGGACTGATTTGCTAAATCTCGGTTTAAATTCTGAGGGTTCAACCGGTGGCGCCCCTTCACCTTCCAAGTTGTCTGCGGTGGAGACTGACGATCTCCTTAACCTCAGTTTTGACTCTGCTCCAACCACAGATCCTGTCTTCAAAAATAAGCCTGACTCTGGCCCCTCTTTTCCATCTGATAACATGTTTTTTAGCAGTACATCTGCTCCAACTTCAAATGATAAAGTAAGATCATAATCATGATGAGTATTGCCGAGAATAATTAGAAACCTAAAATGACTGGACCTAGCTCAACCTTCGATAGTAGACAACAAATTTAGAATTACATAAGCGATTTGTACGGCAGGAAGCCTTTATTAATCCTTCTCGACATCAAAAGATTGTAAACGGGTGTGTGCAAGAATATCGAACGTGCTATGTAGTCTTTAATTTGCTTTCCCTTCTCTTGTGAAACATGTTTGGATCAAGGCTCTTGGATCTTGGAAATGTATTAACACCATCTAGACAGCATCCAATGTTGAAGTTACCATTAACTAACATACTAAAACCAACCACTAGACTACTATTACTAATACCGTACCATTACTAAATTACCTTGTAACTAATATTATTGAATTTGTGCTGAGACACAAGCTAATTAGACGTTCATGCCTCACTTGCCGACACAAGACATGCTTCAGCAACAGTCCTACTAACCCATGTGTAATCAATCTTATGATATAAGTAGTGGTCAGGATATTAGATTATGGAAGGTGAGGTCCAAGGTTCAAATTCCAGATGGTAAGTACTGTTTTTTTCCTTCTTTTTTCTTGTTTTGGGAGATAATGCACATTTATACACTCGAGCCTGTACTGGGGTAGGTTAAGCTTGTAGTTTCGAGGGCAGTGAGTATGTTTTTGGATTTGTTTGACATTGGGAAAAGATAATTAGGGCCTGCAACCCAAACCATCCCCACCTATTCCTAACCATCTCCCTAACGTACCTAATAATCTTTTCACAATGGCTAAAGCAATTTAAAAAAGAAGACTCATTAAGAAAAGGATTTCTAGACAATCATTCAATCTTGGAGTGTGTTACCTCCATGCAGGCTGCAAGACATGGAGGAAGGGAGGAGGTAGAAGTTGAAGAAGACGATGACAAGGACATTAGTGGTGGGTTGATGTCACTGATAGAGGTTCACTTATAGTTTTATGATTCCCAAATATGATGAGCTTAGACAGTGAGTTTGTCAAAAAAAATATGGTTGGAGGAGGGGAATGTCTGATGATGGGCCGAATTGAATCTGTTGAAAGTGAGTATGCAGATCCAACAATTTTACCCTTGAAATCTTGTAGTTGGTCTGTGTGAACATCATTCCCAATTCCGAAGTGTTGGTCTATGTTGTTGACTTTCCAGCATAGCACACTACATAGTGTCAGCAAGTGTGGAATGAACGTTGAGTCACAAACTGCATTATTGATTACGAACACCTTTAATAAGTCTAACTAATGAGATGATGTTGTCGAATTGTCTATTAAATTTTCTCACTATGCTTTTTTTGTGTTAAAGGGTCCCAAACAAACCGACAATCTGTTAGGGGACTGGGACGCTGACTCTTCGAATTTCGTAGATTTCTCCAGCTCAAGCGTAGCTTCCAATTTTCATACTCTTAATCTCGATGGTGGAGGGGGCTTGAATCCTACGCCCTCTAGTCAAATACCTCCTCAGTCCAACCAGTTCCTTGGCGATTTTCCCAACGCCGGTAACATTCAGAGGAATGTTAGCTCTCCCAATTTGCACAGCGATCTTTTTGAAGAACTCAGTAAGTTATATGCAACCCAATTACTACATAGTTTAGCCTACCGTATTTTTTTTCCACTTGGTAATATCAGTTTTAAATCCATGGTAATGTTGTTCATCTTTATTTCTTTAAATTAATTTTTTTATTGTAAATGTAGAATGGTGGTATAGTAAAATTCTTACAATCCTGAAAGACGTATTTACTTGAATTAGACAAAGATGAGCTTGTGGCCAAAAGATGAACTAGAGAGTAGTGTCTTTCCAGTTAACTGGCCTAACTGGAACCAATCGCTCCTCATTCTGCATGAAAGAATAGACACCATTGTGGGCACTATATGAATATACGTTGTCTTTTCAGTCAGTACAATAGTAGGGTCAGAAAATATTAGAGGGTGTGTACCGAGAGGCAAGCCACCCCCCCACCCCCCCCCCCCCCCCCCCTGTGATTCATTCACTCGTCTCAGTAAACATGAGGGGCAAAAGGCACTCCATTCTTAGAAATGAGGGATAGTCGAGCACTATTGAAAGTCTGATATTATTGTTGAAAAACCCTATTGATACTTTAGTAGCTTCTCTGTTTTCCATACCAATTAAGTTAAAAATACAGAGCCATTCAATTTAATTACGGATTACTTGGTAATGGGAGGATTCACAACATTGCAAAACTTTGAAAAACTAATTTATTTCAACTAAAACTAAAAAAAAGAGAAATTTTCCTAATAGTTCAAGTGCACTCATTTAGTCACGTATTTCCCAAAAGAGAAACCAACATGTGCATAGGTGCAGAATAAGATCTGAACTAACAAGAGAAAAGTGTAACAGGAGGACATAGAAGTAGAAACCCACCTCCCCCCTTCATTTCACCTTGTTTATTTTGTGAAAAAAAGGAGAGAGAGAGTTTTATTTATTAATCTGTACAATTTTAGGCTAAGTAGCCCACTCTTACATACAGAATATAATGAACATAATATAAATGTATTCTTCAAGTCAGGTGTGAAGATAAACTAATAAAAAAATAGGTAGGTTTAAATTAAATTGTAATCAAATTAAATTAAAGTGTTGCCTTGGGTTTCGCAATGATATCTAATAATGCCTTTTTGAAATTGACTACAGATTGGATTCTGAATAGGTCAGGATGTTGATTTATAATTTTAATACCTTGAACAAGAAATGATTTAGAATAGCTAACTGTACTATGATGAGGAACTTGATATAGGCTAGAAGCATGTCTGGTATCACGGCTATGAACAGTGTCCTGTTTTACATAATCAATCGCCAGATATTCTGGTTTTTTATATTTCAATATTTTGAATGTAAGCAGTCGAATATTGAATTTCCATTTGTCACTTACTTTCAGCCAGCCTAATTTCCTATAAAATGGTGTAACATGTTCATCAATACGCAACTTATAGATGAAACGAATCGCAGGATTTTGTGCTTTTTGCTAAGAATCCATATCACCCTCGTTAATGTCACACATCACAGATGAAGCATAATTAAAATAAGGCATAACAAGAGCCATAACGAGGTCAGCCTTCGTTTTAATGGGGAAGTCAAACGCTAATCGTTGAGAGAGAGAGAGAGAGAGAGAGAGAGGTGAGATACAGATTATGGCTACTTTTAAGAAATAAAATACTGACACGTAATAAATTAAGCAATTAATTAGGCACTATAAGGGAACGTTGCATGAGTTGATTAACGAAAGAACTATATTCGTTCATATCAAAGATGATATGAAGCCATAATCTTGAGAAAAAGTGAGCTCTGTTAGTAGATGTATTAAGTATGTTCTTCAAAAGATCTTCCGTCTATCACGAACTAAATCACTCGCAAAGAAGTTGTGGAAACCCATTTCAAAACGGAAGTTAGTGAAAAAACGCTGCAAATTATTACACAAAGGTTTATTATTATGTATTAGACAGCCCTTCTACGTAGATCTCTGGTCCATAATTATTAAACGCCGCTTATAGTATACTAGCGTTCCCCCCGCGCGCGTTGCTGCGCCCAAATTAAATTTGTTTATTGATCGTAATTTTAAACTGTTACTAAGAGGTGATTTGATGGACGGAAGCTTAGCCTTTGGTTTTTGCCTTTGGTGTCTACAATGACCCTGGATTCGTTGTCATTTTATGCAGACATTCAATAGTATCCTCCTCCTCCCTTCACCACCTCCTCCTCCCTTCTCCACCTCCTCCTCCTCCTCCTCACTCCTCCTCCTCCTCCCTCCTCCTCCTCCCTCCTCCTCCTCCCTCCTCCTCCCTCCTCCTCCTCCCTCCTCCTCCTCCCTCCTCCTTCTCCCTCCTCCTCCTCCCTCCTCCTCCTACTCCTCCTCCTCCTCCTCCCTCCTCCTTCCTCCTCCTCCTCCCTCCTCCTCCTCCCTCCTCCTCCTCCCTCCTCCTCCTCCCTCCTCCTCCTCCCTCCTCCTCCTCCTCCTCCTCCTCCTCCTCCTCCTCCTCCCCCTCCTCCTCCTCCTCCTCCTCCTCCTACTCCTACTCCTCCTCCTCCTCCTCCTCCTCCTCCTCCTCCTACTCCTACTCCTCCTCCTCCTCACCTCTCCTCCTCCCTCATCCTCCTCCTCATCCTCCTCCTCATCCTTTGGCCTCACCCTCGGCCTCACTCTGCCTTCAGTCTTGGCTTGGGTAGTTAAATCTATATCTATAAAAGAGGATGTATGTATGTATGTATGTATGTTGCCTATAGACTCCGAAACCGCTCGACAGATTGTAATGAAACTTTCAGGTATTATTAGGCATGATTCAAGGATTGTTCCTGTAAAGTTTGGTGCAAATCCGTTCAAAGGGCTCTGACCCAGAGGGCATAAAAGGGTGCAGTGTCAGGTTTTAGAAATTTATTGTTTACAAAATTAACTACCCAAGCCAAGACCGAAGGAGGAGGAGGAGGAGGAGGGAGGAGGATGAGGGAGGAAGAGGAGGAGGAGGAGGAGGGAGGAGGAGGAGGAGGAGGAGGAGGAGGGAGGAGGAGGAGGGACGAAGAGGAGGGAGGAGGAGGATGAGGAGGAGGGAGGAGGATGAGGGACGAAGAGGAGGGAGGAGGAGGAGGAGGAGGAGGGAGGAGGGAGGAGGAGGAGGATGAGGAGGAGGGAGAAACCAAAGGCAGAATCCAAAGGCTAAGCTTCCATCCATCCAATCACCTCTTGATAACAGTTTAAAATTACGATTAATAAACAAATTTAATTTGGGCGCAGCAACGCGCGGGGGGAACGCTAGTAAATTTCTAAAACCTGACACTGCACCCTTTTATGCCCTCTGGGTCAGAGCCCTTTGAACGGATTTGCACCAAACTTTACAGGAACAATCCTTGAATCATGCCTAATAATACCTGGAAGTTTCATTACAATCTGTCGAGCGGTTTCGGAGTCTATAGGCAACATACATACATACATACATACATACATACATACATCCTCTTTTATAGATATAGATTTAGTATCGGAACTCGGAGCTTCGGACCTCACAAATGGGTTGAATCCATTACAGAAGCGGAATCTCACAATTTTACGCTTTTTAATACAGTTGATAAACGAAACAATTTGTTACCAAGTCATCTTTTCAACACATAAAAGTGTTACCTATACTGTATATTGATATCATCTAATTGGTCAAATTTCAAAAAATGTGCTGACAAAATCACTGAAAATGGCTAAGAATTGTTAAATTGATATTTTTTAGCATAAGATTGGTCAAATAAAGTTTATCAACTATGAAATAGAACATTCAAAAATTTATGTACGAAATTATGCAAAAAACTTGAACTTCATTAAATTTTGTTTTAAAAAATCTATAAAATTGCAAAAAATAGCCTAAAATCCAAAATCTCTTTATGAATAGAAAAGTATCATTTAGAATAATTGTTTTCCCATGAAATTAATAGCTAACATTTTCTTTTCACTCATAAATCTCCAATTTCTATACAACTTGAAATATACAAAAAAAGACACTTTTTCACCTATTTTTAGCTCATAGCACCCATGAGAGTGGAGCGATCGAGCTGGCGAGAAGTTAGGACCAACTAGACCCCAAGTGGAGTCTATGTGCGAAAGAACAGATTTTTTAAGTCAATTCTAAGGTCTTTTATGGCCCGAACGGCGGACGGACATTTCAAATTTGGATTCTACGCACCTTGAAACGTAAAGTGACAAAGTTTGAGGGAGGGGGGGGGGGGGTAGAATTTTTTTTCGCTAAACGATCACATAGGCTTATTATTGGAAATAATAAAACAAAAGGTTGTCTATTTCCACGAAAAATAATGAGTTACAATGTTCAATCGATTTTGACGGTTAGGCCATCATCAGTAACAAACTATAACAGACTGTTATTAACTGTTATTATTTGTTACAGATGATGACCTAAATCGATTTAACATTGTAACTCTTTATTTTTCGTGGAAATAGACAACGTTTTTTCACTAACTTCCGTTTTTCCGCCTGTCCCTGAAAAAATCACTGTGACACTGGAATATGCTTTTCACGAACACCTTTATTCGTTTGGTACTAAAGCAATCTTCTGTTTGAAAATTGCGTACCCTAAAAAAAAAATTTTCTTTTATAAAGTTTTTTTAATTTTTAGAGAACAAAAAACACTTTTTTCATATTTACTTTTTTCTGAGTTTTTATTTTATTACTTATATTTCAATTGTGTACCAATAGTCCACAATGCATGCATGCTCATTCATATTCATACCACCTTTTTTTATTTAATGGTTTAAGCTGCAAGGGTCATTTGCGGCATTCATAACACCTTATTTCCAATTTTATGTTGCACGTTCTTAACTTGTAGTTGAATGGCTATTTTCTAGTTTCGTTTATTTATTGTTCCAGTTACGAAACCCAAAGCTGTGAGTAATGCTAACAGCCCTTCAAAAACTCCAGCAGAGGCGAACTATAGTCGTTCTCATTTTGAGGCAGCCAAACCCCCACCCACTGTTAATCCATGTAATTGTTGCTTTTTGTTTTAACTTATTGTAATCGTATTACGCTATTGTATCATTGTTGTATGCATCAATGTCGATTAGTCCACCTTCATGGTAGTAGTTGTAACGATGTTTCAGTTGCATATGTATTACAGCTTTTCAAATTCAAATGGTTTCCTCTGTGCACAATAAAGTTGCATCCTTTTTCAGGTAAGAAAATGGAAGACGCTTTCGGGGATCTTCTTGGCAGTCAAGGATACACTTTTACTGCTAAAAAAGATACCGGACCTAGAACCATAAATGAAATGAGAAGAGAAGACCAAGCAAAAGTTACTGACCCAGACAAGCTCAAGGTAAGCTCCTAAATTTTGTGACTCACTCAGGAATTTGAAATGCTTGTCATTTCATACGATAACTCTCCTTAGGATTGAGATAAAAATTCCATTCTTGTGTCAAAAATCAAGTTTTCCTAACGAAAGGATGAATTCGTTGGCCAGCACTTTTTGAGCACATTAAATTAAATACGAAAAATGCACTGAAAAAATCACTAAAAATGGCTAAAAATCGTTGAATTTATATTTTTCGAGATTACTTAAATAAAGTTTATTATCTATACAATACAACATTCAAAAATGTATGTACAAAATTATTCTGAAAAATGTATTTGAAATTCATTAAAATTTGCTTTAAAAAATCAATAAAAACTGCAAAAAAGCTAAAAATTTAAAACCTCTATTTAAAAGGAAATTATTATTTAGAATACTTTTTTGCCATAAAATTATTTGTTAACAATGTCCTTGCACTCAAAAAGCTCAAATTTCAAAACAATTCAACATTATACAGTACGATAATTTACGAAAATTCGCTCATAAGATCAAGCTGCATGACTGGAACTTTTTTATAGTACAATTGACAATGTCTGTAGGCAGGAAAGGTTTAAGAATTTTCGGGAAAAAACTTGAAAAGTGCAATTGTAGCCTTTTTTAGACCCTTCTTTTGTGTTTTATCTGTTTCAAGATGGTAAACTATTTTCTCTCGAAGAATGGACTACATTTTCAAAATATAATTTCAAACCTTTTCTACCCATGAGCAGCCTTATCGGGTCTAAACTCAACTATTATTATTAATTTATTCCGGGCCCTTTCCATACATCTATTTCATTTCCACCCATCGAAACCGTTGTTTTCCTCGACATACATCAGTGACTGGCGAGGGTCAGATTGGCCCACCTTTCATACATCGGTGACTGGCGAGGGTTGGATTGGCCTACCTTTCATACATCTGTGACTGGCGAGGGTTGGATTGGCCTACCTTTCATACATCTGTGACTGGCGAGTGTCAGATTGGCCCACCTTACACACATCGGTGACTGGTGAGGGCTAGATTGGCCCACCTTACATACATCGGCGACTGGCGAGGGTCAGATTGGCCCACCTTACATACATCAGTGACTGGCGAGGGTCAGATTGGCCCACCTTTCATACATCGGTGACTGGCGAGGGTTGGATTGGCCTACCTTTCATACATCTGTGACTGGCGAGTGTCAGATTGGCCCACCTTACACACATCGGTGACTGGTGAGGGCTAGATTGGCCCACTTTACATACATCGGTGACTGGCGAGGGTCGGATTGGCCCACCTTACATACATCGGTGACTGGTGAGGGCTAGATTGGCCCACCTTACATCGGTGACTGGCGAGGGTCAAATTGGCCCACCTTACATACATCGATGACTGGTCAACCCTAATATTACCCCAATCAGCTGGCCACAACCAATTGCAGTGTGTTATCGCTTTACATTATCGCTGTATAATATCTCCTTTTTCGCTCTTATTTTTTAAATCCAATTTCCAAAACTTAACACTATTTTTGCACTTGAATATGTTTTTATGAACTTTTTGGAGGGAAAATTATAATTGTATTGAAGTCTTAATGCTTGAGAAAACGTCATTTATGTACTACTAAATCTAAAAACCACAAGTGATCTTGATTTTTGCCATTAAAAATTATGGGTTGGGCAAAGGCGTCATTAGGTACTACTTGTTCTATACACCATCCATACGTACTAAATCACTCGCGATGAAGTTGTGGAAACATATTTCAATTATGAACGTTGTCTATTTCCATGGAAATAATGAGTTACAATTTAAAATCGATTTCGACGGTTAGTTCATCATCAGTAACAAACAATAACTGTTTGAGCATTTGTTAACTTGGTTATTAACTGAGTTATTGTTTGTTACTAATGAGTAGGAACAAATCCCCTCTCGCCTTGTCAACGAAATCAGAAGTGGTGTTACTAATGTTCCTAGCAGCTTGTATAGTAATTGTATTGTAACACTTATAGTAATCTAGCAGCAATTTTCTTAACTACATTTTTTCTTGAAATGTTTTTATTTAAAATTCAAATCTTCTTTGTTATCTCGCTTTATGCAGATGGGATCTGCTCCTCTGATCCCCCAGATGCAAATGTTTCCGTTTTTTTTTTTTTTTTAACGTTTAAAGCAAGGAACATGCTTTAGCCTTGGACTAACCAGCGAAAAACGTTACGCGGATGTGTCACAAAACCTTGGAGCAACCTAGCAAAAAGCGTTACGCGGATGTGTCACGAAATTTTTTCTTTTGATTTTCACATACAACCAAGCCGTTGCTGGGGAAATTAAACTTCTTTTAGTTTTCACAGGACAAAAATCGTTCTCCACTAGTTGGAAATATCTCGATTTATCACGCATTTCTTTCGTACTTGTTCTTCTATTCATGTCGTAGTTTTATATTTATTTATGTTATAAATGGATATAGTAAACAATGCCGTTTGTTGTTGCCCAAAGGGCCGAGTATTTTTTTTTTTTTTTTCCCCCTTTCCTTGTATTTCTGTGGAATGGGTTGTGTTTTTCTTTCCATACGTTTCTGTATTTAGTGCTTTGAGTTAAGGATGACAATTGTAAATTGTCCATCCCCCTCTGCTCATGGATTTTTATCCGAGATAGCTAAATAAAATTATATTATATTCTTCTATTCTTGTTTGTTACTAAGATGACCTAACTTGATTCATTATTCCACGGAAATAGACAACGTTCTTCATTAACCTTCGGTTTTTACATTGTCCATCTTAAGTTCCCTCTGATAACCGGATATGAAGGTATCCAGGTGTACCTCTGTACTTTGATCACACCAGAAGGTGAAGCTTACAAAGTTTACTTCTTTGAAGACCTCTGTAGTATTTCAGGAAATATATATCTCGAGTCATCAACTGTTCTCTGGTTTTAAGTAATTATACTCACTTGAAACACACAATGATTAGGAACTTTCCCGTGCACACATTACTGAAGTTTGGTATCACAACTTCTCACCTCGATTCTTACAATTCTAGGTTATGGATTGGGCAGAAGGAAAAAAGAGCAATATCAGAGCACTATTGACTTCCCTGCACACTATTCTCTGGCCTGACTCCAAGTGGAATCAATGTCACATGCATCAGTTGGTAAACCCTGCAGAAGTCAAAAAAGCATATCGTAGAGCGTGTATAGCTGTACATCCTGACAAGGTAATTTGTGTATCTAATTTCTGTTGGATGCTTTAAAAATATGCCTGCACATATTTTATTATATTACTCTATGGTCGTTTTTATTTTTTCTCTCTCTAGCACATGGGAACCCCCAACGAGAAACTTGCTAAGATGATTTTCATGGAATTGAACAATGCTTGGAATGACTTCGAAAAAGAACTGGGTTAATGTCAGTACTAGTAGTAACTAGGTATGTTGAGTTTAGTTACACCTTCCCTGTCAAGCTATTCTACTAGTGGTACGCTGTGAGTAATGTGTACTTAATAGTTTTGCATCATCACCCTCTTTAGTGATTCTTGACTTGATCAAGTTTCACTTCCCACAAAGTCCACAAATATACCTACCTAATTTGTATTATCGCCAAATCTTACATGTAACCAACTCCCTCCTATATTTTTCTCCATTAACCTGTTGTTATGGCATTCGTTGATTATACTCTTACAAAATCGTATGTAAATAGCAGAGATATTTATCTAGGTATGTTGATTTACGCAATATTTGTGTGTATTGTATTCTCTCTCTGAGTGGATTCTTTATCGTGACTTAGGTACCACGTTGTTCTCCTAATTTGTCGAAAAACAAACAGTTAAAACAATAATTACAATAGTTGAAGGTCCTAATGTTGATAATATCAAGTTTACTACCTATGTAATAAATTATGTATTATTATTGAACATTATTGGGCCTCTAGACTGAATTTTCGTTTGTTTCGATTACCGGTTATGTTCAATTTTAGGGTTAGTTTTTGAAGTGTAACTCTATGTAATGAATTGTGATTCCTATTTTTGTTTGAGAGATGTTGATCGACCAGCACCCTCATGTCGCTCTCAAACATTCTCTTAGCGATTATACAAAAGTTTGTGATAGTCGGCAGAATAAACATATTTTTAGTTTTGTTGTCGGGTGTATGAGCGTAGAATGAAGGAAACCTTCCTTCATCAAATATTACTTTTACCTAGCGTTGATTAAAATAAATTGCAATATTAGTCAGGGTATTTTGTTTTATTTTTGACTGTTATTTTAATTTCAATATGTTCTTTTTCGTTTCATGTTTGAATGTTGATTTTGAACTGGAAGTATTTTTGGGGCATAATATAATAGTAGATGTTTTGAAACGAAAAATTTCAACTTTTTTAAATAGAAAACAAATAACCAAAAATTAACAATTTGGCAGCATTTTCACTCAAGTAATCCTCCCTAATGACAATTACTTTCCCAACATGTTGAAAGGATAAAATAGCTGTCCCTACCTACTGTAATTGGTCTGCAGTATTTTTTAAAGAAGAAATTGAAAATTTATTTTCTATAAATCATTTAAAGGGATGTCTATCTTTTTAATCCGGAAAGTTGTAAGATCAGACACCGTTCACTAAGCTCTAGAGGACTAATTTTGGATCAATCCACATCTCAGCCCCACTCCATCGAGAAACCCTAATAACACAAGTAACAATTTCATGACGTTTGTTGAAATCACCCGTATGAAGCGTATACTATGTGTTGGGAAAGTAGTGTAAAGCCTTGTAAAAGATGTTTCACTATAAAAATGTACAATTGAACGGGTGGCTGGAAAAACGTTGCATGCCGTTTTTTTAACCAAATCGGATTTTGATGGAAAAATGTTTTACGTTGCGTGCCTGATCGATTCCAACCTTGAATTAATTGGTTTTTACACCGCCTGATAGTTTAAATTGTGTTGGAAAATTGGAATGGTACTCTGGTTTGGTGGATAAACGTTCCATGTTGTCGCGCATCCTCCTTGCAACGCTGCAACGTTACGATGTTATTATTGCTTGTTGACTGGTTTTGGATCTTGAACGTTGAATATTGTAAAGTTTTAAACCAAGTTCGTGGAGAGGGATGATAAGAAGCGTAAAAGTATAAGAGAAAGTGGAAAATCCTACACAGCCAATCGCGGAAAGGGTGATATGGTCCCTGAAAAGGTTCCACCTTCCAATCCTCAAGGTGCCAAGGATGCTTTTCAGTCTTGTGCGTTGTCTACAAAGCTTATTTCGTCAGTTTCACGATTTAACTTACAATGAACAATCTTTTACAATTATTAGAAGTGAAGCGATGTACCATCTCCTACACCTAAAAGTTCTTCTGAACTCCACTTTTTCGGTGCCCATGCATGCACATACTTGATGCCCGAAGAATGGCAAAGCGTACTCTGACACGTAACCATGCCCATACGATATCCTGTGGACGTAACCACTTATCCACCAATCGCTTGGCTAGCACTTTTAAAAATGTAGTCATTTGTGGAGCAGCATGGCCATCAACCGAACACACTTAGGATGTAAAGGAAGCGTGACGCTGCTCACAGCCTTTTCCATACTTCCTCTTCTTTTCTTCTTCTGCTGAAGTGAAGACGGCTGCCACAGTGCGTGAGACGTAGGAGGTGGGTGCATCAGTGTCCATGACATGGATATGGAACAATGCCTTCCTCTGTGGTTCCCACACACTGCGACATGCCAAGTCTCCACCCAGACCAGGGCTGTTTTCCAAAGCATCCCTTACTGTCGGCTCTTTGGTATAGTTCCCCCATGCATTCATCATTAGCTCACCCAATACATCACGTACTCATAATGCCGTCTGGAGTAGAGATGGGCAATCTGGCTCATCTCGATGATCGGATCGGGATCGATCGCTCATCAAAATGATCAGCTCTTTTATAACTCATCGCTCATCCCCCTCCTAGTGCTGGACGATGTATCGATAGCACTATTGAAACATCGATGTTTTGATACTATAGAAAAAATATTGATAGCGTTTCAAAATATCCATAGTTTAGATAGTTTTTTGTATGCGTTAGCTGGAGTTAGCCATTTAGCTCTTTTGCACATTGAGCTAACGTACTGTTCTGCAAACCATTTTCTTTTAGCATCTAAGAATAGTTTTTTGTTTTTTCCGAAATAATATTAATATAAGTTGTTCATTCAGTTTTATTTTCTATTTTGCAATGATGAAACAAGTTTTTGAGTTCTTAAGATGTTTAATCAAAATAAGCAATATTATTTTCTTGATACAGAGTGATTTTTAAATACTGTATGAAAACACCACAGTTCGAGCTGAGCGGCTTTGTGACTATAACATACCTAGGTGAGTAGAAAGGAGGTCAAAATCAAAACTCACGGAAATAACAAACGGCGCAGGTAGATAAGATAGGGGTAGATATGTGATCGTTATCTTTGTGGTCGTAAACTGGGAGATCGATAGATTGATCGATTTGATCGGGAAACAGCTTTCGATCTCTCGAAAGAGATCCCTCGCCAAGTGAATGATCTCGCCCTGAACGATCCCAGCGATCCCGCTCACCGGAACAGCTCGTTGAGCGGTGTTACGAGCTGATCCGATCCCTCCCACCTTCCTGATCCAAACCACTCCGAGCAGAGAGCCAGAGCCGCCGGTGATCGAACCATCCCGATCCCACTCCGTTGATCATAGGAGGGGAAAGAGCTACCGCTCTTCTTTTGTGAGTCATCGCTTGCTCACTCACTTTCAAGAGCTAGTTCTTTTTACCAACTCATGAGCGGATCGCCCATCTCTAGTCCTGAGATCATGCTGTTCTGCAACTCATGGCGTGTTCCAAGGAGAATCCATCTCCACACCAATCGCACATCAGTTGCATATCTGCTGGCTCCCTCCTGTACCTTACTGCCAACGCATCCATTTTGAAGCTAAATTGAACTGTAGCCACATGCAACGTTTTTCCAGCGACCCATTCAATCATTTGATGCATTGTGTAATGAAAATTATGTCAGGTATAGTCTAAAATGTGGTCTTGGAATAAATTCAAGCATGGTCTTTGGTGGAATAAATTCACCTGAGTAAATATTTCAATGAATTATTTGTAGAACACCATGCTACACCCCACGGATGCAATCTACTTGGCCAAAGGCTAAAATAATACTTATTTAGCCTAAAAACTCGCTCAGCCAATCAGGTCGGTTCTGTACATTGAAAATATTTACCATTACTCTCGCTATGTTTTGAATTAGAATTTCTGTACACCAAATCTGTACAAAAAAGTCTGACCTACTTGTTCAACTACCTAATCTACATTTATCTTAACGCAGAGTATGTATGAGGTTTTATCGTCATATTACGAAGCAAAAACGACAGCTACATGCCAGCTACTAGAGTTATGGCAACTTCTCTGGGGGAACAGACATTTCTCTAACGACGGATTGGTCGTTTGGTTTCAACAAAATGATTGCCATCTTGATCCGGCAATTTGGTTAATTTTAAAATTTATGCATGTTGAAATGAAGTTATTGTAATGTGCCTAATAATTTTATTTACCTATTGCTTTTTGGGCAAAAATCTATAAATATCCGTTTTTATAGTTCCCAGAATCGAACTCTGAATTTTAAAATTCGTTATATAGATTTATATAGTATTTAGTCACATATCCTTGCAGTAGACCGTATAGTACACTAAGTTGTGCTAACAAAAAGGTGCTAAAATTTTCAATAAACATGCCCACTACTTCATTACAAAAAAGCGTAAAATGGCAAAAAATTGTTAAAAATTTTTCTAAAATAATTTTTATTAATTCATTGTTATTATTTATTCATTTTTTTCTTCTTATTGATGGTAGCAAAACAATCATGCAGACCGCCAAACTGTACTTTAGGATTTTATTGAAATCCTGAGATGTGAGCACCCTATTCGTCTATATTCGGTACCTATATAACAGGTAATGCATAGACAACCATTTATCATTTTTGACTTTGCCCAATGCTTTAATATAATTTTATTATTTATTCAATGGACAGCGAGTAGTGTTTATTTTATAAATTCTAAAGTCTTGAGCATTATATCATTATGTGTATAATTAAGTTTGTTTACACTTAACTAGTATATTGTCTAGACAGGCTGGACTTATATAACATCCATGTGCAATGTATTTTTTCCTATGGGTCTGACGTGGCAATAGATTTCGTAAGACGAAGATGTTGTGCAACCTCCGAAATTACCTGAATCGGTAACAACTCTCCACTTGGGGGGTTGTTATTATTATGATTGGTAAATGTATGTTTTCTCAAACGTTTGTTTAAATATGTGTAGAAAAATGGTGTGGGATGGAAACTACTTTTAGCGAATTTTCGTGGAAACTGAAGCTATTGCAATGGCTCCAAAAATTTTTAAATCAAAATTTTCGAAAATTTTCTCAATTGAAATCCGTTTTGAGACATTCTGAAACGAATCCTAGAGTTTGTCAATTTTTCATAAGTATATATATATACATGCTATGGTGAAAGCCCGGTGCGCGGTAAATGTCCGACATTTGCCGGTGATTGTTAACAATCACCACGGCTTTTGGTGAAAGCCCGAAGCATCACTGTTCATCGGGTGTTCACCGGTGAATGCTGACAATGACCGAGGCTAGTTGGTGAATGTGCGAAATTGAATCTGGATTGGATTAAAAAATGTCAATCCGAGTGGGATTACAAACAAATTACATATTCGTTATAATTTGAATAATAATTGGGGCTCGTCATAGTCAATAATTGTTCATTTGTTCATGCAACTGTCACTACCATGGCATTTGCTATTGCAAAGAACGCCACTGGACTAGAATGTTTTTAGATTTATTAGTACTGCATTTAGTTTTGCCGTGGCACCGAGTGTACCTCTGGCCCCAACATTTCGATTCTTAAGTCACAACTTCGCGAAGCGTTCTTTTCTTTTATCCGCACGAATATCTTAGTTTGACAAGTCTGGCAGAACAAGTTATTTGCCATAAAATTGGTATAGTTAACATTTTCTTTTCCCTCAAAGTCCTTAATTTTCAATACAATGTAACATTATATAGTACGATAGTTTACGAAAATTCGCTCATACCATGCTGCATGGCTGTAACTTTTATTGTTGATTTCGTTAGTTGTTTTTGAAAATCAGGTTCTGAAAGAAGGGGGAGACCAATGAGTTAACGATTCACAACGAAGTAGTGCAAGGAATGAGAACTGATTGGCTATGGCTTAACCAAATAATTCTGACTATCTCCGTTTAATCCTTTAAGGTACGTGAATTGAGCGTTACGTTGACATTTCATAAGTTCAATCGATTCAATTTACATCAAAAAATCAATTTCTCAATTTTTTCAAAAGTGCAGAGGAATATAATTAAAAATTTAGTGATAATTGCTCTGCAAACCTGGTTTGAGAATTCATTTGGATGTCCCTATAAATCGAGAGCTGTTATGTGCAATGTTTCGTGTTTTTAATCTCTACCACGCTGTGAGATTTGAATATCAGTTGGTCGCTGTACAGAATCTTGAGTTTCTTTGATCGTCAAGAGTATAAAGATTATGGAAATCTTTGCTCCAACCTATGACTCTCCTTTTTTTAATTTAATTTATGCAAATATTACGCTGTAAACTCATGAATTTAAAATAAACATGCCTGCTTATCAGTTAAAACTATGCAGGTCTTTTGAGATCATTGGATATTATTTTCCACTTGGTGTTTTTTTATTTTTTTTTATTATCTAACTAAAGTAGGTACTGTTCAAAACGTATGCTACAACCCTTGTGCTCTTTTTCACTCGAAAAAGGTTCCTAATATTTCCCTTTTCAATAGAATATCTAATTTTATTTCTGTATTAATCCTTCGAATCTTCGGATGTTGGTAGATGGTTTCATCAAAGAATGCTATGGATTGTGTGCACTGTTGTTAATTTTCTTCATATAGGTAACATTAATGAGGATGATAGAATAAACTTTAAAATTGTAATCATGGTAAAATGCCTCCTTCTATCGAATACGACGCAGAGTTGCAATATTCCTGTGATCTACTCGTAACTTCATCGATGCTCACCTTTAAACAGAGCTTTAAGAAATTGTCTTTGCAAGTTAACATTTTTAATAATTTGCCTTGCTTCGTAAATACGTAGTTAAAGGTACCTATATCAATATATCGGCAGGAATCTATAATTTATCATAAAGCAAGAATAATGTTTAAGGAACAGATTTTTTAATTTATTTTAATTATGTATTTATATTTCCACAATTATATAGATCAACATTTCTCTATCGTGTTTAATACTTCGTTATTCCTTTTATAATATAAACAGTGATATTATTTATCCGTCTCTATTTGCTTAACCATAAGTTGTATTAGGTATGAAGTTTTCTACATTCCTATGTATCTTGTTTTACAATTATAATGATGTATATAGTGCAGAATTAAATTTATTTTGGCCGCAAAAGTCTAGCTGAAATTTTTGTCCTCTCCACTGACTAAAAGTATAGTAGACTTATATTATGCCGTTTTGATGTTGGAATAACATGCTGTCGAATTGCTGTAAATACTTCAGTGAATCACATTGTCATGAATCTATTTTAAATCCTATGTACAAATTAACTTAATAAAGTACATATATACTTGTTGTCATTTTCATCACGCTACAGTTAGCACCACCTTTTCCTCCTGTACCTACTCTACCTACTCAAGGTTATATTTTACAAAGAGTTTTCAAGTAAATTTCACACCCTCTCCTCGAAGAACCTAGTGGGATTGTACCAACCTAACTTGTCAGTGAGAATAAAAGTTTGATTTCTGGAATCAATTTGAAAATTACCGTTGGAAAGAGCGTTAAATTTCCTTTCAGATAGGCTACCTAACGTGCTAGATTATGCACGTAACATAGGAATCTACCCCAAAGTGAAAAAATTGTCAACAATGAAAAACTACGTATTTTTTAACCCGCTAGACGGCATAGATAATAACGTTACTGGAAAAACTTCCTCGAACTGTCGGCTTTCGAACAATCTAGTTAACATATGTAAGAAGTCGAAAAATACCGGTTTCTATTTACGTCCGCAGATCTCCCCAACTTCGTTATAACCGAGCTTTATACCATAACTAAGTTTAAGTTTTACCCTTAAACACACATAAAATCGAGCACAACAAAAACTAAAAACTCACGAATTAAAGTGTAAAACTCGGTTATAACGGAGTTGGGGAGATCTGCGAGTTACCATTCGATTCAGCGTATAAAGAAATGCGTAGAAACCGGTCCCTAACTCGTATTTTCTCAACGGGATCATTTTTCACTAAAACCCTCGACTTTATTGAGGAAAAAAAAACATGTTGTTCAACTCAAAACATTCTTTTTCCCCCCAATTAGCAAAGTAAAATTGACAATACTGTTCGAAAGCTGACAGTTTGAGGAAGTTTTTCCATTGTCGTGCGGGAAAATTCCGTAGGATTATCCATGCCGTCTAGCGGGTTAAAAAATACGTAGGTAGTTTTAGCGAATTTTTGAAGAAAATTGGGCTATTGCTCTCGCCTCAAAATTTGTAGAATGTGAATTTTTGAAAAATTTTTATGCAGAAATCCGTTTCATGCTATTCTGAATCATATTCTGAAGTTTAACGCATTTTAGCGAATTTTTGAAGAAAATTAAGCTATTGCTCTCGCCTCAAAATTTGTAGAATGTGAATTTTTGAAAACATTTTATGCAGAAATCCGTTTCAGGCTATTCTGAATCATATTCTGAAGTTTAACGCATTTTTTTATGTATGGATGTATACGTGTCATTCCAGACGATAACTGTCATGCTGCATGACTGGACTTTTTTTTTTTTTTTAATTTTAATGTATGTATGTATGTGTCAGTCCAGACGATAACTGTCCGTAGAATTGTGCTAGAAACTTCAAACAAATTTTAAAATGTTAAGGACACAAAACTAAAGTTCAAGTTCGTTGGCCAGCATGATCGGATTACATCTTCGGGTTGAAATTTTCAAAAATGTAGGTAGTCCAAAATTTCAAAATAGCCTGTTTTTTGCGATTTGTTGTGCGAAATAATTTTTTCAGCATACTAACTTGTGGTATATTCGGAATCAGCGTAAAATTTCCTGTAATAATGTGTATCAAAGTTGAAAAATCAGTCAAAAATCGAAATAATGTCGTTCGCTAGTTGTAAAAATCGGTAATAGGTATTTGCATGAAACATTGTCCAAATTCAGATTGAACTACTTTTATGGAAGTATCCCTGTATAACCAATCCTAGAACCATGCTGTTTAAAACGTAGGTAGTAGGTGCTTGTTAAAAAAAAAAAAAAAATGTAATCACAACTGATGAGTTTACTCTGTGAAATATTCCGTCCTCCGATTCTCTCGGTCGCTCTCTTTAATGTTTTACACTCAACTGTTTTAGGACTTGATGTAACTTTAATACTGACTTTGGCTTAGAAAATATCAGCCATGAAATTATGAAGAAGTTCTATTTATGTACGTACTAGCACGCAGATCCAAGGCCTCGCTCCGCTCGAAATGTCGAAGATTTCTTTAAAAATTCGCTCATGGGGTCATGCTGCATGGCTGGACTTTTTTTTTTTTTTTCAATTTTAACAATTTTTCACTTTGGGATTGATTCTTGAATATGTTACCTTCATAATCTAGCATGTTAGATAGCCTATCTAAAAGGAAATTTAACGCTCTTTCCAACGGTAAGTATCCTCAATATTTTATTTACTACAAAAATTAAGGTGGTCGCCATTTTAGTGACTTGAGGGTGAAGACACGAAAACAATTGAATAACTCGATAACAAAGCATTAAAAAAAAACAGGAACTTTTAATAAGAAATCAGGTAGTCGTAAAATCGACCCCTAGGAAGTTCTGGACCAAAAGTGTTAACAACCTGTATATTCCCAGGTAAGGCATACACAATACAGGTACCTACTTCAGGGGGTGATCCTGGAGCTGCTCTGATCAAAAGCACATTTTACAGATTATTTTCAAAACGCTTAGTTTTCGAGTACCTACCTCGATAATTTAATTTTTAAGATCCCCCCCCCCCCTTTAATTTGCTGTGCAAATTCAAATTTGAGGATACCGTTGAAAAGAGCATTGAATCCGTTACCGCCTGAATCCCGGCTTGTAGATTCTACTCCACTATCTATATCAATTCAAACATGAGATCTTGAACTGATACCTATATATTTTTTATGCCCTGAACCTGATTACTCTTGACTCGGGGTGACTAAAGTCAGTAACATTATTTCGTCAAAATAATGAAATTAAACTACCCCTAGGATATAAGGGTCATGAATTGTGTTTTTAAAAACGTTCTAAATCTGAAATCCGGTTGAAAAAAAATTTATTCAATCAAAATTTAAATCGCGGATTTTCTTAGGGCAAGATTCGTCATCACATTTGAATATCACAGTTTTAGTATGAAAGTACAGAGTAAATGTGTGAAACATAAAATATCTTCTATAGTTAACGTTATTTCAACAACATGATATGATGCATGACTATAAACGTTTTGTGAGACGAGAAAATGAGCCAAAAGATAGCTCAATTTTCTTCAAAAACCCAAATGTCTAGTGTATGGTTTTTTAAATTAAATTTAATTTTTTTAAAGATGTTGAATTTGGTTTGGATAAAGTTACATTTGGTGTATAAAAGGATGAACTTGACCTGGAAGAGGTTGAATTCGGTTTGTAGAAAGTTGAATTTTGTATTTAAAAAAAAGTAGAATTTGACTAGGAAAAGGATGGATTTGGTTTGAAGACAATTGAATTTGAGTTAGGTTTGAAAAAATTGGAATTTGATTTGTGTTGGAATTACAATCTCCATCAGCACTCCATGAAATCCATCCGACAGAATCCGGTGTGGTGGCAGGACTGCGTCTGCCACCAAGCCAAGCGGCGAATCTCGTTTGGCGGCCATTCTCGTTCCTGTGCTCAAATACGACGACCGTACGACGATTTTACCATCCAGCTAATCCTAGCTAAATATCAAGCCATCTATAACCATCTCTAATTACGAAGGTACTTAAATCTCTATATTACTAAATTCAGTAATGAGCCGATATGTATACATGGCGGAGCAATTGGGGTTTGCTCACTTGTTGGGCTGTGCATAGGTTAAATTCTCGGTTTTCGGAATCAGTAATTTGTGACTTATTACTGAGGGTAATCGAACAGTTATTTTCTCTGGATATGGAATTTCAGAAAGTTACGATGAAAAAGTCATAATCCGGAGAAGTCACATAAAACGGAAATACGATTTTAAACGAGGTTATGAAGTTATTGAACTTGACATAATCGAAATTTTTGGGTTGACTTTTTCGTGAATTACGGAATTCAGTAAGGCTCGAGCATGAAAATACGGCTGTGTAAAATCCCAAAGTACGGAATAACGGTTTTGAATAAATATTACGATGAGTACGGATGTTCGAAACGAGAAAAATTATTTTCGAAGTAAATTACGGAATTTCTCGATTTTCAGTACAGCGCCATATTGCATACTGTGACATGGCGAGATGAATTCGAAGCTGAAACCCTTGGCCCTCCAATAATACGTCATGGTGGAAACTCTCGAGTGTGGATAAGTTTATTTATAAGTTTATTCTAAGTTTTAAACTAATGTAGAATTATGACGGTGTTGTCCACACTCAGAGTAAAATTACGATGCCAGATTGATGTGTTGGAGATGTCAATGTTTGACAGTCAGTGGTGCCAACTACGTTGGTTGAAATACGGAGGACACACGAAGTTTTGTTGGTAGATTACCATGTCTACGGATTTTTTTGTTTTTCGTTAGAATTCGAAGTTACCATGGTTTCCGTTAGCTCCGACTACGATTCGAAAATGTAGTTACTCAACATTACGATTTGATTTCGATATTTTATACTATTGATTGAACTAATACGAAAAGTTGAGTATGTATCTTAGAAACAAGAAACATGAATCGGACGAGGAATTGGAGATATCAGTACTACTTACTGTGATCACTAATATATCTAGTTTTTACTAGTGTTAACATAATTTAAGCATAGTAGTAATCCTACTTATAATTAAGTTTATATTAATTCTGGTCGCAGTGGTGGACTGTTTCCTTTTTCTCCTTCGTTGTGTTGAATGTTTGTATTGATAATTTTTGCAAACGAACGTTATAATATCTTGTAAAGTCAAAAGATCGATGAAAATTCAGGTGAGCTGAACGGAGCATGGATGTTTATTCGGCTGCAAAATAAATTCATTGTTGCTTGCTAATTGTACCTAATATGAATACGATTTATACGGTTTTAATACGCTATGCACACCCCAACATGACAAGCCAAGGCTGAAATAAGGTGGAAACACTCATAAGAATAAAGAAGTACGAAAGTTAGCTAGAACTTTGTGCGAATGAGCGAATTATTAATTTACGATTTACAGTTCGAGAATGAAATACGATTTAATAGTACGGCAGTGGTGAGCGGATTTGCAGCGGGATAGTCTTCTTGTAAGCGTGTCGCTGGGAGATTAGATGGTCGAAGGCTCTGTTACCTACGCACAGCGCGCATGTCTCGGAGAGACAGTACCTTCTCTAAGGAAGCGAAATCGACAGACAGGTAGCGGGGCATATGTGATAACCCCAAGACCGCACTCCAATTTACCGCAATCGAGGCGCATTCAAATCCTAACACCATGTTGATAGAACGTTATGAGTGATTCCACTAAGGCTTAAATAAATCCGGAAATGAGATGTGTTTTTAGAACGGAGTACATAAATCCGGATGATACGAAGTTTAGAGATGTGTTTGTAGAACGGAGTACATAAATCCGGATGATACTAGGATTAGGGATGTGTTTATAAAACGAAGGTCGTGAATTCGGAGTAACTCATCTCTTGGTCTAATTACAGAGAACAATGAACACGGAAGAGATCAAGAGATTTATTAACGAGGAAGTCGAGAGGAGGGAAGTTGCGATCAGGGCTCGGCTCGGGACTGAGTACGCTCAAAGGTATGAGATGATGCAAAATCAGATCAAACAGTTTGCGGAGGAGTCTGTTCTGAAATTCGCGGCTCTGGCTTCGATGACCATGGGTCCACCTCCAACATCGAGGTCAGAGATAGTGGTGGAAGAGCAGGGCTCTGGTAGATCTGAGGATGCTCCTCGCACACTTGAGGTTCCCCTAGATAATCCGGTTGTAAACACAACGGCGAGTGGATCTGACTCGGTGGGCACTTGTGCCTGTAAGATCCACAAAGAACCCGGAGTGGCCGCAAGGCCAATTACGAATTTAAAGTACGGAGGCAATCCACTGAAGGAAGGGTCGATCGCCGTGTGGAAACGAAGGGTAATGTTGGATTTGGCGAGTGGTGACTATCAATTTCTCGTTGATCCCAACATAAAACCGGCAGTAAACTACACGGAGAGAGAGCTTCATCAGTTGAAGTGTATCGTACTCTCGTACATAATTTCCAATATTGATCACGGTTTGCAATCGATGATCAAAGATGTGAACGAGCCATCAATTGCATTGAGCATGATTGAGAAGGCGGTCGATCCGCCTACTCAGGCGAAGGAACATGCAATGCAAATCGAATTTATGAATACTCGATTTAACCCGGCGCTGGAAACAGTACTCGAGTTTCAAAATCGATTTGAGGGTCTTGTGGAGGGTATTCGGAGGTTCCCTGAGGCTGAGCTGACAGATAGGTCAATCCGGAGAAATTTAATTAATGCTATCTCGGAAGCATGCCCCAGGATAGCTGAAGATGCACTCCAGGAGAACTCTAAAATGAGGGTTCGGGACATCTTTGATCGGATGTTCGCAATGTATGATATGATGTCGGAAAATAGTAGGAGAGAGCAGGCTGTAGGAAAAGCCTTCCTTAGCAGGGGGCCTTCCTTCAGCAAACGGCGGAAAAATTCGAACCAATCCGGAGGGGGAAGTGGGGTCAAAAAGGCGAAATTGGTCTGCTATCAGTGTGGCATACTTGGACACACAAAGGCAGAATGTCGAAAAGATAGCAAGATGTGCTATAACTGTGGACGGTTTGGACATCTGTCCATTGAATGTCGGCGTCCACAGACTGCGAGTACGAAGATGGCCCGCAGAAACAGTCGAACGAGTGACCCCATTCCCGTAATTAAACGAAGAGAACGAGCTCTATCAGCTACTAGGGATAAATCGAGGCCGGGGACTGGTCGTAACAACCCTCAAAAACGGAGTCACACGCCAGCGCAAAACCGGTTGACGACGGCGCAAAACCGGTTGACAAAGGCTGTGGCTCGTAGTAAGCGAGGCGCAACTCCTCCCAGGGTGCAATTTGCGGATGTGGAGTCAGACAGTTCGGTGGCGGCAATTGCGACTCCAAGGGCTCAGACAACCGAAAAGCCAGCTGCATTACACTCCTGGGGATCGAAGGTGTCTCTGGCGTCCCTAATAGACGGTAAAAACTTTAAGTTAAAATTCATTTTGGATACTGGTGCTACTGAGCATATTGTTAATGATATAAATGTATTTATGACGATAACGGACTTGATCACACCAACACGGATTTCATGTGCTAACAATGCTAGGGACGCAGACTTGATAATAAAACAATCCGGAGATATTATATATTACAACGAAGAAAAACGGAAATTCGGTGTTTTAAAAGGAGTATTGTACGCACAAGACTTAATAGAAAATTTATTTTCTATTAGAAAACAAATAGCGAAAGGTTTATCGGCCTTATTGACGGATAAGGGAGTGATAATAAGTGATCCAATTTCGAATGAAACACTTAAAACGGGTTCATTTGATGGACGGTTTTGGTGGCTCAATTTCTCTCTCCCCTTGTCAAAACTTAGTACGGAGGAAAAACGGAAATTGTTGAAATTAGGTCACGGTGGATCGTTAATGACTAATCCGGAGAAACAACTAAAGGGAATTGTGGTGAAAGCCACCCCCTCTTTTCAACAGCCCTTTTCAGGGCTACCAAAAAGAGGTAGGCACAACACAAAAATATTTATAAGACGTCGAGTTACAACTCCGTCAAACAAAATATTTCACCAGAGAGAAAATACGAATTTCTCTCCCAAAAGTGAAATATTAACTAAAAACATACAAGGCGACCTCCCTAGACACTTACTGGGCGAGAGAGATGCGACAAGTATCTCGAACCAAGTCGCCTTGAACGAGAAAACTCAAACAGGAAATCAAACGTCCTCTAAAACTAGCAAGGACAATTCAAACAAGCCTACTCGCCAATCAGAAACACTGATTACACGAGAGACAATAGGCGAACCAACCAAGAGGCGGCAAGCAACCACCTCTGGTCCAGCAGCCACCCCGGGGACCCCGTCTGAACAACTGACGCAGAGAAAGCACCCGAGGTCCCCGGCTAAACTCAAGGTCGTCGGCTCCGCGACGGACGCTCGTAAGCACCCCGGAGGACCAGCTCAGCTATCATACTCGCAGATACTGAGAAAACAATGTGCGAGCCAATGAGATTACACAGTCGAATTAATGAAATTAAGCGGACCAATCAGGAGGCGGCAGGGGGCGGCCACCTCCCTATAAATACCCCGCTCCGAGCTTCCGAAATTCATTCTACTCTCCGCTCTCGACGACGACACCTCGAAGTACGAAGATTTCTACACGCTCTACGCTGACGAACCTTCTGCATCCCGAGTTCATCTCAAGAACGGCTTCCTACTGCTTTCTACAAGGCCTACCTTCTCTCCACACAGATCTCGCATTGGCATCTACGAGTCCAGTGATTATTCATCCTGCTCATTGCCCAACGTAGTTCATCTGTCAGGACGCCACCCGGTACATCTATCGATGTTCTCTTTAGATCGTACGCCCGAGGGACGTTCCGAGCCGTGTCGCCCGGGTTTCGTAGCATTAGGCTCGTCACCGACCGCTGGGGCACGCCGGTAAATTACTCTGCTACGGGGGCTAAGAGGCCCGGCTTCGCCGTCCTCTGCCTCCCCTTGCATGAGGAAATAAGACGGCCGACGTTCCATCGAAATAGCCGAGTTATTAGCTCGTTTCGATGCCTCTATGTGTAGAAATAGAGGGTTTAGGAAGGTGGACTCGCTTGACAGAGCTTCTTTCCTTTGCTCGTATGTCAGGGTCCTACCTTGTAGTCTTGAAAAAGACTTCCTTGGACGGTAAATTAGAGCGGATGAGCAGGTCCCAGCGACGGCGCAAGGCTCGATCCTCACGACGAGATCGCCTTCTCACCTAACGTATTCACGAAGGAAACGTTAGATCAAGCCTCGCCTATACAAAAGATCGAGGATACCTTTCAGACCCGCTCTGAAGTCAATCATTATGATTCGACCAAGCTGTCCGAATACCCACGATATTCGACACAAGCCTACCCGGCCGATCCGAGTGTCAAATACACTCCAAATGTACAAAAAACGAAGGATACTTTTCAGTACCTCAACCAAGCTCAACATATTCCTCCTACAGATATAAATCTTAGGCCGGAATATTACAAAACGGCTCAGTACCAAACTGATCGAACCCAGCACCCACTATGCGAGCCCAGTGCTCCACGCGGCTGCGACACGAACTATCTCTCAGTTCATCCCGCCAAGCAAGCTGACCTTGACGGATTCGCTCACATTCCTTACAGGAATAACACGGGGACTAACCCGCATAATCAGAATATAAATGTCCCACTTGGTCTACCGACACCAAGTAAAACATATATAAATCCACTACAGGAATTAAACGTAAACAAGATACGAATTTTGACGAAATTACAGATACTTGTTTAGGGGGGAGAATCACTGATCAACCCGGTGAAAAATTCGTCAACATTTCGGATACTAGTTTAGAGGGGAGAACTGACACTGATCACGGAGAAAACCCGGCTGAAACTTTACAATTACGGAATGACATAGGATTGGCATGGCATTACAGGCTTAACCATGCCTCAAAGAAATATCTCGAAATAGCTGGTAAAGTTCTCCCTGAATTAAAAAATGTAAAATTCGGTGTAAACATTCTCGATTGTCCTGACTGTAAGATGGCGAAAGCAAAAAGAAAGCCATGTTCGGAAGTCAGACATAGGGCCGAAATACCATTTCAGAGACTGCACTCTGATTTAATGGGACCTTTAAAACCAGGAGCATTTAGGTCTCAGGCCAAATATATTGTCACATTTACGGATGACGCGAGTAGATATGCATTTGCTTACGAACTCGGAAGTAAAATGGGAGTCAATATGGCTTTGCTCTCATGTCTAAAAGAAATTAGAAGATTGACGGGGGAAACCACTAAGGTGTCAGAAATACGGACGGACGGAGGTTTAGAATTTAGAACGGAAGAAATGAAATTTTTGTTACATAGGGAAAATATATCCTTGACGGTTTGTGAACCATATACTCCTCAATTGAATGGAACGGCTGAAAGATTCAATTTAGAATTAGAGGAGAAAATCCGGGTTAACTTGATTTCATCAGGAATTCCTACTCATTTTTGGGCATATGCCATGAGACATGTCGTGCATATACACAATAGGACGCCCAACAAATCGTTGGAATTCAAAACCCCGTTTGAACTGGCACTAAAACGGCTTCCGTCACTAAAATACATAAAACGGTTTGGCTGCGAATGTTATATTTTAGACACCCAAAGCACGTCAAAGTTCGCTCCTAGAGCTAATTTGGGTTTCTTATTAGAATGCGGTGAAACAGGTTACAATTTACTGCATTTCCAAAATAAAACGGTGGTGAGATCAAAACATGTAGATTTTGTAGAAAGTAGGACTTACGCGGATTATTTGAGAGACAAGTCAATTGCTAAATCGCCACTTGATCAAGTTGAATTTTCATTAGAAAATTCATTTAAATCCGGCTTTGAACAAGTGCAAGATGTCTCTGTTGAATCCGGACGAGAAACAGACAAGACATCAAACCCGGTTTTAATTCACGAAAATGATGAATGCGAATTTTACGAAGAATTCGATAATGCAGAAAATCTGGCGTGTTTCCTACAAAATTCTGCAGACGAATTAGGGGAGGACCCAATTACCTATTCACAAGCACTGGCTTCGCCAGACGCAGATGCTTGGTTAGAAGCAATTGAAACGGAGTTTCAGTCTTTGGAAAATTGCAACACCTGGAAAATCATTCCTCGAAATACGGTACCGAAAGGTGTGAGGGTAATGAAAACTAGGTGGGTTCACAAAAAGAAAACGGAGGCAGACGGTTCAATAAGATATAGGAGCAGACTTGTAGTAAAAGGCTTTGCCGATAATAATAAGTATGATATATCTGAAATCTACGCTCCAGTAGCAAGATTACCAGATGTCAAATTTTTATTAATACTTGCAGCCAAATTCGATTTAGATCTTGCTCAGTACGATGTAAAAACGGCTTTTCTAAACGGTTCCTTAGACAAACTCGTATATATAGAAATTCCCGATGGGTATGCAGAATACTTACAAACCGGTGATGATATAAAGAGTCATAGTGTATGTGAAGTACACAGAGCTCTTTACGGTCTTAAAGTGTCTCCAAGGAGATGGTTCATAAGATTCCAGGAGGCTGTGGAAAGAATGGATTTTAAACCCTATCCTTTCCAACCCTGTCTGTTTGTTTGGAAATCCGGAGATCAAATTGCTATAATGTTTGTAGTGGATTTATATATGTCTGACTTGGTGTAGGTAGACCAAGTGGGACATTTATGTTCTGATTATGCGGGTTAGTTCCTGTGATATTTCCGAAAGGAATGTGAGCGAAATCGCCAAGGTCAGCTTGCTTGGCGGGAGGAACTTGAGGATAGTTCGTGTAGTGGCCGCGTGGAGCACTGGGCTCGCTTAGTGCGTGCTGGGTCCGATCTGTTTGGTGCTGAGCCGTTGTGTAATATTCCGGCCTAAGATTTATATCTGTAGGGGGAATATACTGGGCTTGGTTGAGGTACTGAAAAGTATCCTGTGTTTTGAGCAAGTTGGGAGTGAGTTTGACACTCGGATCGGCCGGGTGGCCTTGCGTAGAATATCGTGGATATTCAGATATCTTTGTCGAATCATGATGATTGACTTCAGAGCGAGTCTGGAAGGTATCCTCGAACTTTTGTGTGTGTGAGGCTTGGCCTAACGTTTCCTTCATGGATACGTTAGGTAGTAAGGCGATCTCTTTGCGAGAATCGAGCCTTTGTCTGTCGCTAGGACCAGCGGACGAGTCGAGTATCGGGTAGGGAGCGCTTCGCGGGCTAGAGCTCCCGGCCGCGCCGTGTTCTGCTTCCTCTTGCATGAGGAAGTAGGACGGGCGGCGCTCCATCGATGTACCCGAGTTGATTAACTCGTTTTTAATACCTCTCCGTATAGGATGCAGGATTTGGAAGGTGGACTCGCTTGACAGAGCTTCTTTCCTTTGCTCGGATGTCAGGGTCCTACCTTGTAGCCTTGAAAAAAGCTTCCTTGGACGATAAATTAGAGCGGATGAGCTGAGTAATTTATCGGCGTGCCCCAGCGGTCGGTGACGAGCTTAGTGCTACGAAACCCGGGCGACACGTCTCGAACGTCCCAGCGGGCGTACGATCTAATGAGGATATCAATAGATGTACCGGGTGGCGTTCTGACAGAAGAACTACGTTGGGCAATGAGCAGGATAAAGGATCACTGGACTCGTAGATGCCAAAGCGAGGTCTGTGAGGAGAGAAGATATGCCGTGTGAGCAATAAAAATGCCGTTCTGAAAAGAACTCGTGAGCAGAAGGGTCGTCAGCGTAGAGCGTGTAGAAACTTCGTACTGGTAGAGTGTAGTCGTCGATAGCGGAGAGTGGAAATGAATTTCGGAGGGCTCCATGCGGGGTAATTATAGGGAGGTGGCCGCCTCCTGCCGCCCCCTGATTGGTCCGCTTAATTTCATTAGTTCACCATTGTGGTGAAAACCACCCCCTCTTGTCAACAGCCCTTTTCAGGGCTACCAAAAAGAGGTAGACACGACACACAAATATTTATAAGACGTCGAGTTATAACTCCGTCAAACAAAATATTTCACCAGAGAGAAAATACGAAATTCTCTCTCAAAAGTGAAATATTAACTAATAACATACAAGGCGACCTCCCTAAACACTTACTGGGCGAGAGAGACGCGACAAGTATCTCGAACCAAGTCGCCTTGAATGAGAAAACTCAAACAGAAAATCAAACGTCCTCCAAAACTAACAAGGACAATTCTAACAAGCCTACTCGCCAATCAGAAACACTGATTACACGAGAGACAATAGGCGAACCAACCAGGAGGCGGCAAGCAACCACCTCTGGTCCAGCAGCCACCCCGGGGACCCCGTCTGAACAACGGACGCAGGGAAACCACCCGAGGACCCCGTCTAAACGACGGACGCAGGGAAGACAACTCAAGGTCGTCGGCTCCGCAACGGACGCTCGTAAGCCACCTCCGGGGACCCCGTCGCAGCGACGGACGTGGGGAAACCACCCTGGAGGACCAGCTCAGCTATCATACTCGCAGATACTGAGAAAACAATGTGCGAGCCAATGAGATTACACAGTTGAATTAACGAAATTAAGCGGACCAATCAGGAGGCGGCAGGAGGCGGCCACCTCCCTATAATTACCCCGCTCGGAGCCCTCCGAAACTCATTCCACTCTCCGCTCTCGACGACTACACTCTGAAGTACGAAGATTCTACACGCTCTACGCTGACGATCCTTCTGCTCCCGAGTTCATCTCAGAACGGCTTCCTACTGCTTTCTACAAGGCATACCTTCTCTCCACACAGATCTCGCATTGGCATCTACGAGTCCAGTGATTATTCATCCTGCTCATTGCCCAACGTAGTTCTTCTGTCAGGACGCCACCCGGTACATCTATTGATATTCTCATTAGATCGTACGCCCGCTGGGACGTTCCGAGACGTGTCGCCCGGGTTTCGTAGCACTAGGCTCGTTACCGACCGCTGTGGGCACGCCGATAAATTACACAGCTCATCCGCTCTAATTTATCGTCCAAGGAAGTCTTTTTCAAGACTACAAGGTAGGACCCTGACATCCGAGCAAAGGAAAGAAGCTCTGTCAAGCGAGTCCACCTTCCAAACCCTCTATTTCTATACGTAGAGGTATCGAAAACGAGTTAATAAACTCGGATATTTCGATGGAGCGCCGCCCGTCCTATTTCCTCATGCAAGGGGAGGCGGAACACGGCGCGGCCGGGCCTCTTAGCCCACGCAGCGCTCCCTACCCGCTGCTCGACTCGTCCGCTGTTCCTAGCGACGGCCCAAGGCTCGATCCTCGCGAAGAGATCGCCTTCTCACCTAACGTATTCATGAAGGAAACGTTAGATCAAGCCTCACACACACAAAAGTTCGAGGATACCTTTCAGACCCGCTCTGAAGTCAATCATCATGATTCGACAAAGATTTCCGAATATCCACGATATTCTACACAAGGCTACCCGGCCGATCCGAGTGTCCAATACACTCCAAATGTGCTAAAAACAAAGGATACTTTTCAGTACCTCAACCAAGCCCAACATATTCCTCCTACAGATATAAATCTTAGGCCGGAATATTACATAACGGCTCAGCACCAAACCGATCGAACCCAGCACCCACTATGCGAGACCAGTGCTCCACGCGGCTGCGACACGAACTACCCCTCAGTTCCTCCCGCCAAGCAAGCTGACCTTGGCGATTTCGCTCACATTCCTTACAGGAATACCTCAGGGACTAACCCGCATAACCAGAATATAAATGTCCCACTTGGTCTACCTACACCAAGTAAAACATATTTAAATCCACTACAAATGGTGACCCCGCCTTTGAACAGGCTTAACACGGAGCATTTCGTTCCCTCTTATGAAGCTAGTGGATTTCAGGGAACCACTGCGGGCGTGCGACCCCCGCCGGGCCTATACGCCCCACATCTCACTCAACAACCCTCTAAACAAAGTGGCTTTCGAGCACTTTTAGAGGAAATGGGAGATTATCAAAGACCAATCTTCCAAAAGAAGAATATCGATCGTGCACTCGCCGAGTTCGATCAATACTGCGTGCGAAAACACCTGAGAACGCAGAACGAATGTTTGTCAGCTATATACAAGTGGGTACCGGAAGAAATGCGGGAAGCTATCGACTCAGCTTACCTCACGGCACCCCACGCACCTTATGAAGAGGCCAAACAGCGACTACAACGAGAATACGGGTTGTCCTTACAGGACAGGCTCCTCGCACTCGAGGACCCCGCATCTCTCGCCAAAAAACCCAGCACCAAGTACCATGAAATGTACTCTAAAGCTGTTGGGTACTTCTCAGAGGCTCTGATCACTCAAAAGTGGATCGAAACTCTACCTATCGAAGCCCGAGGTATGGTCGCAGCACAGCCTACCACGACAGCCCGGCTCGACCTAGCTGATACGCTACACGCGTACAAAACAGAGAACCCCTCTCTCAACATACGAGGAGTAGAATCTACTCCGAAACCCACGAAGACTGGTTTCAAAAAGGCCCTCTCACAAAAAGCTGAGTTCAAACCCCAGCAAGTAGAGAGTAAGCCTCACAAACCGACGGCCTATGTCTGTCGAAACCACGCACGTTTCGGTAGCGAAACTCGCAAGTGTGCAGACCCAGACCACTGCACTTGGAAGGCAAATACTGCCTCCAAACCTAGCAAAAAAGCAGCGCCTATAAGCCAGCCTAAAAACTGGTTTTCAAGCGAAAATACTCAGAGATCGGTACAAGAAAGTACCGTTCCAACCTCCGACGCAGAGAGTTCGGAAAACGAATAACTGCCAGTGTATCTGAGCCTATACACCGGCAGACTAATGAGTATAAAAGGCTTTTTTTCAAGTGCAAACTAAATGGCACTGAATTTCTCATCGACACGGGAGCAGAAGTGAACATTCTGCCCCACAATGTCACCAAAAAATTGGGCTTAAAAATTCGTAAGTCCAACGTCAAGCTCACAGCAGCTAACGGAGCCCCTATAGACACACTAGGGCGTGCTGACACGACAATTAACATCGGCCTCGGAGACATGACCACCGATTTTATGATCACGAAAGTTGATCTAGCGATCCTCGGTATACCATTCCTCGAGTCTTGGGATATCGGAATACGGGTCAAACACAAATACATCTATAAAGATAAAATAAAAAGCTATGCCGATCAAAAAATCGCTGCAGTCATGAACAAAAAATTCACTGACGAACAAATAGCAGCTACTATCCCTCATCGTGACAACAGCCCTCAACCAGAGGACGTGCAAATCACGGAGGACGAAAACATTCGCTCTATCATTGAAAAATACAATGATAAAATGAGCAAACTTCAAGGAAAGTGGAAAAACAACGGGGTTTACCACCGTATAACCACGGAAGGAACACCAGTACACTTCCGTGCAAGACCCATGGCGGGCGAAAAACGGGCTCAAGTCAAAAGTACTTTTGACAAAATGCTCTCCGAGGGCATAATTGCACCATCAGATTCCGAATGGGCATCCCCGTTACACTGTGTGCCAAAAAAAGACGGGTCATGGAGGATCACCGGCGACTACCGTTTCCTGAACGCGAAAACGAAGAAAGACGCCTACCCTCCTCCTCACATTCGCTCTTTCCAAGCGAATTTACATGATACACAAATCTATTCGACAATAGATTTAAAATCGGCATATTACCATATTCCGATGCACCCAGATGACGCTCATAAAACTGCAATTATTACACCTTTCGGTCTTTATGAGTTTAAAAAAATGAGCATGGGTTTGGCCGGAGCGGCTCAAACATGGCAAAGATACATGGACAGCATCATGCGAAAATTTGATTTCGCATTTGTATACCTAGATGACATATTGGTGGCTTCTAAAAATTATAAAGAACACATGAACCACCTCAAACAAATTTTCGACAAGCTAGGAGAACACGGACTTCGAGTAGGTTTTGATAAATGCATTTTTTCAAAACCTACCGTCGATTTCCTAGGTTTCACTATCTCGAAAGAAGGGATAATTCCTAAACGAGATAAAATAGAAGCCATAGAACAATTTCCTAGGCCAATAGACGTACGAAGTCTACGCAGATTCCTAGGTATGTGTGGTTTTTACCGAGCTTGCTCAAGTAAATTCGCTCACACAGCACAACCTCTGTATGACTCCATTCAGTCAAACAAAAAAAATGACAAAACACCTATCGAATGGACATCAGAGAGAGAAAAAGCTTTCAACAGCTTAAAACAAGCAATGATAAAAGCTACATTGCATAATATTGCTCATCCACACCCTACAGCAGAGTGGAGAATAGTCTGCGACGCATCCGACACACACATCGGAGCGGCACTGGAGCAGGAAATTACAGACAAACACGGCTCGAAATCTTACCAACCATTGGGATTTTTCAGTAAAGAAATTCCGGAACAATGGAAGAATAAAGCCTCATTCGACAAAGAGATGTTCGCCGTTTACCAAGCTTGCATTCACTGGCACAATGACTTGGACGGCCGATCTTTTCATATTTGTTCAGATCACAAGCCTCTGCTAGGCACGATGCTTAAGAAAAATGCACATTTTTCTAAAATGAGATTGAGATGGATAACATACATCTCTCAAATGACAAGTGACATTCGACATATACCCGGAGAGAACAACGTCGTCGCCGACGCACTCTCCAGACCCTTCGATCCAGTTGAAATTCAAACAAAATCGATTTCAACCCAAACTGACGAGGGTCCACCCATAGCCGAAATTTCGCAAATTACGGCTGCAATAGAGTGCAATCTTCTACTGCACATTTCAAATGCACAAATTCGTTCTCCTCCTAACGCAGAGGACAAATTGAAACTCACACGAGTTGAATTCCCTCAAGGAGAAATTTGGTGTAACCTAGACCTAGGACACCCAAGACCTTATATTCCAAACGAAATAAGGCACGAAATAATCAGCCAAATTCACAATTTGGGACACCCAGGCATACACTCTACAGTGTATAAAGTTAAACAAAGATATTTTTGGCACGGACTTCGTGCAGATGTCTCCAACTGGGTCCGAGCGTGCGAGACTTGCCAACGAGCAAAAATCACTCGCTCCGTGAAGCTCCCTTACTCCGAATTTGAAACGGCTAACAAATTTTCACATGTACACGTTGACATTACCGGACCCTTACCTTTAGCTAAAGGAGGGAAACGTTACATTCTAATGATGGTCGATAGAGCAACGGGTTGGCTAGAGGCAGTCCCTCTTAACAACATCGAAACATCCACGATCACAAACGCCTTTATCAATATTTGGGTAGCTTCAAAAGGCGTACCTAAATACATCACAAGTGACCAGGGCACACAATTCGAATCAGATCTATTCAATTCCATTATGGAACGTCTCGGAGTAAAACATACTCACACGTTACCATACAAACCGTCAACAAACGGAATGGTAGAACGCAGAAATAGATCTTTGAAAGAGGCTATCAAAGCACAAAACGAAAATTGGCTCGACGCCCTTCCAAAAGTACTACTCGCCATGCGTACGGCAGTAGACCCAGCAACGGAAACTACACCATTCCAAAAAGTTTACGGAATTGACGTACCACTCCCAGGAGACATTTTCGTAACTTCTACAAACCTTTCTGAGCCTCTCTTCTTCCGGCCTACGCATATTAAACATAATAATACGAAGTATGCCGTCAACATGCCCAAAAATTTGGATACATGTACACATGTCTATATCAGAGTGCCCACGCAGCTCACCTCTTTGCAATGTCCTTACACGGGACCATTCAAAGTTGTTAAAAGAGATAAGTTTTCGGTTACAGTACAAATTGGCGAACACACGAAAAAAGTTCCCAAACAACAAATAAAACCAGCTTACACTCTAAAAACAGACGAAGCTGTGTCACTAAACAAAAATCAGGCAGAAAATAAGGAGGAAACTCCCCGAAAATCCGCCAGAAGGCACGTCCCCTCTACCAAATTCGACGAGAGGTGGGTGACTGCGCTCAAAACACCCCAACCGGCGTCGTCAGTTATAACACGACGTCTTGGGGGGGCGCCTGTGGTGAAAACCACCCCCTCTTGTCAACAGCCCTTTTCAGGGCTACCAAAAAGAGGTAGACACGACACACAAATATTTATAAGACGTCGAGTTATAACTCCGTCAAACAAAATATTTCACCAGAGAGAAAATACGAAATTCTCTCTCAAAAGTGAAATATTAACTAATAACATACAAGGCGACCTCCCTAAACACTTACTGGGCGAGAGAGACGCGACAAGTATCTCGAACCAAGTCGCCTTGAATGAGAAAACTCAAACAGAAAATCAAACGTCCTCCAAAACTAACAAGGACAATTCTAACAAGCCTACTCGCCAATCAGAAACACTGATTACACGAGAGACAATAGGCGAACCAACCAGGAGGCGGCAAGCAACCACCTCTGGTCCAGCAGCCACCCCGGGGACCCCGTCTGAACAACGGACGCAGGGAAACCACCCGAGGACCCCGTCTAAACGACGGACGCAGGGAAGACAACTCAAGGTCGTCGGCTCCGCAACGGACGCTCGTAAGCCACCTCCGGGGACCCCGTCGCAGCGACGGACGTGGGGAAACCACCCCGGAGGACCAGCTCAGCTATCATACTCGCAGATACTGAGAAAACAATGTGCGAGCCAATGAGATTACACAGTTGAATTAACGAAATTAAGCGGACCAATCAGGAGGCGGCAGGAGGCGGCCACCTCCCTATAATTACCCCGCTCGGAGCCCTCCAAAACTCATTCCACTCTCCGCTCTCGACAACTACACTCTGAAGTACGAAGATTCTACACGCTCTACGCTGACGATCCTTCTGCTCCCGAGTTCATCTCAGAACGGCTTCCTACTGCTTTCTACAAGGCATACCTTCTCTCCACACAGATCTCGCATTGGCATCTACGAGTCCAGTGATTATTCATCCTGCTCATTGCCCAACGTAGTTCTTCTGTCAGGACGCCACCCGGTACATCTATTGATATTCTCATTAGATCGTACGCCCGCTGGGACGTTCCGAGACGTGTCGCCCGGGTTTCGTAGCACTAGGCTCGTTACCGACCGCTGTGGGCACGCCGATAAATTACACAGCTCATCCGCTCTAATTTATCGTCCAAGGAAGTCTTTTTCAAGACTACAAGGTAGGACCCTGACATCCGAGCAAAGGAAAGAAGCTCTGTCAAGCGAGTCCACCTTCCAAACCCTCTATTTCTATACGTAGAGGTATCGAAAACGAGTTAATAAACTCGGATATTTCGATGGAGCGCCGCCCGTCCTATTTCCTCATGCAAGGGGAGGCGGAACACGGCGCGGCCGGGCCTCTTAGCCCACGCAGCGCTCCCTACCCGCTGCTCGACTCGTCCGCTGTTCCTAGCGACGGCCCAAGGCTCGATCCTCGCGAAGAGATCGCCTTCTCACCTAACGTATTCATGAAGGAAACGTTAGATCAAGCCTCACACACACAAAAGTTCGAGGATACCTTTCAGACCCGCTCTGAAGTCAATCATCATGATTCGACAAAGATTTCCGAATATCCACGATATTCTACACAAGGCTACCCGGCCGATCCGAGTGTCCAATACACTCCAAATGTGCTAAAAACAAAGGATACTTTTCAGTACCTCAACCAAGCCCAACATATTCCTCCTACAGATATAAATCTTAGGCCGGAATATTACATAATGGCTCAGCACCAAACCGATCGAACCCAGCACCCACTATGCGAGTCCAGTGCTCCACGCGGCTGCGACACGAACTACCCCTCAGTTCCTCCTGCCAAGCAAGCTGACCTTGGCGATTTCGCTCACATTCCTTACAGGAATACCTCAGGGACTAACCCGCATAACCAGAATATAAATGTCCCACTTGGTCTACCTACACCAAGTAAAACATATTTAAATCCACTACAGCCATGTGTTTTCTTATTGGCTCGCACATTGTTTTCTCAGAATCTGTGAATATGATAGCTGAGTTGGTTTTTTGCTGGTGTCTTCCCCGCGTCCGTCTCTGAGACGGGGTCCCCGGAGGTGGCTTCTCTGCGTCCGTCGCTGGGACAGGGTCCCCGGGGTGGCTTCTCTGCGTCCGTTGTTTAGACGGGGTCCTCGGGTGGCTTCTCTGCGTCCGTTGTTTAGACAGGGTCCCCGGGGGTGGCTTCCCTGCGTCCGTTGCTGAGACAGGGTCCCCAGGGTGGCTTCTGAACCAGAGGTGGTTGCTTTCCGCCTCCTGGTTGGTTCGTCTATTGTCTCTCGCGCAATCAGAGTTTCTGATTGGCGTGTAGGCTTGCTAGAACCGTCCTTGTTAGTTCTAGAGGACATTTGATTGTCTGTTTGAGTTTTCTCATTCAAGGCGACTTGGTGCGAGATACTTGTCGCCCAGTAAGTGTTTAGGGAGGTCGCCTTGTATGTTATTTGGTAATATTTCACTTTTGAGAGAGAATTTCGCATTTTCTCTCTGGTGAAATATTTTGTTTGACGGAGTTATAACTCGACGTCTTATAAACATTTGTGTGCCATGTCTACCTCTTTTTGGTAGCCCTGAAAAGGGCTGTTGAAAAGAGGGGGTGGTTTTCACCACAATGTTGCTATATGTCGATGATATTTTACTAGCAACAAATAGTAATCAAAAACGCAAACAAGTAAAATCTATATTAGAAAAGGAATTCTCGATAACTGATCTGGGAGAACCAAGAAAATTCCTAGGATTAGAAATCATACGAAACCGGAGGAACAAAACTATCGGTCTTACTCAGAGGTCTCACATAGAATCGATGTTAAAGAAATTTGACCCTCATTGTGATAGAACGGTGTCTACACCAATGATTGTTGATAGGAATGGAGTCAATGAAAAATTGAAACAACCCGGTGACTTGAATTCGATTCCTTACCGACAAGCTATTGGATCATTATTGTACATACAAGGGGGAGTCAGACCAGATATTTCATATGCTACTAATATTCTGAGTAGACGACAGTCAAATTTTACGATGGAGGACTGGCAAGCAGTAATACGGATAATGAGATATTTAAGAGGTACGAAAGATTTTGGACTTATGTTCTCCGATAAGGGGGATGGAATAGATTGTTACGTGGATGCATCCCTAGGACTCTCGGCCGAAGGGGGTTTCTCCACGACTGGTTACATAATCTACCTTTTCGGTAATCCGGTAGCTTGGAGAACTAAGCGTCAGAATCACATAGCTCTCTCCTCAGCAGAGAGCGAATTCGTTGCAATGAGTACGGCGTGCAGAGAATTAGCCTCAATACGTACAATGTGTTCAGAGTTAGCGGGGATCAAAATAATACCGACAATCCATGAGGATTCTAAACCGGCAATCCGCTTAGCGGAAGTAGATGATTCGTCTACTCTGAAACATTTGGTTAGGCTATCCTATCTTTACGTACGACAGGAGCACCGTAAAGGGAACATCAAAATCCGGTGGATATCTACTAATGATCAAATTGCGGACACACTGACGAAGTCACTAAACAAGTCTAGATTTATTAAATTTAGGAATTTGATGTTATTCCAGCACTAATCGGAATGTGTGTATGTGAATTGTACTGTTGCAGATCGAATTGAATGAGAAGGTTTCTTCTCATTCACTCCCTCAATTCTCACAATCATTACTAAACCCGGAGATACGCCTGAATACGGAGAAGTGCCTGGATGGAAGCTTGGAGGGGAGTGTTGGAACTACAATCTCCATCAGCACTCCATGAAATCCATCCGACAGAATCCGGTGTGGTGGCAGGACTGCGTCTGCCACCAAGCCAAGCGGCGAATCTCGTTTGGCGGCCATTCTCGTTCCTGTGCTCGAATACGACGACCGTACGACGATTTTACCATCCAGCTAATCCTAGCTAAATATCAAGCCATCTATAACCATCTCTAATTACGAAGGTACTTAAATCTCTATATTACTAAATTCAGTAATGAGCCGATAATTTGGATAAGGTAAAGTTTGACTTGGAAAAGAATGAATTTGGTTCGGACAACTTTGAATTCGGTATGGAATAACTATATGGTTATCAATATTGTCCCAAAGCGACCGTAGTGGCACGTATGGCGAGCAGGTTCAACTGGCTGGTATAACCTTCCGACTTTCGTAGGAACTCATGGAACAAACAAATCTGACCGTGACACAAGCAGCATTGGCTAGAAACAATGAAAAGAAGAAGATGTATAAATTCTTGTTTCTTTGTAAAGTTTTATTTTTTTGTTTAAATTAATTTTCAACGTATACTGTATACTCCTTAATTTGATCGCTTCCGTAATTTCTTAGCACTTACGTAGCCATCCTGTTCATTATATATCAAAAAGAGATAAAAGATACTCCGTGTATCTCATTGTTAGCTCGGGGAACTAAGTTGCTACATCCTGGCTTCATCGTCCTTTGTGTTCTAGTGCTCTTCAATCTATGTTTTTGCCGGTTTGACAGCTATTAGATTTTTTTCTATTAGTGTAATTTGAATTTGATGCTTGGAGTTTAACAGCTTCTACCTACAAAACATTGCTGCAGTCTATTCCTGTCTCACGTAATGGGTTAGTACTTAACATAAAATGTATAATTTTTCAGGAATCCTTGTACCTTCCCTGGTTTGAGTCTGATAAAGTAGAAGAATATTTCTTTGGAAGAAAAGACGCATGTTACCTATGTATAGTATTCGCGTAGTAGAAATAGGAGTACAGACATAGTATGTATGTATATTTCAATGAAGTGGTGATACCATATTATAACTGAACCTATCACTCCACGTACTGCTGAATATTGTCGGAAGTATAAAATCATAGATGGCCAGGCCTGTAAGTAATGGACTAAAGTTTTGTAAGAATCCCAAAGTAAACAAAGAAGACAAGTTTGTTCCTGCGGCCCGTTTCGCCTAGCGGAGCTGCCGCGGCTCGAACCTCCCTTCTACAAAAATGTAAATGTAAATGCATTTATTGTGCATAGGACATAAGTCCCACCTCGCGCACAACCAATCAAATATTGAGAACAATATACTTTCAAAAATAAAATAAACACAAAATAGTAATAAAAAGACAATACCTATCATCAAAATGCGATTAAAAAAATTACTTAGTAAATTTAAACAAAGAAAAATTGAAAGAAAAAAAAAAAAAAGTAGTAAATAGAGACTATCTGTAAGGGAAGATGGGGAAAGGGGTAAAGACAAACGTCTATCCAAGCACACTCAAGAACACTTGCGCTTCCGTGGTGCTGAAATGTAGGGATCCTCCACCGAATAGTCTCGATTCGGCCTCCTAACACATCGATGCATTCAGATGCAGCGATAGGAGTTGTTTCAGAGCGCTCTGGAGACCTCCCTCAAAAGCTGAGTGGTGGAGTACTGTGATTGTTTCCAGAAACGATAGTGGTAGGGATAACGGTACATTGGTAAGGATAACGGTCTTGTGAGGCGAAGGTCGTGGGTTCTCGAGACCTGTTGAATGGTCTTTTTTTTTTTTTGCTCGTACAACTCCCGAAATATACATTTAAAACGTCATTCTGACCTGCATGTCCAACTAATCTGAATTTTCACTACTTGATGTTATGCATTTTTGAGATGCGAGCATCCAGACCACCAAACTATACACTTCATTCTGATCTACATGTCCAACTATTCTGCATTTTTACTAAGGGATTGACTACTTGACGCTATGTATTTTTGAGATGCGAGCATCCAGACCACCAAACTATACACTTCATTCTGATCTACATGTCCACTAATCTGCATTTTTACTAAGGGATATTATGTACGCTGAAACTTTTGAGGTTGTCAATGCGAGCTTGCGAGCATCCCGATCAACTCAAATAAAATTCCATACCACCAAACTACCTTGACACTTCATTCTGATCTACATGTCATATACACTAATCTGCATTTTTCCAAACCCGACAAAATATAATACTGAGAAGGATGTTATGTATTTTTGAGATGCGAGCGTGCGAGCATCCCGACCACCAAACTATACACATCATTCTGATCTACATGTCCAACTAATCTTCATTTTTACTAAGGGATTGACTGGAATTTTTTCAATTTTGGCGCTCAGAAGGTCAGTTGATTTCAAAATGAGCAAATCGATGTGTTGGGAGGCTGAATCGATACTATCGAGAATGGCTATTCAATGGCAGTAAATAGGTGTGTTCCAACCACCGCGAGTTCATGAACTTTTCGGAACTGGTTCGGCGCCGAACCGTATGCGCACGTGAATCGTGTTCCAAGCGTTTTCAGTTCAGGAACTCAACACTCGCTATGGTGTTCCCACCCCATCGGGTTCATGAACTGAGTTCAGTGAGTTCATGAACTTTTCAGACCTGCTCGGGGATAGGGTTGAGAACTCGAACTGAAGGAAACCCTTCGTAACCTTCCAAAAATCTCATTTCACTGCGAACCTTCACGCTAAATGCCTTGTCATTAGCCTGCTTGATGCTTGTTGTATTATCGTTTTTCACATCTCTTTTTCAATTTGCTCCATTGAATAATTATTACCACCGTCAGTTTTCTTTTATCAGCTGTCTACACATAGATAGAAAACATTTGTTTAAGGGTACCTAGTTGGTAATTGGCAGGCAAAGTCAGACTACTTAATGTTTTTCTTGGCGCACTTGGCTCACCCTACCTTACTTGAAAAAACATCGTGTTTAGCACTTTTTTTTGTTGCCTTTTCTCAATTTGGGATTTTGATGAAAATCTCAACAGTTACTCTTCTTCTGAATAGGAATGATATCCCATACCCTTCATACCTATGAAAATAGTCTGAGGGGGCAATTAGCAAATAAACTTCAAAAAAGTTGAAAATGCCATTTGTTTTTTTCCACCTTTTTGGCCTTTTCTTCAAAATGCTCAAAGGATTTCGATGACAAGGTGTTCACGTTACTGAAGACGACGCTAGCGCTAGATAGTGCATTGACTGACATGTGAACTACAGTGTTCCCACCGACGGGTTCTTGAACCTAAAAGTTTCATGAACTCATGGAACCCGTCTGAGTTCATGAACTCAGAGGGGTGGTTGGAACACACCTAATAAGAGTGGGGGATCCCTATATTTCAGCTCCATGGAGATGCAAGTCTCAAAATCCGACAGCAGATTCGCACAGTTCATCTTCAGTTTCTGACATAGAGGACAGTAGACAGTCTTGTACAGCGCATGAATCTACATAATCTGACGCAAAGGTGTTCACAGTTTTAAGAGGATTGGTTCTCCCTCTGACTGCCGTCCAATACCTTTTCCGAGTGCCACAATTTGTTAAAAAAAGTAAATTAAACTTTAGATAAATATAATTGATAACTCAACTTACCTACTTACTTGACTTATTATATTTAGGTTCCAGTAGAAGTCTGTTTACTAATGCAGCTCTTGTGTCGACATTGTGTTGCGGTGAATTTAAAAGAAATAATCTTGAAAAAATAAGCGAAGGTGCGATTTCTCAAACAAAAAATGGAAACACCTCATGTTGCTAGTGAGTGCTAGCAAACTGTGCGAGTGGATATATTTATTTTACCTACTGTTCAGACCGAAGTCTCAGTATAATACTCATACTTACCTACAGAATAATATATAGGTACTTGAAAATGTGTGGAGACTGAAAGTCTATAGTGTGCGATACCTACCTTAAATCGAATCTTTAAATGCTAAGGTTTATGAGTTAGGAAAATAAAAAATCTTGTTGCAGATGAAACTGACGAGAAGAGGCCAGAAGTTCCTCCCGTTGATGACAGCAGGGCTAAAGGAGAACCAGCTCCCGAAAATGAAGCTGGTAAGAATATGATACCCAAATATTCTTAAATATAATCGATTCTTTTCAACAGTTCGTTGTTTCGAGTTATAACAATTTTCTCGGTTTCTAAATTCAGGAAACGGAGAAGAAGAAGGACCTTATGGGGAAATAGTGGTAGTTGATGTAGATTCTCCTGTGAGTATGAAATCAATAACGTGATGGTACTTCTACACTGATGTACGTTCTTTTGAAATTTTTTGGGACTTACTGATTTATTGTTAACCGTTCAGGAACTAGATATGAATTACCAGAGAATTGGTGCCATCACTGCTGGTGAACTTGAAAAAATGACTTGTCTCGAGAGATTGTACCTTCGTTGGAATCTTATCAAGAAAATTGAAAATCTTGAATCTTTTACATCACTTGTGGAACTGGAGTTGTACGGCAATCAAATTACAGAGATCGCTGGGCTCGACACTCTGGTTAACCTCGAGTAAGTAGTATGTCGAAGTAGAAGACAGGCAATAAGGAATGTGTACCATATCCGCACAATTGTATGTAACTACAACACACAATTGTGCGGCCTTATTGCCTGTATTCTAAACCCAAATATCTCTTACTATCCTTAAGGCTGTCCGTCCAGTGGACGCGATTTCGCGCGAAGAGGCGAATTCCCGCGAACGGTTCGCCTCCCTATCAAACACACTGTTTTAACTGAGAGCCAGTCCACTGCAGGACGCGAAAGGGGGCGAACGCGACGAGAATCAAACCAGTTTGTTTTTCAACGCGCCAACAAGCGAAATGGACGTGAAGGGAGGTGAACCGTTCGCGCAAATTCGCCTTTTTTCGAATGTTCGCCTCTTCTCTTGAAATCGCGTCTACTGGACGGACAGCCTAAGGGCAACTGATAGAATTAATTGTCATGTTCCTGTTGTTTTATCTATCCTCGTTAAGATAATTGCACAGTTTATTACCTTGCTAAATTGTTAACTAATAACCTATTTTTTACTTGGTGTTCCTGGTTTCAGAATCCTTGACTTGTCCTTTAACAGAATCACTCAAATCAAAGGCCTTGATAATTTACTGAAACTGAAGAGACTTTTTCTTCTAAGTAACAAGATTAGTAAAATTGAAAACTTGCGCCATTTGACCAATCTCGAGCTTCTCGAACTTGGTAATAATAAAATTAGGGTAAGTCAAACCAGTTAGTAAGGCACGCTACACTTAATATCTAGAACACTTAGTTGTTGAAAACCTACTTACTTCATTTTCTACATTAACGAATTTTCTCCCATTACAGGTTATTGAGAATATAGAAACTCTTGTTAATTTGGACAGCTTATTTTTGGGCAAGAATAAAATAACTGAAATAAAAAATCTAGACTCACTCAAGAATTTGAAGTTACTGAGTCTGCAGGTAATTTATATTGATAGACAGATATTACTACCCTTCAGACTTATTCCAAATCTATTGAGGTTAGGCTAATCAGCACAATAATTATAGGATAGCAAGCATCTTAATTTTGTTGTGTTTCCTTTTGCAAATAATTGTAGTGCACCCGGTTGACTGTCATTAAAAATTTGGAGGCGCTAACAGAGCTTACTGACTTGTATTTGTCTGAAAATGGGATTGAAGTTATTGAAGGATTGGAGAACAACAAAAAACTAACAACATTGGATCTCGCTAAGAACAAAATAACTAAGATAGAGAACATAAGCCATTTGACGGAGTTGGAAGAATTTTGGGTGAGTGATATTACTTGAATTGGTACCTACACACTGCACACTCTATTTTACTCCTTACTTTATTAGATCAATCGATCAATCAATTTTTATTGTATAAATCTTATTTAGATTGTTACAAGAGTTCCTTGCAAATAATACTTGTGACGTATTTTTTTAAATTTATATACATAAACATCGTACAGGTGAGAAGAAATTATTATTGACATCTTGATTAGCAAAAGATAACAAAAGAAAAGTAGGTATCTACTTTTTGAATCCACTTGAAGAGTCCACGAGTACTACCTATTGTAAGTATTATGAAAAAAAGTAAATGTCAAAAGAAATATCAGACATTTGTGATGAAACCAGCTGTGCGATGTCCAGAAGATTCCTCATCAGATTCTTTGGTCACTCACAAAAATCACTTTGCGCAAAAGCTCTTAGCATCAGGGATTGTAAGGTGTACTGGTTTGAGCCCCCATCTTAGCCAGGTCATCATTGAAGTCCAATAGCTCAGCCACAATTGAATCTTCCAGGGGACTATTATTGGAGCGAAGAGGGCCAAAAAAAGTACTTAGTAAGCTCTATACGGTTCGTATTCCCAGCGCCAGTACAGCATCCAGAACTCTGTCGAAAGGAACTGATGATAGGATCCTTAATCAATATTTTAAATTAATAGATGTATCACCAAGTAGATTTCCAATTTTGAATTCTCAAACTTGTCCTATTGTTGATTCCAATCTCTCTTTTTGTTGAAACTAGGAAAGTCAACTTATTTATTCAAATACTCAATTTACTAAGTTGAATATTTCAATTTGAACCATTGTTTTCAGATTCACATCTTCAATTCTCATTATTTCCATGATCTACTTACTCATGACTAACACTAAATAGTTCCACTAATCTTTAATCAAATTTTGTTGTTATTACGTAGATGAACGTTAGGAATTTCATTCTGGTAGGGCTGAATAATTTAGGAATTCATTTAGGGGTTTTCAGTGCTGTTTCCTTTCCCAGAAAACATTTTAAGGTGGGTTCTCCAGTGAGGTGTTAAATTTCGCTAGAAACAATATTTTAAAGAAATTTCCCTTTTTTTTAAGAAAAAATTGATTAAATTAAAGAATATTTCAAAAGGTAACACAAGATTTTGAATGAGAACAAAGTTTCATATTTTAATGAAAATTAGCGGTCATTGAAGGTTATTGGCTTGCTTATTTCACTTCGCAACATGTTATGGTTTTCAGAGTAATTATAATCATTAAAATAAATGGAATCATAAAATACATCTACATCTTACATTAAAAGGATATTAAGTTTCATGTGAGTAACTCAATGGTTTGATGAACTTAAGACGAATATGGCAGGTCAAAACTTTCAAATTTAACAGGGACATGAATTCATTTTAAAATAAACATTTATGAAGAAATTCCAATGATGAAAAGGTGGTACTGAGTCTGAATTGGTGAAATATGGTTCCCATTTGAATTATAATTAAACTGAGTAGCTTTATCACTGAGTAGTTTCCTGCCTCTATAGCAAAGGGCAGGTGGTGGAGAGGCTATGCCCCCTTTTAGGATTAAATTTAACTAAATTTGATAGGTAGATAATAGAATCTGGAGAAAATTATTAGAATGTTTTACTAAAAGTGATTTATCTATAGAACATTCAAAATTTATAAGAGATTATAGTTTACTATGAAAAACCACGAAAGGATAAATAAATCATATTTCTTGATTTGAGAAGACGTAGGTATTTTGGTGGAAATTAAATAAACACTATTAGAAACTACTATGACTTTAGTTTGACAAGTTCAGATTGAGCCTATATTAACTATTGCAATCCAATATGAATGGGTTTGAATCTAAAATAATTTGTTTGCAAGCCAATATTCTCAAAGTTCTCAACAAATTGAAATCATTACAATACTCTCGGGCCTGGGGCAGGCTGGTCGTCTCCTGGATTTGTGGTGGGAAAATTAGATTGAAAAAAGAAAAAAAATCAAGGAAAATATCGGTGGTATTGGTCACTAAGTATCGATACTTCCGATAATATCGGGAGAAAGTATCGATACCACGATAATATCGGATGCAAAGTATCGATACAAATATCGATGGTATCGGAAGAGAAGTATCGATACCACGATAGATCGGAAGTATTGCAACGTCCCTACCCACGGGGCGCCTAAGTTCATTACATAAGTCAAAGACTGAGCACCTCAAAGCCAGCTCCTCCCTCACTAGGACAGCTATTCCTCCGCTTGCATGACCATGGCTGCTATCCCTTGTTGCCTTCGAGCTGAAACTAAAATAATCAGTGAATATGGGTAGCTTTGGGAAGCTGCTGTCTTCGTGCCAGGTCTCGGTTAAACATGGGCTATCGTAGTTACGACCGTAGTTAAGAACATCCGGCTCATTTGCAAGTGAAGTTAATCTTCCGTTTAGATTCCAGAAACATATTTTTACTTACTTTATCAGATGCTCCATTTGATTTGCTGTGTTTGTGAATTTCCAGATGAACAACAATAAAATAGCCGATTGGAACTGCATCAACGCTCTTGCTGCCAATACTAAACTGAACACCGTTTATCTGGAACAGAATGCAATCGCCGATGATCCAAACTACAGAAGGAAAATTAAACTTGCCATTCCTTGGGTAAAACAAATAGATGCCACTCTGGCCCGATGAACTGAATCACTGGTTAACCGCCGTTCTCATGATTATTGTACAAAATTGATCCTATTCTAATAATATTAGTGTAAACCTGAATTGTATGCCCATTAAAATATTTTCTAAATCCCCAAGTTTTTCCTTTATTTTTTATTTTCTCGTTACTTCCACGTATTCATTGTCTTGAAAATTTACCTCCATAATTGACCTACTACTTTTTCTGATATTAAATATCTATGTGTTCATGGAAACTTCACTGTCAAGGTGCAAAAAACCCTGTTGATGATACCTAACTAATGTACCTATATTCTTGCCGAAACTCCATGGTCCAACTAAATTAATAAACTTTTTTCAACTTCCTTTTGGCGAATTTTCGTACGAAATGGAGCTATTGCAATGCCTCGGAAAATTTTGAAATCGAAAGTTTTGAATCCCCCCCAAGTCAAAAAGGATGTGGAAGAATCGCATACTTTTTTTCTATCTGAATGAATGTAAATGTAAGTTGTAGCACATTGCGCAGGCTTGTTTCCAGTCACAGCCTTATGAATCCTTAGGTAATCCAAACTGGTGGGGCATCGGATACCATCTCCCGTCCTCACGCTCAATGCAATGCAATCGCCGATGATCCAAACTACAGAAGGAAAATTGAACTTGCCATTCCTTGGGTAAAACAAATAGATGCCACTCTGGCCCAATGAACTGAATCACTGGTTAACCGCCGTTCTCATGATTATTGTACAAAATTGATCCTATTCTAATAATATTAGTGTAAACCTGAATTGTATTGTAATTGTATTCGTTGGGGCAGTGGTTTCACCACCCCTTATATGCAGTCTCTCTTTCCTATATGACCTAGCTTCATAGGGACGTCCTAAAACTGTAGCAAAAGAACAATTCAAAAGTTAGTTTGTATAGAAAAATATTAGGTTTTTGTTCAACTCTTAGTAGAAAACTTTTTGTAAATAGTTCTGTGCCCAGCAAGTGCTCAAATTCCAAAACCATTTAACGTAAAAATGTTTCAACAGAGTTTAACATAAAGCTGTGGAATTCCATTCCCCTCTGCTAGGGCACTTCCCACGATTGGGCAATTTAAAAAGCTCATGTTTATGAAGGTTCCGTTTCCAAAATGAAGAACAAACGAGCGCTTACTTTTCTTTCTTTATTTTTTTTCCCCAAAATTTAATTTGTTTACATTTTTTGCCCCTTGCCTTTTCCCCAACATTCCAAACCTTTTCGCAGGGAACTTTTATCGCTATTTTCTGTTGTAACTTAAAACAATTTATTATGTTACTTAGCCAGTTCAAGTATGAGTAAAATGTAATTTTTTTGTGAATTATGGACACAATCCGGTCTGATCACAATAAAGTTTTATCCCTTTATAATTATATGATTCAGAAAATCGCTAAAATCACTCATTTGGGTATGCTCCATGATTGGATTTTTTATTTTATTATTATTTTTTATTTTTGGATTCCTTGGGCTCCGCCTTCCAAAAATAAGAATGTATTTGGTGAAAAACTAGTATTGAAATGAGAATGTATTTTTTCATGGGTTGTATCCATGTACTTATTTACCTAACTTTAATTTGGGGAAAAAAGCGTCGGTACCTACCTTCGAAATAAATATAAAAAAAATAATAATAATAATTGATGGATTTCAGTTATTTAAGTTACCTAATAAATAAAGTAGATTCGGCTGGTAAATCGTAAATGTCGAACACAGCTGGAAATGACATACAATTAGGGTTGTTTTACGCAGTTGAGTTTGAGCTGCTTGAAAAAACTGGAGGTAAATTAGGTTGGAATGTGGAATAGCTACATCAGTTGTATGTCGCATACTATTAAGTGACAGGCACAACTTGAAGCAGCCTCAATTTAAATATGTAGAAATTACCTACATTATAGTAGCCATTATATATTGGGATTCTCTATCTGTGAAATTACAGGTAAGCAATACCTCACCAAAAACCACCTGTTCGCCTGGTCTCCTTTCTGTTCGCGATATTCAGAACGGTTGATGTAAGTTACAGAGTGAAGTAGGAGCTCGGCCTGCATCCAAGGGGGGTTGTTTGGTAACTTTGGTTAGAATAAACTTTGTTGTAAACAGTTACTCAAGGCCCTTTCCAAATATAGTTGGGGTGCCCAGCAGGATGTCGGCTTGAGGATTTTCCATGCAGTAATTTTGATCTATTCGTCAAACAAATCTGAATTTTTACTAAGGGATTGACTATTTGATGTTTTGTATTTTTGAGATGCGAGCTTGGGAGTATCCAGGCCACCAAACTACACAAATCATTCTGATCCATTTGCAGCGGACATGGATTAATAATAATTGAGGCGCCAATTCATTCAACGGAACCTATTCCTGCGAAAAGACTATGGGGGGGACGTAGTTACAATTCAGCTCGGTAGGGGCGCGCCAGTGGGTCATGTTGTATACCCACCGTCGAGTAAATCATAATTATGGCTTTCCGGATGATTTCTTTCGATTTTTGGGAAAATATAATGTAAATAAAAAAACATTACTGTTACCTACCTTGAAAGTTTTCAAGATCTCGATTTTTCAATATTTCAGCCCTTACCTAAGTACCCTTAAAGATTGATCAAAATTGAAGCTGATGTTACTGGCACATCTCCGGGTGATCTATGATTTTTCAGCCAAATTTCATAAACTGGTCAAATAGTTTTACCAGTTTAGAGTCTCCAACCACATCCCGCCCGTGAGCAGATTTTGACCAGCTCTCGGAAAAATTACCTACAAACTGAAAAAAGATTTTTTTATATGAAAATATATTTTCCTTAAATCATTTTACCGGTAACTAGGAGTACTCAATAGCTACTTAGAAAACTAAGCCCAGAATATCTCAATAACCACCACAGAGCACTCTTAATTAAAACAAAACTTCGTGAATGCAAGGGGGGGGGGCTCGGGAAATATTAGTAGTAAATCGTTGGCCCACCTTGTCTCAAACATTTTATAATGTGGGCCTTAAGTAAAAAGGTTGGAGACCCCTGCTCTAGATGGTGGATGGACGGATTTTTTTTTTTTTTTAATTGGATTTTTAGATTCTATGCGTTTTGAAACGCGAACCAACAAATTTTGGGGGGGGATAGACTTTTTTTTTGTAGGCCGATTACAAAGGTTCATTATTGACAATAATAAACCAAAAAGAATCCAGGGCGATTTCAATTGCAAACTGAACTTTCTCTGCATGAAACAACTGCCATTCAGGCAAATTGCCTATCCCTCCCCACCGATTAGTTTGGGAAACGATGAGAAAGAGAGGGCGGGGAGAACACTTCGTAACTCTTCCTACTTCTATGGATTGGAAAGAGTATCGATTTTCAAAAACTTTGTTCATTTGATGACGTCATCAAAAACGTAGGGATCAACTGATCTGAACTTTACACGGTTACCTTCTTGGGAACCGTCGCGAGGAAGACGGAAGGGAAGGATAATGCAGCAAATTTTCGTTCCTTGTGCTAGCTGTGGCTCTGCCCGATTTTCGTTGTTTGTAAATTATTGTTATTAGTAGTTTGTTGAGTTTATTTGTTTAATTATCAGTTTACTGTTCAATGTGATAAGTTTATTTCCATCGTTCCTTGTGAATAGATCGCCTTTGGAAATCTTATCGGAGTGCTTTGTTTGCCCTCTAGATGTTGGCTAAGGTTAGATTTTAGCCCAATTCAAGGTAAACATAATTTCACTAATCAATTTATATTCTAGCTTATGTAATTGTATCGGTGCTGTTACAAAAGTTCAGTTAAACTCCTTATCAATAGTTATTTGATGAATATTTTCTTTTTTCCCCTCTAACAATTATATAGTAAACGACTAATCTCGGCCCTGCTGACCCACCACCCCCCCACCCATTTCATTTGTAGGAATTCTCATCAAGCACATCTGAGTTTAGATTATCTTGTTCCTTCCTTGGTCTGCATTTCTTTGGAATTACTTGCGATCCGTTAAAGTATGTTTGAAGTATAGTTTTTGAACTTATGTGAACTTGAGATGTGATGGGATCCGAGTAGAAACCCTGGAGTTATCGGAAACATCGACGTTCACTTCCTTTCGATCGTTTTGCGTTATGTCTGCATTTCCTGTACTAGGCATTTCCATTTCTATCTCTGCGTTTTCCTGTTCTTCATTTTTGGCTGGTTTTCACCTATATTTGTCATTTGAAAAGTATTATGTTTTATTCCCTTCTTACATCCTACAATAATTGTCACATAGGTAGATACCGCGTTATCTCGACTCGTATCTAACGGTGTTCGTGATTGCATGCCTACCCATTTGTTCGCTACTATGTCACAGTTATTCTACGTTATGCTCGGAATCCATATAAATCTTATTATATCTCATTATGTTTAGGCTACATCGAGGCTCTTACGATTCTAATACTTAATTTCCAGTGGCGAATACTCCTAGGAGTTCGTTTAGAATCTAAGGGAACCAAAGATCTAACGTACCTAGTTACTTGTTCACTTCGACTAGTTCTCTTAGTACTTTTTTTGTACCTTCCAAATAACCTTATTTTAGCTTATTATCAGCTTATGTAGCTTATAACAATATTTATTAGAGGAACAAATTTTATTGGAGACTCGTTTTAAAAATATTTTGACATTTCATGTCTTTGCTATGGCACATAAACTAAAAAAAGTCACGGAAATCGCTCACGAAAATATTCTTATGATTTTCGCTTACAACCGAGTCGTTGCTTGGGAAATGGTACTTCGTCGTTTTTCATCCCACACAATTCGTTGACCATTCCTTCGAAAGCTCTCGATTTATCCAACCACTAACTACTGCGAGGTGCGTGGCCAACAAGCTGAGTTATGGGTATGGTTATATGAATAATTGTTTACACACAGGTGATCATTCTTAATAGTTGATATTGTGAACATGATTGCAACCGCTTGTTAATTTCTGATGATTTCATTGAGCTGGTGTTTCGATGATTTGATTCATAGCAGGTGATCCAAATATTGCGAGAACAGTTTGATTTGTGAAGCGGTGCTTAAATCATTTTAATAGGTAATTTCCATACTTAACCCTCTAGGAAGCTGTCATTTTGTATGTAGCCTCTTTAAGACATTTCTTGACGATGCCCAGTGTCCGGATCAGATGAGTGGCTCTTAAAGCTAATTTCTATGCTTTACACTCTAGGAAGCTGTAATTTTGTATGTAGCCTCTTTAAGATATTTAATTGACGATGCCCAGGGTCCGGATCAGCTGTGTGGCTCTTAGAGCTAGCATACGAGTCTGCAACACATACGAGTCTGCAACTAAAGACATTGTCCCAATGTGTTGCTGACTCGTATGCAAGTGTTTCTTTTATGTCTTTGCTATGGCACATAAACTAAAAAAAAAACGTCACGGACATTGTTAATAAACTATGCGTTTCTGTATAGGTAGCGTGTTATCAAGATTCATTTGAGACATTCATATGAATAATTTATTGTTGCGAAGCGAGTTAAAAAGTTATGTAGTTGCGAGTGGTAGGTATGTACCACTATGTAGTGGTATGTATGTACCTAGGTGTTTAGGAATGTATAAATAAGTAGGTACCTTTGCAATGGAGGAGGTACTTTCTTGATATGTGGCTGTGAATACTTAATTACTGAACACTATGGAATTTGGGTGTACGAAAAGGTACAGTGCGTAAAGTAATAGTAAGTAATCTAGTTTGATGATTGGTGATCTAGAAGCAACTTAGAGGATCACCCTTAAAATTTCACCAATAGGTTCTTATTACTATTTTCATCACAAAACATCACCAACATCTGGAGCAGTAAATTAGGATCAAACATGCATTGTGATTTTGCAAATATGTCAAACTAAAATAGTTTACCATTAGTAAATTTTACTTGCGTCATAATTTCAAAAGTACAAATTAAAAGGTAGGTGTAAGCTTCGTTCTCAGTGCGCATCCTGACAGTTCTTGAAATCATGAGAACTGGGACGGGAAATCCCGGGGCGTTCCGGAACTTGTGGAACCGCGTTCTGCACTACGAACGATTTCAGAACTTGGAAGTGTTGTTGTTTGGTATAATCTGTGTTGTTGTTTGTAACCTCACTCAACTCGTTTTACCTTCTGGTGCTCCTTTTCAGAATATTTTTAGTTCCCGTGAATATATTACTTATTATGCCCGTGAATATTACTTAACTATTACCTCACCGCAATAATGAAAAAAATATTTAAAAAATTCCACGATGACTGAGGAGTATACCGAAAAAATTTGAGTTATGTAGACGAGATCCAACTACAACTTCAATCTGTTCCTCATGATTTACAAACTAAACACCATCGTCGAAACTACCGCTCTCCGAACTTGACAGGCTAGTTGACATTTCGATCATAGACTAGGTACTTATACTACCATATAGAGACTAAAGTATGATTTCGATGAAGAAGAAGAGAGTTGTTTACTCCACGAGATCTGAAAAATTGTGAAATGCGCATGCGTTAACTACGTCCTTCCGTTCGAGTTCTGACAGCTCCGGAAAAAAAAACGGGGACTGTCAGAACCGTTCGGAACTGGGTTCGCAAAACACTGTGAACGCCAAACTCAGCGTTCCGGAACGGGGCTTTCTGTCACTGCGAACGACCAAACTCGACTGCGATTGCCCAGAACCGTTCCAAACTCGTAGAATGCACACTGAGAACGAAGCTAATATATAGTAGATACATAAGGTTTGTATGTACAGTGAGTCCCGAACGGTTCTGAACTGACCACGCCCCTTTTTGGCTGTATGCACAGCGACCGAACGAGTTCGGGATTTTTAGTTCGCTGTTCACAGAGCCAGTGCGGGACTGTCCAGAACACGTTCTATCAGTCCGGGATTTTTTTCGGAACTTCTAGTCCCGCTCATGCGCAGTAAACTATTTATGCTCCGCCCCCTACGATTTCCCCTGAGGGCTTGCAAGTGGAGTTTTGTTGATGTTGTTTTCGGCAATACTGTTTGCGTCATTACATTGATTACGAGTACATTGATTTTCGATAACTGATATTGTGACTAAGTCATTAGTTTGATAGCAAACAAAATTCTAGTGCTATATAATCAAATATAACACAAATTGACTTATGTCAATTTGCTTTTTGATCATACTGCACAATTGGAACATTTACCTAGTGAATTTTCGAGGAAAATGAAACTACTTAATGCAATGTCTAGAAAAATTTTACAAATTAAATTTATATTCGTGAAAATCCGTTTCGAGGTATTTTGAAACGATTCCTGGATTTCAATACTTCTGTTCTCTTCTGTGTAAGGCTCAGTTCGGAAATTCGTGAAACTCTTTGCTTCCGAGACTTTTCCCAAACTAGAAAGGCTTATCAAGTTCCTACAGTCTCAATCGGAAATTGGTGGAACTCGTTACCGCCCGAAGGTTAGGTAGTACCTACTTCATTACTACATTACTAGCTACTTCACAGAAATTCTTGTGAGCCGAGCCTCTTCTATTTTATTCTTCTTTCAATATTACCTATATTTTCCTTCTAAAAAGTTGGGGGAGCAATATGTTCAGTTGACGGGTGCGAAGAAACTATATACTTAGGTACCGCTCACAAACAACTTCTCATTTTTAGCGAATTTAAAAAAATATTTTCGGCTATAATTACATTTGTTTTTATTTTAATTAACTGAAATACGACTCGTATTTATTACCTTGGCAGTCCGATTTGGAACCAAGGTATATTCGGAATGTCAGTTTGACAGCACAGATTAACAAAACACTAAAAAGACTGGCTGCCTTTGACTTCTTCAATGGTTCAGCCGTTTAATTTTGAGAAGAATCCTATGAGAAGAAGGTTATCAGTTCCGAATCGGTTCGAAACGCGTATGGACTGCGAGGAGTAATGAACCAGTTCTCATCCCCTCCCTTGTCGGTCCTCCTTCGAACCTAGTTCGATTCTGAACAGGTCCAGGACTCACTGTACATACAAACCTATATACTCCCATGTAGCTTCAAATTTATTTACATCAAGTCTAGGAATTAGATATAAGTAAGTAGACATATATTTGAAAGTATTCAGCAGAGCATCAAGCACAAGAGCTTATTACAATACAACACAGTCACAATCATAACATCATAATCACAATAATTTTCAAAACGTCATAAATGTGATCGAATAGAGCTTCGAGCAAACAAGGTTCCAGAATTATTGCTCGAGTATTCTCACAGACCCTGGCCCAAATTATTACATTTATAGCTGCTCTCTCTCCTCGTTTCTGCTGTAATAATATTTTTTTCCCTTTATTATTACTTTCTGATCACCTGTCTTTATCCATTGGTCTGCAAAGTTTGATTTTACCGTTTTAAAATGAAAGTAGATTTCCTCTTGAGAATTTTGACATCATCCGCACTTTCCTAGCATTAGTGGTTTTGCTTTTAGCGAATTTTCGTTAAAAACGAAGCTATCGCAATGGCTTGGAAAATTTTAAAATCCAAATTTTTGAAAAATTCCTTTATTGAAATCCGTTTTGATACATTCTGAAACGAATCCTAGAGTTTGACGCTTTTTCATATGTATATATATGTGTCATTCCAGACGATAACTCTCCTTAGGATTGAGATAAAAATTCCGTTCTTGCGCCAAAAAATCAAGCTTTTCATACGAAAGGATGAGTTCGTTGGCCATCACTTTTTGAGCACATTAAATCGGTCAAGTTTCAACAAATATACTAAAAAAATCATTAAAAATGGCTAAAAACGGCTGAAAATCGTTAAATTTATATTTTTTGACAAAATATTGCTCAAATAAAGTTTATTAACTATAAAATAGAACATTCGAAAATTCATGTACAAAATTATGCTGAAAAATGTACTTGAAATTCATTAAAATTTGCTAAAAAATCGATAAAAACTGCAAAAAAAGCTAAAAATTCAAAACCTTTATTTGAATAGATTATTATTTAGAATACGTTTTTTGTCATAAAATTAGTAGTTAACCATTTCTTTGCACTCGAAGTGCTCAAATTTCAAAACAATGTAACATAATATAGGTAATACAATATTTTACGATCATGCTGCATGACTTAAACTTTTTATGATTTCTCGAAGTTTCGGCAAAATGTGATGTCACTGCTGGCGGTCCTGCCCTGGCAGAAGGGGTGAAATGACGTAGTTTGTTGTCAAAACTTTCAAGCGTTTCAGTTCGAAAACTATTTATCTTAAGGTTTGTATGTACAGTGAGTCCCGAACGGTTCTGAACTGACCACGCCCCTATTTGGCTGTGCGGGATTATTAGTTCGCTGTTCACAGAGCCAGTGCGGGACTGTCCAGAACACGTTCTATCGGTCCGGGATTTTTTTCAGAACTTCTAGTCCCGCTCATGCGCAGTAAACTATTTACGCTCCGCCCCCTACGATTTCCCCTGTGGGCTCGCAAGTGGAGTTTTGTTATTGTTGTTTTCGGCAATACTGTTTGCGTCATTACATTGATTTTCGGTTAATGATATTGTGACTTCTGAATTCCATAATGGAATGGGACGGATTTGTTATGAGTGAAGGTTATCAGTTTCGAATTGGTTCGAAACGCGTATGGACTGCAAGGAGTAATGAACCAGTTCTCATCCCCTCCCTTGTCGGTCCTCCTTCGAACCTGGTTCGATTCTGAACAGGTCCAGGACCCACTGTACATACAAACCTTTAGAAGAGTGAGGCTGGTGTTTGTATTCTTGGAATTGCATCTACTTTCATTTAAAAATATTAAAAAAACTATGTGGATCCACCCGGATCTCTCATTGTTTCCAAAGTTCAATGTTGTGTTCATACTGCAGGAAAGTGACAGTTATCCCAAGAGGTGAGGAGTGGAGAAACCTGTTGTTGTTTTTTGCTGTCTGTAGGTAAAACGAATTTCTAGTCAAAAGTCGGACAATATTGTGTCTTGAAGTGTCATTGATGTCTTGAAAATTATAGTTTCTCTGATTACTCATGAATCTGAAACATGTACCCTAGAATTGTGTTGGTGATGAAAGTGCTCTAACAATAAACAAATACTCTTGGTACTTGTAAAGAATTTCCCTCTCAAATTGAACTTTTTTTCAACACTGCCAGAAAGGTAGGGGGTTCTGGTATGCACTGACTTGAAAGGTCTCATCAATGAAACACTGTTATCCAAGGTAACATTTGTAGGACAGGTGCCCTCTGCATTTGGGCTTGAGTGGGTAGTGTCTGGCTGGCATGGTTCAATACCTATTCAAAAATAGGGCACACACAGGTTGTGATAACCGTCTTATAAATCCTTGTATCTGCCAGACAAAACAAGGGTCACCGCAGCCGTTCCCCGCTTACCCCTGGTGGTGTGGGGTGGGGATAAAGCAGTAGGCGTGGAGACCTCTTCTCTTGTGACGAGCCGTTGGCCATTGTAGGCCTTTAACACGTTCCGAGCGGAATGGATCGTTCGATCCAGGCGCCCTCGTTCGATTCACCCAGAGTGGATCGATATATCCAGCTACAGAGAGCACATAGGCTCCTACGTTCTGCTTCTGACGAGATTACCTCGCATTCTGTTGGCTGTCGAGTTTAACACACTTATTGTAGATGATCAGGCCTCCGAAAGAATGCGTTCCATTTCGTTCCCCATTGATATCAAGGCCCCCGTTCAGTAACATTTTCGCGCCCTTTCGTTTCCCGCCTTTCTCTCTAAAAAACAGGTCCCGTCACAGGGAGTTTCCACCAAAATTGGCGCCGTTCGGAACTTGTTAAGGAGTTTGCCCATAACGGTACCACTGGCGGCTGGGCTCCTGGGGGTAGTAGTTTCATGTCTGTTCGTAGTTTCCTTTGGGATTGCTGCTACGAAGGGAGACTTCGTGGGGTGCAGGACCCCCACTTGGTGGAGTCTCCTTCCCTCAAGAGGGGGCCTGTTCGTTTCGAAGCAAGCAACTATCAGACAAGACCTAGCCTGTACACCTTTAATGTGGATCAGTTTTGCACGGCCAGACTCAGGCCAAAAATTCTTGGGACCCTCTCCAATCATCTGTATTTCCAAAAATGCCTGTGAATCAAAAATTAAAATTGGGCCTTGCAGAATCTAAATATTCTTTGGGCCAAAGAAACTATCAAATTATTCGAAATGTTCATATGTTCATATATGCCATCTAAAAAAAAAAAAAAAAAAAAAAAAAAAAAACCTCTACATGTTGATTGAATTATCAATTGCGGGTAAATGATTGGTCAATTTCGTATACTACCCTTTTCATGTAAATTTTAGACTCACAAGGGAAGCACCAGATGTTATTTTCAAGGCCGGATCAACATTTCAGCTGACGTTTTCAATAAATAATGCCTAGTTTTCAATACAAATAGTATAATGCTACGGTTAGGTTTTTCTCAGATGGCGCAACTTATACCAAAATTTATAATACATAAAATGCAAGGTATTTAGTTCAATGGTGCATTAAACACTCACGTTTCCACCAATGATGATAAAATGGTGCATTACAAAAACAAAAACCGCTCGCAACGTACGAGTAGATACTTACCTTCATTACAACCAAATTCGCTTTCTAGTGGTAACTAATGAAGTTTCTCAGTTGACGCAGTAATTGTAAGATGTCGCGTCAACCGCTAGTAAACAATACATCGTTCGACCTGATTTTATATTAAACTGTAGCCCTGTCTTGCTATGCTTAACTGCACTGCACTCCTATGCTTTACAAGTCAATTTTTTGTGACTTGAATATTGCTAATTGAAGAAGCAAGCGGAGTTCGCATACGATGCCATCTTCCTTTTGTCCAACGGCTCCAGCCAATCACAGAACAATCAGTGAGCTTAACCCTCCATTCACAGCTGGGTCAGAGGTACCCCTCTTTTAGGGGCTAACCTTATTTCTATTTACTCGCTTCTAGATTTACAGGCGAAACAATCAAATAACAACAAGCGAGTGACGACTTCTGCCGAGATTTATTGGGAAAAACATCACTATCTTTCCTATATTTATGTCTATTCGTGCTACCACCGTGTAGAATAATAATGCGGGCATGAAAAACCATGTGTATTGAAATAAACATTACCAAATTAGATTGCGTTAGAACTCAAGATCTCCCAACACTCCAAACTTGGATCTAATTGGCTAACAACACTTATTAAATAGTGTACGATTCAAGCTTGTAACAATAATCACTTTTGGTTTATTATTTCCAATAATAAGCCTATGTGATCGTGTAGCAAAAAATTTGTATAACCCCCCTCAAACTTTGTCACTTTATGCTACAAGGAGCGTAGAATCCAAAATTGAAATGTCCGTCCGCCGTCTGGGCCATAAAAGGCCTAAGAATTGACTTAAAAAACCCGTTCTTTCGCACATAGACTCCATTTGGGGTCTAGTTGGTCCTAACGTTTAACCATCCCGATCGCTTTACTCGCATAGATGCTATGGGCCGAAAAGGGGCGAAAAAGTGTCTTTTTCTAAGATTCGAGTGTTAGACTTACGCACGCACGCACGCCTAGTACTCTTGGCAGGGGGTCACGGTGGGTAGTGAGGGAGGGGGGGGGGGGGGGTGAGCGGGGGGGTGGAGTGAGAGGAGGCGCCGTGGCACCTTGTGGTGTCTAGGGTGACCAGGGGCGTAGCAGAGGGGTGTAGGAGAATGAATATTTATTACTTTTACGTGTTATACCCATATAATACACCGCGGCACCATGAGGTGGGTACGGCGTTCCTTCGAGACATGAATATATGTTTTTTTCTAGGTCATATTTGTGTGTTAATACCAATGCTTTTCCTACGCATATTTAATAACATATCCTCTCGGCTTTTCGTACGTACTTAGATAATGATATTATTAATGGCAATAACTATTTGAATAGATAGGAGCTCAAATCGAGAAATATAAACATGCGTATATAATTTCAGAAGTATATGTTGTGGCAACTCAAAATAGGACACGCTGAGTCGAAACTCGAAACTACGATCACACTCAATTGAAAAAATAATAAACCTTTGTGAAATAATTTGCAGCGTTTTAATTAATTGAATTACCACCTTTCATATGTAACAATTTGAGCTTCTAATCTACGTATCACAAATAAGTACCTCCATATATTGTAGGTTTGTTTGGCTAAGGGTTTGAAACTCTGCAGAACTGACCACACCCCTATGAAACGTTCGTTTAAACCTATTCAAAGAACTCGCCTGGTATCGATAGTCTGTTGTTTGTTTAGTCATTCATGACTAGAGCCTGGAATCATATGAGAATAAAACGCCCCTAATATGCAACGAGAAGTCAAAATATATGCAAAATGCCTCAGAATGCCCCATATATATGCAAATCCCCATTCAAAGCTTAAAAATCATTAAAATGTGTAATAGTGTTAATGATAACGATAAGATAATTCTGATAAATAGAAGGGAGCAATAAAAAACAATGAATTCATATTGCTGTAACTTATTTAATATTAAACATTGTTAAATTGTACAATTCTATGTTGCTCCAGATTTTGTATAGATATACTTCGTCTTTTGTCAGGTAATAGGCACTTTAACATGGAAAATGAAAGTTCAACATCACAAGAGTCGATAGGTAAATAATTCTAGGAGGCGATATCATTGGCACTGTATTCAATCGACAATTTGGACGTCTCTCCTTCCATAATTTTTGCAATAGCCACGACGGACGTCCATCCTGGGTTTCTCAGTAGTACTGCTTCCATCTTCGATTTTAGGACCTTCCCAATGTCTCCAGGCCAACTTGCCTGCTCTTCTGGAACTCGCTAACTGCATCGACCGCGTCATTACATCATTTCAAACATTTTTGAACGAAAGTAGCCAACTCCCACGTTTCCAGAAGTAAAATTATTCGGTTTTTTTTGTTTGTTTTTTTGAAATCTCGTTTGAATTTGGAAAATATGCTTGGGGTATGTGAATTCCCGCTCAATATGCAAATGTGCTCAAAAACGCAAATATACCTATGCAAATTTAAATTTAAAATTTTTGGCTGAAATAGGTTGCAAATGCTTCACAACGATAAAGTAGACTGATATACCAATTAAAAAAGACATATGCAAATATGCACAATTCCAGGCTCTATTCATCACTGTTCAAAATCAGTTCCAATATTTGGATTTTCAAGAACTCACAGTTCGACGCACGCTTTCTCTCCTCATTCTACCCTCCCTCATTTATCATCTTATCGATTTACGTTTTTTATGATTTCATTGATTCTGAGAAGGACTACGTTCTGCAGTGGCACCAAAGGCCACAACCATCAATCTCATTTCCCTGGCCAATTTATTGCCTAAAAGACCCCCAACTCTGTTTTAGGTTTACTAATTTAGATATGTATGTTCTAATGAAATGTTGCCTGTTTTAGGAATGTCAACTTTTGAATGAAAACAAACCAAGTTTGGATGCTGAACATTTTAGAATCGGAGAACCAAGTTCAGAAGAGCAAATAGAAAGAATGGTTTTCGATTTTTACACTCCATGTAACTGGAATTCTTTTAAAATCCCCCCCCCCCCCGACAACGTTCCAAGGCCTAGAATTCATCCTTATAGGAAGTGATGATAATTCAGTCTCAGATTAGAAAAATACCTCATTTTGAGTGTATTTATAAGGAGAATTTTGAATTTTGATAATTAAGAGAGAGTACCTTGTTATCTGAATCACTAATTGAGCAATGTACTCCACATGCACTTTTGGCAAACTGAATTAATTTAGTGGGAGACGAAGATATGCCATGTTTTCTCGGATCGGTTTATATTGTGTGGTCAGTTGAAGAATTACATGAAAATGAAATATAATTCCATAAAAAAGTGAAAATGTATGTTATCACTGTCTTGAAAGCATCTGATCCTTTTACATTTGCTATCTAATTTTATTTATGTGACTTATTGCTTGACTTCTTGTGGGATGTACTAGATTGGTTGATTCACAGATATCTGGCGGGTGGTGACAAATGGTGCCCAAACATAGCTGAAAAAGTGGACAGAATGCCTGCAATCCCCAGACCGGGGAGCCTCAAGGACCCAGAGATAGCAGAACTATTTGGGAAAGAAGATCCTGAGAAAATTTTTGAAGATCTAAGAGAGATAGGTCATGGTAGTTTCGGGGCTGTTTACTATGCTAGGGACAATGTTAGTAAAGAGATTGTGGCTATCAAAAAGATGTCCTATATGGGCAAGCAGAGCATTGAAAAATGGCAGGATATATTGAAAGAAATTAGATTTCTTCGACAACTCAATCACCCTAACACGGTTGAGTATAAAGGATGTTACCTTCGAGACAACACGGCATGGCTAGTGATGGAGTACTGTTTAGGATCAGCATCAGATATAATCGAGGTTCACAAACGACCATTGAAGGAGGAGGAAATAGCTGCGATATGTGAAGGCGTACTTCGAGGTTTGAATTATCTCCATTCTTTAGGGCGGATACATCGAGATATCAAAGCTGGAAATATTTTGCTTACTGAAAATGGAACAGTCAAACTCGCTGATTTCGGTTCTGCTAGTATCAAGTGTCCGGCTAACAGTTTTGTGGGGACACCCTACTGGATGGCACCTGAAGTGATTTTAGCCATGGACGAAGGTCAGTATGATGGTAAAGTGGATGTGTGGTCTTTAGGAATAACTTGCATTGAATTGGCTGAAAGAAAACCACCATATTTCAATATGAATGCCATGAGCGCTTTGTACCACATTGCTCAAAACGACACACCTACTTTGAGTTCTCCAGAATGGACTGATTTCTTCAAACACTTCGTTCAAACTTGTCTCCAAAAAAATCCATCAGATCGACCCTCTGCTCACAAACTTCTTTCACACACATTAGTAACTCGCCCTCGTTCCCCTCATGTTCTCATAGACTTGATACAACGTACTAAAGCTGCTGTTCGAGAGTTAGATAATCAAAATTATAGAAAAATGAAAATTCTCATGATAGATTCATGTGAGACAGGAAGCACTGTTGATGAAGGAGATGACGAAACTCCTGATGAGCAAGCTGGAGGTGACAGCAGCAAAAGCAACAGCATCACTTCAGAAAATTCCATACATTCTGTTGGGGTTAGTGCGTCTTCCCAGAGTAGTTCAACAAATAGTTTACCCCCTGTTACTGACATGAACCACGATAACAGCTATGCCCCATCATTGAGAAGACCAAAACCTGGCAACTCTTCTGGTCATATAGAACAAGGTGCTAACAATTTTGCAACCATCAAAACAACGACAATTGTTACGAAGCAGCAAAAGGAACATATGCAAGAGGAAATGCACGAGCAAATGTCTGGTTATAAAAGGATGAGAAGGGAACACCAAGGAGCTTTGATAAAATTGGAAGAAAAATGCAAAGTAGAAATGGAAAATCATAAACAGCTGCTAGATAAGGAGTATGAAGCTCTGTTGCAGAAGTTCAGCAAGGAATTGGAAGAATTGCAGATAAAACACCAACAAGAACTTGATAGAAAACTGAAGCAGAATGCATCAGCCGAGAAAAAGTTGCAAAAGGAGATATGCACGAGACAAGAGGCTGATAGAAAAGCTTTTGACTGTCAGAAAAAGAAAGAATATAAAGCAAATAAAGAAAGATGGAAGCAAGAATTGAGTATGGACGATTCAACACCAAAACGGCAAAGAGATGCTGCATTACAAACCCAAAAAGAAAATTTGAAGCAAATGGAGGCACAAGAGGAGCAAAGACTTGTCCAGGGACAGAAAGAATATTTGGAGCTTGAAATGCGGAAGTTCCGAAGAAAAAAGTTATTGGCTTTCCAGCTGCTTGAACAGGAATTGTTGCGGGATGAATTGAACAAAAGGCAAACGCAACTTGAGCAAGCTCACTCAATGCTCTTGAGGCACCATGAAAAAACCAAGGAGTTGGAATATAGACAACAAAAAGCTGTTCATTTACTTAGGGAGGAACAAGTCCAGCGTCAGCATACTACAGAACTTGCTAATCAGAATGCTTATTTGCAAAGATGTAAGAGGGAACTTCGCAAGAAACACGCAATGGAAGTGAAACAGCAACCTAAAAGTTTGAAGCAAAAGGAAATGCAAATAAGAAAACAATTTAGAGAAACTTGCAAGATTCAAACTCGTCAGTATAAGGCTCTGAAATCTGAGCTTCTTAGTACCCGACCAAAAGAAGAGCATAAAATAGTTATAAAAAAGCTCAAGGAAGAGCAGCGAAGGAAGCTGGCCCTGCTGGCTGATCAGTATGAACAAAGCATCGCAGAAATGCTTCAAAAACAATCTATCAGGTTGGATGAGTCCCAAGAACTCGAAGACCACCATCTCCAGGAGAGATTGCACTATGAGCTAGAAATTCTTATGGCTTACCAGAGCAAGAATAAAATGCAAACTGAGGCTCAGAGGAATAGAGAGAGAAAGGAATTGGAAGATCGTGTGACGGTTAGGAGAGCTCTGCTAGAGCAGAAGATGCAGATGGAAACAGAGCAATTCGTTCAAGAACGATCTGAACGTATTAGACTGTTGGGGGAAAGGCAGCAAAGAGAATTGGAGCAATTTGATGATGAGTCAGCTAGAATGGGACTTTCTGCATTAGCTATAGCAGATTCCACTTCCGAATGCTATCCGGATGACGATAGTCTCTCTGGAAGCATGCTGAGCCTAGCGAGGCAATAGTCACACTGTACATAAGTTTTATGCAACTGAACAAAACCAAATTAATTATCATTTAGTACATCCCTTTATTGACCCAGTGATACAGCATTAATATATTAGCATCATTTCACTAAATGTGTATATACTATTATTCAGCGGCGCCAAACATTATGTCCACAATGCTCTGGCAAGTCTGTTACCGAAAAATACATTCTACAGAATTTCAACTGTTCCAGCCTTTTATCATCAACGAGATCTCTGCAAAATACATTATAATCAAGCCTGAATAATCTCGTTACTAGTACTGTTCTTGGTCATAGTATAGTCTGGTTGCTGCCACCATCACAATTCACTTCTGTTTCTCTTTCGTGATTTCGTCATCGAGTTTGTGGACATGGTGTGACAGTGCCTCCCGCCAGATAGGATCTACCTAAGAGCCTCTTCAGTTTCTAGTTATGGGTGTAACAATGGAAAGCAGTAAAGTAACAAGCAAAACAAGCAGCCTTAAAGCTCTTCTTCTACGAGCTTGGAGAGAGAGATGGTCCGATCTTCAGTGGGGAATCCATATTAAAACTGTAAGTACAAATTATTTCATTAATCCATTCAAAAGTAGATCTACTAGACATGCTTTTTTAGATGCCATTTACTGGTTTTCTTCCCATGCTCCCTGTATGTTTATGTTCATTAATTAATTTCTAATCCTTGCTGAGTTCTTGGATGTAAGGATGTTATGCTGGGTGGTAACCTTATATTTTCTCGGAATGTATTTTAAAATAGTAGTATCACACACATAGAGAAGTGACTAGTTCTTTGTATTGAAGAAGAATAATTTGCGTTAATCCTTGGGAACGAGGTTGGTTCAGGATAAGTTTATTTCTGTATGACAATCTTCCTCTACACCTGACAAACTCCTGTTCTGTACTGTACCAAACATCGTAACATACGGACGAAACCATATTTTTACTCTCTTAACAGCTGAATGATTAAGGAGAAGTTATTTCCTGTTTTCAATGCATTCCCATCACCTTTGGTCATGTGAGTTTGTTTGTATATGTGTGGGTGTGTTAATGAGAGGGGTGGTCGTAGGAGTGTACCACAAAGTTGACTAGATTAGCGAAGTTCAGGTGATTGTTTCTATCTACAACGATTCAACCACACACTTTTTGAGCCACTAACAAATGCCGTTGATGGGAAAGCCTCTTCAATATCTTTATAGTTTGTTGTAGGATTTTGACTCATGGCAGCAAGCTCGATTTATTTCATTGGAAGTAAGCCTTCAGATCGAGACTATTGGGAGGGCATTGTAATTTGCTGTTTGGTTCTTGTCATCACAAATACATATATTTTCTACATCTTCAAATTCCAAACTTTAATATGGTTGTGTTATTTGTAGCTTTTCCGAATCAAAATACTATTTCCCAACCAAATGTAACATTTTCTATATTATCTGAAGAAAGAAATGGAAAAAAAAAAGAATGAGCAATGGCAAAAGCTGAAGATCAGTTTGATAGTTATTGATGAATTTTAATGTTATATATTTCTACTTCTTGTAAAAGCATCCAACGAAACCCCGCCACTATACTAGCATTGTTGTCATTGAAAATTTTTTGTTGAACATTTATTCATGTTTGGAAAGTTGCTTATTTTTTGTTTGATGAGGTCACATATTATCAAGCCCCCATCCCCCCTCCCTTATGGTAGTCCCATTTGAATACAATTTTTGTGATGTTATTAATGAGTAAGATTTATTTGATGAATCAATGTATCAATCACTGTATGGTTCGGTCCATGGTCCATTCCGAAATTCACCAATAAGTGATGATGTCATGAGGCTACCTCGTCGGACATCAAAATCTAAGTTGTGCCGCTTTGGGAATGGTGAAAACCAAAGCAATGCAGTCACAGCCCACCTCCCGAATGAGATATATTGTTGTCTCCGAACAGATACTCGCCTTTTGGGTATTTTGGTGACAATACTATTGAGATGTTGCTGACACACATTGAGAATTTTATCTCCTGCATGCAACATAAAGCCAGTTCCATCTGGCATGTGCAATGGCAGGTTGATGGCAGGTGTGTCGGTGTCCTTCAGGACTTGTGTCGGGGCCCTTTCCTAACCTAACTTCCAAGGAGGGACTGAATAGTGGTGAATTGCGTAGCCACTGGCCATACCGACATCACTTGCTTAGCGTTGAAGCTTGTGAAGTTGTGTGTGGGATATCTGGAGATCCATCCACCACTTTCTGGATGACTACCCAGGCCTAATGGACCTCCAAATCCAGCTTAGGCCCCCCTCATTGGGTTGACATTCTGTCTGGGTCTGACAATGTGGGAGTTTTCCTGTTAACTCTCCGATGAACGCCTTTAGGCCAGGTGACTCACCAATGAACGCCTTTTGGCCCAGTTGACTCGTGGGGAAAGCAAAACTCAAATGACCGTTTGACTCCCCAGAGGAAGTTGTCATGGATCACCTGTTCCAGGTTCCATGCACTTCCTCCAAACCTAGCCTTCTTTGTAACCTAGTGGTGCCTTGATTAACTTTTACGTTTCTACGGTTGGCTTTATTGTTGTGGTTGTTATATTGTTGTTGGTTAAATTGGTCACCCATTTGTCACCTGGTAGCCAGAGCGTTACCTAATAAGTTGACCATTGTCACAGAGTTCAGCCCGGTTGACTCTCAAGGAAATTCAAACCGAAGTCATGGCCCCTTTGACTCCTCATGACCACAGTACGTAAGCACGAGAGTTTAATGAATGTTTCATTTTATATTCTATTATACTGGCTAATGATGAACTTGATTAGGAGCTCCAGATCAACCCTAAACCAGGGGTAACGAGAGAGTGTTCCTATATTAATGATGATAAAAGGCAAGACTATCAACAACATTAGGGTGAATTTTTCTGAGAGAGTTCCTCAGGAGAAACTCGTTCTCCCAGAAATCAGTCGGGTCAGCTTGCAGTTTAACATTTCTTGGGCTCAGGCCTCCAGGATAGCGCTCGAACCGGGACTGCTTCTTGATATCGCCTTCCCAGTTCTAGTCCCTGAGAATCAACCGGGTAACGCCCAACAAGGTCCTGTCCACTGCTATATGTGACAGCTGCTAGGCTCTACTATGAACTGTGATATCTGATCTGTGATATATTTATGTGCATCTAGTCATATTTTAATTCACTTTGCCGATTGTATATAGTAATATATATTTAGTCATAAGCCTCATCTAATGTTAGTTGTAGTATTTAATTTTTGGGTTTTCATCTGCTATAGGAGTTGAACAGAGGTTATCTCTATATCCCTTGTGTCAGAGTGCTGCTTGTGTCGAATATTGAGTTCCCCCCCCCCCACCCTTTGATCGGATCCTTTCTATGCCTTAGATGCAAAGTTTTCTCTGAGTCATGGAATATTGTTATTGTTGTCTCGAATTGCAACCTTCAAAAGTGTACGGGGTTTGTGGTCGTATACCCTTGCACAGTCCCAAAGTGACTGTACGGTGTGCGGTAATGCTACAATCCGAATCGCGTCATTTCCCGTTTTGGGTTTGGGGTTATGTATGTTGCTCAAATTGACAGAGCGATGTTGGTGAGAGTGGAGGAAAATGAGCGACTACAGCAATTTTTCACCTGAAAATTAGCACTATGAGAAATTAATAGAAATTTTTTTTATTTTAAAACTTTTTGACCCGTTGCAGTAGTTTTGTTTTTTTAACGAAAATTCACTAAATGGAATTTAATAAAGTTGCAGTCATGCTGCACGATCATATGAGCGAATTTTAGTAAAAATAATATTGTATTAATGTTACATTGTTTTTAAATTTGATCACTTTGAGTGCAAGGGAATTATTAACTATCAGTTTTATGGCAAAAAATGATGGAAAACAATACTCAGTCTAAATCATATTCTGCAGTTCAAGTTAAACTTTGGGTTTTTACCTTTTTGCCGTTGTTTAATCGGTTTCCAGCAAATGTTAATGACATTCAAGAACAATTTTCAGCAAAATTTTTGTTTAGTTCGTTAAAAAAACTTTTTTGACTGACATCTAACGATTTTTAGCCATTTTTGACCATATTTAGTGACTTTTAGCACTTATTTTGAAGTAAATTTCAGCAATTTATTGTGCTCAAAAAGTGCTAGCCAACAAACACCCTTTTATTTAAAATGCTTGATTTTTTGACGCAAGAACGGATTTTTTTATTCTCAATCCTAGGGAGGGGAGAGTTATCGTCTGGAATGAAACATACTTGTATAAATATATGTAAAAAAAAGTGTTCACGTCCAGGGATCGTTTCAGAATACAAATACCGCTATACGGATTTCAATTAAGAAAAATTTCGAAAATGCTAATATTAAAAATTTTGGAGCTATTGCAATAGCTTCATCTTTTGCGAAAATTCGCTAAAAGGAAAACCTAGCAAACTTGAAACTCGAAAATTTTAACAACTTTCTTGAACAATAAGTAGATGTAATGTTTTATCAATAACGATTTTTCAGTAAGCAGCTGATACGATAGCAGCTACTTTTTCATGATTTGATGTTGGAATTTGACTTTCGAAGACCAGCCCCTGGTAAATCGAGTCGCTGCAAAAGATAACCGCATGTGTATCGGAACTCGAAACTCAAGTTTTTATCATTCGATGATTCAACGTCGAAACTACTGGACCATGAATATATTGGGCGTATTCATGGTCGATTTCAAAAACCGAATCGTCGGAAATTGAATTAATTGAAAAGTGATAGTTTCATGAGGTTCCTCCCTCAAATTGTTGAGAATCAAAATGCTGAGTAGCTCCCTTGTGGGGATTGGTGAAAGCCAAATCAGTGCAGGTTACCTCCTAAGTTATAAATAAGGATAAAGGTGAAATTATTTGTTGAACAATAAACGTAAAACTTGAATATCTATAAACAACTCGAGAATTTGAACAACTTTATTGACGTGTCAGTTGATCTGAATAACAAGAATGACAATCGTGTCTTATTAGTTTGGCTAAGCAGCCAGTAGGATCGTTGTTACTTTTCGATGATTCGACTGCAAAACTTAACTTCTGGAGGCTTCAGCCCCTAGTAAATCGAATCTTCGTGAAAGACGATGCGCAGGCGCATAAGAAACCCGTTGGAACTCATAGAATTATTGTTTGACTGTTTGACGTCAAAACTACTGGACCATGAATATCCTATCCCTATTATCTAGTTGTTTTAAATTTTCTCAACAAGTCATTCATTGCCCTGCTTCTTTTTGTGGATTCAGATAAAGTTGAATATGATTGTGAAATTGATGGATTTGATTGAAAAAATCTATATTCAACGACTTTGCCAACAAAAAAATGAGGTTTTGCCAGTACGGGGCAGGGATGTAAGGTGTTTTTTTCCATTTTATAGGTACAATTTCATTTATTTTCTTCTATTTCTTTCTTAGATCCTTCCAAGAGGCGTCAGTGGGGACGTGTACAATCTTGCAGATTGCATTCTACAACAAGCTTTGGTGGGCCCAGCTCCAAATCAACTCGTCCTTTCTTATCTGAAACATTCTTTAAGTTCACAAGTAAGGATTCGAAAATAATTTAACTATTACGTAATACATCGAATAAGAAAAAATTATATTACTTGAGGTTAAATAAAAAAGGATAATTATTATATTTCTGTGTATGTTCTATTTCCAGTTGGTCTCTTATGCTTCAGTGCTTCAGCGCATTGCAAAATATGATGGTTTTCACAAGCCATACTGCATCAATTGTCTTCTTGAATTCATTGAATCTATTCAAGTTAGTATTCTACCAAATAAATGTTTTCTGGATGGATCTAAATACTTGAATTATTTACTTATTTGGCTACTTTTGCAGAGCGGAATAACTTGCCGAGGGAAACCTGAGGAAGGTATTCTTGCCAGTGCTATTTTGAACTTGGTGCATTGGCTCCTCCAATGCTACCAGCATGCACTCACATCAAATGTTGACCAGTCTAATACGATGCTTACTAAGCCAGCTTCAATATTGAACGATATGCTCAACTGTGGCTTCCTGACCGCTCTGCTTTACCTTGCTAAACATGATGACAAAGGTAACATTTTGAAATGTTCTCCGATCAAATTGAGTCCAAGGCCTAATATAAAATACTGATTATATTTAAATTTAAATCACTTATATCCAGATTAAGTGAGATTTTAGTAAGTAATTTTGTTTCAATTTCCATGTAGAGCTTTACAACGAAGTAGTGAAAAAGTGTCACGAAATCGAAGAGCTGGTTTCTCAGGCCAATACTCCTCCAGCAGGGCCTTCTATTCAGGAAGCGTTGATGTAAGTATTAATTCAATAAATGGGAAGAATAAGTGAATATCACCTTCATATTTCTCACATCTACGGTCCGTTTTGCTTCCGAGTCAGCCAAGGTTTTGCTGTAACCTTTGTGATCTCTTTCAAAGACGAAAAAATGTTTGAACTCTCAAATTAATTTCCTCTTGCATAGCATTTTAGTCCCGTACTTTGACTCTCTTGGTCTGCTAACTCGTCAACATGCTTAAGTCCTCCCAATTCATATTATGTTATTCTAAGGGCGGGTATCTAGAACGAGTGTCAGGGTTTATCCCTGTGATTTGAGAATAAGGCATAAATAGAACGCACGTTAGCCCCCAAAGGCAGGGTATTCCTGCCCCGGCTTTGAATGAAGGGTTAGCTCTCCGATTGCCGGGATAAGCTCTGTGATTGGCTAGAACTTTTGGGCAAAAGAAAGATGGTGCTGTACGTGAACTCCGCTCACTTCTTCAATTAGCAATATAATTCTCACTTAACCCCTTCGTAACGGGCGTCGTTCAGTCACTGCAACGTGCCTGGCCTGACTGCCTCGGAGCCCTCCAACCCCCCCATGCCTGAATAATTGGCCCTCCACGCGCGGTGAACCACCTTCGCTTTTCCGAACTGGATCAAGGATATTAGAATTTGAAATTTCCCGAGTATCATGATCACCATCATCGAGAAAATCGTCAAAACTATCGTCTTTGAGTTGATCCAAAAAGTTTGTTGAATGAGCTTCAATTTCAACGTCAATCACATCACTCCCTAACTCACTGTCACTCCCGGTTATTATTTCTTTAAGAATTTCTTCATCCGTCCACCTGCGGTGGTCCATGGTGAGGAATAAAAACGTAAAAGAAAGTATAAGTATGGAAACAGGTATGAGTAAAATTATGACAAAGACCGAATGCGGGCAAAAAACAAAACAGTGACCAAGTCAACATTTTTCCTGCTATTTTGATGTGAATAAAAACTCTCAACAATTTCTTTGATCTCAGCGCATTCTATTAGATATTAGACGTAAATGTTAGTTACAATGCCTCTCAACGGATGGCATGAGAGTCGATAGAATGGAGGGAAATTCGAAAACGCCAAAATACGTCAGCAGGCGTAACGGAGCACTTGATGGCCGACGTATTAATACGTCGTTAGGCGTTACGGAGGACATCTGTGCTGACGTATTAATACGGCGGCCGTCGTGATAGGGTTAATGAAATCGAGTTGGTATACTGAAACTTCTGTCACCTAAAGATGGACATGTGAAGCACAGGCAGTGCAGTGCAGTGCAGTGAAGCATATCAAGATTGTCCTACAGTTCAATGTAAAATCAGGTCTAATCCAAGTCGAACGATGACTATCATACAATTACTGCGTCAACTGCCAAACTTCGTTAGTTACTGCTTGAAAGCGAATTTGGTTGTAATGAAAGCAGGTACTCATCCATTGCGAGCAGTTTTTGCTGACCTTTGAAAGGTAACCTTTGAATCGTTTCATCGATTCCCTATTCATACAATACGACTGACTGGTTAGCTTCTGGTTTGCTTGCGCTAGAAAAACCTCTTTTTGTACTACGACACACATGGAAAACTGCTAAAACTCCCTAATAACCAAGTGAACCCGTTTTAAAAACAGTGGACCGGCACCCGGTGACAACCACAAATAATTGGGGCTTAAAAGTAATATCTCTACTCATCCTTACTCACATTTAATGTTCATTAATCTAATCCAAACCTGGTGCTGCCTTTCAGAAAATTGTGTGATCTAGAACTGGGCGCAACAAGTCTAACTACTGTGGGTAATCGAGATGCTGATATATCTGAGCCATTGACTTACTGCGTGCAGGCACTATTGGCCATTCAGGTTCGCCGAAAAATTAGTGCTGAAACATCAGAGCTAGCTGATCAGTTGAAACTTCTTCAAAGGCTCAAGGTATGTAGTTTCTTCTTCTTATTGTTCAACCTGCCTCCTTGAATCTAATCTATGGGTTTCCCATCGCAGCATGTGTCCACTGGGAAACTGTTTTGATGCTGACCTGTAAAATATATGTTTCAGGGATACAAAATGTCTCGACTATGTTGTGAAGTCATTCGTGCTTGTTTCATGTCTTTAAATGACGTGCTTGTTGGAATAACAGAAGATTCGAAATGGGGAGCTTTTACATTTCTCAAACTCCCCCAAGTTCTATCCGCCCTTGTGGGCAATAACATCACGCTGTCCCGTAAGTGCATACTATTATATATGTACCTATACTACGAAGACATTATGCACATACGAACGTTACGAATCACCAGTAGTAGCAATTTTTTTCCAAAGTTTTCGTTTGGTCCTTAACTAAGTCCGTACTTTTGGTCTTTTTCAAACGAAATTCATGATTATTCTGTTTACAGAATCCTCTTCATGATTCGTTTCTAGATGATCCATGATTTGTTACAAGACACTGTTCCTAGTAATGCTCCCACACCACTCTGTATTGCTTACTTTCAGTTCCATGAGATTCCGAATTCGGAATGGGGGAAAAATAAAAAATAAATAAATAAACATGAAAATGTTGAATAAAGACAAAGGTTTTACGATGTTATGTTTGAAATTTCTATAAGGTGTAAACTAACTAATTACGAATTTTTCACATTCGAATAGCTGAAGGTGACTACAGCGAGGACATTGCTGAAGCTGTTCAATTGTTGCTGCAATTCGTTCCTCTCATTGATCTTATGGACTCTCCATCTTCATTCATTGAAGCGCTCCTCAATGATCTCATGAAATTGAAATTGTTGAATGAGACTCACATTAAATCCTACATAGCGAGGTAATACATCAATTAAGTTATATAGTGAGATCCACTCGACATTATACTGAGATGCTATTTAAACATTAAATCTTACTAACATTAGAAAAATACTTATTTTTCATTTCTAGCCGAGACTCACTCAAATTGGGTTTGCCGAGGTTGGAAAACACTGGGACTCAGTCATTGAACATTTTGAAAGTCATTCACAGGACCACTCCTACTCTTCAGCGCATTCTCAAAACAATGGACGCTGATAATTCAAAGATCCAGGTAGGTTTTTGTCAAACTTACGTGGGTATACAATAATTTCTTTAAATTTCCGGTTCCTATTATTGGCGATACAACACAATCGAGTCCATTTCAACAACTATGTTACATAATATTTTTTTGGTACGAGAAAGATTGTGTAGAAGTCCGAGATTTTTGGACGAGTGTGACTCGCAGGACAGAAGTTGAGAATTGTAACAGCTATTGAAAACTGTTACTGTGAACCGTTCAACGGAACAGCGTGCCAGTTGGTACCCCCAACGCCCACTTGCTTTTAATCGTTGTTCAACCTTTAAAGACAGCGAGTCTCACTCTCTCTTTCACTTGCATTCATAGCAATTAATATTATATAAACTCCCATTGTTTATACTAATACCTAATCCATTGATATCCCTCATACCTCTCTTCCCAGCGGTATTTCTTTCATCTTTAAAAGGAGTGAATATAAGAAATGAATCAACCGACAGGCTAGATAGAAAAACCCCCCTGATTAGCTTTCCTCTAGAGCAACATAAAGAAAAGCGTAATAAATTATCCAAGTGATTGAAATCTTGTTCTACTTATTTCACCTGAGTCCCAAAATTACATCAAAAGATTGAAATGTACTGTAGAAATCCAAGAATTTTGATCACGATAATCTGTGGATTGTCACAGAATATGCTTGCTTGTTAAATATTTAAAGTAAATTGATAGATAAATTGCAAGAAAATATTGAAATTGATAGAAAGTTGATTATTAAAAAATACTTTGTTATTTTTATGTTCTAGGAAGCACTGCCCAACGTTCTGTGTCAAGTCCCAGGCAACAGTTTTGAGTTGATCCTGTCAGTAGCTGCTGTAGAAGGAAATCTGAAGAACTTCGTTTCCAAACTGATCAAGTTCAACGAAGCCTCTAAATCAGGCAGTGGTTCCAGATCAGTCTTGTTCGACGTAACGTTCATTATGCTTTGCTATATCGTTCAACACCACGGATCCCAGGAAGTGTTTGATGATGTTGGACCTGAGGATAAAAGCTTCTTTCAAAGGTGGGTGGAGAGCTGCATGATTGAGAAAGGAAAGCCGAAATGCCCTGATGCCATCCTTCAACAAGCGGATCCCACAGTTGTGGACGCACTTCTCAACCAACTCAACTCTCCTCAACCCGATTTCATTTCTATGTAAGTTTATTGACTCAAAATTGCAGCTTAACAATCCACTATTGTTCGATGATTTATAATAATGTCCTTGTGTTCCCCTGCAGAGGTGTTGGTTGGGACAGCATCTGCTTAAATGTGGCTCCTGCTATGAAAGAAGTGGTTCTTGCTTGGGAACAAGGAGCCCTCACAGCTACAGACGTCAAAAGAATTTTGGACAATATGAGGCAAACCATGTGTTGCTTACCTATTTGTGCTTCCAACTGGCTTTGTAGCTATATGCAAGTATGTTAAAGCTTATGTATCTCAATCCTAAGACTCTGTCTTGAATTCATTATGTAAACAATTCATTTGTCTTAGATAATTTTTTTTTTCATGTAAGAAACATGACATTTCTACTAATCCTGTTCCCCATAATAAGCCTTTGCTACTCTCTTTGATTATTTTGGATTATTTATTCTCCAAGATAGGTGGTAAATCATGATAACCTTTTTCCAATGAGCGTCTGCTATTAAAATGGAATAGTTTTTCTTTTCCACGGTGAGAGGCTATTTGCCTGACACACCCAGAAGTTGATATGGTTGTCCTCTGGCTCTCTCAATATAAGCATTGGGAAGGAAAAAATTATAGATATCCATCACTCTCCTTGTAGAAAGGAAGAATAAACCACTTCACCGCTAAAAATCACTTATCAGTCATTGTTGATCAAAACACTTGTATCACTAGTGTGTTATGTAGGGAGCAAAATTTTTTCAAGGCGCGTCTATTACTAAGTGTTAGTTGTTCAGCGTCTATAGTTGATCTTATGATACCAGCATCTGTTGCGGCGTTTTCCTAAATCGATTTTACCTCAGTTGTATTGCGTCAGCCATTGGGATCGTGTGTATCATGAGCCTCGCTACTAAAGATGTGCATGAGCAAGAGAGGAAGAACACAATGATTTTGCTGTGGCATGACTGTCGAGAGGAGGCTTATGGCTAACGATTCGGGGTGGGTATCGATTATTGGGTCCGAATAGTCTACTTTCGCCCCCTTAAATTCAGGGTTTAAAAAATTCTTTTGTACTTCATGTAATACTAGGAAAACGTGAATAATATTTACTTATATGATACTAAAATCAATAAAAAGAACCTAAGTCAAACAGAAGGAAAATAGGACATTATCGACCAGTTTGTTAGGTAGGTACTTACCTACCTAGTTGCTAAGGTCTACCCAAGGGGGGGGGGGGGGGGGTACTACGAAAAGTACTGGTAGTTTTAACGATTTAGGTATCAAATTTATTTGAATATGACTAAGGATTATAAAATACAATTTTCTACTTGGATTTCGTTTTCGTCTTCCTAAATTATTTTTACATTTTAGCAAATTTTCCAATAATATTAAAATTTTCCAAATTTTTCATTGTAGAAATCAGCTTTGAGGCGTTCTGAAACGATTCCTGGAGTTTAAGACTTTTCCACATATATTTACTCATTATTTTCCAGAGTGTCTGCCATTACTTCCATTTAGTGTCTTTTCAGATGATATCTCTCTTCGAAATTGAGATAAAAATTCATTCCTTCGCCAAAAAATCAAGCATTCCAAAAGAAAGGAATTCATTGAAGAGCATTTTTTGAGCTCATTAAATTGCTTCACATTTCAAAAAATATGCTTTATAAATATCACTAAAAATAGCTTAAAATCGTTAAATTATTATTGTTTTTTAGCACTGTATTATTCAGAAAACGTTCATCAACTATTTCATAGAACATTAAAACAATGTTGCACATGTACTTGAAATTCATTAAAATGTGTTGAAAAATCGTTAAATACTGCAGAAAAATACAGAATGGTTTCAAAAATTGGTATGTTCAGGCGAATAATATTTAGAAACAGTTTTAGTTCGTCATTGTTTAATAGTTAACGATTCGTGGGAACACAAAAATGTAGTTCGTCATTGTTTGATAGTTAACGATTCGTGGGAACACAAAAATGGAATCTGGATATTTTTGGAACAAATCTGACCTCACTCAGGAAGTGTCTCCAGAGACAGCGTCTATATGACTGCCTGCAGGGCAGACGTTTCAGCGTTTCTTGCGATCTACTGTAATCATAGGCACTAATGACGCGCCTTAGAAAACGCATGTACTTACGCTCCCCGGGAAGGAGAAAGGGATTTTGACGGAGCCTCACCATGTACGACTACTCCCCTCAGTGCTCAGTCAAATGTACACGAACATTCCCATTAATTTTTCCATTTTCTCACAGTAAACCGTTATTCCAAAAAATACATTCCAATGGGGGGCCCTAAATTGTCGTAGTTTGTAACCACGAAATACCTAATATATTCAAATTTTGTCGATTAAGTATCAGCCAAAAGTGGTGGGGGCATAAAGTTTGAGGATTTTTATTATTTCTAGTTGACTTTATTTTTATACATTTTAGGATGGTTTTGGGCTCTTGTGGCAACCTCCTCGTGGTGTCCTCTGGGTAACGATAATAGCTCTATTCGTAACGATTTTCAGCGGGAGGGTTCGTACATAGGGTAAGGGAGTGTTCGTACATGATTGACTGAAAAGAGAGTGGCCCTTCGGGAGCGTTCGTACATACCACTTTAACCCTCGGAGCATTCGTGCCGTCCAACGGAAAACCCACCTCAAGTGGCGAAAATGTGACAATGTTAAGTAGGGATGAGAGTATTAGGAGTGTTTTCAGTCTCCTACCTTACACCCATGTAAGGTTGAAATGGGGCGAGATAGGCGATCTAATTTTTCTATTTAGCATCACTTTACCAGTTGCTTCTTACAATTAATTTTGAGTCTGAGTGACGTATACCAAGTGACATTTTGCGATACCTAGTGAAATTCCTGTTGTGGGTGCCTACTAGTTGGGTGATGAATTTAGAGCTTTGACATGGATAAAATATAAAAACTCGTAACCTATGAGTTCATTTGACCAATAGAGAACACATGGGTAACTCACAGGGCGGCGATTTCAATCTCTGGTGTTTGGAACCTGCTAGTGGTGGGTAGCTGCTGCGTAATTGTTCATTTATCACTATAAAATCATTGTTTGGCCTAACCCTCACTCCCGGGCTCGGAGGAAAGAAGGGGTGGGCTGTTACTTAGCAGGAAACAGGACTTGACAGGGGGTAAGACCAGAGTGTATTATTGGGAGTAATATTGTCGCTTGGATGGTTGGGCGGGGAAAGATCGGGATATTTGGGTGGTAGGGAGCGGTGATGGTTGTGGATCATAATACGTTCGTGCTATCAAATGAGGTGGTGGAATATTTTTCCCCTTTCATGTTATGCCTGCAACACACAGATGTTGATGTGGAAGCCTATTGACCCCAAGCACCGTCCGGGGCACTATTACCAACAATAGGGAAGAGAGAATTCAATCAGATCAATATACAATAAAATATTGAGAACTTTTGTGCAAAATCTCAACTTATATGAAACCTAATACTACTTCAATGCTGGTTAAAAAAAAACACTTGCTCTTGTGGTTGCAGATATTGCAGCAAGACGCTCTTCTTAAGCCTATGAACATGGTGCAACAGTTTTTGACTCCCCTCACCAACGAAGACTCGCTTCAAGAGAATTTTAAGGAACGAACTGTACTGACAATACAAGTCATACGAAAAATGCAACATGATATGCATCTCGCAACTTCTTTCAAAGTCAAATCGACCACCTCCCACAGGTAAAATAAATCTGGGAACGTTTCTATTTAATTATACAGGGTGCGGCAGAGAGGACGGATGGTTTTAAAAAAATCATAAAATAGTTAATTTTTACTCAAAAACAAATTTATTGATGCAATCAATTCGTTCGCAAGGAAATAGCATTTGAGACAGTCAAGTGTGAAAAATCACATCAGGCATGTGGTGGCCGAAATTGTTGATGCAGTGCTGGAGGCGTTCTTGGAAGTTCGCGTAGACTCTCTCCAACATAACGCTACGTCGTAATGATCACCAACTTCTTTTTCACTGAATTACGACGACGACGTGTTCCAACCCGACGTGTGGTGCCAGCAGGATGGGGCGACCGCCCACAGAGCTAGAGCATCAATGGACGATATTCGCCCTCTCTTCCCTGGTCGCCTTATTTCCAGGTTTAGCTATGTTCATTGGCCTCCTCGGTCCCCAGTTTTATCCATATCCGATTTTTTCTAATTGGGACACCTCAAGGCTTAGAGTATACGAGAACAAGCCCCGAACTCTGGACGAATTGAAGGACGCAATTCGTGTGGAAGTCGCCCAGGTTGAGAGGGTATGTTGGAGATAACGCCTAAGAACGCCTCCAGCACTGCATCAACAATTTCGGCCACCACATGCCTGATGTGATTTTTCACACTTGACTGTCTCAAATGCTATTTCCTTGCAAACCTGATTGCATCAATAAATTTGGTTTTGAGTAAAAATTAACTATTTTATGATTTTTTTTAAAACCATCCGTCCTCTCTGCCGCATCCTGTATGAACTTTGGAGGAACTAACTCAGCTCTTCAGGAATTGCATGAATAGATAATATAAATTGTAGGGCAGTTTACCAGTAATATTGCTCCATGTAATTATTTTAAATTTTTATCCTAGCATCATTTCAAAGGAGCCCATGAGTGAGGAGTTGTCAGAAATTTGGAATGGCGTTCAAGAGAAAGGCTGGCTCAACAATCAGGATACCCACTCGCTGGAGAATCTTTTTGTGACTGCAGGCCCCAAGTGGTTCGTTTATAACCTGGTTAAGGTGGGTAATCACTAGTTGCTATGTTTTGTGGTATGTATTCATAGCAAAGGTCAAAGAGCTTATAATAGGATAGAGAGGGCATGTGTCTGTTAAACTGTGGGAGCTCATGAAGCCAGTTTTCTCTAAGGGCTGGGGCCTACAATCATATGGTCAGGAATAACCTCCAACACTGTTATAAAACCTCATTTCATCGTTATCGTTATTTCATTGGCTACCTGGTTTCAATCCCTAACATGGCGGAGTCTCAAGTGGCTTTTTCCCCCTCCACGACCTGTCCTCTCTATCCTATTATAAGCTCTTTGGCAAAGATGTTAGGGCCTTGAGATCATCTTTGAAGTGAAACAATAGTGTTCTGTAAAATCGAAGTGCCGCTCTATTTTGCATTACGACCACCTAAAAATTAAATGCAGTTTCATTCTTCAGTAATAAGCATTGTTATGAATTTCACCGCATTTTCATTAATCTTATCTGCATGTAACGAGAATATAATAATGTCATTACTTTTATATTGAACTTCTAGAAAGGCATTCAGAAATTCCTATTCAGGGGTTAGTCTCCCATCCCATACTTATTCAAGAACAAAACTCTGTCAAAAATCGGTTCTCAAATTCATTAAACAAATTTTAGCGTCTGGAGGCTTTTTGACGTCTCCAAATATTTAGATAATAAAGTGATTAACTCTTTATTTATTTATAAAAATTATTTTTAAAAGGTTACTTCCATTCTATTCGTCCAATCCCAATCCATAGTAATTCAGGGTGAAAAGGGGGGGTGGCTCTAAAATATTTTTAAAAGTTGCTCTCTACCTCTCTTTATGATTTTAAAAAGTAGGATATTGCAAGTACCTAATTTGCCAAGCTCTTCAGTGGTCTTCAAACATAAAGATCATCAAGATATGTGGTGGTATTGAGGTTGTTGTATATACCCACACTGTTGAGACTATTGACCCGCAACAATCTAGGCACTAGGTTGAGAACTGATCTCTAGACGATCCCCATAAATGGGGAGTTTTCATGGTTATTTTTAATTTCCTTATTAGAAAGATCTGGTCAAGAGCTTTCGAAAAAGTTGCAATATGATGGGTATTCTGTGAATCGGCTCTTGAAAATCGTTTGCACAGTGACGTTATGGCTCTCGCCCACCTGAGGAGGACCTCCACCTCCCTTGGTTTACTACGTCATGTATGACCGTCCACCGTCCGGTCCTTTGACCGTTTATTGGCCTAACTAAACGGTCTTTTGAGCTGAAAATTGCTGTTTGGAGGTTTTCAAGTGCTCTGAATCGGACTCTGAGGTCAAAGGTGTGAAATTCCAACCCATTTGAGTTCCTCATTTTAGGCGTTTGAAATTCCCTCTTCCTTTTTCAGGATCCAAATTTCTTATTACTCTACTGTATAATAATTTATTACTTGGATACCACCTACCTTTTTACAGGGTGGGGCGCGCAAGACAAATGGATTTGGAAATGTTATGTGTAGGGGAAGTTGAAGAGGTTTGATAAAATTGGCTGTAACCTAGTGGTTGAGGACAGTTTTTTCTGGGCTTCTCTCAGTGATGGCAAATGAGTTCGGATTCTGTAGAGATATCTATTAGTTTTGGGCTGTAACAACATGCAGCATCATAGTGAATTGTTCCAATTCTGGCTCAGTTGACATATTTGTTATTGTAATATATAACCACCATTCTTGGTTGTATGACTGTGTACACTAGTCAGCATCTGAGTTCTGTTGATCATTGGTTTTATTTACTAATTTTTACAAGTGTACGGGTTAGAAAACTACATACGTGTTTTAGCTACATCACTTATGTAAACCTTTTCTTTGTTAATTTTGAAGGAAATAATGAAACTCCGATACAAAGAGGAATTGGACAGAGCCGTAGACCTGGCCCTTGCTGTTTTTCACCTCGACATAGAAACGTGCACTGAAGTTTTGCTGACTTCTGTGCTTACACAGTATTTGCATAACAAGGCGATGTGAGTATATTCATAAACTGTGGTACCTATTTTTATGTCAGCTTTGTGAAAACATAAATCATTGATAATGCTGCATCAACATTGATTCCAACTTTCTGTAGGAGCGACGATTTGTTTGAACCTCAATGCTCTGCTCTCGCCAAATTGTGCGCTTATTGTACTTACGCTGCCTGGCAGTCACAAAGTACCAACAACCGCAAGCGCCCACACCCTCCTTCTGATGTAAGTGTTGCACATTGATTGAATGAAAATTATAATGTATTATTTCAGAAATAATAATTTTTAAGTGCATGGTCAATTGAGGAACATACTTTCAAAAGGGGTCATATCCATTTTTCGAAAAAAATCTGTAAAAAACGGATTTTCAATCTGTAGGTTAACCAAAATCGATTTGTAAGAGCAGTTAGCGTCAAAAAGGAACATATCCTAGTGTATTTGAAGGCCAAAGTTTGATGTTTGGATCAAAAGGGATCACATCCATTCCTATATGATGGGTAATTTTAGTTTCAATCAAAAGGGAGTGTATCCTCATCTTCCTTCAAGTTGGTGCTCGTTGATGTTTTTCAAAAAGGAACATATCCAAAATGCCATCTACCAGATTTTTTCCAACTCTAGTTTTGAACATACCTGTTAGAATGCCTGTGCTGTTTGGTGATAAAATTTGAAGGGTTTGGTAAGAATAACCAACAGAGTGCAGGAGCAATACTCTTCGGCACCCCTGTTATCAACTGTGCTCCTGTACCTCCCAATATTCAATGATATCAAGACGTGCTGTGATGTTTCACTCCTGTTTCGCTGATTTCTCTAGTGCTTCTTTCTGTTTATAGTTCGTGTCTCTTGAGATTTTTAGGCTTATCGTCGTTTTTGCGTTGCTAAGGTGTCGTGTTGGTGTTGCTTAGAATGGAGGGTATTGTTGGCGTTCTTTTGGGTACCCATGAAGTAGCTAGCACCCTCACAAGACGATGGCGAAGTAAAAGAATGTGATTGTCTTGACGAAGAGGAAACTGATTTTCATGCTTGAAATGCTGACAGATTTTAAAGATTTTTTTCTTTATTGGATTATTTATTCGTTCCAAACTGAAAATTGGTTGATAATACCTTATCTTATTATTACCTACATTTTATAATTGGGAAACATAATCCATGTGTGTTTTTTCCATACCCAAAAAAATATGAATTACCTGCACTTGATTTTTGAGATTTTTTATTGAGAACTGGATGTGTTTTTATCAAAATGGAACATATCCGAAATTTTGATCAAAAGGGGTCATATCCGAATGATAATTAGCTGTAACTCCTTTGGTTTTCGAGATTGGCTGCTCATGTTTTGGGATATAATTTCTAGTGCCTTACTAAGCTACACTAGAGTAAAAACTAAATTTAAATTCCAATCAGTAACTCATTGGGCGTTTTTTCCACTTCCTGAAATGATTTCGGAAGTGGATACGACCCCTTTTGAAAGTAAGCTCCTCAATTAGATTCTAGACTATTAGTGCATATATGCGACTTTGCTGGGGCAGTAGGGGTTTCCTCTGCTGCAATGAAGTTTATTTCGTGGTGTGGGTGTGAAACACACATGACACTTGGTTGACTTGTGATTCTGACGAGAGTGTTAAACTCCTAAAGAGTACTTATTTTGCCTCTAGATTTTCTTTTTATGAAGCTGATGCACAATCTGTCATGTTTCTATGAAAGGTTGTCTATCATTTCTGAAAATACCCAACCCGATTTTGAGCAAAATCGGCGGTAAAAACCCTACTATGCTTTAACACAGTTTTATTAATTTCTGTATGGTTCTCTGCAGGATTTGGATGACTTACCGTCCAAGATATTACACCTGGAAGAAGGTCCACTGATGCTAAAAGGCCCACCACCAGACGCTCCTCAGGTCCCACCACTGAGAGGACCATTGCTTACCTCACTTAAAATTCTGTTCAATTCGTTTTCGCTCATCACTGAGCACACCCCCTACATTTCACAGCAAACCCATTTTGTGTTTAGAGTCTTGGAAATGTTGGTCACATGTGGAAGGGACCAAACTAAGCCCATACTGCAGGGAATGCCCAGCACATTGGTATGTAATATTTACCTACACAATTATTTAATTTTTACAGAACAATCAAGTTGGATAATATTAGAAACACTGAATCCAGTTGTTAGCAGATCATTTTATGAAGCCATTAGGCTTTTGATTCTCTGCCGAGATCTCAATAGTATTTTCCACCAAACCTCTTCTTTTCTTTTCTGCTCAGTTTCCTTTCTCGTGTCATTGACGAAGTTTTTCCATTTTCAGTAGGAATTTCTAATCACCTGTACAATTATCTCTAAATCACTTCCTCTAAGTTTTCTAAAGATTTTAATTCCCTACAGGAAAGGAGCAGGTTTCCTAGAATATGAGAAGCTGAGAAAATTAATTAATTTTTGCATTTATGTAGTCAAACTATTGGCCATTCAACATCGAACTTTTCAATACCTAATTATTTTGTTTTGAAAGTTATACCTAATTATTTTGTTTTGAAAGTTATGATTTCTCTGATAAGTCCATAGTCTGAAACACTGAGAACGATGTAGTTAAAACTCAATAGCCTGAAACAAGTCGAATTGTTAGGGTTACGAATGTTCTTCCATAGAAGTTGAGAATCGCCCTTCTTAGCCAGATGCCCTAACTTGTTTTCTGTAACTCGTCTTTATTTGCTTTGCCCTTGAATCAATTGTAGTGATTAACAAATAAGTAGGAAGTGTCTGTCACCTCAGGGAACGGTGTTTAAGTGGTGGGATCATCTTCCAACGTTTTTAGGTGGTTAGTATTGCAAATCTTCCTGAGTGATCTACATTCTGGCTGAGGTTCCAAAAAATGGTTCAGTTCGAAAAAGGCAATGGTAGGTACTTCATAATGAAGAACACGACACACCGTATACAAAAACAGGTCCTCGGGGATAGTTGTCAGATAGTGATTTGCGGGCGTGGATAGTAACAGTGCTGGATTCTGCCTCAAGTTACTGATATAAGAGAGTTCCTGGTTACCACGTTTTTAGTTTACACAGTGCCCGTGAGCCATGATCAGCTGATCTGGAAACAACTGACAGCTGACGAATTAGTAGAAGTGGACGACGTGAGTAGGAGACCGCTTGATTGGCAACGCAAGAGTCTTAGTACATCCTCGTTACCACGTCTTCGACACTTCGCCCGTAAATGTATAAACCCGAGGAAGGTTTCAGTGATAAGTGTATTCAGTTCATATTTTTCATATTAAAATTTATACTGAATTAATATATTAAATGTATTATTTAAAATATAAATTAAATATATAATTATATTAAAATATACTAAATTTATTTATATACATCCTATTTTCACTCGAAGCAGTCCATTTATCGAGTGCCAAAAAACAACTAGTCAACAAATCGGAGGATAAAGGTTTGCCGAAAAACGGATAAAATAATTTCATTCTAATCATATCTACCTTTTTCATGATACAAACATTAAATTTTTAAGATACGAACATGTATTATTTTAGTGAGTTTCTACACAAAATGCATATAATCTGTATATTGATACCAACATACTACATACACATGTCTACATGTCACCAACCATGTATGCCAACATATCTACATACACCAATATTACTACTAACATAGTTGAGCTAGAACTTACTCGAACGATCGCCAAGACAAGTCGGACGGATGTGTCTTCAAGGTAAACCTGGAACACGTCGAGCTCGTCTTTGCTCAATCAACTAGCGTGATATATAAGCTTACGAAGTCTGATACTTCACGCTGATTTTCATTGCACAAATAAAACGGCGGAAGGACGGACAACGGACTGATTCGATTTTTGGAATCCATGTATCTTAAAACGCAACCAAAAAATTTTGGGAGAGGTTAAAAAAAAATTGCTTATCCGATAACAAAAGTTCACTTTGCAAAAAACACTACTAATCGAAAACAGAACAATAAACCACATGATAATAAATTATGGAATGTGAGATCTGGATGAAGGAAAACAGAGTTGAGAAATACAAGATGTTGGAATCTCGGAATCAGCTTCAGGTTACAAAATTGATAAGAGACGACGTGTGAAGACACATGAAACACCTTAGTAACAGCCAGCGTTGTTAGCAAAATGTTGGTTCTCCCTAGATTCACGTACACCGTATTAAGACACCGTGGTAACCAGGAACTCTCTATTATCCTTGGGCAACACGTTTTAGTATCTATGCAACCTTTTTGCATCATTTTCTAAAAAAATGAAGCACTTTTTTAATGTATTTAAATTGTTTTTCCAAACTTTTTCTGATCTTCAAATCGAGTTACAAAGTCAGCCATCAAGAAGTCAAGCATCACTTCAAAAGAGAAGCAATCAGACAAGTGGACGTTTTAGGATCATCATTGTCTGATACGTGATTTTAGAGCCAAATTTTGGTACTGTGAGGACAGACCCAGGCAGTGTGTAGTTAATAATTTTTTTTGTTGGAATTTACAGGTTAAAGGTTTATTAGCTATTTAAAAAAGAGTGAATTTTATACACTGCTCATTTTTTGAGGTTTTCACACTACTAAACACTTGTTTATTGATATGAATGAAACTCCCACTATCTGAAGTTTATTGATTGGTCTCAGCAACCGAGTGTTTATACAGCCTGGAGCTTCACTCTGGCACTGGAAAAGGTAAAACTTCGAATTTATTAGGTTGCCGAGACGTTTATAATATTTTGCCAGCACATCTGGTTTCACAGGCAAGTAGCATCCAAACTTCAATACGCAATCCCTCTTGAGCCAGACTGTTAACATAACATTTTCGGACTTATCAACTATAGTTCTCATACTTTTGACCTGAAACACACTTCGGACCTGTTCGACATAACTTAGAAACTCCAATTTCAGAGTAACCTCCTCGAGTGATCAGAGTTCTGAATAACCCTATAATGTGTTTGTCAAACATTTTGGGGAGCAATGCACATGCAAATTTTCTTTGCTACATCTCTTCTCTCCTTCTTGAGCTGTTCAACAATGCAAATTGTGAGACTGACCAAGACCGACCTTACCTTGCCCAATTTTCATTACTCATCATGTTTCCTTCAGTAGAGTACCATTAAGTGAATCATCATCATTAATCCCTTTTAGCGAATTTTTGAAGAAAATTAAGCTATTGCTCTCGACTCAAAATTTGTAGAATGTGAATTTTTGAAAAATTTTCATGCAGAAATCCGTTTCAGGCTATTCTGAATCATATTCTGAAGTTTAACGCATTTTTTAATGTATGTATGTATGTATATATGTATGTGTCATTCCAGACGATAACTGTCCGTAGAATCGTGCTAGAAACTTGAAACAAATTTTAAAATGTTGAGGACAGAAAACGAAAGTTCACGTTCGTTGGCCAGCATGATCGGATTACATCTTCGGGTTGAAATTTTCAAAAATGTAGTCGAAAATTTCAAAATAGCCTGTTTTTTGCGATTTGTTGTGAGAAATAATTTTTTCAGCATTCTAACACGTGGTATATTCGGAATCAGCGTAAAATTTCCTATAAGAAAAAAAACAGGCAGGGGGGGTTTTATTTTGTTTTAAAAAATCTCAAAGTTGAAAAATCAGTCAAAAATCGAAATAATGCCGTTCGCTAGTTGCAAAAATCGGTAATATTTGTTCGAAACAGAGACTGCAGTTTGTCTGTCAATTTCTTGCTGTGGGATACTAGATTCGAATGCAACTGACTTTATATCACTCGTAATATAAAGCCTCATCATAGATTGGCTGTGGAAATACGTTTCTTTCATATGACGTCGGTATGTTATTTTATTTTATGTCAAGATTTGATGATGTTATGATGGTGTACTGTTAAGATTTCAACTGCCTTCAATACTGACCACATTGGACATCGAAATCTATGAATATTTACCTGCATTTGTCTTTATATCTACAAGATTAGTTTAATAATAATAAAGTATGAGTACCTCCTAATTATTTGTAATAATTTGATTCCATGTTTGTCTATCAAAATCATGAACTGAAATTTCTCTACACGATCAATAGCGACTGAAATGTCGAAGATTTCTTCAAAAATTCGCTCATTGAGTCATGCTGCATGACTGGACTTTTCAATTTACATTGGAAAAATGAGCTACACTACGCATGAACAAGTTTTTGTGTTTCTTCAGTTCTGTATGATTCATGATATGACTATTCCTGACATTTTTGTACAGGTCCCAAGCTTAGTGAGAGCTTTGCCCCACATGTTCTCCACAGACTTGGTGTTGAGACTGTACGACATGTCCTCCAACGCAGGCCGGAAAGCAACGGCCAGTGACTTGTGTTTGTTGCGCAACCTTGAACTCAAACCCTCTATTTAATGTATTTCACCTAATTAAGGATTTTTATAGCTGTATACCTTCATACTTTATGTTTCTGTGTGTGAATTGATGTACTTTGTGTAAAACGTTGAATTTGTATTGTACAAGAACCTACATGATAAAAAAGGAAGAAATATTATTCACAAAATTTTGTCTTAGTATATATATGGACGCCTGTTTTATACTAGTAATTCTTCGCCTTTATCACTTGGTGTTTTGACTAAATGGCTTGCATTTGTATCCATCTTAGTTAATTAAGCTATTACCTATCAAAATATTCAACTAGCAAAGGACATAATGGCGCTGTTTATATTAAAACATTTAATTATTAGTTCCTTAATGTTAAATTTTATCTACCATTGTGATTAAACGGGTCATAAAGGGGTGTGAAATAATTCATTTCAGAAAATATAACAAACCAATTTTTTAAGAAAAAATATACCAACTAAGCTACTTATATTCTCAATAATATGAATAGGTTGCTAGTTTGTAATTCATTCCTTATAAGGAAATGTATGCAGTCTCAAATAATATTATTCCATTTCCCAATTTATTGTATGTGGAATATTCGAAATGGTTCATGCTTACACCAGAAAGAATAGCTATACAATTATTCTTTTTTGTATGCATTTAATTGATTTTAATTCGCTTAACACATTACCTATTTTCCACTTGTAGCTCTACAGTATTCATTAACGACTGGCTATATTACAAAATTTTGAAGTTGTAAATGTATTTGTTTGTTAGATTTTCGTTTTGTACATTTTAGCAGATTGCCCTATTTATTTAAACCCATTTAACAAGAATAATGTACAATATTATATTCTATTATACAATTTTAACAAATAATATCAGTTATTTTATAAACGAAAAAATGAATTTGTAGTCCTATGCCGTAGAATAGATCCTTTTTCTTTTGCCTATGACGTATATGTTCATATTGAAAATCTTATATATACTTGGTATCTACGTATTTAGAATTTTCTTAGGTTCAAAACCTCGTTCTTTTCAAACGGCAAACACTTCAAATCTGTACATTATTTTGTGGTTTTGGGGGAAGGGCTTCATATACCTATGTGGTCTTTATCTTTAAGTCTTTACAGATTGTGACAGTTCCCGCAAGATCCAAGAGAATGCGCTGCTGTCGCTCCGTTGTTTCCCAACAGGCGTCGGGCGCTTCTTCCCGTGTTTTCAAAAGCCCACGTTTGGCAATGGATAGGTGATCCTAGAACTGGAAAACAAATCTTCTCCAAACGTAGCTTATATGCTATTAGTACGAGTTGTATCTCTTATGGTACTGTCACACCCCTCTCTATCTATGAGTGTGGATTTAGGCCCCCATTGCACCACGGGGCGCCTAAGTCTATCATCACATGGTAGCAGAGCGTGGTTAAGATTATGCATGGCTGACGCCTAGTAATCCGATCCACTATTTTTGGGGCGTTAATGTTTCAGAAGAAACATGGCCCGGGTTTCCAGAAGGAATACCCATTATACTCCCTTGGATACATAAGTACTTTAATTGGTTCTTGATTATTAATTTCTCAATTTATCCCCTCATATTATTTCTATTTAACATACTTAATTTTCAAGGGCATTTTTCCCAAACCCAGGGCATCATTCCCTATTTCATAAGTCTCCATAGTGGGCACCTTCCACTGTAAGTCTCCAAAGTTGAGCAAGTTAATTCCCCAGGGCATAGCTCCCATTTTCGTAAGTCCCCAAAGTGGGCAGCTCCCTACTGTAAGTCTCCTGGTTGAGCAAAGTTCTATTATTCCCGATTGTTCTAGGGATGGGTATCGTTACAAAAGTATCGATATAATGTATCGATACTGTATCGGGATGCAAGTATTGATACACCAAATATCGCTTGAGCCAAATATCGATATTCATAAATATCGAGTATCGATACCACATCCACAATATTGCTCAAGAATACTAGTCTTTCCCAACAAAAAATTTCAAACCGGAGTTTGAATTTTTTATCTTGATGGATGGAGGTCATTGTACAATAAAGTTCATGGTTGAAGATATATTATCTGGAAAAAATTATATTATTTTCATATTAAAAATTAGGTACTTTATTGAGTTTTTATCTAGTTAGCATCTACCTAGTTACTTCTAGTTTCCATCTAATGTTATAGAACGTGTTTGGAGCTTCGAACGTAAAACCTATTTAATTTCTTTAATATCATTAATATTTTGTTCAATATAATTTATAATATTCGTTGATTTTTTGTTATTTTATATAATTTATAATATTCGTTGATTTTGATCGACTTGGAATACGTATTGGTCGCGAGTATACCTACCTATCGAAATCAAACTGTAGGTATCAGCTGTTGCCATATCGGCCATATTGCTCGATATCATTGTTATCACGGCTAAACGGAGATTGGCAATTGGCCCATAGTCAAAGAACGAAAAATTGAATTAAGTTTGTTAAAGTTGTTGTAAAAAAATTCCCGATATTTCAAAATATCGGAATGCAAGTATCGATACTCAATAATATCGGAAGGCACAGTATCGATACAAAAATATCGATATGAGGTAAAAAAATATCGATATTTTGAAATATCGTGTATCGATACCCATCCCTAGATTGTTCCAATCTTTGATTGGGGGTTAACTACCTAATATGAAGATTCATTGACAATCCATCCTGTTTTAATTTCACCTTTTTATCCTCAATCGCCAATGCAGCTATTTATTAGTGAGCATCAGTTCTCAACCAGTAAACTATTCCACCTAGTTTACATACTTGCTCTTCAATCAAGTATGTTTTTTAAGGGGGGGAGTGTGACAGTTCCTGCGAGATCCAAGGGAATGCGCTGCCGTCTCTCCGTTGTTTCCCAACAGGCGCCGGGCGCTTCTTCCCGTGTTTTCGAAAGCCCGCGTTTGGCGATGGATGGGTGATCCTAGAACTGGAAAACAAATCTTCTCCGAACGTAGCTTATATGCTATTAGTACGATTTGTATCTCATATGGTACTGTCACACCCCTCTCTATCTATGAGTGTGGATTTAGGCCCCCATTGCACCACGGGGCGCCTAAGTCTATTACAAGATGTAGATAGAAAAACTCAGGGCGGGGGTTTTGAGCCTCCAGCACGGAAGCCTGTTGGCTTATTGTACTTTTCTGAGAGTTTTTCGTTTAATCGAAGAGACTCAGCCCCCTGATGAGGGTTGGGAGGCCCTTGATTAATTGTTCGCTCGGAATAGAGCTCATAGGGGTTTGGGCCCCAAAGAGTTCAATTCTGTGATGGGTAAGTGCAGGGCACTCGAAGATTATGTGGGATGCCGTTTCATCAGTCTCCTCACATAGTCTGCACAGGGTTGAATTTTGTGTGACCCCTATGCGATGTAGGTGAAATCGTAGGGGTGCTAAACCGGTTATAAGGCCAACCATTGTTTTTAGTTCCCTACAGTTTTTCCTCCTAAGTAGCCCTTCAGTAATTTTGATGTTGGGTTCAGCCACCATAAGTTTACTGTGGGCGTTTCCTTCAATATTGGACCATCTTTTAGTGGTTTGTTGGTTGACCCACGTGTTGATGGTTCTTCTGAAGGTAGTTTTTGGTAAACCGGCTGCTGGCTCAGGCCCTAAAAATGGGGTTTGGGAGCCCCTTCTCGCGATCTCGTCAGCCTTTTCATTACCAATAATGCCTCTATGCCCCAGCACCCGTCCAGGCGAACCCGGTTATGTTTCGCTAGGTCGTGTTTAGGGTTTGCATGCAGCACCATACTACTCAGGATGAAATGGTTGGAGCCGTTAGTGCTTTTATCGACGCTTGACTGTCAGAGAGGATGCGGACGTGGGCTTTTTTATGTCCCCTCCTAAGACTCTCTGCAGCTGCTGCCTCGATTGCCACAATTTCTGCCTGGAGTACAGTGTGTTGCCCAAGTGGAAACGAGGTGTTCCATCTTCTGGGTTTGGACCCATGTATTCCTGCTTTCATTTTTGACCCATCTGTGTGAATCAGATGATGTCGTTGGAGCAGCATTTGTTCTCCCATAGCCCCTCTCTTGTGATGATTGACGTGTAGAGATGGGGTTGGGAGAGAGTTTTGGGCATGATTTTGGCCACTATGTCGAGTAGTGGTTCTTGTATCAATTCTAATATATTGGTATGAGTCTTTACAGAAGGTTTCATTTCAGCAATCAAGTCCCTTTTGATCGTACTACATTTTTTATATGTACCACTTTTTGTTGGTAGAGTTGAAAGCAAACCTGAAGCTTGTGTTGACGTAACTCAAGTTTTTCATCCATAAAAACATTCTTAGATAATGCTTCTATTTCACTTACTGCTTGAAAGGGGTTGTCACTAAGCGAGCATGCTCCCCATGTACTGATTCTTTGCTATTTTGACATTATCAAGCCTCAGTATGTGTATTTGTTACGGTGTCTGCTTGCAAGGGACAAAAAAAGAAAGACTGCAGACAGATATCAAGCCGAATTTGGAGTTAGGGGAAACAGAGGTAGGTTAATGGGTCTAGGTTGGCCACCAGCTTGAACAGTAGTCGAGGTGGCTTTCCAGCTAAAATTGTTGCTATAAAATCATCTTTTGATCAAATATTTCAACTTTTTCATTCTTATTTTCTCGAAAATCTGTGAGAATATTAAAAAATTAATGTTCTTTTACATTGGGTAAGTATGAAATATTGAAATAATTATCAAAGTTGAAACATACTTTGGCCCAGTACCTAGTTGGATAATGAGGATTATTTTTTTTAATGGAGCAGACAAAATTCTACAAGTACAGAACACTCGTGCTCTCCTGCAACACATAGTGCGAGTTGTAATAAATTAAGGAAATGTGTCTTACGGGTTTCCTGATTATTATGAGTTTTGTATATTCCAATGATTGTTTTATGAAGTTTTTATTTTTCAACGTGCCCATCCAGGAAATAGACCGTTAGAGCGGATATTTATTTTGCAATAAGGCCATCCAACTTCTGGGGCACAAGTTATTTCACGTTCCAGTAGTTGGACGGTCTTCAGCTGGATTCACATGGAGCGGAATGAGAGCGGAAGGACGGAAAAACAAGTGGAGGGGTGGCGGAGTCAGAAAGATTGTTCACATGAAGTGATCACCTTGGTGAATGGAATCATAAACCTTACTACTGAAAGCCTCTCTGATCTGAAACCTCTACTTGCGGTTATCAACATTCCTGTCCAATGAGCTAGCACGGAGCTCGACAGAATGCGGGAACGGTATACAAATTTCTTCCGCTGTCCGCCCATTCCGACAACATGGCAGCCACCATCCTCAACTGTCCCAACAGCCAATCAGATTGTGTTCCATCTTTCCGCGCACGTTCTGCTCCATGTGGAACTAGCTTTATTGTGAAATAAATCTTCGTTCTAATGGTCTATTTCCTGGATGGATGCGTTCAGAAATAACTCAACTTCACAGACCAATAATTAGAATACATTAAAACCACAATAAATAATTGGAACAATGTTACAAATAAGACTACGTTTCCTTACCAAAATCAGAAGAAACACCATCCTTGGGGACTGCCTATCACGTAGGAATCGATTTGAACAAAATTGTTCAAACTCTGAGGTTACAATAAGGATTCCCATGTTGACTTGTGATAATGGATTTGGTCTGGGGTTCACAGTCGGTAAAGGACCATATTCTTTGTTATTACGGAAAAGTAAACAACTGTCCAACTATTGGGCCTATTCTTTCATCTCACTAGTGCAACCTACCTATTCGTATACCTATCCATTTGGTAGTGGTAGCTCTTTAAAGATCATCAACCACTTCTTCGAATAAAATCTGGATTGCCCCATCTAGAAATTGAATTGCTACACAAGTTTTGTTTTCTTTCGGTTGTTGAACAACTTTGATGGTAGGTACGAGAATAATAAAGGTGAAAACTTTTGGCCCGAAAAAAACAAAAAACAGATACTTATTGCTCACAATTTTGTGTATCACGATTAAAAAACCAGCCATTGCTAACAACGTTGAGGTATCTGCATTGCTTTCCTAGTTACAATTTAAAAAAATTAGGTAAAGTAAGGAAAACCTGCTAGTGAATTTAAGCTGGTTGCTCACCAACCCATTCAGCGCGGGTCTCCAAAGGCGGAACAACCCCTGAGCGGAAGTTGAGTTTTTATGACATGTCACATTGTTATTTTTTAAAAATTGTTAGAAAACCCATTCAAAGAAACGCTTGCATACGAGTCTGCATTACATTGGGACATTTTATGTACATAGTTGCAGGCTCGTATGTGTTGCAGACTCGTATCCAAGCTCTAAGAGCCACTCAGCTGATCCGGACCCTGGGCATCGTCAAGTAAATGTCCCAAAGAGGCTACGTGCGAAATTACAGATTCCTAGAGTGTAAAGTATAGAAATTGCCTATTAAAATGATTTACCCACCGCTTCACAAATCAAACCGTTCTTTCTCTCAATATTCAGATCACCTGCTATGAATCAAATCATTTAAACACCAGCTCAATGAAATCATCAGATTTCATCAGCAAGCGGTTGCAATCATGTTCACAGTATCAACTATTGAGAATGATTACCTGTGTGTAAACAATTATTCATACCTATAACCATGCTCTTAACTCAACTTGTTGGCCACGCACTTCGCAGTAATTAACATAATATGGTTGGATAAATCGAGAGCTTTCGAACGAATGGTCAACGAATTTTGTGGGATGAAAAACGACGAAGTACCATTTCCCTAGCAACGACTCTGTTGTAAACGGAAATCATCAGAATATTTTCGTGAGCAATTTTCCGTGACGCTTTTTTAGTTTATGTGCCATAGCAAAGACATAAAATGTCAAAAAATCACAGCACTACACAACCTGTACTTTTTATTTGCCTTGAATATAAGTTCAACATAAGTATGGTATTCATGCAGTGCCAAGGTTAGAAGAAGGATAAAATCAATAAAAATGAAGAAAAACGTGCCAAAAATGAGGAAAACGTGCTTGGATTGGACTCCATTTTTCTGGCTCAAGAACATGCAATCCGCCAAGGGAGTGCTCAGAACTGCTATCTGATTCATACTGAAGGTAAAACCACCGTACGGGACAGAAGAATGTGGCAGCCCCTTCTACGGACCGATGAATAGGGCTCGGGTCCTGGAGGGAGTGGCGTGGTAATATTACCACACCCGCGCTGAGTGGGTTAAACAATAGTGGTTTGGTCCACAATGAACTCTCATCCACCTTATTTCTGCTCCTATTTAAAATTCCTAGTAGGTAAATAAAAATAATATACATAGCGTGTCAAAAAACAAAATTGGCTGTAAAAAAGGCCTGCCAAAAATAAATAGCTGAGGTAAACTTGCTGTTATTTAGCACTGGCATTAGGTAGCAACAGACCCGATTCGAGATGCAAGAGCTAGATACGTAATTGAAATCTACCTTCAAGTTAATGGAAGCTAGATGGTCGATTGGCCATTACCGTGTATTGATAACAGCACCTCGCTTGTTAATAGGCGATTAAACTACCTAATAAATAGGGTTGATAAACCAGCTCTTACGTAACAGACAATCTAATCATTGATGAGAATCTATTCTGTCTACACCTGTTATTTTCATATTTCGGATCATATAATTTTGTACTTGAGATTTTTCTCTCAAAGACCAGCTGTCAACTCTTTTCACGTTTCAGATCCAAAGCATACCATGGGCTTTCTTTCAGGACCTCAAAATCAGCTGGGATGAGGCGTGGCTGGTTAAGCAGCCTGTCCCCTAAGATTTCCTCTGATGATTGTTAAAATTTTGCCGAGGCATATTTAATTACATTATTGTAATTAATTATAATACATAATTGTATTATTAGTGTACGGGTGGGGAAGGACCCCACATAGTTTGGAGAAGCATGTAGCGTTAACATACTACAGTACCAAAATATGGAAATCAGATATTTTTGGTCACTGATGTTGGGGAAAGCCAAATCTATTGATCAAAACTTGAGAAAGTTATACCTATCATTTTACCTTCGTCCATCTATCAGCTGCAAATTCGTTTTGATTGCAACGATATAGTTATCACTGTCACGTATAGTTATCACCCTACTCCTAGATACAAACTAAATATTTGCTACGAAGTTGTGGAAACCCATTTCGAAACTGAAGTTGGTGAAAACGTTTTCACCACACGAAAATTGATGATAAAATAAATAAATAAAAATTTACAATGTTGAATCAAATTCGACATTTAGGCCATCACCAGTAACAAACAGTATTTTACTGGTGAGATACCCATCATATAGCAACTTTTGGTTTATTATTTCCAATAATAAGCCTATGTGATCGTGTAGCAAAAAATTTTTATAACCCCCCCTCAAACTTTGTCACTTTACGTTTCAAGGTGCGTAGAATCCAAATTTGAAATGTCCGTCCGCTGTTCGGGCCATAAAAGGCCGAAGAATTGACTTAAAAAACCCGTTCTAGACATAGACTCCATTAGGGGTCTAGTTGGTTCTAACGTTTAACCATCCTGATCGCTTTACTCGCATAGATGCTATGGGCCAAAAACGGGCGAAAAAGTGTCTTTTTCGAGGCTTTGAGTGTTAGACTGACGTGTTAAAACTCCAACTTGTTCAACCACAACTGCGCAAGCTAATATTCCACGGTTAGGATAACAATGGGCAGTAGGACTTCGCAACAGAACACTTTAGGACCAGATCATGCACGACCACAACTGCACTACCTAATAATTATTATTCTCATGTTAGGACAAAATTCACTCTTCTCAAAATGCACAACTTTCAAATGAATGTTGATGGAAAAATATGAGTGATATGATAGTGTAAGCGTAATAGGGCGGTGAACCTCCGGTTGTGAGGTAACGAGACCTAGGGAGTACCTCCAGGGTGGCGTAGAAAACTTCCTACACTTGTATTGCTTTCGAATTTCATGTTGCTTCGAGGCATGAATATATGTTTTTTTCTAGGTCATATTTGTGTGTTAATACCAATGCTTTGCCTACGCATATTTAATAACAAATACTCTCGACTTTTCGTACGTACTTAGATAATGATATTATTAAGGCAATGATTATTTGAATAGATAGGAGCTCAAATCGAGAAATATAAACATACGTATATAATTATAGAAATATAGGTGGTGGCCACTCGAAATAGGACACGCCGAGGAGTCTGGGCGGGCCTTATGACATACGCAAGCCAACTAAAACTACGATCATACTCAATTGAAAAAATAATGAACCTTTGTGAAATAATTTGCAGCGTTTTAGAAAGCTATCGCTCAAATCTTTCTATTGAGCAAATCAAACAACCATGAAAATTCCCCATTGCCTACAAATTTCATAACGCTCAACTCAGAAAAAAAAGGAGGGCTTTCAATTTTTTCCAGGACCTATCAAGAAAGAAAGGAGTGACAATGAAGTGAGACCATTTTGAGTTGGGTAACTAAGAGGCAAATACATTTATTTAACAAAACATTAAATAATTTTCAAGAATGACAAGTATAGGAAAAGTGTATGTATTTAAGTGAAAAATAGGGTGAAATAATAGTTAAGTAAACAATGGGCCACCGCCCGAATATTCCATAGGAATTTGAGGATCGACGAAAGCAAGCCAATCAGACGCATGTGTGGGTAACAGGCCCATTGACTGACATTTGTATAAAGCTAACACGATGTTCACGACGTTTCCAATGAAATATACAAGTTTCTGTCCTCCAGAGTGACTTCCCTCTATCATTTTGAAAGCTGGAAAAACATTTGATTATTGCAACACATTAAAAAAAAAATCCACTAATGAATATTAAGTAGTAAGTCAACAGCTTTCAGGAGGTCTTATATAAGCCAAAAACAGCTATTCTGTCATTGAAAACTGTCAAGCGAACCTGGAAGATCAGGCAGTTAGGAGTTACGTTGAGTGGCTTTGGGAGGGGGGGTTTAGTAACTTTACTCGATATGGTCGGAACACACGTGGGATCGGAAGTCGCCATCTTTACCGTAGTTTATTTGCCGAGATGTTGTTAAGTCTCAAAATCAATAAAGGTCACCTTATTTTGTGTGGTTTAGTCAACGAGCTTTTCTATAAGGCTTTAAGGCCCGATCACACAGGACGCGTTATAACGCTACGTTAGGCGTTCCAGTAACGTCGCGTTACCGCCATACGGTAGTATGACGCAACATTGCATCACCCCCGTCACACACACGGCGGTACCCTTCAGCGATACTTTCAGTAATGCGACGTCAGCCAAGCGGGTTGTACAAAATTACAAAATATCGCGCGTGAGGGCGTTCTCCCCGGTCCTTCTGCCATTGTCTCCTCCAGTTCGTAGTTATCTTCTGGATATTCACCGCTAGTAGTTCATGTAGGTCCTCGAAATTTTGTCTCGACATGCGGAAATAGTTCACAAAACAATCTTCATGTGAGCGCAACTCCCGACATAGACGGTGGTATTCCCCAAGCTCTTCCCTCCTTTGATTGATTGGGTGCACGAAATACCGTCTATTCCTGCGATCTAATAGCGCTAGAAGAAGTAGAGCTTTTTCCTCATCAGAGTCATTGTCAGAAATCATTATAGATTAGATAAATTATAGACACTGGGAACGGAGAACCCCTTGAGTAGCACAGACAAGACTGGGTCTCGCGCCCTGATAACGCCCAATAATAACGCGGTGTCTGTGACATTGCTATATCGCCAAACGTCAGGGGGGAAAGCGCGTAATAACACGTTCTGTGTGATCGGGCCTTTATTCTTAATGAACTACTGTAGTTAGTCAGGCTGGGTTTTCTCGACCACTGAGTTAAATGTAAAATGTTTTGGGTTTCTCGAGGGTTAGTCAATGAATGGGTATACACACCTCTTATAACTTCAATTTTGGTCTCTGTTCAACTATAGGATTCGTTTCAGAATGTCTCAAAACGGATTCCAATGAAGAAAATTTTCGAAAATTTTGATTTTAAAATTGTTGGAGCCATTGCAATAGTTTCATTTTCTACGAAAATTCGCTAAATGAGAATAAGTATATTATTAATAAATTATTATAATAAAGACACACACAAACAAAAATCTGGCAAAAAGTCAAAAAATAACTTGTCCATCTCGACTGCCACAAAGCAACAAAAGAAGAGCAAATGAGTTACGTGCAGCGCTCTACCTCGAGCTTCTCATGTTTGGAGCCCCATTCATTATTTATATTTTTAATTCGAGTATTGGATAAATATAAACTGATTTATCAGTACAACGGTCCTTATTGTTGTAGCGAAGAAAGTTGAATTTTTATTAATTTTGCACCCATGAAAGTTGGCTCCTTGGTAGTATTAGGTTTGTTCACTGAAGCCGCCAAACCAGTTTGCCACTTGAGGTGTTCGCTGAGTCCTCTGATCATTAGAGCACCCCCACCCTTGGTCACAGTCTGTTCACAGAGGTTTCCAACCGGTCGAAAATCGTCAAATCGGTCAGAACTATTACTAGTTGACCACTTTCTGTTTGCCTCCTCCCTTCCAAACTCACAGCAACCTATGAAATCATTCAAAATTTAGCCTCTGCTTTTGCAACTGTTTCACAACTCTGAGTGTTTTGCTCAAACATTCAATCATAAAATGGATGGACTCCAATCCCCAACCGGTTTGAAGTCGCGCATGGGCACTAGAGTAGTGTCTCCTACCAGTTTGAAACGGTTTGCAAGCCACTGCAAACAGCCTCAGCGAACAAACCTATTGTCTCGAACTAAGTACTTGTTCTTATTTGAACAACCACGTTAGTTTGACTTTTTGTCTGTATAAAAACCGGCTAATATCGCACCTTGGGAGTGATACTGGTATAAGTCCAAAAACATGAATTTTGGGAAATCGCATTTAAAGATTTTTTATGACTTTGTTGGCGTACTACAGACACACCATTCATATTTTCTCGGTTCTTTTTGGTCTGTGTCATGCATATACCATCTACCTATACTGCCCTACTTCTAATTAGCTTCTCCACCTTTCTGTTTTTGATTAACATAATTATAATTATAAAAATCTTATGATGTACCACTAACACGATAAAACACAACAAAGCTTGATTTTTTTCCTTCGTACAATGTTGGTACATCGCGAGTTAATCACCAGGTTGCCTCAGTACGACTACTAATCTTTTGGGCGAATAGTGGTGCATTGCAAAATATGTACCGGTACAACAGTGAAAAACACAAAGAAACTTGATATTCCTTGGTTCAATAGCGGTACTTCTTGAAATAGACCAGTATTGCTGTAAAAATAAAGGATAAATACCTGGTTTGTCACATCGATAGTGATTTATGTCGGGATGAACCGACATAGACCGACCTTTCCCCGACGCTAGATGAAGACTTTGACCAGAATCATACTGGTTTATCATGCTCTCTACCGGTCACTTTTTGTCCTATGATTAAACCGATACTAGCCGCATGTAGAGCTCGTCAAAATGCACACAGTAGTATATATAACTCAAAACTGCCATTTTTGGACTTATACCAGTATCACTCCCAGGGTGCGATATGTTCAGGGTTGTCTATATCTCGCAAGTTACAAAACTCCCCCACTGGATGGTTACCCTTTCGAGAGGTCAGTTTCCGTCCAACAATTTGTTGTAAGCCACCAAATTCCACCTCTAATAGCACCTGGACACCGACAATCTAACCTAAAAACGCGATAGTGTAATACTTGTAAGATGAAATTCAAACTCACTATGCTGCATTGTGAAAAGTGCTTTCACAGGTCGTATCACCAACATACAGACCATCATAATCGGGAAAATCGATATGGAATTTCCAGACATGTACATAATGAACAGGTTCATTGGTACCTGCGAAATGATCATCCATATTAGATTACAATAATTATGATAAGTTGATTGTTCGAAAAACATTCACTAGCATTAGGGAGTCAGTTAACTTGTCTAGTAAATGTCCTATTGATTACATACCTGTTTGAGGGGGCCAAGAGCCAGGTCCCAGGACTTTTTGATGATTAAATGGTTAGGATCAGATTCTTTGGACGTTTCTGTGTGAACGACCCCAATCGAGGGGTTAAACCCAGGCGGAGACAAGGAACCCAAGTCAGCCTTATCCCTATTGCTAAAAGATTAAACAAATACAACAACACATAGCTATTAACTCCATTAGACAACTAAAAACTCAGGTATATCTAGCCACCCTAAAATCCGATGATTGGAGCAGTTGTGTATGTACACTCGGGAATATCCCTGGGCTAATAAGTGAGGCCTCCAAATACTTTTTGACATGTTGACCACAGGTGGATTGTTAAAATAACCTACCATAATTTGTTATAATGTTATACTTACCGATTGCTGAAATCCAAGCTCCATTTGAATTTTTTATTATTGGTCCTTCCAGTAGTTGTTAGAGCCATCACTTCAAGTCTTTTTTAGAGGCGAATTATACAAGAAACTACCGAATTATACGAAGACGATTTAGTATGCAATTATACAGTCAGTAGAAATAGGGTTGCGGTGAAAATTTTACGTTGCTGTGCTGTTTTACGACTTTACATACGTCAATAAAGTTCAGGAAACAGAAAAAATTAGAATGACGTGCTAGTACAAAACATAACCTGCTGCAAAGAAAAACATATTCTTCTTCTTTCTCATAAAAAACTAATACTAACGTGGAGACTTCACCATGCGTCCACATGGACTCGTTCCATGGAGATACCAGGGATGTCCAAGAACGGAGTTGTGTTATTCTAGAGGACGTATGTGTTCTTGAGGTGATGTTCTTGAGACTTCGACACCAGCGCATCCTTACATCGAGGCAAGGCAACAAGTTATTTCACCTTGTTGTCATGGTGACGAGTAAACTGTGCGAAAATTGAGCCTTACCTTTGTAGACACAGCTGGACAACTGCATAAGGCCTAGGCCTAGTCTTGGCCTTAGTCTTAGACTATAAGTAATAGTCTTACCTTTCTTACCTTGTTCCTACAAGTGTTAGATGTTCCAGACATCAGCCGCGAAGATGTTGTGTATTACCTATCTAGTTCTTTGAATCAATTGAAACTAGAAATCTTTAGAGTAAAGGGCCCCACACACTGTCAGTTTAACTGCAGGTTATCGTAAGGCCGTGGACTGTGGTCGCCCACACACTTATCAGTTTATCTTAAGATCGTGGACTGCAGTTAGCGCGGACTGAAGGTGTGTGGGCGAAGGGCCGGCGAGGATCCGATGAGAGATCCACGACAGGCAATGGCCTGTCAGATCATGATCGCAAAGGCTCCCCGCCACACACTATCAGTTGGCCTGCAGGCGCGTGATCCGTCTGCTCCTTTTTTTCCCCGTTTCGTCAGTTTTCCGTGCGATCAATTTTGAGCGTGTTTTCACAAGCCGAAATTGGACTGACAGCGGACTGACGGCGAGGATGGACGGGAAACCTACTTTTATTTCGGCATTTATTGAGATTTATCGGGCCTATCCGTGTTTGTGGAAAATTAAGGACGATGCGTAAGCCAATAAAAGATTACGGGACGAGGCGTACGACGTTTTATTGAAATTCTATCAGAAATCCGTGCCGTCAGCTACCGTGGATATGGTTAAAAAGATTATTGCTATTAAGTTATATGGTTAAAAAGCTTATTGCTTATTGTTATTAAGCTATTGCGTTCGTTCCGATTTTTGAATAGTGGTCCAAAATTTAAAATTTTTGTTCAAAAACCGTTTTGGGACGTCTATTGTTAGTAGAAACATTTAAAAAATCGCTAATTTTAGTACTGCATTTATTTTATTTTTTTTTTTTTTTTTTTTTTTTTTTTTTAGCGAATTCTCACAAAAATTCAGCGATTGCAAACTGGCGAACTGAGGTTCGCCTGCAGTCCTGATTCCTGTCCGACAGTCCGCCTGCAGGCCCCGGACGGATAGTGTGTGCGATGTTCAGGCGATGATCGGCAGTTTAGTGCGGCCGCCTGCAGGCCGTTGACTGGTAGTGTAGGGAGCCCGGCGATATTGGTCGTAAGTTCGTCTGTTGAGGCGACGGCCTGCAGGCGATCCCATAGTGTATGGGGCCCTTAAGACTGTGAAATCGGTCATGTGAAAGGATGCATCATGAGAGCTCTGATAAGCTGAAAACAGACTACGCTGACGTCAAGTGGGATGACGCATGATCAGGCAGCAACTGACCACGTCAGACCACGTCAGAGATGGTCCCACAGGTTCACACTTTGCTGACGTGACGTGAGGGTGGGGGACGTGATGCTGGGATATCGTGCTCAAAGGAGGGTGGAAGGTGTGTTCAGTTGATGTGTAATCTTCGACAATGCAAGAACTTCTCGACTTGCTTGACGAGGAAGAAATTGCTGGGATGGCAATCGCCTGTGCTGCAGCAGCAGCATCAAGGATATGGGTGCATCCCATCAACAGCACGCGGGGCCCGTACTGCGAATTTTCAACTTTGATGCCCGAATTGGTGGAGGACGAAGAGCGTTTTGTCATGTATCTCCGCATGATAAAAAATTAGTTCTATCATTTGTTGAAATTAGTAGGTCCGAAAATTGAGAAACGCTCGACTCAACTACGAGAGAGCGTACCAGTGGTGATCAGACTGGCAGTTTGCTTGAGATGGGTACAAACTGATAGCTTAATTATCTAGACGACCTGAGGCCGGCTTATGTCTTCACACAACTGACGAAAAGCCAAATCTTTTGACTTTGACCTGACGCGTAGATGGCGTGTTAAGGCGTAGGATGGTACGCTAGACGACATCATCCCGCGCATTACCACGTCACGTCAGAGCAATCTGTTGGTGATCGTCAGAATCCTTTGTTTACATTTTGTCTTCACGCATGGTCCCCCATCATACTACGCCATCCCACGTTACCCCACATCACGTCAGTGTAGTCTGTTTTCAGCTTTAGCCGGGTATAGTGAATAATATCGCATGTGGAAAGGTAAGTACTGCCTAGAGGGAAGGTATACCTACGTACTTTCCATATATTATTGCTTGTTCATATACTTCATAGACAAAAACGAAAGTAGGTAGGAACCTAATTATCTTTTTTGTTCCTAAAATTCGTAACTGCAAAACTCGCACAAAAAATGCTGTCTTTATGAAATCTTACCTTCAGAAGAATACATTTCAAGGTTTTTTCCTTACAGCTAATTCTTAATTCATGTGGCATATTTCCTGATTCGATATTTGGCAATCTTGATAACCAGCAGTTGTATTCATCGGCAAAGCAATAACCTCCTACTTTGTTTAGGCACTTTTAACGAACAGCGATTCTGGTAGGATGTAAGTAGCTACCTACCAACCTAAGTAGTTTTGTTCCTTAGTGTTGCAACAACCTGCCTTGTTTACTTTGACAAACTATCAAATGTTTTCTTTTATTCGTTCAATATAACAAGTAAAGCTTCCTCAGTTAAGCATAGTACTATGAACTTATAATTAAACACTGATGAAGCTACCTGCTCAAGTGCTCAATGGGCATGTACCTACAATGAATTTTCAATAATTTTTTCTTTACTATTTTTCAGGTTAATATTATCCTCAAAGCCAAAACGAATGAAGTTATTAAGTTTTCAGACACTGATTAACTACAATGTTTAGTTGGCTCCTAGTCCAAATAAAAACTCGTTCACTTTAGATTGGTATCATTGGCCACAATCTACAACCAATAATCCTTCTGGCAGGCACGACTATTGTAACAATTTAGTTGAATCGAAACTTTGTATCGCTACAATATTTCTTTTGCAAAACAAAACTGTAGAAAATGGCTCTATAACCACGTGAGACGACAAACTTCTTGTGAAAAATAGGTTGGTTGACTTGCGATTCACTGACATAGCGCAGTCATGGCCGACTTCGGCTGAAAAGATTCACTGCCACGAGAAGCCTGATGTCACGAGAATATGGGCTATAGCCGCGTCATTCCTTTTGCATCCAACAAACCCTGCGCTGAAGTTTGCATCCCCCTTCCTTCTCAAACTATCCTCCTTACAAACTATACGTACAAGGATGTATACTAGACAGGAATATACTATTCGAGTCAACAGATTGTATAATAGCTACCCACAAGTGAAAACCTAGAGTGAAATTAAACTCCTATGAAACTTACGCTTGTTTTGTTCCTCATTTTTCATTCAGACAACCACACTGTGCCACAGCAAAGCGTGACAGAGTACACCTACTAGAAAATAATAACAAAAATCGCCTTATAACGCTGATTTTATCAGCTGATATCATTTCAACGCTAGATACTGGCAAAGTGTAGATGTTTTATTAAACTGTATCAATTTTACTCTGTAGGTGCCTATTTCTATGTAGGTATATTTATAACAAAGTCAGCCTCCAAGTTGACCACCTCGAAATTTGCGTACGAACACATTGGTTTCACGTGAAAGTGCATTGGTGCTAAGGAACTTGTGAGGCAAATAAATATATTTTTTAATCGACCTACAGAGCTGAAATTTGACATGGAGTACCTATGGGATATTTGGAATACAAAGGCAGTGCACAGAGGCGCACTGATCAGCTGAGGAACCTCTTAGTCTAATTGGTTTCTTAATCGACTTATGATGCTGAAACCTGCAATGTAGTTTCTTTGGGAGACTTAGGGCTTCGATCGTGAAAAGCTCGAGGTAAACCGCAGCACATAAACTAGGACCTTACTGATTTGCTCTTCTTTTGTTGCCTATAAGGGCAGAAGAGACAGACACAAGTTGCTTTTGCCATTTTTTTTTCTTGTATGCGTTTCTTTACTATAATTCTTTACTAATACTAAAACTCTTATTTTTGACCAGAATTGATGAGGTTGATGGTGTGGAGAACGAATTATACAGTGAAAAGGAGTGATGTCAGGTATCAACATGTCATCAAAAATGTCATTGATACCATGTTCCTTAGGGCCTTCTCCCCATAGTGCCGCACCTTGTTAGTTTGGAGCCTCATTGCAAAGTATGGAGGGGCTCTGATCAGCTGTGAGAAAAGCGGCCCATTCACGATCCTGCGGCATGAAGAGGGTAGTGCAACGAAGTTCCCCCTCTTCGTTCTCCTGCCTCAGTCTCCATACACCATCCGTTCCCAGCTCAAACCGAAGGTTTCCTGCGGCGTTCTCCATTCTTTCCTGTTCCAGGATTCTGAAAGTTTTTTTTAATGGATAGTAGCACCTTATGTAAGGAACAACCAGAAGTGTGGAGTGGCTTTGGCTTTGCTTTCGTTTGGAAAACTTGATTTTTTGGCGCAGATACGGAATTTTTAACTCAATCCTAAGGAGAGTTATCGTCTGGAGTGACACACATGTTATACTGCCCACCCAACTTGGCAGACGTTTTTTTCTGTTGGAAATTCTTATAAACAAATTAAATCTTATAAAACTACGTGGAACCACAAAAAGTTTATTAGGGGATGTTGCCCGCTTTGCTTGCAAGGTATTGCTGTATGTGTGTAGGAAAAAACCCGTATTTATTCTGTTGTGTTGGAATTACAATCTCCATCAGCACTCCATGAAATCCATCCGACAGAATCCGGTGTGGTGGCAGGACTGCGTCTGCCACCAAGCCAAGCGGCGAATCTCGTTTGGCGGCCATTCTCGTTCCTGTGCTCGAATAAGACGACCGTTGCAGTACGACGATTTTACCATCCAGCTAATCCTAGCTAAATATCAAGCCATCTATAACCATCTCTAATTACGAAGGTACTTAAATCTCTATATTACTAAATTCAGTAATGAGCCGATATGTATACATGGCGGAGCAATTGGGGTTTGCTCACTTGTTGGGCTGTGCATAGGTTAAATTCTCGTTTTTCGGAATCAGTAATTTGTGACTTATTACTGAGGGTAATCGAACAGTTATTTTCTCTGGATATGGAATTTCAGAAAGTTACGATGAAAAAGTCATAATCCGGAGAAGTCACATAAAACGGAAATACGATTTTAAACGAGGTTATGAAGTTATTGAACTTGACATAATCGAAATTTTTGGGTTGACTTTTTCGTGAATTACGGAATTCAGTAAGGCTCGAGCATGAAAATACGGCTGTGTAAAATCCCAAAGTACGGAATAACGGTTTTGAATAAATATTACGATGAGTACGGATGTTCGAAACGAGAAAAACTATTTTCGAAGTAAATTACGGAATTTCTCGATTTTCAGTACAGCGCCATATTGCATACTGTGACATGGCGAGATGAATTCGAAGCTGAAACCCTTGGCCCTCCAATAATACGTCATGGTGGAAACTCTCGAGTGTGGATAAGTTTATTTATAAGTTTATTCTAAGTTTTAAACTAATGTAGAATTATGACTCAGAGTAAAATTACGATGCCAGATTGATGTGTTGGAGATGTCAATGTTTGACAGTCAGTGGTGCCAACTACGTTGGTTGAAATACGGAGGACACACGAAGTTTTGTTGGTAGATTACCATGTCTACGGATTTTTTGTTTTTCGTTAGAATTCGAAGTTACCATGGTTTCCGTTAGCTCCGACTACGATTCGAAAATGTAGTTACTCAACATTACGATTTGATTTCGATATTTTATACTATTGATTGAACTAATACGAAAAGTTGAGTATGTATCTTAGAAACAAGAAACATGAATCGGACGAGGAATTGGAGATATCAGTACTACTTACTGTGATCACTAATATATCTAGTTTTTACTAGTGTTAACATAATTTAAGCATAGTAGTAAGCCTACTTATAATTAAGTTTATATTAATTCTGGTCGCAGTGGTGGACTGTTTCCTTTTTCTCCTTCGTTGTGTTGAATGTTTGTATTGATAGTTCTTGCAAACGAACGTTATAATATCTTGTAAAGTCAAAAGATCGATGAAAATTCAGGTGAGCTGAACGGAGCATGGATGTTTATTCGGCTGCAAAATAAATTCATTGTTGCTTGCGAATTGTACCTAATATGAATACGATTTATACGGTTTTAATACGCTATGCACACCCCAACATGACAAGCCAAGGCTGAAATAAGGTGGAAACACTCATAAGAATAAAGAAGTACGAAAGTTAGCTAGAACTTTGTGCGAATGAGCGAATTATTAATTTACGATTTACAGTTCGAGAATGAAATACGATTTAATAGTACGGCAGTGGTGAGCGGATTTGCAGCGGGATAGTCTTCTTGTAAGCGTGTCGCTGGGAGATTAGATGGTCGAAGGCTCTGTTACCTACGCACAGCGCGCATGTCTCGGAGAGACAGTACCTTCTCTAAGGAAGCGAAATCGACAGACAGGTAGCAGGGCATATGTGATAACCCCAAGACCGCACTCCAATTTATGCGTGGCAATCGAGGCGCATTCAAATCCTAACACCATGTTGATAGAACGTTATGAGTGATTCCACTAAGGCTTAAATAAATCCGGAAATGAGATGTGTTTTAGAACAGAGTACATAAATCCGGATGATACGAAGTTTAGAGATGTGTTTGTAGAACGGAGTACATAAATCCGGATGATACTAGGATTAGGGATGTGTTTATAAAACGAAGGTCGTGAATTCGGAGTAACTCGTCTCTTGGTCTAATTACAGAGAACAATGAACACGGAAGAGATCAAGAGATTTATTAACGAGGAAGTCGAGAGGAGGGAAGTTGCGATCAGGGCTCGGCTCGAGACTGAGTACGCTCAAAGGTATGAGATGATGCAAAATCAGATCAAACAGTTTGCGGAGGAGTCTGTTCTGAAATTCGCGGCTCTGGCTTCGATGACCATGGGTCCACCTCCAACATCGAGGTCAGAGATGGTGGTGGAAGAGCAGGGCTCTGGTAGATCTGAGGGTGCTCCTCGCACACTTGAGGTTCCCCTAGATAATCCGGTTGTAAACACAACGGCTAGTGGATCTGACTCGGTGGGCACTTGTGCCTGTAAGATCCACAAAGAACCCGGAGTGGCCGCAAGGCCAATTACGAATTTAAAGTACGGAGGCAATCCACTGAAGGAAGGGTCGATCGCCGTGTGGAAACGAAGGGTAATGTTGGATTTGGCGAGTGGTGACTATCAATTTCTCGTCGATCCCAACATAAAACCGGCAGTAAACTACACGGAGAGAGAGCTTCATCAGTTGAAGTGTATCGTACTCTCGTACATAATTTCCAATATTGATCACGGTTTGCAATCGATGATCAAAGATGTGAACGAGCCATCAATTGCATTGAGCATGATTGAGAAGGCGGTCGATCCGCCTACTCAGGCGAAGGAACATGCAATGCAAATCGAATTTATGAATACTCGATTTAACCCGGCGCTGGAAACAGTACTCGAGTTTCAAAATCGATTTGAGGGTCTTGTGGAGGGTATTCGGAGGTTCCCTGAGGCTGAGCTGACAGATAGGTCAATCCGGAGAAATTTAATTAATGCTATCTCGGAAGCATGCCCCAGGATAGCTGAAGATGCACTCCAGGAGAACTCTAAAATGAGGGTTCGGGACATCTTTGATCGGATGTTCGCAATGTATGATATGATGTCGGAAAATAGTAGGAGAGAGCAGGCTGTAGGAAAAGCCTTCCTTAGCAGGGGGCCTTCCTTCAGCAAACGGCGGAAAAATTCGACCCAATCCGGAGGGGGAAGTGGGGTCAAAAAGGCGAAATTGGTCTGCTATCAGTGTGGCATACTAGGACACACAAAGGCAGAATGTCGAAACGATAGCAAGATGTGCTATAACTGTGGACGGTTTGGACATCTGTCCATTGAATGTCGGCGTCCACAGACTGCGAGTACGAAGATGGCCCGCAGAAACAGTCGAATGAGTGACCCCATTCCCGTAATTAAACGAAGAGAACGAGCTCTATCAGCTACTAGGGATAAATCGAGGCCGGGGACTGGTCGTAACAACCCTCAAAAACGGAGTCACACGCCAGCGCAAAACCGGTTGATGACGGCGCAAAACCGGTTGACAAAGGCTGTGGCTCGTAGTAAGCGAGGCGCAACTCCTCCCAGGGTGCAATTTGCGGATGTGGAGTCAGACAGTTCGGTGGCGGCAATTGCGACTCCAAGGGCTCAGACAACCGAAAAGCCAGCTGCATTACACTCCTGGGGATCGGAGGTGTCTCTGGCGTCCCTAATAGACGGTAAAAACTTTAAGTTAAAATTCATTTTGGATACTGGTGCTACTGAGCATATTGTTAATGATATAAATGTATTTACGACGATAACGGACTTGATCACACCAACACGGATTTCATGTGCTAACAATGCTAGGGACGCAGACTTGATAATAAAACAATCCGGAGATATTATATATTACAACGAAGAAAAACGGAAATTCGGTGTTTTAAAAGGAGTATTGTACGCACAAGACTTAATAGAAAATTTATTTTCTATTAGAAAACAAATAGCGAAAGGTTTATCGGCCTTATTGACGGATAAGGGAGTGATAATAAGTGATCCAATTTCGAATGAAACACTTAAAACGGGTTCATTTGATGGACGGTTTTGGTGGCTCAATTTCTCTCTCCCCTTGTCAAAACTTAGTACGGAGGAAAAACGGAAATTGTTGAAATTAGGTCACGGTGGATCGTTAATGACTAATCCGGAGAAACAACTAAAGGGAATTAAACGTAAACAAGATACGAATTTTGACGAAATTACAGATACTTGTTTAGGGGGGAGAATCACTGATCAACCCGGTGAAAAATTCATCAAAATTTCGGATACTAGTTTAGAGGGGAGAACTGACACTGATCACGGAGAAAACCCGGCTGAAACTTTACAATTACGGAATGACATAGGATTGGCATGGCATTACAGGCTTAACCATGCCTCAAAGAAATATCTCGAAATAGCTGGTAAAGTTCTCCCTGAATTAAAAAATGTAAAATTCGGTGTAAACATTCTCGATTGTCCTGACTGTAAGATGGCGAAAGCAAAAAGAAAGCCATGTTCGGAAGTCAGACATAGGGCCGAAATACCATTTCAGAGACTGCACTCTGATTTAATGGGACCTTTAAAACCAGGAGCATTTAGGTCTCAGGCCAAATATATTGTCACATTTACGGATGACGCGAGTAGATATGCATTTGCTTACGAACTCGGAAGTAAAATGGGAGTCAATATGGCTTTGCTCTCATGTCTAAAAGAAATTAGAAGATTGACGGGGGAAACCACTAAGGTGTCAGAAATACGGACGGACGGAGGTTTAGAATTTAGAACGGAAGAAATGAAATTTTTGTTACATAGGGAAAACATATCCTTGACGGTTTGTGAACCATATACTCCTCAATTGAATGGAACGGCTGAAAGATTCAATTTAGAATTAGAGGAGAAAATCCGGGTTAACTTGATTTCATCAGGAATTCCTACTCATTTTTGGGCATATGCCATGAGACATGTCGTGCATATACACAATAGGACGCCCAACAAATCGTTGGAATTCAAAACCCCGTTTGAACTGGCACTAAAACGGCTTCCGTCACTAAAATACATAAAACGGTGTAGTGGATTTGTATATGTTTGACTTGGTGTAGGTAGACCAAGTGGGACATTTATATTCTGGTTATGCGGGTTAGTCCCTGTGGTATTTCTGTAAGGAATGTGAGCGAAATCGCCAAGGTCAGTTTGCTTGGCGGGAGGAACTTGAGGATAGTTCGTGTAGCAGCCGCGTGGAGCACTGGGCTCGCTTAGTGGGTGCTGGGTTCGATCTGTTTGTTGCTGAGCCGTTGTGTAATATTCCGGCCTAAGATTTATATCTGTAGGGGGAATATACTGGGCTTGGTTGAGGTACTGAAAAGTATCCTGTGTTTTGAGCAAGTTGGGAGTGCGTTTGACACTCGGATCGGCCGGGTAGCCTTGCGTAGAATATCGTGGATATTCAGATATCTTTGTCAAATCATGATGATTGACTTCAGAGCGGGTCTGGAAGGTATCCTCGAACTTTTGTGTGTGTGAGGCTTGACCTAACGTTTCCTTCATGAATACGTTAGGTAATAAGGCGATCTCTTCGCGAGAATCGAGCCTTTGTCTGTCGCTAGGAACAGCGGACGAGTCGAGTAGCGGGTAGGGAGCGCTGCGCGGACTAGGGGTCCCGGCCGCGCCGTGTTCTGCTTCCTCTTGCATGAGGAAGTAGGACGGGCGGCGCTCCATCGATGTACCCGAGTTGGTTAACTCGTTTTTAATACCTCTCCGTATAGGATGTAGGATTTGGAAGGTGGACTCGCTTGACAGAGCTTCTTTCCTTTGCTCGGATGTCAGGGTCCTACCTTGTAGCCTTGAAAAAGGCTTCCTTGGACGATAAATTAGAGCGGATGAGCTGAGTAATTTATCGGCGTGCCCCAGCGGTCGGTGACGAGCTTAGTGCTACGAAACCCGGGCGACACGTCTCGGAACGTCCCAGCGGGCGTACGATCTAATGAGAATATCAATAGATGTACCGGGTGGCGTCCTGACAGAAGAACTACGTTGGGCAATGAGCAGGATAAATAATCACTGGACTCGTAGATGCCAATGCGAGATCTGTGAGAAGAGAAGATATGCCTTGTAAGCAGTAGAAAGCCGGTCTGAGAGGAACTCGTGAGCAGAAGGGTCGTCAGCGTAGAGCGTGTAGAAGCTTCGTACTGCAGAGTGTAGTCGTCGAGAGCGGTGAGTGGAATGAATTTCGGAGGGCTCCGAGCGGGGTAATTATAGGGAGGTGGCCGCCTCCTGCCGCCCCCTGATTGGTCCGCTTAATTTCATTAGTTCACCATGTGTTTTCTTATTGGCTCGCACATTGTTTTCTCAGAATCTGTGAATATGATAGCTGAGTTGGTCTTTCGGGGGTGGCTTCCCCGCGTCCGTCGCTGAGACGGGGTCCCGAGGTGGCTTCCCTGCGTCCGTTGTTTAGACGGGGTTCTCGGGTGGCTTCCCTGCGTCCGTTGTTTAGACGGGATCCCCGGGGGTGTCTTCCCTGCATCCGTTGCTGAGACGGGGTCCCCGGGGTGGCTGCTGGACCAGAGGTGGTTGCTTGCCGCCTCCTGGTTGGTTCGTCTATTGTCTTTCGCGCAATCAAAGTTTCTGATTGGCGTGTAGGTTTGCTAGAACTGTCCTTGTTAGTTCTAGAGGACATTTGATTGTCTGTTTGAGTTTTCTTATTCAAGGCGACTTGATTCGAGATACTTGTCGCGTCTCTCTCGCCCAGTAAGTGTTTAGGGAGGTCGCCTTGTATGTTATTTGCTAATATTTCACTTTTGAGAGAGAATTTCGTATTTTCTCTCTGGTGAAATATTTTGTTTGACGGAGTTATAACTCGACGTCTTATAAGCATTTGTGTGCCATGTCTACCTCTTTTTGGTAGCCCTGAAAAGGGCTGTTGAAAAGAGGGGGTGGTTTTCACCACAAACGGATTTTGGCTGCGAATGTTATATTTTAGACACCCAAAGCACGTCAAAGTTCGCTCCTAGAGCTAATTTGGGTTTCTTATTAGAATGCGGTGAAACAGGTTACAATTTACTGCATTTCCAAAATAAAACGGTGGTGAGATCGAAACATGTAGATTTTGTAGAAAGTAGGACTTACGCGGATTATTTGAGAGACAAGTCAATTGCCAAATCGCCATTGATCAAGTTGAATTTTCATTAGAAAATTCATTTAAATCCGGCTTTGAACAAGTGCAAGATGTCTCTGTTGAATCCGGACGAGAAACAGACAAGACATCAAACCCGGTTTTAATTCACGAAAATGATGAATGCGAATTTTACGAAGAATTCGATAATGCAGAAAATCTGGCGTGTTTCCTACAAAATTCTGCAGACGAATTAGGGGAGGACCCAATTACCTATTCACAAGCACTGGCTTCGCCAGACGCAGATGCTTGGTTAGAAGCAATTGAAACGGAGTTTCAGTCTTTGGAAAATTGCAACACCTGGAAAATCATTCCTCGAAATACGGTACCGAAAGGTGTGAGGGTAATGAAAACTAGGTGGGTTCACAAAAAGAAAACGGAGGCAGACGGTTCAATAAGATATAGGAGCAGACTTGTAGTAAAAGGCTTTGCCGATAATAATAAGTATGATATATCTGAAATCTACGCTCCAGTAGCAAGATTACCAGATGTCAAATTTTTATTAATACTTGCAGCCAAATTCGATTTAGATCTTGCTCAGTACGATGTAAAAACGGCTTTTCTAAACGGTTCCTTAGACAAACTCGTATATATAGAAATTCCCGATGGGTATGCAGAATACTTACAAACCGGTGATGATATAAAGAGTCATAGTGTATGTGAAGTACACAGAGCTCTTTACGGTCTTAAAGTGTCTCCAAGGAGATGGTTCATAAGATTCCAGGAGGCTGTGGAAAGAATGGATTTTAAACCCTATCCTTTCCAACCCTGCCTGTTTGTTTGGAAATCCGGAGATCAAATTGCTATAATGTTGCTATATGTCGATGATATTTTACTAGCAACAAATAGTAATCAACAACGCAAACAAGTAAAATCTATATTAGAAAAGGAATTCTCGATAACTGATCTGGGAGAACCAAGAAAATTCCTAGGATTAGAAATCATACGAAACCGGAGGAACAAAACTATCGGTCTTACTCAGAGGTCTCACATAGAATCGATGTTAAAGAAATTTGACCCTCATTGTGATAGAACGGTGTCTACACCAATGATTGTTGATAGGAATGGAGTCAATGAAAAATTGAAACAACCCGGTGACTTGAATTCGATTCCTTACCGACAAGCTATTGGATCATTATTGTACATACAAGGGGGAGTCAGACCAGATATTTCATATGCTACTAATATTCTGAGTAGACGACAGTCAAATTTTACGATGGAGGACTGGCAAGCAGTAATACGGATAATGAGATATTTAAGAGGTACGAAAGATTTTGGACTTATGTTCTCCGATAAGGGGGATGGAATAGATTGTTACGTGGATGCATCCCTAGGACTCTCGGCCGAAGGGGGTTTCTCCACGACTGGTTACATAATCTACCTTTTCGGTAATCCGGTAGCTTGGAGAACTAAGCGTCAGAATCACATAGCTCTCTCCTCAGCAGAGAGCGAATTCGTTGCAATGAGTACGGCGTGCAGAGAATTAGCCTCAATACGTACAATGTGTTCAGAGTTAGCAGGGATCAAAATAATACCGACAATCCATGAGGATTCTAAACCGGCAATCCGCTTAGCGGAAGTAGATGATTCGTCTACTCTGAAACATTTGGTTAGGCTATCCTATCTTTACGTACGACAGGAGCACCGTAAAGGGAACATCAAAATCCGGTGGATATCTACTAATGATCAAATTGCGGACACACTGACGAAGTCACTAAACAAGTCTAGATTTATTAAATTTAGGAATTTGATGTTATTCCAGCACTAATCGGAATGTGTGTATGTGAATTGTACTGTTGCAGATCGAATTGAATGAGAAGGTTTCTTCTCATTCACTCCCTCAATTCTCACAATCATTACTAAACCCGGAGATACGCCTGAATACGGAGAAGTGCCTGGATGGAAGCTTGGAGGGGAGTGTTGGAATTACAATCTCCATCAGCACTCCATGAAATCCATCCGACAGAATCCGGTGTGGTGGCAGGACTGCGTCTGCCACCAAGCCAAGCGGCGAATCTCGTTTGGCGGCCATTCTCGTTCCTGTGCTCGAATAAGACGACCGTTGCAGTACGACGATTTTACCATCCAGCTAATCCTAGCTAAATATCAAGCCATCTATAACCATCTCTAATTACGAAGGTACTTAAATCTCTATATTACTAAATTCAGTAATGAGCCGATATGTTGAAATAGACCTGCTCGCAACATTGTGAAACACCTGAGTCTTCCTAGAGCCTTCTCGCGTCCACGGCACAATTAACTTCTCATTTTAATAGCTTCGCCTCGCTTCCCCTCGCATTTTTACCGATTTTTTTCGCGATCCAATCGCGCCGTTGTCTTCCTCGTAGATAAACCTACGAAACCGGTATTTTCAACGGCCGTTTAGAGGGGTACAGGAAGCGGAGAAGTGGAAAAAGGGCACATTAACCCTTACTTCGACCCCCCTCCCGCTCTACGGCCCATGGTTCGGGTGGGATAAGAAAATTTTAAATTCGCTTATACACCCTATCGGAAAATCCCAAGAAGATCCCCCCACTCGTAGACTCCCCCCACTCAGCCGTTTGGCCGTGCATAGACACGACAGACAGACAAACAAACAAACAGACGGAGTTTCATTCTTATAAATAGTATAGATTTTAACCTCTGGTACCTGCCACAGGCCAGGGGTTGATTGAACAACTGATTTGCAACAATAGTTTCCCTGTGACTTTTTTCTTTTTTTACTTTGCTTGGAATCCATGTTTTTTCACTTTTAGGATTTTTTTTCTCGTGATTTCGACCTTAACTCACCTAAACGGCCATTACTCCCTTAACTACCTGAGAAAATTCAAATTTGATTGTATCGTTGGAAAGAGTGTTGAATTTCTCATCTTCCTTATGTACCATAAAAGTTTTTTAAGATGGCTCAGTTGTTGAAAAATCAATCTGATCAGTAAATTTTGTCAAATCTTCAGAACGACCACTTTTTTCATACTCTGTAGGTCTAATAAAATTCACGTAAAATTTAGCCTGCAGTCTTAAAATATGCGCAAGAATCTCAGCTTGCCAACGGTGTTGTCAATTTTACGTTTACTTTGGTAGTTATGAGGGAAAACTGTTTTAATGTTGAAAAACGTTGTTTTTCAATGAAATTGAGGGTTTCCTTGAAAAATGACCTTCTTTGGGATTCATTTGGTATGACAAATTTTATGTGATTTTTGGGGTGAAACTAGTATGCTAAAGGGTAAAACTAGGTTATAACGGGATTGGGGAGATATGCAAGAGTTGCCATTCGATTAAGCGTAAAAAGGAACCGACACCAAACTCGTATTTTCAAAGAAGGTTTTCTTCAAGAAAACCCTCGATTTCAGTGAAAGCACAATGTTTTTCAACATTAAACAAAGTTTTCTAGCCTAATTAGCAAAGTAAAAGTAAAATTTACATCACCGTGTGATCTGTTTTTCCGTTTTGGCGGATGATAAGAACATCATGGAAGGTCGTCCGACAGCTCCACACACGCACGGACCTTGCAGGTTGATAGGGTGGGGCACCTCAGACCGCAGGATGGTCCAACGGGAAATCCATCTGACAAGCTCTGCAGGATAATTGCAGCAGGAAGGCCTCCACACACATCCTGCACGCCCAGGAGTACTCATCAGCTCTCTCATTTCTCTTATTTCTGTTTTTGAATGAAACTCAGAATCTTAAGGGATTGTGGGGGTAGAAAACATTACATTCCTTCTCCAGGTGCCAATGTATTTTACCTTCGAGTATAATTTTATCCTGAGATGTCCGATAGAGATGAAGTCTTCTAGTAGGACTAATCGTTTGAAAGCTCGAAGGAATTCAATAGCTAAAGATATCGAAGGGAAGTTTTAATTGGCAAGGATGGCTGTCCTTCAAAGATATATTAAAATGCTTCTTGATAAGCCTTGTTAAACTAAAATAGAACGTTTGTGATTGTAGCTAACTAGTGATTAGAAATACGAATGCTACGGAGTATGCATGCCCATCATAGATTGTAGATCCTTCAACTCTGACGTAACCAAGTGAACACAACAAATGACGTCATCAAAACTTTCCGAATTGTTAATGAAATAGCTATACATGTTTCACGCAAAACCAAAGTAATTATCATCTCACCTTAATCTCTGCTTCCAAATAAATTAACAAAAAAGTCGTGAGTACCCCTCATTACAAGAAATGAAGGCAAACCGATCATTTGAGAAACCCCAGAGGTTAATTTCCCCTGTTCGACCTATAGTTCTGAGGTGAAATAGAGTTTCAATACAGTTGGAATACCTGGAATACCTTGGAATACATTTGAATACCTTGAAAACAGTTTTGCGAGATATTGAGGATCACTTACCTGCTGAAGATCCTCTGAGACTAATTTATTTTCTAATCGACCTGCTGAAATGTATCAACTACGTGTAATTAAGGATTTTATGCGCAAAAAACAAAAATAGTTGCAAATTAGCAACACTGACTATGCCACTCTTTACTTGATCGAATGATAACAGTCATAAATATTTTGGTTTCTTGATATTTAGGTAATAAAAAGGGTAAAATTGTAGTGTACTGGCGCTATAAAGTGTTCGATCACTCAAGATAACCCTTGTAAATATCTGCAAGCAGAGCAGATAACGGAGAACACATAGCAACCCCTGGCTGTGTATAACATTGCCCCTCGAATAAAAAGTAATTCTGATCCATACAGACAGACATCAAATTAAACAATTCATCTTCTTCGAAAATATTAAGTTTAGAGCCGTGAATCAGCATGCATACTTACCACATCTTTTCAGCTTGCTACATCGATATTGGTGAACAGACTAACCATATCAAAAGATGCGAGTTTAGCATTTGGAGGCATCTGAATGTCCTTAATTTTGGCGACCAAATCATAATAATTTAGTACAATATGTTGAGGCCGAACGTTGATTTTGTTTCTAAATGAAATATTTTTTTAACCGATTTGTAAGCAGGAGCATTAATATAAGACACCAACGGTCTCATCGGCGCTCCTTCCTTATGAATTTTAGGGAGACAGGATAACCTGGGCGCATGAGGGTTTATTTCTACAAAACTTGGAATGTACATATTTTTTCGTAAGTTATTTTCTCATTGGTTAACTACTTTTCGAACTAATCTTTGAAATTTGAAGTTGGGTCAGATGGGAGGTTTGAACAATTATTATCTTCTAGGCTCGTATGTTCATGTTGCATGAATGGACCTTTTTGATAACTACAATGATGGAAGAAGTCTAGATGAAACTTACGTGGCTTATTTTATTTTCAGGGTCTTGCTGATCATTTTGGGGAACAAAATTGGTCAGAGTCAATCAAACAGACAAATAATACCTAACAATTATTTTAGATTGAACGATCACAGACAAATTATATTCCAAACTACGGATGGTTTATTAATCGCACCAACTCCTATCCCTGCTGTTTCCATTTATTTGAACATCCAATAACTAGTTGTTATTTCAGTCGTCATATTTTTCTATCAGATATGAAAATATTAATAAAAATCATTTAAATTAAGTATAAGTCTTCAGTAAAATGAAACAAATTTAGGGAGCCCACAATAATTGATGAACGTAGACAACATACTGTACGGTCTCTCAATTCTTTTTATTTATAATATTATGGTTACTTTGGATACGATCCTATAATACTTAGAAGGAATGAATGCAAATAAATATAAGTTAAGAAGCAAAGACAATCATTACGGATAAACAATGGTTGGTAGACATATTATTTACAGAAGTTTCAAACGACATAATTATTATTACGAATTTACAACCATATAAAAACGTGTATTTATTATACAATAAAATTAGGTATAGCTTAAAATATTAAATAAAGAGCAAACAATTTATTAAAATACGTGATTTCGTGCAATGACTGAATGGCCGTTAGTAAACAATAAAACCTGTATAATGATGAAGTTTCATTTGATTCACATCACTGTTACGTTGAAACCTGCCTGAAACTTAACAACTAAATAGGCGAGCTACATATGACTAAAATTATATGACCTTGTCCTGGGTCAATAAATTAATGGCCTACATTTTAAATATGTTTGTTCCGTGTTACCAAGTTTCATTTTTGTTCACTAATGCCAGGGACAGGTACAACTGAATCAAACATGATGCGGAAGGTATTTTATTGAATCTAGAAGGTTGTCTAATGTCCAATGTCCAATTCCATATCTTTGTTAATAAAATGCAAAGTGGTTTGAGAGAAGCGCGAACTTTTGGATAGCAAGAGATTATACATCTAGGAAGGTGATACACCTGTGTAGTTTTGATGGTGTTGAGATTCAGGTAAATTCAAGTGCTTTTTGTAATTTAAAAATATAATCACAAGCAATGTTTGACATCATTTCTTTGCGTTTCAGGTTTGAATTTTATGTTTTCACGTACGTGAAATAAAATTTAATGAAAATGTATCCTTAACAGAGATTGGATGCACTAGATAACACAATTTCAAGGAGTCAAGGTATTCATTCAGTGTACTTTGCATTTTGTTGAGTTTGCTATATTTCGATCCTGAAGTATTTTATTTTAATTTTTGTTTCTCGTCTATATGTCTAATCAACATGAGTACATACGTCAAGTATGTTGTATGTTGTTGATGTATGATGTATGTTGTCAAGTATACGTCTAGTATGTTGAACTTTGGTAATATTATCTTGAACTCTACAAATTATTGTACCTTTCTATCAAAGTTAGTGTATCATTAGATTGGTTGGTAACTTGCTTCTCTTTTTTAGAAACGGAGGATACCAAAATACGTGCCTACATCGAATTTCGGTGATTCCAAAAATGTAACAATTTCAATTGTTTTAAGGAAAACAATTATTTTATAGCAGTTTTTTGGAATGAATTTTGATGAGACTCAGGTATGAGATCTCCTTTGTCCATAATGAGGTTTTCACTGAAGCAAGAGACGCGAATTTCCACCTTCAAAGTACCTAGATACCAATTAAAAAGTAGACAATGTCATGGTAGAGCATTTTGTAGGGAGTTCCGGTTTTCGGAAAGCAGTCTTGTAGGAAGAATTATTGAAAAATACTAACTCTAAGTATCAATGTTCAACTGTATAATACTGAATGAAGCAAGGAGTAAGAACGATGCCAATTCTATGACAACTTCTACATCTTAAGTGGTACTCAAAATCATCTTATGTTCATCTATATGTAGTATATTAGGTATTAGTCGCAGCATCACGACAAGCTGGAAACGTTTTCTAAAAAATAAAGTATAATCTCTGACATGTTGGCACCCATTAGAATTAAGAGAGCATTAAGTTCCTTTTCAAATCTCCTTGACATTCCAATTCCATACATTCTACCTAGGTTTTTAATAATTATAACTCGACAAGCACATATGTTAACTTCCACTAGTTGGTAGGTATTCAAGAACCTACATAGCTAGTTTTCAGTTGTTATAAAATTGTTCTCCGGAACAAGTTTAATGTTTACCAAAAATCTTGTTGACTAAATAAACATTATAGTTTTCAATACTGAAGTATGTAAAACACATTTTGTAAATGTGAAGAAACGAGGTCAGTACCGTTTTTTTTTATAACAACAAATAGCAACTAGTTACAGACTTATTAGGAAGGTAGGTACGAGGAGGGTATATAGAGGGGGCGCGTGGTTCCGATACTTATATCTTCTTCATGTTTTGAGAGGATCCTCGTAAGTTTTCTTGTGGTGATAGCCAGCGTGGTTGCCCTTCCTGTTCTTGCGATGGGACGAGCGTTTCCTCTTGGTCCGGGGAGTCACTTCGCATGCGCACCCGCTCCGGACCCGGACGTACCCGAGAGTCCAGTTGGATCCCGACGAGGGGGAGTTGCTGTGGTGCTCGTGCCGGAGGTGCTCGTGGTTGGTTTTGATTATGGCGTAGCTGAACGAGTATTTTTGGACGCATTTCGATTGGTTGTGAAGCTTGTTGTCCATGAAGCGACAGGGCTTGTCGACCACCTCCGGTCGACACGACAGCTCGTAGAATCTGTGAAAGTGATCTCGTATAAGTATTTGGAATAATATAAACAAAAAAGTCCAGTCATGCAGCATGACCCCATGAGCGAATTTTTGAAGAAATCTTCGACATTTCAGTCGCTATTGATCGTGTAGAGAATTTTTAGTTTATGATTTAGACAGGGATACTTCCATGAGGGTAGTTCAATCTGCATTTGGACAATGTGTCATGCAAATATTACCGATTTTTACAACTAGCGAACGGCATTATTTCGATTTTTGACTGATTTTTCAACTTTGAAATTTTTGAAAACTTGATAGGTACATACCTATTCTTATAGGAAATTGTACGCTGATTCCGAATATACCACATGTTAGTATGCTGAAAAAATTATTTCGCACAACAAATCGCAAAAAACAGGCTATTTTGAAATTGTTGACTACATTTTTGAAAATTTCAACCCGAAGATGTAATCCGATCATGCTGGCCAACGAACTTGAACTTTCGTTTTGTGTCCTTAACATTTTAAAATTTGTTTGAAGTTTCTAGCACAATTCTAAGGACAGTTATCGTCTGGAATGACACATACATAACATAAATACATACATATATACATACATACATACATACCTACATACATACATACATACATACATACATAAAAAAATGCGTTAAGCTTCAGAATATGATTCAGAATAGCCTGAAACGGATTTCTGCGTAAAATTTTTTCAATAATTCACATTCTACAAATTTTGAGGCGAGAGCAATAGCTTAATTTTCTTCAAAAATTCGCTAAAATTACACATTTCTGTTGGGTCTATCTTGGGTCTATCTTGAGTTGGGTCTAGGGACTTTTTATATGAGGCGTATGAGGGAGAAGAAATTACGCGGTCTTCGAAATATTGACTTAAACTCTTATTGTGACCCATAAGTTTCGGCTGCATGTACGTTATTAAGGACATTTGGAATAATTAATATTAAATATTATTCCTCCTTATTGATTTCTTAGGAACTGAGAATCTTTTGCAGATTCAACTATATACCCAAGGTAAATTTTACCATTTAGATTGGGAGTGGAATTACCTGCCCAGTCAAAATTGTTGTAATTTAAAGTCAAAGTCGATCAAGTTTTGGTTCCGCAATCCGATTCACAATAGGGCAATACTCTTTAAAATGCCAAAATATTGTGAGCAAGATAGAATGTTATTTAGTATTAATTATTCCAAAGCATTCAAAATGTCTCCAAGGACATATATTTTGACGGTCGGTCAAAACATAAGCCGAAACCATGGAACGTCCTAGATCGTCCCATTTCTTTGTTCTCACACAACCCTTGGTGAAACTAATGGATAAGATCGTAGTTTTACTAGTGAAAAATGATAATTAATAAATAAAGGGCTAGACAAAAAATACCACCGTAGAACAGCATGACTTTATACGCAAATGTTAGGTTGGCCCAGCAATTTTTAATTACCTATTTTTATGTTTTATGAATTTGATAAATATTGATATTTAGAGTAGAACACACAGATTTCTACAAAAAATGAGGTTCTGCTTCACAAATTTATCGACAACTTTTGTTTTTGTTTGTTCCTGCACGAATCATTTTGGATACCGATTGCTGATGTTAATATATCATAATATATATATTATATGTATAATATGATTGATATGATTTTATTATATATAGGTACCTATATGATTTATATATAATATAACAAAAAAAAAAAAAAAAAAAAAGAATAAAAAAAAAAAAAAAAAAAAATCAAAGTCGTGACCTCACGAAACTGGTACTGGTCCCGGAGGTTTTCGAGGGTGCTGAATCCGAATCCGAAACCTGTTTTTTACGTAGACGTCTAAATTATGAGGTACAGCACCTTAATTTTTGAAAAAATTACTTAAATTCAAGGATAATTTATGTTCAATTAAAAGGTGATATTTTTGTTGGAAATTTAACGCTGAACACGCCCATACCACATCATAATAATAGGTCTTGAATGCCTTCTTAACGTGTTTTTCGCCTAAAACCTGCTACAAAACGTGGTTTTTCAACCGATTTTTCCACAGCTTATTGTACAAATTACTCCACTTGGCGACCTGAAAAAAATTGTGCTATTCCTTGGACCATTTCTGTGTCTAATGCGACCACCAGCAACTCTGGAGGTGTGATAATTGATTTTTGCGATTTTTCAACAACCGAAAAACGTGTTTTTGCGAATTTCCTACAGAGAAAAAATAAGTTGTGAAAAAACTGAATAAAAACCCATTTTTCGGTACCTAGTTGAAAAATCGCAAAACAATCAATTATCACACCTCCAGAGCTGCTGGTGGTCTCATTCGGCGCAGAAATAGTCCAGGTAATAGCACAATTTTTTACAGGTCGCCAAGTGGTGAAATTTGTATAAAAACTATCAAATAACTGTAGAAAAATTGTCAAAATCAGTAAAAACCACGTTTTTTGGCAGTTTTTTAGGCAAAAGACACGTTAAGGAGGCAGTTCAGACCCATCATATGTGGTATATGCGTGTTTGGTGTTGAATTTCCTGGAATTTGAGTGATTTTTTCAAAAATGCAGATGCCGTACCTCAAAATTTAGACATCTATGTGAAAAACAGTGAAAAACGGGATTTGGAATCACATTCAGCACCCTAGAAAACCCCCAGGACCAGTACCAGTTTCGTGAGGGCACGACTTTGATATTTGTTGTTGTGCAATGTTATCAAAACTTTTCGGGTGTATTAAATACGTAAGGAAATAGAACAAAAATTAAATATCTAGTTATAAAGACACGGTTGTGTACAGATATGAACTTAAAAAGCAAAAGGGCGTTACTGTTAGTGCATTTCATTGATTTTAGGAAGATTGGGAGGATCTGCGACAATTTTATTTTGGTTAAAGGTTAGACCTTTGATGGCCCTCGTGAATGTAACCCCGTCCATTCCAAAGATAGCTGAGAAAGTTTAGAATCACCTTTGTTTCGTCATTTTGTCACTGTAGAGCTCGACGAAGTTGCCGTTCTCGTCTTTGCCGCCGAGGGGCTCAGTCATTTCCGAGATTGAGGGGCAACACTCCACAGGTTGTCCGTCCATTTCTTTGTTAAGCAGGAAGTCGCGTTGCTTAATTTTCATAAAACGTTCTGGCGACTCGTCTTCGTACCTAGACAGAAAAATTATAACGAATGATTAGTCTAATGCAATAAAATAATGAAAGTACAGTTTAGTGACAGACCTACAAAGAAATATTCTAGAAGGAAAATACATCCAAGGCTCTTTCCCAGGTTCGTTCGCGCCCTGATTAGCTTAGGGGCCTCTGCGGCTAGGTTCTTTCCTTAAATTAAGTATAAGATCTGACCTTTACTAGTCCCGCTGCATGAAACAAGAGCTGATATCTAAGTAGGTACAATATCAAGTACAATAGCTAAAATATGCCAAAGTAGATTGGCATTAACTTAGGCCCCAACAATTGAAAATTGTGAGTGAAGTAAAAAAAATCACCTAGGTACCTAAGCTTAACTACTTTAGTCTATCTATAGGTGACTAAAGTTACAATAAACTTGATTTCGAGAAGTGATAATTCCATTGGAATTATATCAACCGATATGATCGTCTTAGTTTACGAGGCGATTTTAGAGAATTTTTTTCGAAAATGAAGGCGATGTGCCTACTAATGAAGTATTGATACCTCAATGCTAAATTTCATATCTTAAATAAATTGCTTCCAAGTCTACCTATAGGTAGCGGAACCATTGTTTTAACTTTCGATAGATTTAAAAGTTGTGGTCTCCACTAAAACCAAACGGCTGTTGTTTTTTTTACAGTGGTAAAATTTCCACTCGCATTTAACGTATTAGACTATTCTAAACAACGTCTCTGTGTGTATATTTGTGTGTGTATGTTCGCAAATCCTTGTAACTAACGTGATTTCCACAATATTCAACGGATTCCTATGAAACTTTCATGGAATGTGCGGCTTATGGTGAAAATGGACCCCTATGAGCTTTGTTGTTCCCAAATGAATAATTCAAACGGCGCATGCGCAAACGTAAATTCCGTTAAGCATCATTTTCTCACGCCCCTGTTACCCGATCTTGCTCAAATTTGGAGGATAGATGAAAGAGGTTAATTAGAGCATTCCCCAGCAATTTCAATATAATCCCATCATTAGTAGCTACTGCGCATGCGCAAATATGTATTCTTTTTTTTCAAACGAGCCTAATTTCAACAGTTTTCATCCGATTTCGATGAAACTTTCAGGGAATGTGCGGGTTAGGCTGTAAATGGCCCACTAATAATTCCATACTTCTCAAATCATCACTTCATTTTGCGTATACGCAAACGTAAATTGCTTCAAGCATTATTTTTTTATGCTCTAGCCGTCCAATCCCTCTCTAATTTGGTGCATAGTTGGGGGGGGACATTGGTTTAATTATTCCGTGTTAATTTCAACATGATTGCTTCATTATTAGCTTCTTTGCATGCACGAAGTATACTCCCAGGAACAAGGTCTAGTTTTATCAGATTTTGATAAAATTTTCTGGGAATTTGTGGGTTACGCTGTAGATTGTTCCCTACCAATTCAGTTTTCTCAAATCATTATTCCATTCTGCGCATGCGCTAACGTAAATCACTTCAAGCATAATTTTTCCGTTTTTTTTTACATCTTTACTGTGAAGCGAAAAATTGCGGGGACTTGGAATTGTAAAAGTGTGAACCCTTCTCGGAGGCACAACGCGCCTTGTTCTGATCCTAAATTACATATGGGATTTAATAATTATTATATACCAATGAAGGGCTATTATATACTGCGTAGAAGGGCTATTTAACATAGAAATAGTAAACCATTGTGTAATAATTTGGAGCGTTGTTTTTTCCCTTAAAATTGGTTGTTAACAATTTCTTCGCACTCAATTTACTCAAATTTCAAAACAATGTAACGTAATATAAAATAATTTAAGAAAATTTGCTCATACGATCATGCTGCAGGACTGGAACTTTTTAAACATGTTTTACCAGTTTTAATTTGCTCTTTTAATGACGATAATTTTTTGTTTGTTGTTGACATTCATTTTTCGTACGGTGGACGGACGGATTTCAAAAAATTTTAGTCGGTTTTTGGAAATTTTATTTCTTGAACCGTCAACCAACAAATTGTTGTTGGGGAAGGGGGGGGGGGGGGGGATTTTGTTGGTCTATTACAAAGGCTGTTTATTGAAAATTAAGTACTTACGACTCAGATAGGGTTTCGTTACTGTTCATAGAGCGGGTTCCCCGTTGCCAGCCCTCAATACAGGCAGCCAGCGACACCACCTGTAACAAAATGCAAAATATAGTCTTGATAATTTTTTGTGCAGAAACGCAATGCAATACTGTACAATATCCAATGCTTTACAATGGTGAATAGTGAGGAAAGGCTCGTACCAAATGTTTTGCTCCTGAATTCAACGTTCCGAAGTGTCGTAAAATTTGTTGTGAAGGTTTGAGTTATATATTGGAAATTTAATTCATTACGGGTGAGACCGCCTCACCAAGGCGGCAAAGGTACTCCCTAAAGTTGTAGAAAAGAAAGAAAAATAGTAAAAATCGATTCCAAGAAATAGTATCTAATTAGCTACCTCCCAAAGTAAAGGGGGATCAGGATAATTTTGGGTGAGTTCTTTCCCCCTCTACATCTAGATTTTTTTTTCTTTTTCAAAATCACCTAGCGACCGTAATATTGGTCATACAGACATCCGATTAAACACTAAAAACGACTGCCAAGTTGTGTGTGGCACATAGTACCTCGTATCCGTAGCATGAATGTATAGATCAATAAAAGATTTCACGGAGAGCTCCTTTGGAGTTTGAGCACAAACGTTCAATTATAGGTAATGAGAAGATGATGCTTGATAAGATGTTACGGATATTACGTTTGCGCATGCGCGAAAGCTTCTTTTCAGTCTGGAGCGATGGAGTTCAATGGGGACTCTACAGTCTAAACCGTTCATTCTCTGAAATTCCTATCGAAATCAGATTGATGAAAACTGCAGTGATATGCTCGTTGCAAGGATTTAAGATTTCCGCATGCGCAACAGTTACTAATGGTACGATCGTGATGAGACTTATATGGTTTATCAAATCGTCATTTCCAAACTACCATATGAGCGAGATCGGACAATTAGGCTACGAGAAAATGATGATTGATGGATTTAACGTTTGAGCATGCTCAGTGAAAACTAGAAATTTCTGAGTGATGACGAAGATGGAAACTTTAGAAGTTATGCTTGCTGAAAGGTATCCATTCGTGCATGCGCAGCAGCTACTAATGACACGGCCGTGATGCAATTGATACGAGAAGATTAAATCGTCTCTTCCTAACTAACCTCTAAATTTGAGCAATACCTATCGGACGATTAGAATGTGAGAAAATGATGACGAATGGAATTGACGTTTGCACCTGCGCAGAGTGAAATATTGATTTGTCAGCAATGATAATGGACTGATGATGGACCATCTACACAGCATATTCTATGAACATTTCGTCACAATCGGATGAAAACTGTAGTTGTTTAACGTGTTGCAAGGAATTGCAATAGTGATCAGGAAAGAGTCCTTTGTTTCAATCGTGCCCCAGAGTCTAGCTGTCAAATTTCGACTTTCTAGAGCGAAAAGGAGAGAATTTAGCTAGCCCAGCTGATCAGTACGGGGCCCATAATTTCAATCGTCTCTTAATCATTTCCACGAAAAATAACTTTGTTTGATCGTTGTTCGTTAACTTGTTATTGTTTGTAACTGATGATGACCTAACCGTTGAAATCGATTTAACATTGCAGCTCTTCATTTTTCGTGGAAGAAAACGTTATTCACTAACTTCCGTTTCGAAATGGGTTTCCACAATTTCATGACGAGTGATTTAGTTCATACTTATTACGCTTTTAGTTCTCAGCGTTTTCTTATCAAGATTTTAAAAGGCGACGGATTCTCCGGAGTTGATGTCACACAATGACACTCCGATTAATTAACTGGCCAACGGCATGAGGAATGTTAGCTGAAGCTTCCTTTAATCGTTCTTGATTTGTATTTAGTGCAAAGATGGATGCAACGCGCTCATCTCTGCGTATTAAGGATTACTGTCTCATAATATGACACTACGACAGCATATAAGAAGTCAAGGGAAGTGTGAAGTGGAGGATTCTCCACGAACTCTTCAAAGGAATAAATACATTATTTAAATTATTAGCTCTCAGATCAGAGGCTTTAAATCGGAGTTGGGCCTTAGATCCGTTAAATTGGAGTAGGTGCCAAGTCGGTTACTTTTGTAATCGTGCAGATAAGTAATTGATTTCAAATCTAGTCAAATTTCCAAATTCTACAATTACAAATATATTGCCATATAATGCATGCATTGCAAAGACGTCCCAATGTTTGGGCTGTATATGATCTTGAGGAGGATGGCGAATAGATCAAGGTTTTACTGCATTTTACCCTCTCCATTATAATCTAAAATGAATGCAACAAGAACCCCATCCTCCCCATGACCAAAATAAAGTGTATAACGTATAAGATATATATCCTTTGATTATGAGTTGAAAGTTTTTATACTACCGCACATTGTGTGATAGGGGATGCTTGTCAAGTTTTTATATCCAATCAGTTTCGTATCTTTCTTTGCTAAGCCTGGTAGCTCATTAAAATTGTTGTACACTCATTAATAGATTTTGTAAATTAATTAATAGATTTTGACCGCTAATGGTGAAACGAGATGCCAACTTTAGTTGGTTTGTAGCACCACTCCTCGTTGGTCCGCCCGACCGAAAGAACAATTCACCCTTCTGAATGTCCTTAAAAGTTTTTATTAGGGTAAGCCTTTTGATTTTGGCCAATTAACTCGGAAGAATGTATCTTAGTTTTGCTTCTTCATTCCTCTTCAATGATGTGGATAGTCAGGAACACCTGCAGAGTTCAACAAGATCTAAGCGTTCAACAAGAGGGCTCAACGTCTTCATGGGACCACAGATGGAGCAGAGCTAGTCAGATCTCGAAACGACAAAGCTAGTACTGCATGGCTTAGAAATCCCTCCTCAAAACTGAAGGGATGGAGATAATTGGGTTAAGTGAAAGTCCATTCTGGATCCCTGCCTACAACTAGGGGGCGACGCATAGGAACTAATCACCTTTGTAGAATGGGAAAATATTTTTGCCCTCCAAAATCAAAATTTCCACTTGCTTTTTGAGTTTCTGAGCTTGCTGAACAATTTTGGTTTCGTGTCTGTCTGTTTGTGGTAAATTCTTGTCACGCCCAAAACTATACCAAGTTTAAGTCCAAATCTGATGAAATTTTCAGGGATTGTGAGGATAGACTTCTAGACGGTCCCTTATAATTTTCAATACGTGAATTTCTCATTACGTTGATTTCTCATTCTCTGTGTTCCGATTTCGTTTAAATCCGGCAGGTAGTGGGGCATAATATGTCCTATGAAAATGCCCTATAAATTATATCGCGATTGGTAGAGTAGTAACCATTGCGTATGCCCGAAACTAATATCGATTGACACAGGCAAAACTCCGAGTCTAATAGAACGATTTTGATGAAATTTTCAGGGAATGTGAGGGATAGCTCCTAGACGGTCACCAATAATTTTCATCATCGTCACATAAATAGTAGTCTGTGCGCATGCGTAAAAGTTAATTTATTATAACGTGGATTTCTCATAGTCTATTAGTCCGATTTCGTTCGAACTCGAGGAGTAGATGAGCATATGTTCCAGGAAAATTTTCTATGAATTATATCGTGATTGGTGGAGTAATAACTATAGCGCATGTGAGAAACTTAAATTGATTGACACAATCAATGGGCAGTGAGGTTTAGCTCCTTGACGTTCGCCTATAAATTTCATTTCCGTTGGATTAATAGAAGTCTATGCGCATGCGCAAACGTTAATTAATTTCTTATACCGTCGGCTTATTAATCATTTCGACTCGTACTTTGTTCTTCAACTAATTCTTATGTGACCATGTTACAATATGTAAGGAAGCTACACTGCCCACCCAACTTGACAGACTTTTTTTTCTTTTTCTTCTAACAGTGTCTGACGTACCAACTTCTGTTGTACGAAACTGGATTCCACTAATGTGAAATCGCACTACTAATTTTGTTGTGCTAGGACTCTTGTGAATTTTTTTGTTTAATTGTCAAAGACATGGCTCGTGTTCCAAGTTGCCGTCCACAGTGGTGGCGGAAGCCGAAAATGTCGTCCCCTTGATTTTATTGTTCCCGGGCACGTAGTCCTTTTGCACCCGGCGGATCCCGAAGAAGGTTGTTGGTAATTGGTTTCGAAGTGTGAACCCGAGTGTAAGTGGCGAGATGGCTATCAGCCCATGCAACTGGTCGTTTCTTTAAGGTCCCTTCCCGTCTCGATGTTACGAAATTGAGACATACAAATTATGTGGTTGGCTATAGTATTTGGTGGTGCATGCAACATAACGGTAGTAATTTAAAAACTGCAAATTTCACGCCTATTACGCAGGTTAGCGACATTTCCGAGATTAAATTTGTGGTATCTTGAGATTCGCCTCGTTGAAATCTACTATTCTCTTACAATCGCTACTCAATTTATGATGAATTTAAGGTAAGCAAAAATCATTATATTGTGGTCTTCGAATCTGAACTTACTTGAAGTGAGCGTCATCGTACGTATTTTACGAACTCAGGGAAGCGACAATAGTTAGGTAGCGAATTGCGATCAAACCACTATATTGGCATTCATTTTTGGCAGTCAACTACCTATCGCAAAATGCACCATTCTACACAATAGACCAAAACTCGTTTCGGGCCACACAAGGAGGCCTCCACCCCCTTGACTCGACTCCCCGGATGCAGGTTACTTGAAGAATTGCGTCTTAAATCATTGAAACATGCACATGCTTTAACCAGATGGTGAATTATTCGCTGACTTCTGATTTCCTAAAAGCTGATTTTATAAATGCTGATTTTTTGAATGCAGGTTAAAATGTAACTTGTGGGTAAAAGTGTAAATCTTGCCATAGGACCTCGTTATTCAATCGCGTTCTTCTCCGTTTGTCAATTGAGGAGCTGACATGGGAAAGCAGTTAAGTCCAAAAATCGAAAGACAATTTTTTTTTTCGTCGAAGTGCAAGTAAACAGTCACGCCAACGGCGTGGGAAAAGCCTTTGGCCCTCCAGTCCTTGCTAGATCGCACTGCAAAAAAATGTGTGACCTTTGAATGGAAAAGAGATTATTTCCAACAAATCAGTTCAGAGGGAGTTCCTATGAAATTTGATTTTTGGACTTGACTGCTTTTCCATGTCAGCTCCTTAATTGCTGTTTCCATTACTGGAGGCAGTTGACGAAGATCTCAACAGAATACTAGATCAAAACCTCCGAACGGTTGGCTAAATTCCATATTAATATGCTGAAGCCGTGAATTGGGAATATCCAGGATGAAACCGGTCATTTCATTCTTCTATTGACGTGTCAGAGAGAACCCACATCAAATTTCAACTTCTTGGAGGGTACTAAGAGAATAGAGATACTAGAGAGAAAAGATGAAGCCCGTTATTTCATTCGCCTCTTGATGTCCCAAACAGGCTCCCAGACGTTTCTTAGCGCCGTCTTGTTTCTTATCAATCAATCAATAAATTAAGTATATAAAAATATAGTATTTTTGTTACGACAAAACCCGTCCACTAGACGTCTGAGTGAGATCAGTGGGTTCGGCTTTATTAGGGTTGCCAGATCTACTTTAATTTAAACTATCCTACTTTATTTTTGTTCAAAATACTGTATACTTTATAACAAATTTAAAGCAGACCAAAATACTTTATATTTGAAACGAAGAAGAAAAGTTCAGCCCCCGCACCTACTTACTAGTCAAGGACAAGGTCTAATTTACTTTTTTATCAAGTATAAAGATTTCTTTCAAATTGTCAATTTTCAAAGTTTTTCTGAATTTTAAATTTCCACAGCTCTTTTCCGAATTTTTAATATTTTATAGGTACAGTGTTTCAGAGAAAGAAAGAGGGACTGAATGAATGTAACTTTTCGAGTTCCTACAAAGTTCCTATCGCCTTAGTCCTTACGTGCCCAATAGATGCACGAGATATTTTTTTAGTGAGAACGAGATTGAAAATGATGTTCCTAATTACATTTATGTATGTAACACAACCTTACTGAAATATGGACTCGTTAAGATTGAAATGTCTAGTAATGTTTTCTTTGGAATAAAAACTTTGTGACCTACGTACAGTAAAAATATTACTATCCACGGTTCTTTTTTAATTCCTCAAACCGAACTTTCTTATTTTCAGTAATCTGACACATTCAAGTCCTTGTGTGCAGATGCTGAATGAAAAATACCTTAGTGTGTAAGTCGAGAACGTTAACTTTAATCTATACTTTAACTTTCATTGAAATACTTTACTTTTCTTTCGTTGCAGCCAGGATATACTTTATATGATCCGAAAAAATCTGGCAACCCTCTTCGGCAGTGATAGTTTCGAGTGAGTTTTAAATAATTGTAGAATAACTGTCATTTTAGCGAATTTTCTTAGAAATGAAGCTATTGCAACAAAAATTTTAAAATAAAAATTTCAAAAACTTTCTTCATCGAAATCTGTTTTGAGGTATTCTGAAATGATTCCTGGCCATGTGTCATTCCAGACGATTATTTCGATAGAATTGAGATAAAAACTTCGTTCTTTCGCCAAAAAATCAAGCATTTCAAAAGAAAGGATGAGCTCGTTGGAAACAATTTTTGAGCACATTAAATTGGCCAAATTTCGAAAAATGTACCCAAAAAATCACTAAAAATGGCTAAAAACGGCCAAAAATCGTTAAATTTCTATTTTTTGCAGAATTTTAGTCAAAACTAAATTTTCAACGATTAACTAGTTGCTCGACGTACTTAAATGTCATTAAAATTTGCTATCTATAAAAACTTTAAAAATCAAAAATCCCTTTTAATCAGTGGAATTTTATTTAGAATAAATTTTGCTATAAAATTGGTTTCATTTCTTCAACTAAAATTGCTCCAATTTCAATGAAATTTTACTACAGTACGATAGATAATGAAAATTCGCTCATACGATCATCTGCATGACTGGAACTTTTACATTTCCTTTTGACGAAGGAAGTTCGGATGTAAAAATACGAACTACTATAACGTAAAATATTTTATGAAAAAGGACTCACCGCGATGAAGATGATGTTGTTGGCTATGCGCATAGTCTCAGCGCTCGCTCATGTCGTCTTGGCCCCTGAAACAATAAGAAAGTGAATGAGAGAGATTTCGGAAACTTTGTTTATTCATTGAGAAGGCAAGACGGTAGTGCGCCAGTGTCTTTGAATCGACCATTCATTCGGCCAATTTACTTTGTTTTATCTTGAATGTTGAAAACAAAAGCTATTTATACAATTAGGTGCGTTTTTACGTGGGGACTTGATCAATTTGTGTTCTCAGTATTAGCTGCTCAGAGAAGTTTATCTTTTCTCTGACCTAATCTTAGATTCGGACAGATGAATGAAATTACCTCCCTCAGTTGGGGAACTGGTGTTGTCTTATTTCTTTTTAGGAAATTTTCATGGGGAATAGGGCGAACGAAAACTGAATATGGTCTATTGTAATTAGCTGAAGTTCAGCCTTGTCCTGCTTGTGGAAGTCGCTTTGCGATTCACTGTCGTGTTGATGATTTTTAAATAAATTTCATCGCTTCAGCTCTCGTAGAGCGCGAACGATTGGTCATACAGTGTTCTGGGTGGTCTCATGCGATTTGTTAAAAATAATTTCATCTAAATCAATTGAATATATGCCCAACTGCCTACCGAATTTGAACGAAATCGGGTCAACAGATGTTATGAAATCAACGTTATAAGAAATTAACGTTTGCGCATGCGCACTATTTATCCAAATGCAATGAAATTTGTAGGGGACTGTCAAGAATCTAACCCGCTCAATCCTAGTAAATTTTATCAAAATCATTCCATTACACTCGGAGTTTTTCCTGTGTCAATCAATATTAGTTTCGCGCATGCGCAATGGTTATTACTCCACCAATTGCAATATAATTTATAGGGAAAATATCTAGAGCATGTACCCAACTGCCAACCAAATCGGAACGAAATCAGACCGACAGATGAGAAATCGAGGTTATGAGAAATTAAAGTTTGCGCAAGCGTTCAGGCTAATGTTGATATGACGGCATTGCATAGGGGACCGTCTAGGAGCTAACCCACACAATCCCTAAAAATTTCATCGAAAACGGGCTGAAACTTGGTATAGTTTCGGGCGTGACAAGGATTTACCACAGACAGGCAGACACGGAACCAAAATTGATCAGCAAGCTATTTTTAACGCAAAAAGCAAATGAAAATTTTGATTTTGGAGGACAAACTTTTTTTGAATTCTATTGCGAACACAATGTTTCCCTACCTTCGGTAGTGAGGAAGCAAAACTACCTTTTTATTTCAAAATTGTTTGAGATTACTTTTTTTAAATTAGCAACCCATAAATCCCATCTTGGGACTGAATGGACGTATTATCGAGATATTATGCACATTCCCTGTCTATATATGATTTTCAACCCATAGTTCATTAACTTTGGCCCCGCAGTTTTGGATTATTTTAAATTCGTGTTTTGAGTTCAACGCATATTGGAAACAAAATTAACAAATTTAGCGGGGGAGTCAAACAATTTTTTTTGGTCGAATACAAAGGTTCATATTTTCAAATAATAAACCACAATTGTAGGAAGGAAAAGTTTGAATAACTTTATAGTTTTACGAATATTCGACTATAAATCAATTCCTCAAGCTTCATATAGATAGTGGAAGTGTTAGGCTTCCAACAAGATGCCTTGCCAAGAAAGAAACCGCTTGGAGCCTTTCCGCAATTCTGGTGGAATGTGAGAGTGTCTCTTGACAGAATTAATCTAAGGATTTACGTTCGCCGAACTATTATTTGCGAGTAAAATGCTAAAAAGCTGTTCTGAGGAATTATCCTAGTTTCACATGAATATCATCTGATCTCGAGGCTGACTCTTTAGATAAGCTGAAGTTATTGGCAGGAGTGACAGTAAAGTATGAGAATAGGAGGGGCTATCGGGCTGAGAGTGAAGTGTCGCATTTCAGAATGGATTGAGCACATTGAAAGGAGCGCAGGGATATTTGTATGAAAACGCTCGAATTATGGTATTAAGATTGGCAAGTTGTGACTCCACTTGTTGATATTATCCATACCTAGATTTTTCTTTGATCACATGTTATGGATGAAATTATATTATTCTGTTCTTGGTTGTTGAACCTAAATGTTCTTATTTCAATATAATTTCCAATCACAGCAAATTTTAATAGGTTATGAGAGCCAGACTCGCTTGATATCTGCTAGGTACAATCTAAGTGAACTTTTGTTGTTGTGAATTTGTTTTTGTGAAACGAGTAGGCAAATTTTGTTCGAGATGTCAACGTCATCATCGATTCGCATTGACCAACTCGGCAGGAACAATTATCCTAAGTTCAAGGGTGACTTAAACCCCACTCATCTCGCATGATTCTTCTGGATAAATCGAGAGCTTTCGAACGAATGGTCAACGAATTTTGTGGGATGAAAAATTACGAAGTACCATTTCTCTAGCAACGACTCGGTTGTTAGCGGAAATCACCAGTAAATTGTCGCAACACATTTTCGTTACACAAAAACGCAACAAATTTTCGTTAACACAAAACGTTTCGTTTTCGGTTGGAGATGCCAAGGCTAAAACACATTCTGTGTTAATATTGCTCTTAGCTTCAGTTGTATCAGTTATAGTTGGTCAGAATTCACTGCGTCTGATCTGTGAGTAATTATTGCCGATTCTGGAATTCGACATGGCATTTTGCAAACGACGCAGAGAAACCAACCAGCAGATGTGACAGGCCGTTAGCAGGAGACCACCATGAAACACATACAGTGCTGACACATACAGACTTTACGATTCTCTTTAGCCCAAATATTGCATTCAATGAAAACACGCACAAGAGGGTACTTGCGTGAGGGGTATTTCACGTTCCGACGTCCAAATCCTCTTTGGTCAGACCCATTGAAAAAAATATCCGTGTTCACGCTCAAGGTTCAGTGAGCAAATTGATTCATTTCGCTTCTTGAGTCGGCAGCTGGAAGAGTACTTATTGGATTCCCCGCAGTCGTTCGCATGATTAGTTTCGGCGACTCGTGGACGTGTTCACGGTTTAAAAAGGATGTTGGCGACCCTCATTTCACGCTGCGGACCCGTTCCATTATTTCTCGTATCAATATTCATCGCGAAAAATCTATTGTACCCATCTATTTGTTATTCCATTCGAGCTGAATGAATCACGAAATTCGCTTGGATGGGTAGAGTAGGATCGATAAATAGTAAAGAACAAATTAAGAACAAAAATCCATCACGAACCACGAGACACAGCGATGCATAACTTAAATGTATACTTACCTATCGAAATTACCGGTTATTGTTCTTCGCTGCATTCTACGTTGATCAATCAATGGCGTGAGAGGTATATTCATCAGTCTTTTAGTTACGTATATGTGTAGCGCTGCTGCCAGCTCAATTGGTCTGCTCGCTCTTACGATGAGTCTGATGATATGTACTATAACTCCTCGAAATCGCCTTAGTTTCATCATCAAAAATCCCTCTTTATATTCTTCATGTACTGTACAATAAACTAAACAGGGATCTTAAATCCTCATCTACAAGCTCGAAGCTCCAATAGTTTTTGGTTATTTTGATTTTGATGAATTTTCCAGAATTGAGTTTGATTTTGAAAAGTATCTATGTTTGTTAGTTTAGCTTCATGTTGTATTTTCCCCACATTTTTGACTGATTCCGTTTGGTTTTTTCTTTCTTTTTTTATTGAATCCACCAGGAAACCTTACAAACAAATGAATTATGTACGTGTTTTGGAATATCGAAAATCATGCAAATTTGCCAACAGAAACAATATTATTTATTTTTCTCCAAATTTAGACCTAAAAAACTATTCTTTGTTATTTGAACGTTAATGGACTACTTTGCGACCCTAACATGTAGGTATATTCAGAATCAGTGTGAAATTTCTTATACGAATCCGTCATGAATAACATTTTTTTCAACTCGACCCCAATATCGAAGCACTGTGTGGCGTCCTACATTGTGACTCTTGACCCGTCGCCTCGGGCTTTAGCCTTTACACAAGCAATTATAATTCTCCCCATTATTTTATTCATTTGATTGATAGATTGATAAAGACGATGAGGGGATGAAATTAAATAGGACGTCAAGGTCATGAGAAGAATGAGCATGGACTCTAGTAATTACGCAATAAATAATTGAAAGATCTGCAATTCTATTCATTTACGACTACGTTTGATAATTTTTATAATCTTTTGGATAATTTTAAAATATAATTACAAAATCAGTACAAACCTAGCACAAACGATTTTTTTTTAAATTTGCTTTGGCTTTATGTTCTATTATGAACCTTTTTAATTGACTAAAGAAGACTAATTTTAAACCCCCCCCCCCCCCCAAATTTCATAGTTTATATTTCAAGATGCATGAGAAAAACCCATTCCCGGAGCTTATCTTCCAAACTTGTAGAAGAAGAAACTAGGGTCAGAAATCACGTCTTATGGGTTAAGTTGAAACTGAGTTCTCTGCGACACATTCGATCAACTCTGAAGGGTAGAATTGAAGGGATGAAATTTTAAAAATTTGAGATCTCGAAAACTTTTGAAAAAATTGTAGTATTTTTGTGTTTATTGATGATAGAGATCCTATTGATTGAGATTGCAGTTACTTCACTGAATCGAATGAACCCACTTGGGCTGTGGTCCATCCGCTCGCTGTCCCTAAGAAATATTTACTATTTCATAATAAACCAAAAATGTATGCTACAAGCTTGCTGCTATGATAGTAATGAGCATCGTCGATTGGTAGGTGCTTACATTTTATGAAAATTTTGCGAGAAAAAATTTTCAACATAGTTATTACATGTAACTTATTAGTTACGTATGAAAGTAAGCTACAATAAAATTTGGTTTTTGAGAGGTTTTATTTTTATTTGTCGTAAGTACATTGTCAGAACCGACGGATTTTTATTGTGTTGATCCTTTTTAGCAAAAGACATTAGGGTGAAACGTTCTGTAGATGATAAACATTATTATCGAAAATTCCAATATCCTAACGCCTGTAAAGCTGAAGTCGAGCATCATGCAATATGTTGGAGAGAGAAACTTTTTTCTTCAATTTTCTGAAACAAATCGTTTAAAGGAAACCTATAAAGCTTCGCCTCGAGGTAAATAAATTACGTAATGTGGCTCATTAGTAAAACTTGAGTTGGTGGATGTATTCTTTCCTGAATAAATCTCCTTCCATCAGGTCTTCGCTCTTCTTCCGAAACATTTCGGGGTTCGAAAAAATTCTCTTCGGATCGAAAAGTCTCTTTGAGCACCCGCTAACAACAGATGTATCTATTCAAATCAACCTGCTCTCAGGGTTACAAGACCCCGAACAAAACTGTTCATTCACCAACCAGCCTCGATACCCAACCGATATCGGATCTCTGATACTTACCCCAACCCCCTCTTATACCCTAAACATCATAACAAATGACTTAATCAACGGTGTCGAATCATGAGGTGTTAAATCAAAGAGGAGATCGGTGAAGGCGAGAAGAAACACCGGCGCTTGTACCGGGAAGAACATCTCCCGCCGTCGGCCACAATTAAATAGTTATCCTTCAATCCTCCTTAATTACTGTTATCTGGGTAGTCTACGGCTCTCCCGTCTATCTATATATTTGAGTTCATATTCGATCGTGACGCCGTGAGCCTCCTGGAGACTTCCAAGGGGAGAATCCTTCTATTAAAAGGTCCCAGTTGGTTTACAATCTGTACTCATTTACGTTCCTAAATATATTAAAAAGCAATATGACTAAATAAACATATTGATAAGTAATACATGCATTACAGGGACGTCCCCATGAATGGATTATATATCATTTTGGTGAGAGTTAAAAGAAGAAAAAAACAAAAATATCATGACTTCTCGGACTTCCCCTCTCCATTAACTCCCTCCACCGACAGCAAATTCCTATAATAAAACTTCCAGTATGAAATTTGAAACTCCTGACATATTTTCCAAAATTAGACCAAATTCATAATTGAATTTAAAAAATGATCACGAAAATGTGACGAGAATAGTTAAAACATCATGATTTATTGCTATTACCCTCTCCATTCACCCTCTTCAATAATGAAATTTGAAACTCCTGATATGCATTCCAAAACTAGACCGAATTCCTAGTTGAACAAAAAAAGAATCAGGAAAATCTGACGATATTAGTTAAAACATCATGATTTATAACGATTTTCTATAATGAAATAGGAAATCCCTGCTAAATGATCCAAAACTAGACCGAATTCATAGTTGAACAAAAAAGCAATCACGGAAATTGGCCTATATTGTTAAAACATCATGATTCATCAGTATTACCCCCCGCTTCACCCCCTTCCATGATGAAATTTAAAACTCCTAACATACGTTTCGAAACTCAAATTGCTAATGGAACCAAATAAGAATCACGAAAATCAGTTGAGAATTATAGCCCGCGTGGCGTCAACAAAATTTGTCAAAAAAAAAAAGAAAAGTTTTTTAAACTTTATCCCCTTCATTCCCCCTTTTTTATCAAGGAATTCAAAATTTCCGAGGTTTGCTGCACATCTACGAGTAGATTAAAATTAGAATCGAATAAAGAAAGAATCTCAACAATCGATTGCTGTGAAGTTGAAAATGCAATTTTTTGAATTTCTCAATGGTGATAATCTCCGGTTATAAATGTGAGGCAAGCAAAGAAATTGCTTGAGAATTGAAACTAATTCTAAATAATATTCTGCAATTCAGAATATGGACTTTTAGCTTTTCTGTTGCAATTTTTAGCGATTTTTCATCAAATATTAATGAAATTTAAGGATTTTCCAACATGATTTTGAGCACACATTTTAAAATGTTCTATTTCATCGTCGATAAACTTCTTTTGTCTAAAATCCTGCTAAAAATATAAATTAAACAGTTTTTAGATGTTTTTAGCGGTTTTTAAAGCAATTTGAGCTCAAAATGTGTTGGGAAGCAAACTTATCATTTTATTTGGACCGTTTTTTTGTGTGTGCAAGAACGGAATTTTTATATCCCACCCTCCCCTATATGTATACACATGCGAACAAGCGTTAAACCCAAGGGTTCGTTTCAGAACGCCTCAAAACGGATTACAACGAAGACAATTTTTATTTTAAATTTTTTTTGAGCCATTGCAACATCATGCAAATGCATCATTTTGTACGAAAATTCGCTAACAATGTTTCCGCTACCTTGGAACCAAGGCATGCAAAGCGATCAAATTAATGTTCATTGCTCCTCCTCTAAAAACACCCTGCAACGTTGTCCCACTCGCATATTTAATTAAGTATTAGTAATTTATAATGAAGAAAGAAAGTAATTTATAAACCTGTATATTGTGAACACTGTAAAAATGTCTAAGAGGAACTTGATGATGAAACCAAATTATGCACTTACTTCTCGTCTAAAAATCCCTCGAGGTAGGAAGATGTTTGGAATCTTTGGAATACATCGCTATGGATCAAAGTCTATTCCAGGTTGTATTTAAATCTTATCTCTTACTTTCAGTCATAATGATTCTGTGTTTATGGTCGCTATTAGTAAAAGTATTTAGTAAGAGTGACGAAACGATCCAAAAGGACGGCGCCTTGGAGGGTTGGAGAAATTCTGTGCGGCGACCACCCGTGTCAGCGGTGGTTGCATGTTTCCGAAGAAGAAATTACATGACCACGTTCGAACGGCGGATCAGCTCGTCTAAATTCCGTATTTATCTCCCACCTACCGCTGGGAGGTGTCTTCTTTGTGATGAAGCCCGTCATTATAAATCCAGTTGCTGCCCGCCTTTCTCACACCTCTGCAAAGGAAATTATCCCGTGAGATGTCTCACTCAGCTCTACAATAATTACTAGACGCCGATAGGTTATATTTAAGTATGGTTTTAGCGTTATCGTTGCCACCTGATGGTTACGACGACCAAAGGTATGATGTTTGATTGACTGCTACTCGCACTGACCTACATAACCTTCGTGTTGCTCGTTCTTGCTTTTACCACTAAAAGTGGACTATTGTAGAACAATCGGTCAGTTTAATATAAAAAAATATTTTACTATATGATACTGTATATTGATTTTATATAAAGGGTCTCCCAAAAATAACCCCCCCTCCCTAACTTTTTTCCACAGTTTTTGAGACATCGAAGTGAAACATGGAGAGCGTTTTTGGGGTTTCTGATACCGAGTTTTAAGCAAATAAAAATCAGAAAATATCCATACGTTTTTGAACTACCGAAATGAGGGAGAGGGGGGGGGGGGGGGGGTGGATTTTTCTTTTTTTTTTGTTGTTGTTGACATTTTATGTCTTTACTATGGCACATACCTAACTCAAAAAGTGTGACGAAGAAAGCGTTATAAAAATTTTTTAATGATATTCACGTACAACCGATTCGTTGCTACGGAACTTTAACTTCGCCAGTTATCATCGTACAGAAGTCGTTCACCACTCGTTGGATAGCTCTCGATTTACCTAACCATATTACGTTAACCACTGCGAAAAGCGTGGTCGACAAGCTGAGGTATGAGCGTAATTGTTTACACACAGGTGATCATTCTCTCTAATTTATATTGTGAACACGATTGCAAGCTTTATATAAGTAAAGACATAATTTTAAGACCAAACAACCGATAAACGAATTATCTCTTGGAGATGTACGAAATATATGTAAATAAATAAACATTTTTATTGTAATTTTGTGTTTCTCAATTTATTATTTTAAAACAAAAATTAAAAAAAAAAAAAAAAAAAAAAGTACGAGGTACGTGGTACGTGGTGTGGGTGCGGGAGGGGGCGCAAAGACATAAAATATCCCTCGTGGTTGCGTACTTGTACGAAAGCTGTACCCACCGTTTGTGTTTTTATTTTTAAATTGGCTTCGGAAAATCCATTTAGCCGTTACAATAGTCGCAAAGTTGAGTTACAAAATATTAAATTCAAAAGGACACTTCAATTTCCGTGAGAAAATCATTGATTTTGGTATACAGTTCCAAGTTTTCTTGAGCAACGAGGGTGTCCGAATTGAAGGGTGAAATGACGCCCTGTGGGAGGGATGCAAGAAAAACACGTCTGTCGTCGTCACTCCCACGCAGTGAGGGCAATCAGAGGAAGTTTGTGAATCGAAAAGGTGTTTGCATGTTTCAATGGTTATTAATTTATTAATCTTCAGTTATTATTTCTACTATGGCAACATGACTTTTCATGATTGCATTGTGACGAAGTTTCAAACAATTACATTTATTTGCTTCTGATATCTCGCTTGGTTAATAAATTAATGTTTGGTATTCTAATATCCAATTTTTTCTTAATTTTTTGCCGAGTGACACTTCATTTCAAAAATTTTTAGCGCTGAACGCGACTCACGATGGTGAAACCAGAATAATATCAGTTTTATTGTGAGTTTTTATTTTGCCTTTCCACCTAATATTCTTGATAAAAGTTTGAAATTCACTAGAAAAAGCTGCCCCAAAATCGCTCAAAATTGGATGTTATTTGTTATGTTGTGTTGTCTCACGTCTTTTCTTCTGAGTGGAATTAAGCTTTAATCAGTTTAACCAAAATTATAATGGAATACAAATTAAAGAAACTTTGCGTACCTATCTTCAGGCGAAACACCGCAACTTTACCCTTACGAAAGAGAAAATTAAGATGACAATTGTAAGCAATATTGGACACATTTAAAACGAATTACTATTCGTCTTCGTTGGATATACAGTGCTGTGTACTAACGACGAACGAACCCACTTGTAGAATTAAGAGCTTTTGGACGAAATAAGATGATTTAGTGGCAAATTTCATTCTATCAGGGCTATAACCATCGTCAGAATCATACGGAGACTTTTCTAATCAATTCATAATGCTACCTACCAAGTATTGTACATACTTACTGGCATTATACCCCCAACACGTTTACCATAGATGCCTATTTTTTCTCTAGGACAAAGGGATGTTCAATTCGCAGTTTTATCGACTGATTCGCATTTACTGGGATTCATTTTTTTAAATGTAATATGAAGATTCTTTATCATTACAAGGTATCAGCCTAGGAAGTGAAAATTTACTACTTGATTGAGACAGGAAAAAAAATACCAACCAGACTCTGTCTCTCCATAAATCAGGTTGATGTCGGTAAGAAAAATGTTATTAGGGCCCCTTAGAAGGCGAAGAAGGAGTGGCGGATCTTAGATTGGAACAGTATAACTACAAGGAATCAAAGCGAGACAATAAATCCGATCTGTCGAAGAATGTAGAAGAATACTAGTCGTTTCTACGATAACTCCGGCAACGGGAAGAATAGTGCTAAGGTGTAGGTCTGGTAGAAGTTAAGGAAGTTGCAGTGATATGAACGAAGGGGTAGGGCGAGGGAGGCAATACATAAATGTGGCGAGTCGGGTAGATACAGCTGACAGGTCTCCGGCCGGTTCGGCTCCCTTCTACAGCCTCTACGTGATGGACGTCCTTCGTTATACCGCGCAACTAGCTATGTATTGAATTGAGTTAGAAATTATTTTCATGTCCGAAATAATGGTGTAAGGTGAAAAGATATGGAGTGTAGTGACAAAACGTAAGGTTTAAAACCTGAACATTAAAAAGTCCAGTCATGCAGCATGACCCCATGAGCGAATTTTTGAAGAAATCTTCGACATTTCAGACGCTATTGATCGTGTAGAGAAATTTTAGTTTATGATTTTGATAGACAAACATGGAATCAAATTATTAAAAATAATTAGGAGGTACTCATACTGTTTTCTAAGCCACAGTCAGTATTAAAGCTACATCAAGTCCTAAAACAGTTGAGCGTAAAACATTAAAGAAAAGCGACCGAAAGAATCGGAGGATGGAATATTTCACGGAGTAAACTCATCAGTTGTGATTACATTTTTTTTTTTTTTAACAAGCACCTACTACCTACGTTTTAAACAGCATGGTTCTAGGATTGGTTATACAGGGATACTTCCATAAGAGTAGTTCAATCTGAATTTGGACAATGTTTCATGCGAATATTACCGATTTTTACAACTAGCGAACGGCATTATTTCGATTTTAGACTGATTTTTCAACTTTGAAATTTTTAAAAACTTGATACATATTCTTATAGGAAATTTTACGCTGATTCCGAATATACCACATGTTAGTATGCTGAAAAAATTATTTCGCACAACAAATCGCAAAAAACAGGCTATTTTGAAATTTTTGACTACATTTTTGAAAATTTCAACCCGAAGATGTAATCCGATAATGCTGGCCAACGAACTTGAACTTTCGTTTTGTGTCCTTAACATTTTAAAATTTGTTTGAAGTTTCTAGCACAATTCTACGGACAGTTATCGTCTGGAATGACACATACATACATACATACATATATACATACATACATTTAAAAAAATGCGTTAAACTTCAGAATATGATTCAGAATAGCCTGAAACGGATTTCTGCATAAAATTTTTTCAAAAATTCACATTCTACAAATTTTGAGGCGAGAGCAATAGCTTAATTTTCTTTAAAATTCGATAAAAAGAAATAAATATAGATTCAAGGTGAAATTGATCTCTTGGAATACAAGCACTAAATTCCGAAATATGTCAGATTTTAGAAAATAATTACTTTTTGCGCAAGAAACGTCTATGTATTGCTCTCTTCTACGGCCTATATGTGAAGGACGTCCTTCGTTCTACCGCGCAACTAGATATATATTGAATTATAAATCATCATCATGTCCGGAATAATGGCGTCAGGTGAATAGTTATGGAGTATAGTGTAAAAAACGTAAGGTTTAAAACCTGAACATTAAGAAGAAATAAATTTAGGTTCAAGGTGAAATTGAACTCTTGCAATGGGGCTCCGAACATGAAGCTCGAGATAGGGCGCAGCACGTAAACAATGACCTTTTCGTCCAATCTCGCTCATATTTGGGAGTCCTTCCTTGGGACGTCCTTCGATATAGCGCGCAAGTAGCTATGTATTGAATTGAGTTAGAAATCATTTTCATGTCCGAAATAATGGTGTAAGGTGAAAAGTTGTGGAGTGTAGTGAAAAAGCGTAAGGTTTAAAACCTAAAAATTAAAAAGAACTAAATCCTTGAATCTATATTCAAGGTGAAATTGATCTCTTGGAATACAAGCGCTAAATTCCGAAATATGTCAGACCTTAGATAAGAATTACTTTTTGAGCAAGAAACGTCTATGTATTGCTTCCTTCTACGGCCTATATGAGATGGACGTCCTTCGTTATACTGAGCAATTAGCTATACATTCAATTATAAATCATTATCATATCCGGAATAATGGTGTCAGGTGAATAGATATGGAGTATAGTGTAAAAAACGTAGGGTTTAAAATATGAACATTAAGAAGAACTAAATTTAGATTCAAGATGAAATTGAACTCTAGCAATGGGGCTCCGAACTTGAAGCTCGAGATAGAGCGCAGCACGTAAACAATGACCTTACCGATTAGCTATTCTTCTGTTGCCGACAAGAGCAGTAGTGACGGACACAAGTTGCTTTTGGTGTTTAGTCGGTTTTTTGTTTGTTTGTGTGTTTCTTTATTTTAATAATTTATTAATTAATAATATAATTCTTATTTTTGTTTATTATTTTCAATAATGGACCTTTGTAATTGGGTGAAAAAAAAAACCTGAAAGTTTTGGTTTACGTTTCAAGATGACTACTTAGCTGTGGGGCCTTTGAGACTCATTTGTTTTTTAATTGACTTATGATGCTGAAACCTGAAATTAATTTACCTAGCTCCATTTTGGAGATCTGGAATACGATTACAAAGTATGGGGGGACTCAGATCAGCTTCGGAACCTCCGAGGCAAACTTTCCTATTCGACTCACGGTGTTGTTATTTAGATGGACCTCCTCTGGGGCTTCTCGGAAACGGGATTGTGTTTGGTTTGTGTATTCATTTTCCGAGACAGCAACGGTTTTAAGTCTTGTGTTGAACCTTAAATCAAGGTACCTTCATCTTGTAAACATCTACATGTGAACAGTTCTTATCAATCCCTTCAGCGCTAGAACGGATCCTGGCAATATCCCAATTAAATAAATGAGCATCCCATCGGAAAAATTTTATTTAGAAATGAGCCTGCCGAGGTGGGTAGGCAGTATAGCATCCTCACTCATTTTCACTGGACAAAAATTAACTGGTGACATTACAAACTAAAATTATTGAAATAATCGAATACGTAAATTATTTGCTGGTTTTGTGTTCCAGGACGTGACCCGAAGTATTAACCAAAATAGATTCTTAACAATTTAATCAAAATTGTCCAGAATGTTAGGCGTTTTTCCTTTATCAAAGAATTTTATGCGCTTGCTCATTGGCCATAGCTGATTCAATCGAGATAAATCCATCACTAATCATCTTGTCATGGCTCCCCAATTTCCTTGAATTTCAAGCAAATATTGGCAATAAGATAGCGAGGAGTAGCCAGCAGCCTTGTACGCTTCCCACATACAGTTTATTACTGTTCCAAGGAAAATTAACTTCCCCAGTTAGAGCGCTATCGTTCATTTCTCCTTATAGAAAGACCACGATTTATCACGTTTTCCACAGCTAAAATTGTTCCTCCCCCAGTCTTCATACACCACAAAATCATCTTTTGCACAATTAATTTCATACATTGAAGATTGATTGAAATTCCATTTCTATTTAGCCCCTCAATGCTGAGTGTGAGATGCAGCCCTTTGTTGGAGGGTAATACGGACGTGGAATAGACCACCCGACCAGATCTGATCATAATGTCGTCAAGAGCAAGGCAGTTTATCTTGGCAAAGGGGTTGTTTCGGTGCCAATTGGATGCACGTCAGTGAAGACCGATCTGATTTCAATACTGTGGAGGAAGATTCATGATGAGGTATTTTGTAGCAAACGAGATCTCGTGGTCCTACATAGCAAGAACTCCCATGACTAAAATGGCTAGGAATCATTAAATTTTTTTAAAAGCAGAATATTACTAATAAGTCCAACTATGAACTAGAACATTAAAAACTTTATGCACAAAATCATGAGTGCTGGAAAACTTACATAAATTTCATTAGAATATGCTAAAAATACTATAAAAAACTGCAAAAAAGCTTGAAATCCAAAATCTTTGAAAACCTAATTTTTGTTGAGAACAAGTTCGTATGCAATAAAATTTATAGTAAAGCATTGCTTCGTGCTCAAAGTGCTCAAATTTCAAAACCTTTCAAGAAAATATTTTGCTAAGAAATATTAACGTAACAATTTCTAACCCTTTTCGCCATTTTTATAGATTTTCGTCGCAAATTTTTTGAAATTGGATCAATTGAATGTACAAAAAAGTGCTGTCTGACGAATTCATCCTTTCTTTTATGGAATACTCGATTCTTTGTTGGAAGTACAGTGTTTTTATCTCAATCCATTGGAGAGTTATTGTCTAGAATGACCTATGTATATATATATATATATATATATATATATATATATATATAATCAGGTACGTGTTAAAAAGATTATAAATCCAGGAACCTTTTCAGAATGCCTCAATGGATTTCCATGAAGAAAATTTGGAAAAAAATTTATTTTAAATACATGGAACGGTTGCAATAGTTTAATTTTCTATCAAAATTTGCTAAAAATCTTGCACATTCAATCGGAAGTCAATGCTCTTCAATATGTAGTTTAACATACCAAGAATGGAGTGCCCCATTAAACTTTAAGAAACCATTTCTGCTGTAACTCTGTGTCAATCGGCATTACGGTAGAACCTAATTTTTACGAGCGAATTCATTATTTTGAAAACTAACCTTTCAATCCCATTGACTGCCGACAGCCAAGCTCCACAGATTCCGTCTTCCACGAGTCGCAAGCTGTCGGGATGCCATCCCTCACGTTCCTTGTTAATGAAAACCATTTCAGCTTTCACCCGATCCCGCGGATACAGTGCTCGTAAAATATCCCACTTAACGACTTATAAAATCCGCCGTCTGCCCTGTGAGGTGTCAGGACGCTCGTGATGACGATCTCAGATAAAATCGCCGAACGATCGGATCCACCGTCTTGGCCGATCTGGGAGCGATCGGTTCGGGCGCCGCGTTCGTGTGACTTGATTGGTTTTAGCGCATGGAGCGACGGTCATAGATCCTATCTCGTTTGCAGTCCCTACCCAAGATGGCTGTAGTTGATTCCCGCACACCTGAATTACATATTCATCTTCTTGCTTCGGCGTTCAGAATACCTAACATTCCAAAGAGAAGTTAAAAAAATTAGTTTAACTGCTTTGATCCTTCTTTACCCCCTAATTTGTATAAAACAGTTAATTCATCGTGATGTTCGTTATTAAATACTAGAATGAATTGGTTGGGAGGCGAGGGGAGGAAATCGGTTGGCTGTTCCTCATAAAGTTTATTCAAATTATCCAAGCGCTTTCGCTTTACAGCATCGTCAGGGATCTACAAATCTGGAGTGCTATGGTATTGGTGGAAACCATTCTATTACATACATGTTACCTTTATGCCACCAACCACGAGTGAGTCAAATATTTAAATTGGTAAGAATAATAAATAATGAGTTATTAGCTTGATTAATATATGGCTATGGTGTAGTTTAGTTTGATTATGAAAAGATCTGTTTACTTAAACCTATTAGTATTATTATTAGTAAATACATCTTTGCATTATCAAACTAAACTTGATTTGGCAATTATATGAGTATCCACTCATTTTACTCATTATTGAGGCCCCTGTCTTACATTTTTAGAGAGACCTAGTACATCTTCTTCGAATGTACCAATACTTTTTGTTATTTACCTTAATACCTATTATTTTTTTTTATTAAAAAAAGAAGAGATTTGGCCCACTGTGCGATGACATAATTTTCAATCTGCTTTTCAACAACCCCTGTGCTGGCTTTTCGAATTTAAGTGGATTCAGAAGAAACAATTATTATTAATATTGAAGGTATATGTAGAGAATTATTAGACTCGAAGTGTACAATTCTGTAGTTAACGTGAAGTACGACGAACAATTTTCGAGTTACCTACTAAAGCACTAGACCGCCGAAGTTCTAAATGATTTAAACTTTTAGAAATTGATGAAGTGATGAATTGACGATGAAATGTCATTGATGGAAGGTAGGTGGGTTGCCAATGACTTAGAACTGTAAGAGTATTTACAAACTGGTGTTAGCGAATGGTTTAACATGGTTCGTATTCCTGTCTTCAAGTTTGCTGATTCCATTAGGCCGTACGCCCTAAACATTGGAGAGAGGGCACCCTTCTTTGTCAATGTGTGCTCCTGCTTACCTACGTAAGAAGTATGATTCATGTGTCTTCGTAACTCCATCCATAAATCATTCAGAGAAATCATACAGGGAGAAATATGGCAATGGGAAATCCTATTCAGGGACTCTGAATCTACCTTGGTTGTAGAACCGTTGCCTTAAAAGTGTGAACCAAGAGTCGGTGAAGGTGGGGTATGTAAATGTTCGGTAGAAACGATAGGATGAGGTTCTTTAGTAATTCACCTCTAGTTGCTACAAGACCCAAGCAGATAGATTGGCCTGTAAGAGACGGTGGTCTCTATGAAACAAGCCCTTCCTTCGTTACCTACTACTTGAACTTGCTTGCTCAGCCGGCACATACATTATCAGGCAGATTCCTAATGGTGCCGGTTCATTAAGTCGGGTTCTGAATGGATCGGTTGAGGAATTAAAGATTTTTTGTTGGAGTTGAAAATAAAAATGTCTTTTTTGTACGCTTAAATCTTACGTGACACGAATCCCTTGCACCTCCCTTGCACCGCTTGCATTGTAAATCCCCTCAACATTGAGGTGGCGACTAATCTGGCTTCCATATATTTCCCTTCCTGTAGTGAAGAGTTAGTGGTCGCTACGTGTGGCACTGAAATACTGTCTGAGGTTAGGAGTTAACAGGATAAAGATTCAGCTGAGGATCATGACGATGTTTATGGGATACATTAACACCCCCCCCCCCCCCCCCGGTTAAAATCATAAAATCAAATAATTAAATTCGATGAGGGGGGGGGGGGGGGGTCTGATGGGATGTACTCATCCACTCTGGTTAAAAAAGTTATCCCTTAACTGAAAAATATAATTGATGGACATAGCTAGTTCTAGAAAAGCAACTAGGAACGAGTATATAGAATACATTTTATCATTTTAAATTCTATTATTTTATATGTTTGTTATACTTAATATTAGGCTATTAGAATTATCATACAGTGGAAGGCATTCTTGTATAAAGTTTAAGAATGAATTGTTACGATAATAATATTGTTGTATAGTTCCAATAGAACTGTCTTGTTGCTCCGGACTGATCTTGTTGAATTTACCCTTTTGCATATGATGTAAGCATTGTTTTAATAAATCCGTGTACCTATGAAAGGTAACTTAACTTCTAGCTCAAGTAATGACACCTCTTATTATAATTTTTGCTGAACTGATGGTTTTGAACCTGCCTCCCTCTATATACCTAAAAATTTGTTCATTTACGATTCATGATTAACTGCAAAAATCGGGAGGAAAAAACAAATCCTTCCATGTGCCTGCCTATGGTTGCGATTTTTGTAGGCCGAAATATTACTCCGAAACTAGTGGGCAAATTATTACAAAATTCGGCTACAGGGAGTTTTCATTTGCTCATGCGCAAAAGCTACCATTTATCGGCCAATGGTAAAATTCAAGGGTTCATATAGACTACAACCTGCTCTATTCCTAAAATTTTGCCTGAACTCAGATGAAATCTGTAGCTGTTTTGACTGTAACATGGGTTTTATGTTTGCGGATACAATTGATCCGGCAGCAATGGATTTCGGAGGGCCCACTAGGGTCCGCTCCGCACTATCCGTGAAAATTCCATCAAATTCGAATCGTACTTTATTCAGAATAGTTCTGCTAAAAAAAAGACATGGAGCCAAAATTTTTTAGGGCAGTCAAAAACGTAAGATGCTAATAATACAAATTTTGATTTTGCAGAAATGTCGTTTTCACTTCTGGGAAGCTATCACAAAGCTTCCGATACCTAAGTAGACTCAGGAGCGATTTATTATTTTATTATTTCAGTCATCCTGACCTCATAGCTACGAGAATTGATCTCTTATTCGCTTATTCGACACTTAGGGCGGAATTCATAGTCCTCACTTAGTTGAAAGGAAATGCTTAGGTGACGCTCTGAGTAGCTGGTGGCAACTTAACCTATTCATTCATTCATTAATAATCTTCACTTGATCATTCATTCATTAATAATCTTCACTTGATCAAGATATTTTGGAGGGAAAAAACAATGTTTTGGCTGCCGAACCAAAACCAAACTTTGTCGATTGACCAAGCTTCGGGTCCGGATGGACTTTGTCAATGGGATGTTCTCTGAAAGACGAGAACATGAAGTGAAGGGAGATGGAAGATGGTAACTCCCGAGGGGCATCACGTTCCCTCAGGGGGTCAGGTGCTGCACAAGACATTAGCCTCTTAATTATCCAGGTTCGGATTCGATGGCGGCACTTTCTTCTCCCATTCCTCCAACAGTGTTGTTATACGTCTGTCCATCTCTCGAGTTTTTTGGTTTTGTTTTTTTCCCTCACATCCAAACGGGTCAGAACTCATAAATATCTAATTCAATTGAGTGCCTGCAACTAGTCAAGCGTCAAACTCAACCGCATTGTTTCTTCCTTCGACTTGGAGGCTGTAACTCACGCACAACTTCCCACTCAACCTTCCTCGTAACTTTGAGGATCAGACCAATAGACCCTGACCGACTTACCAGTTAATTACGAGTGCTGTAGGTACGAAATTTATGCGGACGCATAACAAATCACTCATGACCCGAGTTCTTCAGGGACTTAAAAAGCCTAGAGTGAAATACATATCTGTTCCATTATCTTCCCAGCTTAATCAGAGTTTGCTAAATTGCAACCAAAACTTTGAAAGTTATCTGTAAAAAGTGATTTGTATCTCTGACTACGGTCATAGGAAATACATTGATATTTATCGTCACCTCTGATTAGATCAGGAGGTGAATGATTATTTATTGCCTATGATTCATTCCATAGTTAATAATAATGAAAGCGAAACAATAATGGCTAGTTATGTAAGTAATTTCCACATAGGCTTGAAGGACCGAGGACGTTCGTAAATCTTGCGTCTTTATAGATAGATCGTTGAAAAGTTGTATATCTATCAACTGATTATGATGTATTTTTCTTTGTCAGTGCTTCCAAGTAATTTCACGCTTTCTCGAGCCGCGAGAATCCAAATATCCGATTAGTTGTAGTGACCTTCCTCTGAATAGGAAAATATATTTGAAAACCAAAAGCTCAGGCCATTTCCAAAGGATCCCCAAACCGGTTGAGCGAGCGCTCGCCTGAAGCAACTTTTTGTATTCATGGTAACCAATATAGGTTTGATGGTAATATTATGTTAAATGTAGGATTTATTGGGAGTCGCCAAGAGAACCGAAATGAGCCGAGAAGAGGACCATAAAACAGTTCCAAGTCGGTCACGAAGAGATCGTTTTCCAGCTGATACCAATTATTGGACATGGAGACAGCGAGAGTTTGGGTGATTGGTGAACAGGCATAAGTCACCGGCGGATTTTTCCCGTGAGGCATAAGCCCTGAGGATGGTGAGGGTGAAAATGGCCTTCCCATACCCCGTGATGTAGTGCCGGGGAACTCCAGTGCGGGGGCTTCAACATCAACAAAGGTTTCAACTGTTATAAATTCTGGACTTCTCAAGCACATCAGGCAAGCTCCCGGTGTGGCATTCCTTTCATCAGGATCGTTAGCCCAGCCAGCAGTCCACTGTATTAGTATCAATTTATAACGCTAATGTCTGCCTGCGGCTCACTGAAGGGGGAAAGTTAGTGGTAGAAGTGCCGGAGGCTATGATGGAAGAACTTAGTAATATGAACCGAGCGATAAATCATTTCTGAAAAAGAAAAAAAGGGAGCAAACTGTACGCGCCTAATTTATCGTCTGTTTTACATCTCTCTGTTGCACATACATTTTCCTCGTAAAAGTATAACTTTTGGTTTTCTACGAAAGATACTTATGAATATCAACAAAAACCTTTATATTGAATATTAAAAGATAAGTAAGAAGTCCAATTTTAATGTACATATAAGGTCACCAATAATCATGAATTGTCAAAAAATGGAACGCTTATTTGGAACATAAATTTGTTCATTTCTGAAACAGAATCCTCCTCAACACAAGGTGCTGGTGTATTGTAAGGGCCTACCTATTGATGTCATGATGTCAACTAAACTTACAAGTACATTTTATTCATTTCGCCAACATTGTCGATACTCCACTCCCCAAATTTATACTTTTCAGAAAACTAATATTTTACTGTTTCAAAACCCCATAATTTTTTATTCAATTAGCTTAAATTCCAGACCCCATGTAATAAAATTGTTAGATAACCTACATTTCTCCTCTAATAATATCTTAGAAGCTAGAACTATTCATGTTTATCATAAGTTACATTTTCCGAAACTTTTCGGTAGACATTTCTGTGCGGGTGTTCAGAAAGTCTTTGCGAAAGTAACTCTGCTTGAAAGAGGGTGAACCAAAGAAGAATTATCTGGCTTATCCGGCAACATTCCTGTTAGAAAATCTCATTGAAAAATCCTTACAAAGTTTCAAAGTTCACCCTTTATCTACTTTAAGAAATCATTATTTGGAATTTGAACCGGGTCGGGCGCCCTATTTTGTTGAGCTTTGCTAATCACATGGTTTAGTTCGTCGAGTGTAAAATGGTTATTCAACCAACCAACCTTTAAATATATGAGCTTACGCAACTATTTAATCTCTTCAGTATGGTTCATGGGAAAATCAAAGTATTCAAACTGCAAGCTGAAGTTGATTTGTAGCTCCAATAACTTGAGTAGTGATGTTAATAAAGAGACACACACAAAATATTTATGAAATATCCTGTTTTGTACCTCTCGCTAATTATCATTATAGCTGCTGCATATTATATTAACTATTATACTACATTATATCAACTAGTTCATGATTCTGGCAGCAAAGAGTAAAACTTTGCTGACCTGGATGCAGACACCACGTGTACCAACAGTGTCAAACTGTGCATGCGTCTTCGTGCATGGTGCAAGTTAGTGGAATCAGACCAAGGGCGTAGTTTTAGTCATCGATTCAATAGTTGAAGAAGAAGTGAAGACACGATCTATTTATCAAGTTAAGAAGAAGCAGAAAAAAAAGTTTCACTCAACGTTTAGTTGTTTAGTACCAAATCAATACAATAGTTGAGAAAACAAGCAACACGATCTGATTTCGAAAAAAAAGCTAGGTTGTGCAATTTTTTTTTTGTTTGTTCTCTTCGGTTTTTGGCACAACTGACAGCTATTCATAAAGCACGTTGAGTGAAACTTTTTTTTCTTCTTAGTTTGTTCTACACTAGATCACTCTTAAAGATAGGTGTGAGATTCGATTCAACAGACAACCTAGTAGATGCCACGATATTTTGGCGTAATTTCTCTTTGATATGTGGATTCTAAGATAAATACGGATATTATAAGGCTCAATAAAGAAGGCGACTGATCTAGTTGCCATGTCTAAGAAAGACGTCAGAATACTCGTAGATCTATTAGCTGGCCACAGCCCAATCGATAGAAATAGGTACTCCATATCATTTGAAGAAAATTGAGAAACAAGCAACGGATATTCTTCGCTTCAAGGTATCAGAAACAGACGATGCTGAAAACATCATGTGCTACTGTGATGCTCTTGGTCTAATCAGACAAGAATCCTTATCCTTGGAAATTATGTATATCTCCCTATGATATTTCCAAGATGGCTTATGCCGATCTTCTGCGATTCGCTAAAACTATGTTGAAGGGGAGGGGGGTTGAAAAACCCTTTTCATTGTGCTAGTATAGCCGAGTGCAATTCAGAATCCAAAGTCCCTCTACATGTAATAATAACTCCATGGATGATGTGCTGAAATCAGTACTTCCAAGATACAGCAAACTTCAGATTCATGCTCAGGAATTTTCCCGGCAGTAGGTGTCTGTGAAATGGCGACAATGGGCGGGCTTCATGATGGGGACGTCTTCTCTTGCTCCATGTGCCTCTACTGTGGTCGGCCTTCAAAGGATCGCGATTTCCTGGAATATCCCCCGCCTCCTACACCGCGCCCAATCACGTGATCAACAACGCGCGTTCTTCAGCAGTGTTTTTATCGTCATGCGCATTGATACCTGAACAAATCTATTGTGATCAGAGACTTATTCGACACTTAGTAATTCATCGCCTGCTATTGGTCGATTCAGGGACAGCAGGTGTAGGGGGAGATGGCGCCAACACCCGGTTAATCACACGGTCTACCGGCTCGCGACGTGGAATGGGATGATTGGCGAGAGTCCAACTGACCCAATGGCAATAATTACCCACCTCAGGCTCCTGGTGCCTGCTACCACGCGCCTTCCGCCCTCCCCATAATATTAAAACCACCATCCCTAATAACCTGTATAATCAGCCCCAAGTGGATAATCGCTTATTAAATATACTTAATATTCATATTAAGTATGGCGCGACGGCATATTATCACATACATAAACAGCTTGTTTGCTTCTACTTTCTCCACTGGCCTTTACCACCCCTGTAGATCAGAATTTCGGTCCGCTCGATAAAACAAATAATTAGTTCGAAGAAGTTGCATCAGATTATCGAGCCCAAAGCCTTTGAACTACTAATTTTTAACTCAAAATGTCGACATTTTCTCCCAAGTATTAACGCTCATTTGGAATTTTAGCTGATGCGAACTGAAGATTAACTTTTTTCAGTAACGAAGGATAATATAAGTTAAATAATAAGGTAACATATTAAAATAAGTAAAAAGAAAGTTAAGTCAATAAGAAATTCACATTGTTATTCTTGTAATGATTATGAAGCTTCCGCTCCGTATGCTGGATGTTACAGTATAATGATAAGTCAGAGGATATGTATGCCTGAACTGTTGGTGATTGAGCCATAGTTGAATAATAATATAACTTTTAAAAAAATTGTCTACCTGTCTACATATTATGTAGACAGGTAGGAAAAATTCTGTTTTCTTCAAAACTTGTTATGGTAAATTGTTCATTGCATCAACACTGGGTTTATGAATTTTTTATTCTACTTAAAACATGATAATTAAAACTCCAATAGATGAAAGGATCGAAATTGTATTGAGTAAACTATATTAAAACAGATCATTTGGCTCGTCAAGAAAGGTAACATTAAAAATACTTTCATATTTAAATAAACAATACTGAAAACAATGATGTTATAACAAGTTTCTTATTAACCCTATTGATTCAAGGAATAACAATAACTTGTGACGCAGTTTACTCGTAAAAAAAAATTAATCGACATGTCTGATGTGCTAGTACAACGTAAAGAAAGTCACGAAACTAGCATGTGAGTCTGCTTTTTTGATTTATGAAATGACTTGCGAGTCGAACGGTTTGAGTTTGGCTGTAACTGGATTGTTACCATCAATAGTAGAAAGGGAAATGACTGTTCTCTTTTAGTGGATTAAAAATATCAACTACCGAGTCTTTATGGCCGGTTAGAATGAAAAATCATTCTTCCTAACCCGCTCTTGCCAACACCTATCGGCGATTCTAAGAGATCTATTAAAGGTGAGACGCAGTTTTAGGATGAAGCACTGCGGGTCGAGCTGTGTTGTACGTTCAACTTGGCACAGTTGCCAGAATCATAAATTTATAATGCGATCGAAGTTTGAAAAATAGGCGCTGTGGAGCGCGGTAAAGGTTTTCACTTTTCTAAGTGGGCGTTTTGCAATAATTTTGTATGATAAGTAACATTGCTGAGATAAAAACGTCACAATTCGAAGTTAAGACCCCAAAGTTTTTCGTAGGTATCAGTCGTCTTTTATAAACTGTATAGTCACAGTTGGTCGGTGGCATTTAACATTGGACGGATATTGGGCTGGAGAAAAGGTTTATGACACCGTTAAAACGTGATGCAGTAATTTGTGATGATTTTCTGTAGGACAGATGAGTAAGTAACCATATCGAGTTCAACCTGATTTGATATCGAAATTGGATAATTTCGTTCCTATGCGAAGTAATAATGACAAGGTTAGGAGTTACCTACCCACCATTCACTGCTGAAATTTACAGTAATGCAACCAGTGTTGCCAGATGCTGTTGCGGGAAAATCCCATCATACCCTTCGAAATATCCCTACGTTTCCCTCTGGTTTTCCCTGTATTACCACAATATCCCTACATACTCCCTCACGTTTGTATTTTCGTAGTGTTGATAGGGTGTCCCCATCTCAAACATGAAATAAACTGATTTTCAAATTAAAATTAATATTCATTAATACAATTTTGTGTTATTAACCTATTCACAAAACGAATTGTACCTACTACCTACATAATTGACTTCTCCCAATGGATGTATAGAGCAGAAGAGGAAAATCTTGGTAAATTTTATATAATAAATGAACAGCGTAATTTCAATAATGAATTTCCTGTAATATTCTTTACAGTTTTTATGAAATGGGCAGATACTTACCCCATTACAAAATACTTGAGAGAACCGGGGAAACTCGAGTATAGAATATCCTCTTTAACACCTGAGATGGAGTTGACAAATTTTGATAGATGCTAATATTATAATTTTCACGGAAGTTAACTTACTCTCGTGTTTTATGGTGCACAGAAAATAGGTGGACTGGGAATTGAAAGAAGGCGTTTCACTATAAATTTAAAATAAAATTTATTAAAATAACTCGGATGTATATAAATTATTATAGGTACAGTAAACTCTGAATCAAATATTGACTGTACCTATTACCAAACTACCAAGGATAGGATGTTCAGTTCAAGCAAGTGGTGGCATTAGAGCATTGCCCTTGAAGGTGATCTCCAGCACCATAGTTCATTATTTCAAAGCGGATATTGCCATGAACCTAGTAGGGGAATGGAGAAATAGGCCGGGCATTGCATCAACCCCTTCACTTGTCTAGCAGGGTGTTCCGGGTGGTTCTGAAGTTGAGAGTAATCACGGAAACACGTATTTTCATCATACACTATTCTACCTATTTGAGTAGGTTGATTGATCAAGAGGTAATCCAAAAAATTACACCGCAAAATCCGACTAGAGAAATCCCTACGTCGTGGGATAAATCCCGCTCTCTGGCAACACTGAAGGCAACCAGGGGATCTTAGGATAAGAAAAGTTACGAAGTTATCCTGATTTAGCTGAGTGAGCTATGAATCAGCTTCCTATACAAATTTTTTCCTATACAAACAACGGTGCTGAAATTTGGAATGAAACTCCTTTGGAATTGCTGAGGAACAATGGCAAGCGATAACCTTCGTCAGCGCTGTATCGAATCCGATTCATTTGTAACTGCCGCATCGGCTGACGTTTGAAGTGGTCAACTGAGCCACGTTTTCAATGAAAAGAGCCAAACTAGTTTGCTAAAATTTAAATTTGGGTTTTTTTAGGATCGTTGAGAAACAATAAAAAGTTGCAAAACTACAAGCCAGACGACTCATTTCTGTGATGGACATGGGTAGTTCCTCCTACTCGATTCTTGCGAATGCTGCAACTGGGGATAGTTCCTGGGCTAAAGCTTTCAGGATATTCTCTGAGTGTAGCAGGTTAATGAAGGGGTAACTATTCCATTTGTTATATTTCCTCCTTGTTATATTTCTGAAGGAAATTAGACCACATTTAAGGTACGATGACGTTTAGTACGCTTTAAAAAGCATAAGTACTGCCCATTCTGGGGCAAAACTATTCATAAGCATAGTTTAGAAAGAGTTCAGAACAAATTAATTGTCTGATATGAATTCTCCATACTTTGCAGTAGGAGCATGCACTTGAAGGTTGACTGATGAAATTGTACAACATGGAAAATACTTCAGGTTCCTGCCTCCGGACTCCGAAGAACGCTCAGCTGATCAGGGTGGGCCGTTTCTAGTCGCTGTTACTCCCTTTCATATTCCGTAATCATAAGTTGGACACGAATGTTCGATATGTTATCAAGCAACAACCAGTATTTCTCTGAAAGGTACAAAGAGGGGAATTGGCAGTGAGAAATGTGGTTTGATGCGTAATTAAATAATAGCTTTCCAACGAGTAGTGAATGTTTATTAGGATGGGAAATGAGAACGTAACATTTTCCCTACCGTTCGGTTGTTTACATGAGTTCTTAACATGTTAAAAAATATGTTGATAATGGTGAATCCAGGAGCCACAAGGAGTGGATGCATTTTGATTTGCAAATGAGGGCGTAAGAATGACAGTTAAAATATGAAAACATTTATAGTTACATAAATACAGAAGAGAATCAATCCGTTCATTAGATGGAGATTACACGCGTGATAAACGATTAGTCCTCCTCCAAATCGAACATTCGAATTTAATTAGACTGCATTACAACTGGGAACTTCACCGTCTGATATGGAGATGGTAAAAATAAAACAGGCCACATGGATTCATCAAACTTGTCCGTATTAGCATTTAAGGAGTAAATTGAGCTGAGACGGTTGTAAAGTTTGGTTGTTTGAAAAATAAAAAATCGGTTTGCAAATTAATCCGCGAATTTTTTTTCTCGAGTCTCTAATCGGTGTTAATTTATCGTTTATCTGAGGAGGTGGACGGAATCGATAAAACTGGTGAATGGGAATAAAAAAGAAATGAGGGAAGCAGCTTGATTGCAATTCAGATCAACAGTTGGCCATCCTGATACAAACGGCAGGTCTCCGGGTTCGAACAGGGGAATAATTTCGATTCATTCGGAAAAAATCGCGCCCCTTCATGGTTTTTTAGCATTTATCTAAGATCGGAATAAGATATTGCAATTCTCGTTTCACTATAGTGTTCAGCACTAAAAAATCTTTAAAATGAGCTGTTAATTAGCAAAAAATGGGAAGCTATTTAATGTAGTCCAAAATTTTGTTTCTTCTGATTTTTATTTGCTTAAAATTACTAATGAGGCAATCCAAAAACGTTCTCCAAGTTTCACTTCGATATCTAAAAACTTGTAGAAAACAGTAAGGAGGGCGGGGGGGGGGGGGGGGGGGGGGGACTTTTGGGACACCCTGTGTTTAGAATCTGAATGAGTAAGGTGTTAAATGCAACATAAAATGAACAATGAAATACATATTTATGTTATACATGAACTATGGGATAGCAAAAGATTAACTAAATGAAACGCGACACTATGATCCAAATACCCAAGTAGGAAGTTTGGGAGTAAATTAGATTTCCAAATAGACTAAGAGGTAATAAATAAAGTGTATGGGTGAAGTCAGATGACTATGCGGATTTTAATTAGTGTTCAATGGGGAATGAGTGATGTCTACAGTGACATTCCTTTATCTTTTTCCTCAATGAGCTTCATTATTTCTGACTGCCCATTGTCAATAGGATGTGAATGATCTGCGTTCAATGACTCTGATTTGTATTGGAGGCGGGGAAGCCGAGGATTGGTAACACGAGAACAAAAGTACCGCTCTGTTGATTGCTTCTCTAAATTGAAAATAAGGAAAAAACGAAAAAATAAATCGCGCCGAATTCGAACCATTATGTTCAGAAATTGTACTTATTTTAGTTATTGTTGTGCCGAAATGATTCTCAGTTGTTAAAACCTCAGCCCACACCCCATTGTTACGTTTCATTTCGTAGGAATTGACCTGATTGATGTTCATACCTCCTACGTAGATGCGACAGTTAGGCGCAAGCGAATACAGATATTGTAGAATCAAACATCAATATTTATTGACATTCAACTTTAAAAAATGAACGGAACTCTTTCTCAATCACGGCTACGTGTTTTCGAACTCGTAGAGTAGTTTCAGAGGGATGAATTTCAAGTACATACATTCATTTGAGTGCTTCTTTGTATGTTTTGACTCGGTCGAAGGGTGATGATAATCATAAAAAGAGACTACCTATCACTATTGTAACAATATACTATAAATAAATGTACCACATCATATCATTGTACTTAAATTATTTTATTTTCTAAAATGGGTTGGATTAAAAGTTGATAGAAAAGTTAAAAACGCTGCAAATTATTTCACAAAGGTTTATATGATCGTAGTTTTAGTTGGCTTGCGTACGTCATAAGGCCCGTCCAGACTCCTCGGCGTGTCCTATTTCGAGTTGCCACAACCTATACTTCTATAATTATATACGTATGTTTATATTTCTCGATTTGAGCTCCTATCTATTCAAATAATCATTGCCTTACTTAATAATATCATTATCTAAGTACGTACGAAAAGTCGAGAGGATTTGTTATTAAATATGCGTAGGCAAAGCATTGGTATTAACACACAAATATGACCTAGAAAAAAACGTATATTCATGCCACGAAGGAACATGAAATTCGAAAGCAATACAAGTGTAGGAAGTTTTCCACGCCACCCTGGAGGCCCTAGGTCTCGTTACCTCACAACCGGAGGTTCACCGCCCTATTACGCTTACCTTATCATATCACTCATAAATATGTATCCATCAACATTCATTTGAAAGTTGTGCATTTTGAGATGAGTGAATTTTGTCTTAACATGAGAATAATAATTATTTGGTCGTGCAGTTGTGGTCGTGCATGATCTGGTCTTAAAGTGATCTATTGCGAAGTCCTACTGCCCATTGTTATCCTAACCGTGGAATATTAGCTTGCGCAGTTGTGGTTGAGCAGGTTGGAGTTTTAACACGTCAGTCTAACACTCAAAGCCTCGAAAAAGACACTTTTTCGTCCGTTTTTAGCCCATAGCATCTATGCGAGTAAAGCGATCGGGATGGTTAAACGTTAGGACCAACTAGACCCCAAATGGAGTCTATGTGCGAAAGAACGGGTTTTTAAAGTCAATTCTTAGGCCTTTTATGGCCCGGACGGCGGACGGACATTTCAAATTTGGATTCTACGCACCTTGAAACGTAAAGTGACAAAGTATGAGGGGGGGTTATAAAAATTTTTTGCTATACGATCACATAGGCTTATTATTGGAAATAATAAACCAAAAACGTCTGCCAAATTGGGTGTGGCACATAGCTTCCTCGTTTACTTATCATAAATGTATAGATTGAAAAGTTTTAAATGATCTTGAAAAATTCCATAGCGGAATAGAGTATATCAAGTAGTAGCGTGAAATGTCATAATTTATTGGTGAATTAAGAAACGAAAAACGCTGCAAATCAGGTCACAAAGGTTTATTATTTTTTCCATCCATATGATCCTAGTTTTAATTGTCTTGCGTACGTCATCAGGCCCGGACATACTCCTCGGCGTGTCCTAATTGGAGTCGACAAACTATAGTTGGATAATTAAGGTCGCATGTTTATATTTCTCGATTTGAGCTCCGATGTATTCAAATAGTTATTGCCTAATAGTATCATTATCTAAGTATTTACGAAAAGTCGAGAATATGTTATTAACTTCCGTAGGAAAAGCATTGGTATTAACAAACGAATATGTTCTATAACCAAACATATATTCATGCCTCGATGAAATGGCTTACCCACCGCATGGTGCCGCGGTGTATTATATGGGTATAACAGTAATAGTAATAGATATCCATTCTCCTACACCCCTCTGCTATGCCCCAGGGGGGGGGGCGACACCATAAAATGCCGCGGCGCCTCCTCTCAGTTCAAATGGCACCCCCGTCAACTGACCGTTACCCCCTTCAGCGTGCCAGGCGTAAGCTAACACGTCTAAGAATCAAAGTCTCAAGGATTTATCACGTTTTTGGCCTAAAGCATCTATGCGAGTAAAGCGATCGGGATGGTTGTACGTCAATCAAATAGACCTCGAACGGAGTCTATGTGCGAAAGAACGGGTTTTTTAAATTCTTAAGCCTTTTAAGGCCCGGAGGGCTCCTGCGAACGGCGGACGGACATTTCAAATTTGGATTCAAGGCACCTTGAAATAAAGTGACCTAGTCAAAAGGGGGGATCTTAGAATTTCTTGGTAAACGATCAAATAGGCGTATTAAAGGAAAGGATAAATCAAAAATGATACTGAATGTCATTTACGGCTTTTCAATCGCAGAATGAACTGTGGAGTATATCAGAATGAAACAGGTTCGGGCCATCCACATCCTAAACCGCGTATTCGCGGACAATTTCATCATTATTGGATGATTGTAGTGTTTACAACGGCGAAACTCGGCGAAGTGAAATGATTAAAGTACGTCAGTGATTTAGCCGCAAAATACTTCCCTAAAAAAGGTCTAACAAACGAATACGTTCATCGCCAAACAACCTCAGCAATACCTTATTCGCAAGGCTGGATAGATACAGATACATAGATACCATAAGGGGGGGGGGGGGGGTAGATAAAATGTTTGGTCCTTAGTTCAAATGGCACGTCAATGAATTATTCATGATTAAGCCATTTCTTAAGAATAAAATCAAGGATTTATCACTTCACTAAAGTTTATAATTACTTTGTCGTCAATCAAATATAGCTAGAACGGGTTTCGAGTTTTAACAAGCTATAAAATGGACGGCTCCTGTAATTCATACATTTATGACCAAGGTAGGGTTTATGAAATGACCTATCAAAAGCAACGTCTTAGAATCGCTTGGTAAACTTTAAAGAAACGTAAAAGTAAGAAGATCAAATTATTTTCAAGCGGCTTCTCATTCGTTCCATTATTTATATCAGGAAAGCAGTTCGACAAATCCAGCGGCGGTAATATATTATTAATATGATTGCAGTGTTTACTACGCAGAATCGTTTCGTTTTTGTTGAAATATCTTGTTGATCTCAATCCAAACAATACTTTTCGCCCTGAACTGAAAGATAATAATTTGGATTCATTATGAAGTAAATACTGAGAATAACAAATAGCTCCAAATACTCGTACATTACACGGCAACTAGTCCAACAGTCTAAGGGAATGTGTCGCGTCGGTGAGAAATATCAGTTGAACTTTCCACCATTTATCTCAGGTGTCTTATTACTAGGAAATGAATATAGCAAATATTGAATTGTACTCTGAATGTTATTGTACAGTTAATTTATTATAGGTATAACTATGAATATTTTTTAGTTTCGAGTTATGTTTCCAATTCTAGTACCTATCTACATTTTATATAAACCTTTTTGAATGAAAAGCGCCATATTAGGGGAATCTTTCCTTCATCTAACTTTAATCCATAAATTGATTAATTAACTCATCAGTACATGATTTGTTCACGTCCAATTAATATTATTTAGAAGTACCTAGAAGTCAATACATCGCATAACTGTTGACCATTTCAATTTTTTTTCGCATCGGTTTACCAATGGAATGCAGTAGTGATATTCGTGTGTAAGCTATAAATGTTTCAAGGAACTATAATCACTCTTCACAGTTAGTATTCAATAATTGATGTTTTGTAAATCAAATGGTTTGACAAGAATTATGTAAATTATGTTGTCAGTTTGTCTGTGCAGTATCTAGGTAATGCCTGAAGCCAATTAAAAAAAGAAAAAGCACACCGTAGAAATACTAGGAATACTTCCTAATTTCATCTTCAAATTTAGACATTGAATGAAAGAAGAAGAAGGAAAAAAAAATTACAAAACTTAATATAATTTTATGGAAAATATCGATGGTTTAAAAATAAAGTGCCTACTATTGCAGTACCGATTGCAAACATCCTACCATTTATGTATTTGGTTATGTTGAAATAAATTAAATTAAACTTTTATATTTTACAGAAGTTTTTTTTGGGGGTTTTTTCGCTGATAGATATCATCCCAAAGAATCGAATGAAACCATCCGGATCGATGGGCGTTATTTGGTTGGTTCTTCCTAAAAAATCATTTGACTCATGAGTTCAAAATCATTTGAGTTGGCGATTTTGGGAGACATTTTCATGTGTCGGTTACCAGATTCGCCTTCTTATTAACCCACCATGGTTACTGTAGATTGTTTATAGTTAATTAATAATTTTGTGTGTAGCTCAGCTGTTTTCATTTTCTGAGCTTTTTAGACAGCGTAAGATTTTAGCATAAACTGAGATCTTCCGAACGACAGGCGACCGATCTTATCCCGAAGTGAAAGAGTGGAAAGTTTGGTTGTTAGCGGGAACCATCGGAAATCCCCATTTGAAACAGCTCGCCGATTAATACATTAATACTCAACAGCAGGAGACATTTCCATGTTTTGCGCAACACCCATCATCATCTTCCCTGGTATTTTTTTTTTTAAAGGTTTAAACCGCATATATATATATATATATATATATATATATATATATATATATATATATATATATATATATATATATATATATACGTGTCATTCCAGACGATAACTCTTCTTAGGATCTCTTTGAGATAACAGTTCCGTTCTTGCGCCAAAAAATCAAGCTTTCCAAATTAAAGGATGAGTTCGTTGGCTAGCATTTTTTGAGCACGAAATTGGTCAAATTTCAAAAAATGTGCTGAAAAAATGGCTAAAAACGGCTTAAAATTGTTATATTGATATTTTTATAGCAGAATATTGCACAAACAAAGTTTTTCAACTGTAAAATAGGTCATTCAAAAATTTATACACAAAATTATGCTGAAAAATGTACTTAAATTTCATTAAAATGTACTAAAAATGAAAAAAAAAATTGTTATTAAAATTTGATAAAAATTGCAAAAAAGCTAACTATCCAAAATCTTCTTTTGGATGGCAAATTGTTATTTAGAATTCGCTTTTGGCCATAAAATTAATAGTTAACAATTTTTTTGCACTCATAAAGCTCACATTTCAAAACAATTTAACATCATACAATATGATACTTTACAAAAATTAGCTCATACGATCATGCTGCATGGCTGAAACTTTTTTATATATCGGCGAGCTGACGAAGAAAAAGAAAAACTAGATTAGGTACTTGCTTTTGTTATTGTTGAAGTATTTCGACATAACGTAATGTTATGTGATGCATTTTTTCAGAAATTACCTAGGGGTCTAAAGTAAACATAATTTTCCTCTCTTATCCGTTACGCTTTATGTGACGCTAATTGTAATAATTTAATAATTTTTCACGGGGGGGGGGGGGGGGGGGGGGGGCATAGTAAAGACATGGTTAGGTTCTTCGTACAGAAATGTCACTATTTTTCGTGAGCGTTTTTCTGTTCATGTGTCAGAGCTAAAACATGAAATTGTCAATATGAGCCAATCCGGATTCAAGGACCACCTGAACCAAACCAAGAGAGTCACTGAAGCTTTTCTAATACCTAGTTTTTTTTGTTAATATTTGTTAGTGCTGTAATTGTTCCAAGAAATGTACATCTTACTCACCCTTTAATGCGGAGGAGTCTCGCATCACGGGCCCATCCACAATGCCGGGTCTAGACTAATCTGTGAAAAGACAAAATGGAAATAATTAGTGTTTCAAATTTTTGTTGGGCACACATAACACTTGGGAAAGACAAACTTAAACTCTTCAGTTGATCATCCCAAACAATTTTAATTTGTTCATGTTGTTTAGCAGTGAAGATTACCGGTATTGCCAAACGATTCTCAAATGTATGGGATTCCCTATTGCGATAAAATCCATTTCTGAGACAATAGCATAAAGCGGAAAAAAATCAACTAAATTAAAAATTTGTCTGAGAAAAGAGGGAAAAGTGGTGTTTCTATATTTTTTTAAACCGATGCTTGAGATTAGATTACTAGTAGAGAAATGAGCTTGAGCCGATATGATATCTCAGATGATCAATCCTCGATCGATCCTAATGTCTCTAAGAGTCTCCCTATCAATTTTCAACTTCCTATAGTGACCAGGAGAGAATGCAGCTCACTCAGCTTATCAGAAAAGAGCCCATCCTTTCTATCGTTGTTTTTACTTAGTTTCTGATAAATGTTTTATACCTTATTATTGTTATCCATTAATAATAATTTAACATTTTATCTATATGTTTACTGTTTACTAATGCTGTTTCAACCACCTTTTTTTATAGCTTGTTTGGTTTGTTTTTTCCTTAGGTGAACCACTGTTATTGTTATTTGACAACTCCGTTATATTTGGGTGATTATAATTTTCCTGGACACACCAGTAAGTTTTTTGTTTAAATTAGTTTTTATCTATTATTTTTGTTTTCTTCTGTTAATTTAACAATGCCGGTTTGTCCGTGTAGAATTCTGAAGATGTCCTTAGTAAGAGGACGAAACTTCGATCAATAAACAAAATTTATTTTCCCTGGGCCGCATACCGACCAATTCCAACAACACAACACATCCTTTCTATCGTCTCTTTGTATCAGAGAGTCTCTCTATCAAATTTCAAGTTCCTAGGGTGAACAGTGTTGGTGGATTCGCATATTGTGCATCTATATGAAAGCATTCGGATGTATGAAGGCATTTGCCTTCATTTTTCACTTGGTTAATGAAACACGTAGTAAGCCAGCCTGGTTACAAGCAAGTCACATTACCGAGGATGGTTTGTACTTCAATTACGACTTTGCGTGTAGCTCAGCTGTTTTCATTTTCGAAACGGTATAGCAAACGCAAGAATGCTGCCTCAATGATTGACATCTTTCTAACGAGTGGTGAACCATTTCAGAAAGATGTTCAGGGATGAAAATTGATGGAGTTACGTTTCCCTCGGAACGAAAGGAGAAATCAATAGAAAATGATTCCGGAGTCGGTGTCGCAAATGTCAGAATGACTCCCGCCCTAAAATATATCCAGGTTAAATAATCAAAAGCATTACAAATCTGCCTGCGAAAAGTGGGGGAAGTGTTGTTTCATATTTTCTTAAACCGATGCTTGAGCGTCGGTTCTTTGTGTCATATAAGTCATCAAACATACTAACCGCATTATCTAACAAGCAATCAGGCAAGCTAACCATGGATGGAGGTCATCCCCACCTTTTCTTTTCCAATAGCGCAGGTCATCACAGCAGAGCTGTGGGCAGTGACACTGGCTGTTCGATTCTGCTAATTATTGGGAGTTGGGAATTATGTGATATGTAGCGATTCACTAAGTACCATCGAGGCGATTAGGGACTCATATTCTGATGATCTCCTAATACAAAGCCTACGTGTATCGCTACACCAAGCCACTACATTGGGCTCAACTATAACTTTTATGTGGGTACCGAGCCATGTAGGCATTCATGGCAATGAGAGTGCAGATGCCCTTGCGAGGAGAGTCATTGGCGATAACTCCATTGATATGTTGCCTATACGCATTGAGAATCAAATCTTCTACATGCAGCAATCTTCTACATTAAGCCAATTCCATCTGGCACGACCAATGGCAGGTCTGCGTAGTGTCCTTCAGGACTTGAGTCCGGTGGGCCCTTTCGTAACCCTACTTCCAAGGAGGGATCGAATAGTGGTCAACCGGGTTGCCACTGGCCACACCCGTCTTACTCACAGACACCTGCTTACAAGCTCGAGATGTTGTGTGTGGGAGGTGTGGGGGTGATCTGTCCATCCGCCACTTTCTGGAGGACTTCCCAGCCCTTGTGGACCTCCGAGTTCAGCATCAGCCCCCTCAGTGGGTTGAGCTTTTATCCGGACCAGACAAGGCCCGATCCCTGTTGTTGAACTTGAGAGCCGCTGAGCTCTACTACGAACTGTAATATCTGATCTGTGATGTATTTATGTATACATCTAGTCGCAGTTTTATTTCACTTTGCTGATTGTATATAATATAATGTATCCACTTTGGGGGCTAAACAGTTGTCATCATTGTACCCCTCATTTTTTCCTACTCTGAGTTGCCAGTGGAGTCCATGATGGCGCTCCTTTTTAATCAAGGATGGCAACATGGCTCCCCTTAGAATCATACCACTTCCAAAGTCCCTTTGGACACCTTGTTCAATGCCGCTAATGACCCTTCTGGTTGAGATGCGGCTTAAACCTTAATAATAATAATAATAATAAAACAATAAAAAAAAGCAGGTCACACTCCCAGTTAGAATATCCGTGGTCTGATATTTGTACTACTGGTGTAAATTCGTAAGTTGGTATAGTTAAGCAAACTAAGCAAGTGTTTCAGGTTGGGGCGTTTTGTTCCACTATCACGGCGTTTCAATTGTCTTCCAAAGGACAGACAGGAGGACCTAGTTCCTACGATTTCGCTACGCATTCCCTCTCCCTCTTGAGCCTTACGGAAGCATGAAAACGACTGCCAAATGGCGTGAAAAAGTCCCACGCTCAGCGTTACAAGACATCGATCTCTCAAGAAGTGATTTATTCCAATACCTAATAAGTATGGCAAATTTCTAAGTCCCTTAAATTGAATGAATGTTCATTGTTATCGAGTCAATTTTTTTTTTGTTTTTGTTGTAAAAATGTGACACAAAATGTAACTTAAGTTGACTTTCCTTGAATAAAGACTTGCCAAAAAGTGTCCAAATTACAGTTGATTATTGATTTCACCGTCACGAAATTCATAGATGACGCTCTAACCTGTAGAATCCTTTAGAATTTTCTAAAAGTTTGTTTTCCATCAAAGACTTTATTTGTTAGTGCCAAACCATCATTAGAAAGGCTTACCTATAGAATATTTAGGTAAGTGGAAAGTTATGTGACTTATAGTAAAATTTCCAATGGGGTTCTACACTTTTGAAAGTGTACTTGCTTTATTTGTCGAAAGAATAATTGGGCTATGATTTTCATTCATGTTTAAGGTGCATAGTTACTATCAGAAATCACCATAACTATTAGATAGTTAGTTTTAGTATACATAAGTATTAGTTAGTTTTTCCGTGATAGTGGACATTTATTCTCAAATAACATCTAAGTAACAACTTTTTGTCACCTATTTTGGTTTGATCTTAATTTGTGAAATGTTTGTTTCTTAGGCCTGAATTTAATTATTTTGCCAGGTTTTCTCGGTACACATTGATGCAATTCTATGTCATGCTATTGTGCTAAGGAATGTCGACCTTTGCCAGCCTGTTTATTAGACCAAAATGATTTCTCACGAGAAAAATTTTAAGAAAATAGCAAAGTTATGCGTTGTGTGGCGCCAGGAAATACCGTAACTACCGTGTAAAAACTGTTTGTAATATTTCTTGTAACTACTGCAGGAAGGTACTCAGCATTACATAATAAGAAAAATTATTATGTACGCACAACGGGCGCAGATGCTAATTTATAAACTTGAATCGGCTCATTGCTCAAAGCTAACCCGGTCGTAGTTGTATTTTCGAATCACGTTCCATCTGTTACTATCGGTGGCGCCGCCAACATTTTATCTAAGAACAAGGAAGCATGATGCAAAATTATAATAAAATTAGTACGAATGAGGATAGAGATAAGATTTAAAAAAGCTTATATTTCTCCAAAACACGAATGAGATCTTTAAGGAATCGTCGGGGTATTATAAATACATTATAAAGGTAAATCTCCTAGATGGACCGTTACTCGGTGGTCATGTCTTCATGATAAACACTATAGGTACCTATAAATGGCAGACTTGTTCACCTTGTGGAATCATTTTCTCACGAAACGCGTGGTGAGATGCATTAAGATATATTTTCTCGCTAATGACGACGCAAACGATTATAAAAGTGACGACATGACGTCAATTCGGCTACGGTATAATTGAGGTCGTAAAAGCATCAAATCTGTCAGGAGGTCTTACGAGTTGGTATTTGTTCCAAGATGGGAATGGTACAGGAGGGACCATGGAGAGCTGCTAGCCAATCTTCAATGGATCGATTGTAAAAACGCTGCAACTTGTTATTCACCGTTGTTTATACGTAAGAAAGGAATAACAACACAAATTTACAACAACAAAAAGTAGTCATGTTTCGTGACAGAGATCTCAATAATATCGAATCCAGTTTTTTTTAAATGCTGAAAACATCAATCCCATCAGGATTTTGAGATATTGTATAATATCTAAGATATTGTGTAATATATAAGTTGTCCAATTTTTGGGGCAATTCGTCCTACTTTTGGCATAGCTTGTCAAAATTTTCTAGTTGTTGTATTGGAAGAGTGTGAGGCATTGTTTCCTATAGTTTTCGATCTTCTGAATCAAATGATACCAACCACAGGTCGTCAGGACGCTTGGCTGGGGGCTGGAGCAGTTTAAAGCCAAAAACCGTGTTTGTGTGTATGTTTCCTGCCTTGTTTTTTTTGTTTTTACAGATTTTAAAAATTATTGAGTTAGCAGAAAAAATCGAATTTGAGGATCTTATAGAAAACACTTTTCTGCGTCGACTGCGACCGACTGCAGCTTTCTGGCACTCGTAGTAACGAACCTACTTTATTTTATATACTTTTTTTCTTCGTATTTAGTTTTTTTTTTGTACATTATTAAATTAAACATAAATAAAATATCAAACATAAAATTAAACATTATGTAAACATTAAACATGATTACTTGTTTTTATATTTCATATGTATTCTTGTAACAAATTCGATAGCTCACGTCTTGCTGAATAAAGCCTTAAGTTCTTGACTTAACAAGGTTGTTAATGTTTTCACGATTTATTCAGCAAACGTTCGATTAGGTCTATTCTCAAATGAACGCTGTAATGCTGAAGCCTAAGAAATTCAACTGATCTTCTGACTCAACTACCGGTTCGAAAGATGAAAGCACTTTTACCGAACTCGTACAAGTTTCATGAAAAAGTTCGAAGTACCCTACAGTAAGAAACAAAATGATCATCAACCTTCTGTCCTTCAACAATTAGGAGTCCATTTGCGATTGCCACAATTTCACCGAGACCACAAAAATTTGTATGGCCTTTTTTCACCACAACCTAATGAGCTTTTCGCCAGGCATTTGTTATCAACTCGAAAACAGCAGTCTGGAGAATCAGTTGCCCAATACTTGGAGGTTCAGCAAACGCTCAGTAAATATGGTAATTTCAAAACTGTGGATGCATTAATTACTGCCATCAGTACGTTTGGGGTACCTTTATTAGTGGACTCTTTCAACTAAAATTCATCAACGAATCCTAGAAAATGTTACATTCACCTTAAATGAGGAGGAAGAGACTGCTCACTTTCTCTAATCCGCCCAGAAAATCGCAGGACTATCCAAAGCAACTGTCTTTTTACACTCCTGATTCAATTTGCAACTCCACAGAGGCAAAAGAAAAGGTTAAGTCAGCTGACGTCGGATCTCCTGGAAAATCTGATGCTACTCTCAAGTCTCAATGCTGCAACTACTCCTCGGAAATGTTGTCTACAGAAATGTTACTTCTGTGGCGGGCTAAGACATCGTTTGCGAGAAGAATGTCTGGCTGTGGACACAATCTGTAAGGCACGTTAAAAAAAGGAAAACTTCCGAAAATTATGCCAATCATCGCACTTACCGAAGAGTAAGCAAACATCTGCTTAAAGGTTTCTAGCTAACATAACATCCTACATGACCTACCATACCTTTTATTATTTTTATTTTACTATTATTATTATTTTAATTTTTTTGCTGTCGAAATGGTAATTTAGACAGATTTCTCATTGATGTCTGAAAGCTTCATTGACTAAACCTACAGAAAAACGAACAACTTGACCATCCTCCCTGAAAATCATGAGGTAAAGACTATTTACCCTTGGATGAGTAGGAAATTGTATGGACCGAAAAATGATAAATGATGAAGAATCGTAGAGTCACTAAACTGTTTACTAATATCGTAGTTTCGTTACTATTAGTGTTAGAGAGCTGCGGTTGGAGCATTCCATGCAAAAGAGGCTCTTTGAAACAACCTTTGAATTCAATTTTATCTACTTCCTTATCCTTTTTCAAAAACAAAGGAAAAAACCACGTATTTTTTCCCTTTAAACTGCTCCAGCTTCCAACCCAGCGACGGCGTCAGAGCGATCTGAGGTTGACTTCATTCTATTCAGAAGATCAAAAGCTTTAGAAAACAATGCCTCACGTTTTCATGGACCACAAATCTTATTTTGGTCACATGAGCAAAATTGCAGCACATGGAATTCGCCCATTAGCTTAGCTAAAACCATCTCAACAATTAAAAAAGTCCAGTCATGCAGCATGACCCCATGAGCGATTTTTTGAAGATTTATTTCGAATTTATTTCGATTTTTGACTGATTTTTCAACTTTGAAATTTCTGAAAACTTGATACATATTATTATAGGAAATTTTACGCTGATTCCGAATATACCACATGTTAGTATGCTGAAAAAATTATTTCGCACAACAAATCGCAAAAAACAGGCTATTTTGAAATTTTTGACTACATTTTTGAAAATTTCAACCCGAAGATGTAATCCGATCATGCTGGCCAACGAACTTGAACTTTCGTTTTGTGTCCTTAACATTTTAAAATTTGTTTGACGTTTCTAGCACAATTCTACGGACAGTTATCGTCTGGAATGACACATACATACATACATACATACATACATACATAAAAAAATGCGTTAAACTTCAGAATATGATTCAGAATAGCCTGAAACGGATTTCTGCATAAAATTTTTCCAAAAATTCACATTCTACAAATTTTGAGGCGAGAGCAATAGCTTAATTTTCTTCAAAAATTCGCTAATAAACATGGGAGTGATACTACTTGCATAAGTAGCTAATAGTTTGTTGAAGTTGCTATGTGGAACTTTGGTGCGTGGAATACGTATTCTGTAATGAGTCACTTTCGTCCTTTAGTTATTTAATTTAAATTTGCTGAAATCAGATAAATAATTGAAAACAACTTCTCTATCAGGTAGTATTATGTTTAATTTAATTCAGCTTTTTGTCATTTCAACGCTGCATCACTAAATCGTCGAACATTATTGTAAAGTCCCCCAGCAGGAGATGACCTTTTCGAGAGTTCATTTCCTGTTAATGTTCCGAAACGAGATTTCTAAACGTTATTTATGGTTCACAATACGCAGTCTTTCATCACCTTTGGATAATATACATTTACGAAAAATGAACTATGGGCATAATATTCTGAAATAATAAAGAGCTGCGTTATTACCTTTATGTCGAACTTATATTTATAAGCATTGCGTCCTTCACTTTTTTTCCGTGGAAGTTACGTAAGTAAGTTTTTCATCTTGACGCCGTCTTACCCGTGAAATGCGGCTTATATATTCATGGTCATCTGACGAAAGTGGATACAGACGATATTATTCAAGCTGTAAAACCGCCCACCGGTCCATTTTTGGAGGCACCTAATTGAAAAATACGTGTTGAGGGGGAACCCTCTCGGTCGATTGTTTGCAAATTTTCTGGTCACGGGGCCTGACGAGCCGTGTCATTGTCGGGACTCGGGACTGGTCTTTTAGGTGGCCCACTGACACCGCTAGAGATTAGCATCTCAACGACTTTGACTAAGTATCCCAGTGTCAGCACCTCAGAGGGTTAAACACCTACAAATACAGTGCTGGCCAGGCGTGATTGAAGATGGATACTTTAAGCACACCATTCATGGCGTTCGTTAATCAATTAATAATTAATTTCATTAATTAGTTGCTGTGATTTTTTAATGTTCTACACAACTATTAAGATACATGTAACTACAAGGTTATTAATATTTTAAATATAGGCAATCTGCTGGTGAATCCCCTGGTAAATGTCCTGATGGAAGAGGAGAAATATTTTGACATGGATATGTCTTTGCTCTGGGGGGTCAACCAAAAATTTCCGTGACGCAAAATTTGTGTCACAATTTCAGTATATTTCACGTACAACCCAGCCGCTGCTAGGGGAATGGAACTTCCGCAGTTTTCATCGCACAAAAATCGTTCGCCAGTCGTTGGAAAGCGCTTGATTTATGTGATAAATGTTCACATCTCAAGCTACCAATTTCCCCTTCTTTACGTACCTGGCTGCATTCCAAAACTAAGTTGATTGGACTATAAACAATTTTAATAAGCCAGTTACAATATTTTTAACGTAAAGCAATAGCATCATTTACTCAGCTCCATAGGAAACATTTTCATCCTCTTGACAAAAGTCGAGGACAACCGTTATCAAATCCCCAATCAAAGACATATCCATGTAACATGGTATCTGCTTGTAAAGGGGATAGTGGAACTCGTTTACGAGTTTCTGGTACAAGTACGATTCGATTTTTTCGTTAGATTTTGATATAATTCACTTATATGAATCGAACGAAATCAGCGGAAACACTTTGCGACAACTCATTCGCGCTCCACGAGGTCTTAAGAGGAAAGAAACGAGAACTTTAACACCACTGTTGGGTAATCGCAAAGCAAACTTTAGCAGTCCTCGTATAACTGTCCATGCAATTGTGCCTGATCTCTTAGTTAAAACGAAAACATGATTGTGAATGACGTCATATTTGTCAACTTCAGGTATAGACCAATAATTGATATGACTATGAATTGATGAGCTCAGCACTGCGCCATTTCCAGTTTCCTCAAATCTCATTGGTAGAAAATACCTATGAAAATACACATGATGTGAGATTTCAATCATGTATTTCCATTGTGAGATTTCCATGCAGTGAGATTAATAAGTTATGGTCAAAAGAAATAAATAATTTTGAATGTGTTGTGGTTATCATCTTTGCATATACCACTTCAATGTCTGTTGGGAATTGTAAGTAAATCATTTCCAGCTATGTTTCTACGTCAAAGCGGGATTTAACTCCGATTTAGAAGAGCATTGAGTAATTTATCTCTTAGTTCCCAGTACATCCTCATGATTAATGTCTAAAATAAAATTAAATTACTATGCCAGGAAACAACTTACGTTGACATGTACCTCAGTTCTGGAGGTATTTATAAACTTCGCCTGGGTGTTTAGAAGAAAGTTATTTACAACAGGGTGCGCCAAAGTCGTAGGAACAGTAACTCTTTAGCAGGCCACCCCGCCGAGCATCGCCTCGGTCTCTTGTTTTGATTAATACCTGGCTGGAGCCTCCTTGGCGAGTAGCGTGCCGTTGACGTCTGAACGTCCAAAGGTTGAAATCCATTCCCGCGGCATCGAACCAGAAAAACAATTAATTCGTCTTTCTTCTCTTTCTAACCATCACACCAGTGATATAGTAGATCGATGTGTTCGCGAGGGAGTCAATTATGCGGAAAATAGATTTGAATTTTAAATTATGGGCGGACGGAAAGAGGCTTTCTGGGAGCACGGGAGCCAGCAGCCGCCAGGTCTATTGACGAGGGTGAATTTCGAGGTCGGAAGTAGAAATGTGGGGGCGATAGCACACGCAGAAACTCGATCTACCATAATATACAATATGTCTGGACTGTGGCTGGACAATAAGTTAAGCCCACTAAATCCAGCTGCAAAACATCGTCTCCCTATTCATTTATTTAATAGGCATCTATCGATGTACGGATGAACCAAATGTAACTCAGGTCTAACGATATGTATGAGTACAGTAACTTCTTGACAAGAGAAGTAATTTTATTCGAAATTAGTCTAACTTAAATGAAAAATGTCGTATTATGATAATACACGTCATCAACTGGATGATGTATAAGTCGAGGAAAGTTATTCTTCAATGAAAGTTTTCTGTCATTTTTACACCGACATCCGGAATTTTGTTGGTTTTTGGAATCGAAGTCTAAATGTTAATTTGGGACTGTTGACGAGATTCTTGATAACAGCCAACCAGTACCTCTTAGAACAAAATTAGCTCAAGGAGAGCAAAGGGTGGAATATATTTTATTTATTGTTGATCAGTGTTTTTCATTCATTCAGCTCTAACAAGCAATGCCGAAACTCAGCTAAGTTGTACATACACTAAGGCATACAAATGCTTTTTACAGATCATTCGAATAAACAGTTTATTACTCTTCCTCATCTTAATTGGAATTGCATCTCTCAATACCATAATTATGGAGTATCTATATAAATATAAAAATTCCTCTTCTGAGTCTCTAGAAAAAGTTGAGAGTTATCGCTAACTCGGTATTGCAGTGGAAGAGGGATTAACTTAGTAGAACCATATTAATACAGTGTGTAAAAAAATGAGACGACTTCTTTATGTTATTTATTATGCTACAAGGTTTTTCAAGCGAGATGAGCTGCTATTATTATATATGGCCTTCGAAAAGCCAATTATCCAGTACGGCATTGTTGAGTGGGGAGAGGGGGGTTACATTCCCCATGGAGAAAATTAATGTTCTACAGATGTTTCATCTAGGTAATTGTAAGGAAGGGGTGACTATACTCTGGTGTTAAAATTTTAAAAGAATTTAAAGTTTCCACGCCGAGACAATCTTTTTTGAAATCTCTTCTGGTAATTTAGGTATCATAAAAAACCCTCCTATAATTAACGATTACCAGCGGCATGATTACTGAGTAAGTAAGTCGTTCAGGCTATTAGGAAATGTTGGGCCCAGACCCCCAAAACTCACACTAGACCCCCTCATAATCAGAGACGATTGATTTATATTTTATAGAGTTTGAATTTAATTTAGCTTAAAAAAATTGTAAATTGTTCATTTATATACAACTTTTCTCGGAAGTAACCAAATATGTTTAATTAAGTACAACTCTTGTGGGGTGCTGCAGACTTTAGTCTACTGCCCTACAATCATTTATTTTTTTTAATGGATCAAGAAATGGATTTAATGCAATTTTTAATGTGCAGCTAGTAATTGAATAAATAACTATTAAATCTTGTAATGAATGAGTCAATAAATAAATTACTGTAAATATATTGAGCTGTGCATATGCTTTGCCGTCCTATAGAAAGGCCTATTGAATCCGCTTGGCCATTTCATTTTTTAATTTACTTCACTAGGAGCTGTGTAATAGCCATGTTGGTATAGTACGGTAAGAGATAGTAAGTCAAGCACGGTAATAGATGGTAAATCAAATATGGTGAGAAGCTAACCGGAAGGATTTGCTCTTTGTACCTTGAAAGACAATTCATGCTTGATAGTAGAGTGGTTGGTGATCAGATTGCTGGGCATTCTTGTTCGCTTAAGAAGCTGGCTTATGAGGAATCTTTTCCGATTGTGTAAGGCAGTGGTGATGTACGACTGTATCTAAGTCGTCACCACATTTGCGGGAGGCTCTTGATAGATCCACAGCTGAAGCCTTTAGCCAACAACAACAACCAGACCAATACCCTCATCCCAAACAGGTTTGCTGCATTCATCCCCCCTCATCAAGGAAAACGTGGCACTCGGCCAAATGGTGCAGCTGGGTTTCTCGAAGTTACAGACCCAGTCAACTACTAGGATACTTGGTTAGTTTTGCTGCGGGTGGATGTTAAAGGGGGATTAGAGTTCAAAACTACGATTTTCCTACTGCATCAGTTATTTCCTTTGGGCGTTGTTTACTGAATGATCTCATAAAAACTTCCCCTAGAAAGCCTCTTATAGCTGGCTCTGTTGGAAAAAGAAAGGATGAAGTTAGAGAGGGAAGGAGCATTTTTTCAGCTGCGTTGGCCGATCGCTAGGTTGTAAAGCGTCCTGAAAGGTTTCACTCAATCCATTCATTGATCAACAACCTAATAAAATAAAAACAATAAATAATCAACGCTAAACCAATTATAGATTTTTGAAAATTCTATGTTTTACGTTTCACTGTTTAGAGTTGAGCTTAAGTACAGCCGAGATAGGCTGTAACAATTTTACATCTGCACTCCTCATTAGGTTCTGAAGAACCATGATTGGAATAAAAGTCAGAACCAAAATACACCACGCTGGAAAGCCAAGTTATACTAATTTGGTAGGATAATGTGGGATACATACATGTTTGTTTTAAAACAAAACATGATGTCATGTAAGCCAGAGAGATCCCGCTAAAACGATAGGTAACGTAATGTGTTGCCAAACTTGGAGAAATCGTACAAAGAAAACTACTTACTGTAGAGGAGTGAGCTTTGTGTCTATATTTTTAGAAATTTTAAAAATAGTATACGAAAACTTTCAGACCAATGGGTGAATAATCCACATTGCTCCGAAAATAGCGCTCAAGGAAAAAGTGTTGTTTGACAAACCTGTATCCTCCCATGAAATCTTCTAGAATCAAACAACCGCTATATTGATTTGGTTGGGCCGCGATGATAACTAAAATTTAACTATGGCTACGCTGGACTTCAAAAGAATCCATTTGCTTCACCTGTTGGACTAAACGAAAATGTTTTTTAGACACTGGCGACTGGAGGCTCACGTCAACTAGGCCGTACATTATCGCTACCACTTTTCATCCCTAATCTCATTAGCATGGCGGAAACTTAATTCACTAAGCTCCATAGAGGGTCAGAACACCGCTTGATCAGATTTCGCTTCGATTTAATTCATTTCTGCCAGCTCGGTTCGTTTATTTTGCTACCGCCAATGGTTTTGCAAATGTTACGCCTGTCTCGTCGCTTTTGAAATAGAAAACCCCGCTCGAGAGGCGAGTGGATAAAACTCGATTTTGATTTAATGCTAATTCCCAAGGATGGAGAGAAAGAAGAAACAAGAAAGGACAACATTTTCCGTGTTTTGTGGCAGGTGACAACCATGAAATTTGAGGAAGGGGCATTAGAAACGTGACTCGTCATCTTCCTCCGATCGTCCACCGTACTTAAATTTGCAATATTATTCGTTTTTTTTTTTTAAGTTTAAGCCGCACTTCAACCAGAAGGGTCATTAGCGGCATTGAGCAAGGTGTCTAAAGGGACACTGGAAGTGGCACGATTCTAAGGGGAGCCATGTTGCCATCCTTGACTAAAAAGGAGCGCCATCATGGGCTCCACTGGCAACTCGGAGGGGAAAAAAATGAAATACAGTGATGTCCACTGTTTAGCCCCCAAAGTGGATTTAAAAAATCCCAAAAATAAAGTAATACAACTAAGACTAGATGTAAAATAGGCTAATAACTATATACATGCTACTATATACAATCAGCAAAGTGAAATAAAACCGACTAGATGTATATAAACATATTACAGATCAGATATAGTTCGAAGTAGAGCTCAGCGGCTCTCAGGTACAACAGGGATTGGACCTTGTCTGGATTCTATTATTATTATTATTATTTTTTTTTTTTACAGAATGAGGTAGAGGAACTTTATTTTTATTGCTCGAGATCATTCTGGATATCATTAATAAATAATATGACATTAATAAATAATTTATGATTTAGTTCTTAAAAATCAAGCAAGTGGGCACTTCATGTCAACCGTTTTTCAACCCGAACGCATCTCATTACATGTCTTATTTTGTTGCTGTAGTGATTCAGAAAAAGATTGCAGTGTAAAATTTAGGCCTGACAACTTAAGCACTGTTTTTCGCCTATTCAATCAGTGAAATGTTAGCGACTAGGAACAAAACGAGCCAAACATGTGTAAATGTCATCATCCAAAGTACAGATCATTCAAAGAAACTTCAAATCAGTCAAATAAATTGTATAAGTGGATGCTACCGATTAGTGAAGAGTATAAGAATACGTGATGATGATAGTAATGCTATCATCAGAGTATTCTGTAATGATAGCTGTTTATTTAAAACTTGTCATCAGTAACCTACAACCCTATTCCTCATAACTTGTAACGGACCATATTATGAGCGTGAGTCTATTAATGAATGGTAAGTGTAGGAAACTGGTGGTGAGTGGTTTACAAATCGGATCAATGATTGCTTTAATTTGACATGGATATGTCTTTGCTCTGGGGGGTCAACCAAAAATTTCCGTGATGCAAAATTTGTGTCACAATTTCAGTGTTTTTCACGTACAACCCAGCCGTTGCTAGAGGAATGGAACTTCCGCAGTTTTCATCGCACATAAATCGTTCGCCACTCGTGGGAAAGCGCTTGATTTATGTGATAAATGTTCACATCTCAAGCGACCAATTTCCCCCTCCTTACGTACCTGGCTACATTCCTAAACTAAGTTGATTGGAATATAAACAATTTTAATAAGCTGGTTACAATATTCTTAACGTAAAGCAATAGCATCATTTACTCCACCCCATAGGAAACATTTTCATCCTCTTGACAACAGTCGACTGTTAACAACAACTCATTGTAGTGGCTTCTCTCCACAGTTATTTTCAACATTTCTATAAGTAAACCGTTGTTTTGTTGGAATTAGTCGGGATGCGGCCATGCGGCCCAGGGATTTGTTTAAAGTTAAAGGATTTGTTTACAACTCTCGAGGACAACCGTTATGAAATCCCCAATCAAAGACATATTTATTTATTTATTTTATTTATTTATTTATTTACGGGCAAGCCCAATTACACAAAGAAACAAAAAACCAAAGAACATACAAGAAATACAATAAAGAACACAATACTAAAATAATAATCCAGAATATAAAGAAGGAAATTAACAACAAGTGAAACCAGGTAAATTAAGGTACTTATGGAAAATAACAGTTCCGGCAAACAACACTACCAACAATAAAATATATTAAGAAAAGCTCAACGGGGAGGAGGCGATCAGTTTTTTTAGAGAAGCTAGAGAATTATGAAAAAAGTCAAATTCAGGGTGTAAACCAATAAGTAGATTAGCGGAACGAGGTAGCCGCTGCAGAGGACTGTTCCGTACGTAGTTCGTCGATGAGAAAGGGACGTGGAAGAGGAGAGGAGAGCGGGCCGACAGACGAGGCACCCGGAGACCGATCATGGAGAGCAAGACTGGGCAATCGAGCTGGTCATTTAATAGCTTGTGCAGAAGAGCGAGGTCGGCCATAGAGCGACGCCTCTCCAGAGGCAACATACCACAAGTATCAAGAAGATTGGCATAACATACCTCACTGGAGGGAATGCCCAACTTGAATGCAACATATCGCAGAAACTTATTCTGCACTCTCTCCAGGGTGTACTGATGAACGGCGTATCCAGGTGACCAAACAGGAGAGGCGTACTCCAAGATCGGGAGCACCAGGGCCTTATAAAGCAACACAATGGCTGGAATACTCGTAAACTCTCGAGTGTTGCGCTTTACAAACCCCAAGACCCGCATTGCTCTACTCGATAGGTCCTCTATGTGTTTTGAAAATGTCAATCGCCCGTCAAAAAGTACTCCCAAATCAATTATTTCCGTAAGTCTACGAAGCTGGTCCCCCTGCAGTACATAATCGAACTCGAGAGGCTGGGTGCAGCGGTGAAAAGTGACCACCGAACATTTAGATGGGTTGAGAAATAGGTTATTATGAGAGCACCAGCTCTCCAGACGAAAGACCGCCAACTGCAGGTCAGCACAGTCAGATGGAGAACTCACACGAGAGAACAGTTTGAGATCGTCAGCGAAAAGCAAGCAGTGGATGTCAGGAGTGAAACAGTTGACCACACTGTTAATCATGAGCAAAAAGCATAGTGGGCCAATATGGCTTCCCTGGGGGATCCCAGACGAAGCTGTGATGGGAGACGATAGGGCACCCCTGACCCGGACCACGAGCTGACGCCCATCGAGATAGCTGGACATCCAGTTCAAGAACGAACCAAAAACTCCCAACGATTCCAACAGTGATAGAAGATGGCGGTGGGAGAGCTTATCAAAGGCTTTGGCATAGTCAGTTGAGATTACGTCGGTCTGGTAGCCCTGCCGAAACCCATCCACGATGAAATTCTGGAACTCAATCAGGTTCGTAACTGTAGACCTTCCCTTCAAGAATCCATGTTGCTCGACTGCAAAATAGGACGAAAACTTGGTAGATAACTGTGTGACTACAAGCTTCTCAAGTATCTTCGGAGTGGCAGACAAGGAGCAGACAGGACGATAGTTGGACACAGAGCTCTTGTCTCCACTCTTATGAATTGGTGTCACATATGAGCATTTCCACTTCAGGGGGAATCGGCCAGAAGCAAGCGATTTGTTAAACAAGCACGATAGCGGGTAAGACAGGCCAGAAACACATTCTCTAAGGAGTATTGGCGGGACACCATCGGGGCCCATACCTTTCTGGATGTTCAAACCCTTAAGCTCCCGACGAACGCCGCCCTCCGAAACCTGCATGGATCCAATAGATACTATGTCCAGAGGTGGATATTCAGGACTTTGTGAAACAGGTGGCTCAAATACAGAAGCAAAGTGCTGTCGAAAGAGATCTGCGGCCTCCTGAGGATCTGAACCATGATTGCTGCCGAGAAACATATCACTCGGTAAACCGTTCCCACCGTCCTTATAGTTAACATAATTCCAGAAACTTTTTATATTGCTAAGTACGGAGTCCTGGACGTCGCTGAGGTAGGCCATGTATAGCTCTCTTGACCTTTAACATGGCCTTTAGACATATCCATGTAACATGGTATCTGCCTGTAAAGCAGATAGTGGAACTCGTTTACGAGCTTTTTGTTTACTGACAGTGGAGGGTGGGGTTCTTGCAAATAAATATTAGATGCTGAATCACTACTTGCTACCTATACTTACTATAAGTATACTGGATATACTATAACTACATAGGTGGTTTTAAGAAAACAAGACTCGCATTTTAAAGTAATACAATTCATCGAATGTTTATCTAAGGAATTTACGAGTCACAATTCTTATTTCCTTTTGAGGAACGGTAACCCCCCACCACCACCATAGTATTTACGCGCCACTGCCAAGAACGAGCTGAAATAAGAAATTTCAAACTAACACTACCAATTATTTACGACGCGCCGACTATTTCACGAAGCAACACATCGGTTTGGTTCATCATAATTTCCGTCGGCTATTTTCGAATGGTTTCGGTTATCATCGGCATCGTCTTTGTTTAGATTTTAATAAGTCGTGGTCAAATTATGACTCTCACCCGAAGGTTCCGATCGGACCAGTTCCCCCGGCGTCGCGCTCAAACCTCCACTAAATCTTTTCTCGCATACATTTATGATAATCTAGTTTATGGTCTTGATTTCACCTGGGACAAAGACTCTCCGAACCCTTCACTCCCTTGATCTCACATTCACGGTTTGAGGATTTGAATATTATAGTGATACGGATGATGAATGCACTTCGAATCCGTTGTGCGCCTTGAGACGTCCGTCAATTGTAAAAACGCCTCGACTTGTACATCGGATCTGATGCTTTTCATGACGCCTATCTAACGAAGTTCTGATAAAGAATTAACAGAGGCAAAATTTGTAATATTACTACTATATTTTTCAGTCGTTAATAGAGAACTTTGATGTGTTGGAATTTCACACTTTTGCCTTCAGAATCGGATTTAGCGCATTGGAAAACCACCAAGTTCCAATTTTTAGCACAAAAGACCGTTTAGTTTGGCCAATAAACGGGTAGGAAAATCACGCGTGACGAAATAGTGCAAGAGACCTGAGGGATCTCCCCAAGCGGGCGAAGGCCGTGACGTCATTGGGCTCGTCAGATATTCATTATATAGCCATCCTTTGGAAAGCTCACGCTCAGATCTTTCTACTGAGAATAACCATGAAATTTTCCCGTTTTATTATTATACGTTCTGTTCTTTGAATTGTGAAGCATCTTATATGAAGTTGAAGGTAAGATATGCTTGTTATGATACTGTTTGCTTCCTCACTTAGGAAGTGGAAAAGCATTGTGTTTGTACAGCATCTTGAACAATCTTTCATTCTCCAAAATCTAAATTTTCACTTGCGTTTTGATTATTACCATTTTTCAAAAATTTAAAGTCCTGTTTTGATGGTATTTTCAGGAATCGTAAGAATCAGTCCCTGGAAGATCCTTCCGCACTACTTCAGTACAAAGAATACAGTGATCTAAATGTAGGTATGATCTAGTCCACGAGATAGGTTCCTTCAGATAGGTTCTTTCATTGGATGCTGGAGTAAACAATTAAGGACTTGAGGAATTAGCTTTTTTTCGTAGATTAGTGAAAACGTGCGCCATTGTTATCAACTTTTTTAAATTTTTATGGAAAACCCCAATTTTTATTGCAGATTCGAATCTACGTGAAATTTTACTAGAAAATAACTTTTCGCTCTTTTTTCGTGCGCACAAACGGACGCAATTCCGCTCTAAAAGTGCGAACATTGTGAAATACTGAGTTTTTGAAGATATTAAAAATGTAATAGATGATTATGGGGTATTTTTTCATGTTGAACCACGTAATGATATTCATTTATTGATATTTGCAACACCAACCAGGAAATCACTGAAAAAACTACATTTTAGAACGCTCTGTGCTCTATGGAAATGAGTGGAGAAAAGTGAAATTCTGGTAGATTTTTCGGTGTTTTTCCAGGTTGGTGTTGTAAATATCAATAAATGAATATCATTGCGAGGTTTAGCACGAAACAATACCCCAAAATCATGTATTACATTTGGCTATTGAATAACTTCAACGATTCATTGTTTTACTATTTTCGCACGCCTGCTTTCGCCCACTAAAAAAATCGAGTGAAGTAATTTATTTATGAAATTTCACGTAGGATTCGAATCTGCAATATAAAATGGGGGTTCCCCATATAAAAAAAAAAAACCAAGTTGATGTCAATGAGCGTTACCCATGGGTACGAAAAAGGTATTTTAATAATTTTTAAATGGAATATTCCATCCTGAGAAGTTCGGCATCAACCGCACTCTTTTACGAGAGTACTTTCCTTTCTATGATTTTTCAAAGTTTCCCACACTGGTGACGACGAAGCACACCTCCCGCCTAGATAGGACCCCTCTGCCAACCAGTGTGACGTCACCGTGCAAATTTTGAAAAATCATTGAATGAAAACTGCTCAACGTAGCAGAGTGCGGATGGTGTCAAATTTCTTCGAATGGAATCTATTTTCATTTGAAAATATGATATGAATAGATGGGTAACGCTCATTGAGATTTCTTCACTTCTGAGATTGAGATGTCTTCACGAGACCGCTATCCTGTTTCATTATTGTTTAATCATGAACCTATCATTTGAATAGCTTTCTTTAATTATTATTTGTTTTTCCTTTTTCCTTAAGACTTTCTTTGTGCTTCTGGAAGGTTGTTATTGTTTCAGATTTGTATTATAAGTATATATTCTATACAGGGTGATTCCCTCGCAGATGCAAAAAAAAATTTGGGTGAAACTACATCAAAAATGGAGTAAAATGCCGCCAACCGCATATTTTTATCTTAATCCGTACTCGAGATATGATTTTTTAAAGGTTTTTTCAGGAATACCGTGTTTTTTCATTTTAAACTCGGATTTCTCCACTTTGCCTCATTTAATTTTAATTTTCAACCTCATTTTCGGTATCAGCAATAAATTTCCTACAAGAATAGTGTACTTGGGTTCTTAAAAAGTACCATCCGAAGACCCTCGCATCAGCTCATACATTGACGATTTTGAAAAAATAATATTTCAGAAAATCTTTAAAACTATACTACTCTTTTAAAAAGAATCCTGGAAACTGGCAAATCTCATGAAAACTGCTTCATCTAATATGCTTTCTAACGGTATTATCAATTATACTTTTATTTTGTTATTTAGGGGAGAAAAAAAATGTTTTAATGTTAAAAAATGTGGGTTTTTCAATGAAATTGTTGGTTTTCTAGAAAGATGACCCTCCATGAACCAACGAGTATGGGGTCGGTTTCTATGTATTTTTCCTCGCTGAATCGAATGGAAACTCTTGCAGATCTCTCAACTACGTTATAATCGAGTTTTACACTTTAATTAACTAGTTTTACCACATAACACACATACATTTAATCGTAACAAACAAACTAAACATTTGCGATTTTAAGTGTAAAACTCGGTTATAACGGAGTTGGAGGGATCTAAAAATGTTACCATTCGATACAGCGTGAAAAAATACATAGAAACCGACCCCATACTTGTAGGTTCATGGAGGGTCATCTTTCGAGAAAACCAACAATTTCATTGAAAAACCCACATTTTTTAACATTAAAACATAATTTTCTCCACTAAATAACGAAATAAAAGTAAACTTGATTATACCGTTGGAAAGAGTATTAGACGAAGCAGTTTTCTTGAGATTTGCCAGTTTCCAGGATTTGTTTTGGAAGAGTAGTAAAGTTTTAAAGATTTTCAGAAACATTCTTTTTTCAAAATCGTCAATGTTTGAGCTGATGTGAGGACCTTTGGATGGTACTTATTAAGAACTCAAGTACACTATTCTTATAGTAAATTTAATGCTGATTCCGAAAATGTGGTCAAATAGTTTAAATTGAATGAAGTAAAGTAGAGAAATCTGAGTTTAAAAGGAAAAAACACGGTTTTCCTGAAAAAAACCTTTAAAAAATCATATCTCGAGAACGGATTGAGATAAAAATATGCAGTTGACGGCATTTTACTCCATTTTTTATTTAATTTCACCCAAATTTTTTTTGCATCTGCGAGGGAATCACCCTGTATAACCTGTAATTGGGATTGCAGATAATTTCAACAAATAAATAAATACATTGCGCCCGTTTGCGCAAATGCGCCATGCGCAATTTTGTCATTTTTGAAATCTACCATAAAAAATAAAAAAATGTGAAGAATAGCGCTTGTCCAAATTGTTTACTCCGACAGTTACAGAAAATAAAGAGGGAGGAGCCTATCTCGTGGACCACCCTGTATTATGTAACCTAATTTACTTTCAAAATTTTGCCTCAATTTATCAACAATTAATTCTATAGCATGTCTGTGCCAGAATAAGTGAGAAAGCTATATTTCCAACCTAACTATGCAAACGTCTTTTTTTCAGCTAGCTAAGTATTAGTTTTTTCTTACAAACCACACCGACATTTCGCGTATAATTATATCCTGTTTGAGATATTAAATTAGATTCATTTTTCTATCAAGCACTTGCGAATCCGCACGATAATGAATTAGAAATTGAAATGATTTATGACCTGGAAATGTAGTGACACGGCATTTCCTTGTGAGTTTGAGCTAAGACCGCTGGCGCCATAATGACATTATTGTTCTCACCCCTGGCTGAGCAGTGCATAAAATTAAGATTAATCGTCGATTCAAAAAAAGACACAAAATCAATCATCGTCCAAGGCTATACACCATTGAAGAATGGTAATCCATTGACAGTACGTCACAGGTACCTCTGCAATCAGATCGCTATTTCATTTACCTACAAAAAAAAAAAAAAAAAAACTCATTGTAGAAACAATAAGCCTTTCAAGCTGTAATAAGAATGCTCAGTATTAAAACGAGTACCTATTCATCTGGATCGAATGCGTTCATTAATTCAATTAAAAATGAATGTTTTCTCAAGACCATTGTACCGAGGATAATGTTATGGGATTTTTCTGGTTTATTAATCAATAATAAAATATTGTGCTATAACTAAATACGCGAAATTTGGGAGGTTCGAATTAGGCATACGCAACTCGCAAACTATTTTGTCAAGTGACTTTCTTATGTGAGGAGCGTTAGCTTCAAATAACGTGGAGTTTTCGCCCAATTCCAGAATTTTTCATGATTGTAAATAACACCATACTCTATAAGCTCACATAATTTCTACCAGAACCGAATGGTAGCACTCCAACGCATCCTAGACAGGGTGCATATTGATGTTGATATCCGCTGTATCCAAGCTGAGCGCAGGAAATTATTAAACAACGGTTCATTAATGCAAAATTAGACAACCATTACCCACAGATCGCTGGTTTGTACCCCTCGAAGGCTGCAGGTTCACTTTCGATTTATACAAATGAAATCATTCCGAATCCATTAAAAACACCATATTTCATTCGAGTTTTGGAGTCACGGACGTTTGACAATTTTAACTCTCAAATTTTACTTACCGAATTTAATTGAGGGTGATATTGAAACTTCCTGACCCTTGTCGGCCAATTAGTGATTACCGATCAAATTTGTTACCATTCAATTTAGCTAGACATTTTGTAGAGGTTGAGTGCTGAATTTGCCAAGCCATCTACTGGGCACATAAAGTCCGCAACTATTTCTTAATGATGGCTTGATTACCGAAAACTATTTATAATGGTTAGAATTTTTGCCTTATCCTTACGTAGGTTGGGTTGATTGAGGGCGAGATATTTCAGGCATCTCTTAGTAAGTAGTTTATTGGTGTATTGCTGAGCGCTTTCGCCTTGAATGGCCTCATCAGTTTTGTAATAGGTGGCTTGCTAAGCTTTTATAAGAGGGAGTCCTCCTTCTTCACCCTGCTGTGACCAGTTATGGTTGGTCAAATGCTTGTGGTCAATAATACTTTTAAATTGAGAAATATTAATATTTATGTAGAAACACACATAGTCAGAATGACAAAAACTTGAAAATAAAAAAACTAAAATTAACCCTGGAATGTCCCGGCTAAATTTCCAACACTTAGGTCCCCGGTGGGGTGTGTCAAACCCCAACTTTGAAAAATGTTAGAAAATTCAAAAATAACTTACACTTGAATCAAATTTTATTTTTATTCTGTTATAAACAAGAAAAAACAAGAAGTAGGTAGGTAAGTACCTAAACTCACGAAGAAAAAATTAATGTCCCCTTGTGTCTTCCCTTATCAACTATCAACCAAAACTTGATTAGAGACATAGGCCGAAGGCTCCAAGCACATCATACGAGCTAGAGGAGGTAATATGAAGTATTGATCAAAGCAAAACTGACATTCTTCTTTCACTTTTGACGCTTCTTTAGGCAATTTTATAACTTGACATTTTTCCGTGTTTGAATTTTATCAAAATAACATCTTTTCTTCAAGAATTTGTGCCTTTTTTGGTTACTGTATTCCTTCTGTGTTTGCAAACAATGTGTGCAAATGAATAAAAACTTAATGAGGGAAAACCGAAGGGGACAAACGAAGACATGTATGGTGGTGCTCTAATTTTGAGCAGGAGTATATTAATATTTCTCAATTTAAAAATATAATTGACCACAAGCACTTTAATCAACCATAAATGGTCACAGCAGGATGAAGAAGGAGGACTCCTCTTTATAAAATCTTAAAAGCTTAAAAAGGATGCCCCCTATTACAAAACTATGCACTGATGAGGCCATTCAAGGCGAAAGCGTTCAGCAAGACACCAATAAACTACTTAATAAGTGATGCCTGAAATATCTCGCCCTCAATCAACCCAACCTACCAAATACCTCTATTGTTGATAGGTCTTCATTTGTGTGGAATCCGGCAAGCTTGAGTAGTAAACAGCCAGTATTTCAGATTATTCTACGTCATTCATACAATAATGTCGGTGATTCTGCGTCGATAGTTCCCTTGTCAAACGGACTATTGGAGTAGGTTGTTCAACAGTTACCTGCGTTTCTTGGAACGAAGTGTTATCGCTGCCCCATCTCACTCGCACCTTCAGATACATTATCGGCTGCCGTTACGGCGCACCCACTACGTCCGTTTGGATATTTGCTATTAGTGTGGTCCACATTTTTGTTCTCAGGTGTTGGTCAGATGCCAAACCACCACTGTTCTTAACCATGCCAACTTGATTATTTCTGTATAGGCAGTAATATTCGCGAAATCTACTTACAGGAATTTTACCAAAGCTATAAAATTACCTAAAAAGTAAATTTTACAAACTTGATAAGTTTCTCTTCTGGATGTATGATACGGATGAGGGGATTCTCTCTATGCTTAGTTTTTGGCCGCCAATGTTTAGGCCGCTCTGGAGGTAATTTGTTCTATATTTTGGTTTTCATAGTTACAGACCCTGTGGCTGGCAGCAGGCAGCTGTTCTACATTGGATTCGTGAAATGATATGAAGAGGAGCCTTAGCACTAGTTTTCTCGTAACTAGAAAACATTTTTACAAAAGTATCTGTATGATAGCTTAAGAAGTTGTATAGAATAGGTAGATAGTTGTGAGAAGATTGGAAGCAGTTAGAATGAACATATATAGAAAGGAAATATGCAAATTTAAATGAAAAAATATATATACATTCAGAAAATAGAAAAAATAATTTAATAGTCAAGCCAAGTAATACATTGTTGAGCATAAAATATAATGTGAAAATGCATAAACAAGAATGGATATAAGTAAAAAGTGATGAGAGTTCAATACCTATGTGATGAAAGACACAAACTATGATTAAGCAAACACAAATTCCAATCTCTGCATTTTTCGGACAATTCTGCTATGATAATTCTGATATTAGCTTCTATCTCAGTTCGGTCTTCGAATGGTTGAAGGGAAGGATCTTCAGTCGGGGTGGAATCGAAAAGTTTGGGAGATTTCCTCTTAAACATTGAAGCCTCTATCGCGTAAAATGTGGTTATAATTATATGTGTTCAAAACGCCTGCATTCATGTGTAGGTACCTACCGAGTCTCTTTCTAGATCAGTGGAATCTAGATGGCATAAAATGAAGCACTCCACAGTAGCTGCCTGTAGGTTATGTGTGATTTAAAATTGGCAGACTACGCATTTCTTATAACTATGAAGGATAGAGCCAACACATTTCTTATAACTATGAGGGATAGAAATAGGTACCATAAACCACAAAAGAACCCCTATCCTTTGACGTACACTACTTTTGAATGGAAACCATTAATATGATCATGAGGTTTGTTGGAAAAGGTTTGAAATTCAACCTCCACACAAGATAGAAAAAACGGGTTCGTAGTTAGTTTAGCAACTTCTCCAATTTTAATAATCCTAATATATTTTTGACTGGCAAACGCATAGGTAGAACGATAGGATTTATTATTTTAGAATAATGATCATTATACTCATAATCATATATATAATATACATTTGATCATAATACTCATTGAGCAGTCCATTAATCAGGGGGAGCTTTGGAAATATCTTACTCGGCAAAAGTGCCTCATTACCGTTGCAGTCGGCAAAGGACCGACCGCATCATTACGCAGCGAATTTCCAGTCCTCGCATCCTGAAGACCACCTGAGTCGGCAAACGCTCTCAACTTTGCACATTAATTAAAAATAAAAACTCGATAATTACACACCTCGCTCTGAATCTATCTCTTGGGACTACTCCCGAGCGGGAGTAATCAAATAACAATTTGAACTTCTATAGAAGTAATTATATATACTACCCCCAAAACATTTATTAAGGTTGCAAAATTTACGGCATGCGGCAAGAGTTTTATAGGTTCAGAACTTCAAGTGGAGTACGTTGGTTCGATTTTCAGAGGGTAAAAAAGTTCCTACCTACCTTGGTTGCTCAAACAAGTTGTTTGTTTAATCCAAATTTGACTTTAAAGACTAGAAACTTGCCATTTATGATTTCAATGTCCATTGTACGATATATTGGGAATATTACCTATTTTACTTGTATTTATCTACGTACTTATCAACTTCGAATCCAATAACAATGATCTGTACATATAGAACTGTTTTTACTTTTTCAACAACCCAAAAGGAATTATTAAAGTTAAACCTGTTCCTTGGTTCGCTGCACGATTTTCTTCTCAGCCGGGATTCATATCTACCTATTTAAAGCTGATATGATACGTCTGTGACCGAATTTTCCGGACTTTTAATTAGAAAAAAAAAGAAAAGAAAAAAATGAAAAAATTAGCCGGAATGATGTCGATTTTGAAAAGCTTGTGATGGTTGGTGATAGTACTTTCCGATTATTCTGCTAATCATGAAAAAAGTTATTTAAAACATCAATTTTTATTATTTAATTAAAAAAAAAAAAATATTACCGTTTATTACCAGAACGTATCACGTAAATTGTACTGAAGGGTGGGCCATTGATTATTATTTTTATGTAGCTAAACTATTACCGTAAAACAGTATGGAGTGGAACAGAGTGGAGTGAGAGGGTAAATAGTAACAGATTTGAGGAAAAAGTTGTTGAGAGTTGTTAGCATGCGACAGCATGAAGCGATTTTTGGAATGAAATATCTTAGCAAATCATATTAATTTCGGAATGTAAATGTCATAGCGAAATCATGGTATCAGGGGGCTTAAACATTTTCAATGACATACCTTTCTTTCTTACCATACCTTACCTTCTTAACATACGTTATTTCTTGTGGAAAGTTATCCAAACGGCTAGACTTCGTTTACTTTCGGTCACTTTCGTACAATCTGCGACCTCATCAGGCGCCTCGACAAACTCATCAGCTTTTCGATGATTTATGAATTTTGAAATTTAATTTTTAATTTTTCTCGTTGAATAAAGACAGAGTTTTGATCAATACGTTGTTTCCCACAAGGTTATTCGTGTTGAATAACCTGAGATGTTATTAAAGATTTTGTCATGTTCCCATGATGCATGTTGATGTAAGATTTACCTAGCGAAAACTAATGCAATGACCTATGAGTGTTAAACGAATTGTCAGCGGACTGTAAAGCAAATAGGTAATATTTCAACTCAATCAGGAAGTGGTGTTCCAACTAAGTGGCAATGTTCAGAACTTTTTCAATTGATTGTTTTCTGTACATCGATGATAAGTATGTACCTTTAAAATTTTCATTTGCTTACCTACCTTTTGGAGGAGTCCGTTGTTACTAGCTAGTCGAGTACCGGGGGCGAGCGCATTCGATCTAAAGACATCATCGAAACAGCCCTGGAGTCAGTCTGAAGACAAGCCGTCGAAACAGTACTGGAGCCAGTCTTATCTTCTGTTATTAAATATAAAGGGTTATTTCCGCTAGTTGTAGGAGTAAAATTATCATTTACATACCTTTCGGAGGTACGTACCTCCCTCCCTTTCCTCTTCACTGACCCGTATATATATAAAGTGGCAGACAGACTGACTGACTCCAGCATTGACAGACAGAAAGCGACTGACTCCAGTACTGTTTCGACGGCTTGATGATGATGTCTTTACATCGAAACCACTCGCCTCCGGTACTCGACTTGCTAGTGACGACGTATTCCTTCGAAAGGTATGTAAATTATAATGATAACATTACTACTAGCGGAAATGACCCTTAAGACATAATATAAGCATGTACCGGTTTTAAAAATTTGTGGTGGGTATGTTCATTTAAGGAAATTACTATCTAATTACAGCGGCTCGACTATTATATACAAGCGACATGAATCAGTAACCAATGACCGTACCTACCAGTGCAATCGTCCCATTTCTGGTTCTTAAGAGTTAAATTAAATCGTGCCATTGCAACTTTATCTTTCCTCATCTATAATTACCTTTACATCTTATAAACCGATCATTTAGGTAGATCTGTTGAGAATAACTCTACCCTGATAGCGATCGCATGATTGCTCTTTTTATAACGGCAAACGTTGGTCTGTTATTGAACGCCTCACCCATGCCACACACTGCGTCCGAATTTTTTAATTTTACTTGGTTGTTTCCAATTCAACCAAGGTAGGCAGCAAAAGCCTTTCGATATCTTTCTTGGGCGACATAATAAATGGTGGGTTTGCATATTCGGCCTCGAATATATTCAGCATGCATTATGCTCTTATTTCGTTAACCAAATTTTGATGAACATTTGTCGGTTGTGTGATTTAGACCCTAGATGATCCCAACCGAATTTCATCCCATTCGGAGCCTCGAACTAACTAACCTATATAAAATTGGACTTCACTAGTCCCATGGATAACACCTTCGATTCCCACAGAATTTTGATTTAATTTATAAATAGAACCATGTTAGAATCATGATAGTTCCCAGTGAATCGTATCACTATACAATCGAAGGTAGCTCCTGGTAAACTTCTTGAAACACGCACTACACGAGCTTTGTGACTGACGAAACTGATGAGCTCCCCTCCACCAATATGAATTTGTAAACTCCTGACATAATTTTCAAAACTAAACGTTCTAAAAATGGTAAGTAAAAATGAAGAAAAATTAATTTGGCAGATAGACTAGGATATCACAGTTCTTGATAGGAAAGAAGTGACAGAAGTAACCATGACTACTTACATATAAATTATTTTCCAACCAAGCATAATAATAATTATTTTTTAATTTAATGCTGAATACAAACTTGGTTACACTGATGTAAAGTCGCCATTATAGAATCAATATTCGCTAAGTATGCATTTTAAACTTATACTGTTAGATAGGATTTAACTTTATTACTTAATTAGAGATGAAGTTTCGATTTGATTACAAAGATTCGTTTAGATAATTTGAAAAAGTATTACCTATGATGGTTTTAATCTTGAACCCTCCACAATAATTAGGTTCCTTTTTTTAAATTTGGATTTTCATAATATATATGTAAGTAATAAGCAATTACATAAGAAATAATCGGGTAAAGAATAACATCTTCTTCTTTGCCTAGCATTGATTTACATTAGAATAGAATACAATCAATATTACAAGACATTTCCTAATCTATTCATCACCTCATGTTGTTTTCCATCTAAAAATGGTTGACCAAAGTGGTTTGAATTCAAACTAACATAGTTGGGGCTGCAGGAGTCCATATAATAAACAGAATAAACAGCTCGTTGGTTGTATTATTGTGTTCTCCCTAATGTGGCATTTCAAAATTATTGCTTTATATTTCCAAATTTACCGAATAGGCTAACACGATAATGATCATGTTGTAAAATCATTTGCATCCTTTGTGGTCTTTTGAGAAACTTTTGTTTCTGATCATCCTACCTTTTATGTTAAAGAAGGCATGTAATTCAGCAATCTGTACGCACTCACACTCAAAAACACCAATTCGAAGTAGTTATTGAGGCGGATATATTTTCAGTAGTATATTAGACTTTTATGTTTAATTTGTAAAAGTATTATCGAAGAACACAACGGTACTTCTCGGAAGGTGGTCCCGCTTCGAAACCCATCTGAATGGGAAACACAGACAATGTTTGTTTCTCGGTTGAATAAAATACCGAGGAAAAAGGAGTGTGGGTCGAAAGCTGGTTTAATGGACTCAACTTTTCTTTCTTCCTACAGTGCCGGCCTCCATGCGTAGTCACCCCGGTCCGAACCAGACGTTTTCTAGACGGGCATAAAATTAGCGTTGACTGAAGAGAGAGATCGTAAAAGTCCGGAGAAACAAGACGGAATTCAACTCTGGGTGACTTGTCCCCGGGTGTGTTAAAGCCTGAGATGCCGACCCAAAACTGTTAAAAGATCGAACAAAGAAAAAGAAAAAAATTATATATATATATATATATATATATATATATATATATATATATATATATATATATATAAACACAAGGTTTATAGTGTTCAGGTGTATTGAAAAAATGGTAATTTATTGTTTGTTTCAAACCCAAAATTTGGAATAACAATTCCACTGTTTCTCTTTCTGGATGTCTTCAGCAGAACAAAAGAAAAATAGAGTACTCGTATGGTTCCTGAGGCTTATGACAACTATGGGGGGGGGGGGGGGGGGGTGTTGAAGACTACTTGGGGTTGGGGAGGGGGTGCTACCTCGAAAATTGTTGAAATTTAAAGCTATGAAAACATGTCTCAACATTATCTTCCGAAGAAAGTATAGCATAACTACGTTTTAAAACACTTTTTTTCTGTTTTTTTTTTTTTTTTTTTTTTTTTAAATCAACTATATTGACAACTTTTCTGTTCTGTAAAACAACAACACGCTTGTTGAATTTGGCGAATGACAATAAATAATTATGCATAACAAGAAATTTTAGTTAAGGTATGACCCATTGGTCATCTTTCACTAGTGTTTTGGTTTAGTGGGTTGTATGTAACTCAGATTATATTGCACTTCATTCGGTTCCTAAAAGGTCGATGGATGGGCAAAGTCTTCGTTTGGCCTTCTGAATTCTATTGGTTGACTCTCACGACACTGAATGCTAACTGGTTGGAATGGTGAGTCATGCGGGTATGGAGGTCAAAAATTGTACCTACATGAAGATAATCAAACAACTTTAACTTTGATTAAAAAAAAAAAAAAAAAAATTGAAATTTGTTCTTCATCAAAAACATAAAGTAAATACTTTTAGAGATTTTATCATTTTAAACTTGATTTTTTTAATCTAATCTTTAGCATTTCCCTGTCGCCAGTGTGAATTAACTTTAGTTATTTCAATTAGGTATGTTTGGAATTTATTTCGGCATCACAATTATGCTTCATTGATTTCACACCCTTCAAAATTCTAAATCATCATGTTTTAAAATAATAATTGTTTTGATTTGATGATCAAATGAGGATTGCAGTTTGAAACCTTAAACAGACTAGTTGATTATAGTAGAAAATAAATAGAAGTAGAGAGAATCACAGGTATAATAGGAAAGGAAGAGGAACAGAAAGAGTACACAACACTCCCTGAAGGAGCCCAGTTTGTGGGGAGAAACTTTGGAGAAAAATGAAAAACGTCTGCCAAGTTGGGTGTGGTACTTAGCTTCCTCGCTTACATTTCATGAATTTAAAATTTTTTAATCATTGAAATTTTTCTAATGATTTCAAAAAATTCCATAGCGGAATAGAGAAACCAAGAAGTAGCGTGAAACGTCATAATCGGTCAATTAAGAAACAAAAAAATTAGGTATACTCAATGTAATTTACGTTCGAACATGCGCAGAATGAATAGAAGAGTAGAACAATGAAATAGGTAGGGACTATCTACAACCTAACCCGCGCATTCACTGAAAATTTCATCAAAATCGGATGAAAACTGTGGAAAATAAGCTTGTTACAAGGATTTAACATTGGCGCATGCGCAGTAGCTATTAATGATACCATCATGTTGAAATTGATATGGGATGATCAAATTATTATTGCCCAACCAACATCCAAATTTGAGCATGGTCGGGCGACAAGGTCATGCAGCATGACCCCATAAGCGAATTTTTGAATAAATCTTCGACATTTCAGTCGCTATTGATCGTGTAGAGAAATTTTAGTTTATGATTTTGATAGACAAACTTGGAATCAAATTATTAAGAATAATTAGGAGGTACTCATACTTTATTAATATTAAACTAATCTTGTAGATTTAAAGACAAATGTAGGTAAATATTCATAGATTTCGATGTCCAATGTGGTCAGTATTGAAGGCATCAAGTCCTAAAACAGTTGAGCGACCGAGAGAATCGGAGGACGGAATATTTCACAGAGTAAACTCATCAGTTGAGATTACATTTTTTTTTAAACAAGCACCTACAACCTACGTTTTAAACAGAATGGTTCTAGGATTGGTTATACAGGGATACTTCCATAAGAGTAGCTCAATCTGAATTTGGACAATGTTTCATGCAAATATTACCGATTTTTACAACTAGCGAACGGCATCATTTCGATTTTAACACAGAATGTGTTTTAGCCATGGACTAACTAGCCGAAAATGGAACGCGGGATGGTAACGAAATGTGTGACGGATGATTTTCACGTACAACCGAGTCGTTGCTAGGGAAATGGTACTTCGTCGTTTTTCATCCCACAAAATTCGTTGACCATTCGTTTGAAAGCTCTCGATTTATCCAACAATATTATGTTAACTACTGCGAAGTGCGTGTCCAACGAACTGAGTTATGAGCATGGTTATATAAATAATTGTTTACACACAGGTGATCATTCTCAATAATTGATATTGTGAACATGATTGCAACCGCTTGTTAATTTCTGATGATTTAATTGAGCTTGTGTTTCGATGATTTGATTCATAGCAGGTGATCTGAGTATTACGAAAACGGTTTGATTTGTGAAGCGGAGGTTAAATAATTTGAATAGGTAATTTCTATACTTTACACTCTAGGAAGCTGTAATTTCGTTTGTAGCCTCTTTAGGACATTTACTTGACGATGTCTAGGGTCCGGATCAGATGAGTGGCTTTTAAAGCTAATTTCTATACTTTACACTCTAGGAAGCTGTAATTTCGTATGTAGCCTCTTTAGGACATTTACTTGATAAATCGCTCTTGATTTATAACGAATTTATTTCGTATTTTTTTTCGTAGTTTCATACTATAACTATATAAATTGATGTTATAAATGAATAGTAAACAATGACGCTTGTTTGGTTGTCACTTGGTTGCGCGACAACGCAAACACATTCTGTGTTTCAATAATTTCGTCCGAAGTATGTAAATAGAGGTAACCGGGGGTCCAGGGGGCTTGCCCCTGGCGAGGCGCGGAGCGCCGAGTTTGACTGATTTTTCAACTTTGAAATTTTTGAAAACTTGATACTATATTCTTATAGGAAATTTTACGCTGATTCCGAATATACCACATGTTAGTATGCTGAAAAAATTATTTTGCACAACAAATCGCAAAAAACAGGCTATTTTGAAATTTTTGACTACATTTTTGAAAATTTCAACCCGAAGATGTAATCCGATCATGCTGGCCAACGAACATGATCTTTCGTTTTGTGTCCTTAACATTTTAAAATTTGTTTGAAGTTTCTAGCACAATTCTACGGACAGTTATCGTCTGGAATGACACATACATACATATATACATACATACATACATACATTAAAAAATGCGTTAAACTTCAGAATATGATTCAGAATAGCCTGAAAAGGATTTCTGCATAAAATTTATACAAAAATTCACATTCTACAAATTTTGAGGCGAGAGCAATAGCTTAATTTTCTTCAAAAATTCGCTAATAATGCTTGGTGGAATTTACGTTTGCGCATGCGCAGAGTGAAGCATTTTGTCAAGAATTATGAAACTGATAGGGGACTGTCAACACCCTAGCCCGCATATTCCCTGAAAATTTCATGCAAATCGGATGAAAAATGTGGAAAATAATATTGTTACAAGGATTTGCGGACACACGACACAAAACACACAGACTCGAAACCAAAGTTGTTCAGAATGGTCTAAAAAGTAAAATGCGAGTGGAAAATTTTGGAGACCACAAATTTTTTTGGGGCCAAAAATTGAATTAAGGACAGTTAAGATAAACAAGGTAACACCATTTAAGGTAAGACCCCCTAGGGTGTATTCAGTTATTTTTTAAAATTATGTTTGGGTTGTCCTCCACCCCCTAGATCAATTCCAATATGTCGTCCCTATTATACACAAAGCCGTGCCTATATGACCTAGCTCGAAGGGACGCCCTAATAAAAATCCCAAATTTTCTTTGTTTTTGACTCGCGGGTACCCTTAAAACTTAAAAATTGTTTACCTACTGATTACTGATTTTATTGATTTCTACTATTGGGCTGTGAAAATCTTCACAATTTGTAACTGAACTTCAATACAACAGCTGGTGATGTAATACGGAGAGATTTCCAGATGAATTCGTCATTCGATGATCCGTGACCCCGGCGTTGACTGATGAAATGCATCATCCCGGCATCTCAATAAAATCTCTTCATATTGTCTTCCGCCGCCGAGAAGCGAATTTCGCCAGACCTTGGCCTCGACAATCGATTCTTAGAAGACCGATCACGAGTGAGATGCGCCGCTCGGGGTTGTGAACTTATCGAATGAAGAGCGCTAATTCAGCGGTTCCCGCATTGAAAAAGCCGGCCGGCGCGACACAAATACCTTGGTCGCCAATAAAATCCAACTGACGTAGACAAGGGCAATACTCAGTCTGGGTTCGGCGAACTTTAGACCGGGGGTTGACACAGTTTCACGTAACATTTTATTAGGTGGATGCTCCCATTTTCTCATCGCGAGTGAGTTTCTCTTCGTCTGTTGAAAATTACAAACTTTATTCCATAGTTGCTAAACCCTGGATTACAACCTTGTTTTACGCCCATATTTTCTGTAGTACGTCGTTGGAATCATGAATTATTGTTGAACCTTCGATGTATTATACTTAAACAGTACCATTGAAATAATTCTAAACTGGGTCGGGGTGGGTGTTTGGGGAAAGCAACCAGGTGGTTGTGTGGAGATTAGTAGGTTGTGTGTGTCTTGGTTAACAATATGCACACAATATGCACAAAACTTGCTCAAAAAGTGTTTCAAATACAATTGCCGTAACCGTAATAGTACACAAAATTAAGAATATTACCTTATAATATATGGCCATAAGCAAGACTGGGACTTTTATGGTTATTATTTCAATAACGTACATTCCTTTGTAATCGACCAAGAAAACAATTACTAACCCCCTCCATACAGAAATAACAAACCTTTGAGTTTGCAGCGGTTTCTATTGGCATCACAATTGGATCACGCTGACTTCGTTGTCCTTTTTATATTGACGCAACCAACCATTCCAACATTTTTTGATAGGTTCAAGCGAATGGAAAATCTATTGGACATTCGCCCTAAACCCCGAAACGCATAAAGAAATTTAAATAGGTAGGTATCTGGAGAAAAAAAAGTTCCAGTCATGCAGCATGATAAAATGAGCGAATTTTCTTAAATTATCGTATAAACTACTATATTATGTTTAATTGTTTTGAAAATTCAGGACTTAAAGCTAAATGGAATTGTTAACTATCGATTTAAAGGCAAAAACTCGTTCTAAATAATATTCGGCAATGCAAAAAAAATTTAGATTTTTGGCTTTTTCTTGCAGTTTTCATCTGTTTTTCGGCAAATACTATTAATAAAATTTCAGTACATTTTCCAGTATGAATAACTGCATATATTTTTTAATGTTCTAGTACATTGTTAATAATATAATAAATTTATTAAAAAGACAGCATAACTAAATTAGTCATCGTTAATTTATAGTAATCGTTAATAAACTTCTTTCGAGTGATTTAACCATTTTTAGCCATTTTAAGTGATTTTTTGAGCAATTTGTTTTTGACCCATTTAGTGTACTAAAAAAATGCTGGCATACCTATAAACTCATCCTTCCGTTCGGAAAGTTTGATTTTTTATAAGGGCGGCATTTTTATCTCAATCCTAAGGAGAGTCCGAAAGGACATACACACTGAAAAACTGTTATCGTTAAACTATAAAATTCCCGACATCAAGGAAGGGGGAAAACAAAAATATACTTACAGCTATTCAGAATATGATTGATACAAAAATGAGAATATTTAAAATATGAATTTACACGATCTTGTTCGTAAGGATAATCTCTTTAGAGGTGCAGGCCGTTCTTGCGTGAAGGCTCAAAGAATAATGTTTGAAGGCGCGGCAAGACACGGATTTTCATTTAACCTTCTATTGAGAACTCGTCTCTTAGGATTATGAACCAACTTGTATTACAATAAGCCTTTCCAACAGAATAGTTCACGAGTACCATTCACATAATATTATTAATGATGCGCGTCTTACGTATGAAAAATAAAAATGAATATTCCAACAATGTGATTGGTATTACGCGCAATTTTTGCTTCCGAGTCTAAAGTAGGCGGAAGCTTTGTTTTTATTTTTTATTTCGGGAGATGAAAACTTTTTTGTATCCAAAATCAAAACATCCACTCGCACTTTAAATTTTTGACCATTCTGAACAACTTTCGTTCCGTTTCTATAATTTCCAACCGATCTTGACGAAATTTTCAGGGAATTTCAGGGGTAAGATGCAGCTGGTTCCCTGTCAGTTTCAGTGTTCCCTAATCAATAGTTCAATCTGCGTGTTGCAAACTTAAATTTAATGTAATATAATATTATAAGATATCCTACGAAAATTCGCCCATACGATCATGATGCATTACTGAAACTTTTCTAAATTCACATACGAAATTTTGGTAAGTTTTGCAATTTATTTATATAAATAAAGGTATCATCGACAAATTTGTTCTTCAATAGCTGTGATTTCCAACACATGCTCCCACACATAATAACTAGGTTAATAGTTTGTCTAATACTAAACAAACAATTTTTTGTTTACTGTTTACTTTTCTAAAGTTGTTGACTAGAAAATGTGGTGTTATTGAATTAATATAATCAACCTTCTGTTCTGTATTGCGATCGTATTACATAACATAGATATTTTCTCGGATAAAATGGAGAACATACTCGTAATTATTAATTGAGGGATAAGACTACATTCTGCTTCAAATGGCAATTTCACCAATCTGAAAGAGACCTTTCCAAAAAGGTGCTATATGAATGATATTGGATGGGGGAGCTCAGCGCGGTCAACCAATGGCGTAAATTCATTTTCTTTCTATCCAAACCATTTATGTTTGTACTAACCGTTTGTCGTTTCGAGATGAAAATGTGCAGTCGGGGTGTTTTCTAAGGCGCATAATCTGATTCTATATAAAGATGGTTAATTCCAACGCAGGAAAATAGTCCATTTAGCATTCTTGATTTGTTGAGATATGTTAGGATTCTATGGCTTGGACATACCTAAACAATTTTTGGGATAGATTGACGAGGTTCTTTTACCTGTTACAATTAAGATAGTGGTGGAGGTGGTACACTCTTACTTTTTTTTTTTTTTTAGCCGCGCGTGCAGACCACCCACCCAAATTACAACCTCTTCCTTATTCAATAAATCTCTTCCCGGCCTGATCAGGATCTATGTTTTCCAGCCTGTCTAACAATATAAAATAAAACCAAGTTGAACTTCTAGTCAGTATCTGAATTTTCAATCTGTAATTCGTCTGTTAGTTTAAAGAAAGTTTAGTAATTCAACCTCTTGAGAATCAGATTAAGATCACTCAAATAGGCTGACAATAGGATAGAAGGATGTTCGGCCTCTTTCTATCAGATCACCAAGAAGTCGATGAAAAGGGGCAAGCTATCTTTTATACTAATAGTTACCATTCATTTTCTCAAACTTGATTTCGTTCATACCACTAAACGGCCTTTAGTTCCCACAATCAACGATCATTCTAAAATACAAATTCTATTCATGCATAGCATCCAGATAAAACTGTCATGATTGGGGAATATTACTTTTAATTTCAATGCTTAACTTGAGCAGCTCTTAAATTGTATTTGGATCTATCACTCAGGTATGGGTATTTGAGGGGATAAGAACCATTTGTATGTATCTGCCGTTACTACAAAATGTTTCAGTTATCCAGGCTGTCAGTAATCCATGTGTACCTCAAGAAAACAGTCCATCAAATCATTTAGGAAACGTTTCCACTTCAGGGGTGTAACTTGCAACCGACGCAAGTGTGATACCGTCACATAAAATCAACCAAGAATAGAACAGAATAGAATAGAATTTATTTAGGTACATATTTATATATATAAACAGTAAAGATATACAATATTGATGTGAGCACAATACAGATCATTTTTGCTTCCTCACTACCGAAGGTAGGGAAGCTTTGTGTTCGTGATTGAAGTAGAAAAAAATGGTGTCCTCCAAAACCTAATTCCACTTGCTTTTTGCGTTTCCGAGCTTGCTGATAAATTATGGTTCTGTGTCTGTCTGTCGGTGGTAAATCACGCCCAAAACTATGCCAAGTCTCCGTCCGGTTTCGATGAAATTTTCAGGGATTGTGCGGGTTCGCTCCTAGATGGTCCCCTTCAATTTTCAAAGCCGTTGAATCGACAGTGACCCGTGCGCATGCGGAAACGTGAATTTCTCATAACGTCGATTTCTTATCATCTGTCGGTCCGATTTCGTTCAAACTCAGTAGGTGATTGGGTATATGTTCCAAAAAATGTCCTATAAATTATATTACGATCAGTTGAGTAATAACTATTGCGCATGCGCGAAACTAATATCGATTGACACAGGCAAAACTCCGAGTCTAATTGAACGATTTTAATGAAATTTTCAGGGATCGTGCGGGATAGCTTCCAGACGGTCCCCTACAACTTTCATTGTCGTCACACTAACAGTAGTCTGTGCACATTCGCAAACGTTAATTTACTATTATGCCGATTTCTTATCACGTATTAGTCCGATTTCGTTCAAACTCGGGGAGTAGATAGATATATGATCTTGAAAAATTCCCTATGAATTTTATCGCGATTGGTAGAGTAATAAGTATAGCGCATGCGCAAAACTAAACTTGATCGACAGACAAAACTCCAAGACTAATGGACCGATTTTTATGAAATTTTCAAGGATTATGCGATTTAGCTCCCAGTCGTTCCGTATAAATTTTGTTGCCTTAGGAGTAATAGTAGTCTGTGCGCATGCGCAATCTTTAATTTCTTACAACGTTGACTCATCTATCATTTTGACTTGTACTTTGTTCTTCAACTAACTCTTACGTCAATGTTACAATATGTGAGGAAGCTGTACTGCCCACCCAACTTGGCAAACGTTTTTTAAACACTAATTGAGGGTCTATAATTGCCTAACTGTAGGCTTGGTCCGTGTTGCTAGGCAATGAGACAATGACCATTGTGTCATGCTTTACATTTTCCAATTTCGTTAGGGGATTTAGTAAAACATAATTTTCAATACTGCTCCTTCATCGGAGAAAGGCAAAAATCTACTGTCCAAGAATATATATTTTTGATTACATTACACTTTACCCATAGATGCTGCTCAATAGCAATCACATTCAATTCCTTTTTTATGATCCAACATAAAATGAGTTTGTTGTAGTTCTGCCTAGAGTAGTTCTTCGGCATCTCATGTAACATTCAAGGTTTCTATGAATGATATAAATAGAATATACTGAGGATTATGAGTTGACAATGATAGTCTTGGTCTGGAGGCAATTAAATTTCCTGCTGCTTCGTATCGCGTTTATACGCAGGCATACGCAGAAGTAGGTTCAGTATATTCAGTGTTACAATTGTGAATATTTTTGCTAAACAAATAAATTTACTGAAGCTGTTGAACGTGGTAATGATAAAATTATTTAGACTATAATTTTTTGGCGTAAATGAAGTTTTTAGTTATTAAACTTTCTTCAAAGCCATCACTACATCCATGTACCCAGCTCCCGTGGAGGGTTTGGCATTTATCAATTACGTAAAAAAAAACTGTATCGAAGAAGATAGCTTAATCCCCCAACCACTTTGCCTACCTCTTAATTACAGAAAGTTGAGTACGACAAACGGAACCGATCTTTTCACCATACCGATTATATATCCCCCTCCCCCCCATTCATCCCAATCACCACGATATACATCTTAAATTTTGGGTTAAGGAAATTAAGCAGGAAGTGAGGTAAATATATTTAGCACTAATACAGGTAATTAAGTACCTCATTTACATTTACTACCTATTCAAATTTACTTTAAATTATTATTCAAATGGGCATTATTGTGTAGGCATCGTCAACGAACCTGCAAAGAACAAAGGATGTGCTGCAGTACTTGGATGAACCGATATGATGCCGACCGGGAATATCAGCAGTTTTAATGCAAGCGTGAGCTGCACCAGTCCACAATATGATTCTGACAAGGAAAATTAGTATAATAATTGAACGGGACACTTCAGCAATGTTGTAACCGCCAATTCGAAGGAAGTGCTGAGTTCGATGCAATAACGTAGACAGGAATTGAGGGCATCAAGGGGAAATTTTCGTTTTCTCCATCTCGATAGAGATGGTTGGAAAGTGACTCACGAGAAAGTGCAGAAAAAATCCTCTATATTTAGAAATAAATCTAATAAATAACGGGAAAACAATAACGGAAATTCGCTCGTAAAGTAAAGCTGCACGACTGTTTTTCTTGCTCCCAGTGCGATTGATCTATTTCGATTGAATGCATATTTAAGGCACTAGTATGTTCCCAACCACAGAGTTTATAGCCAAGGGTATTTGAAGATGCACTCAATTGGTAAAGCCATGTGTTTACCTTATGTCACTCCGAATGGAAATGTGCCCCTAACGCTGATTTTACCCTGGGAGAGGTGAGTAATAAATTAAGATCTCGAGCGTTCGTCAGGACATTAAAAAACACCTTAGCGCTCTACCTGCTCACAAAACTCACAACACGCCGTTCTAGTCTACGTTACCATGGTATGTTTTCACTATAATAAATTTCCCCTAGGGTCGTCCCCCTCCTTCAGAAGTAATAAATTAATTGCTCGCAGCGGGATTACGAAAACACGTTGCTTCCTTTGATTTTCCTTAACGCTCTCTAGGGAGGACCTATCTAAATTAAGACATGAAGATATTAAGAGTTGGTACGAACGGTTTGTGACGGGGGTAGAGCATTCGCGAAGCTATTTCTGGGTCGTTTCACTTCTAATGGCTTATTTTCCAACGAGAGGGCGATAACAGGAGGCAATTATGCGACGGGCCGCGGTGACGGCAATGTGGCCGACGTCCAACTTCCCGTATCACGGTTGAATAGTAGTCAAAATAGGCTTAGCCAACGAAACGTTCAGACATGGTTAGTTATGAATGGGGAGTTCCCATGCTGTCAGAAAACGATGCTATATTACAGTAGAACAATCTCTTGATTTACAGCCAGGCTTTTGCTAACAAGGTCTACCAGCAACCCTTAATTTCCTTCGCGCATTTGCAGCAATTAACTATGTCAACTTTTCTTATTGGCGGAATAAGCAGTTTATATCTGTTTATAGCAGTACTACTAGTACAAATTAGAACAATGGAAACATGAATGAAAACATCATGTTTTTGGAATAGTAATATAGAACGTTTCTTTTATGATTTGAAGTGCTTTAAAACGCACAAGTAAGGGACCTTTATAGATACCTGAAGATCTATTCCAATCAGTGTAGTGGCATGGTGTCCCGAACTGGGCATTCACAAAAAGCTGTACATGTACATACCCATCCAACTATGAGCAAAAAATATAATCTTCAGTATTTTCAAATGAAATCGGATGAAATTCCAAGAACTCAGCTCTCTTCTGATTTATGTGTATGACTTTTCACAAATTTGAAAAGCATCTATGTCATTGTTGGTCTCCCACTCTCTCCTCACTACCTTGCGTGAAGTCACATTTTGCTGAACATTGAAAAATCATAAAAAGCAACTGCCCATTATAGAAACGTGCAGATGGTGACGAGGAAACTCTCTGAATGTTCTAGTTGCATGTAAAAAATAATGATGAAAGCAACATTTTCAGGCCAACGGATAAACCTTAATATTAAATTATTTGTCTGAAACAAGATTAATCGTGTTGACCATCCAATTGTCACATTAACGTTGCTGTCTTATGAGCGTGGCTCCCTTGGTGTTTCTTTACCGCTTTCATGAAACCTGTCAGGTTATATCCAACAATCGTCCGCAACTGTTTTCTCACAACTGAATAAAATACGAATACAAGGGAAACAAAATTGCTTACCTCAGTCTAGACAGCCCAGCTATCACTAATATCTGGTATAGTTTTTATTATGAAATTTTATGCCTCAATAGAACAGCGACCATTGATTACTTCGTATTTTTTCAGTAAGATCGGAAACCAAAAGATTTTCTTGGCAATTCACAATAATTCACACAAGTGAACTGGCCTTCTATGGCTCAAAAACACAAAATGATCATAATTATGATCAAATGGGCAAATATAGACCCCTCACACTACCGTTTAGTGAAAACCGAAAGACACTGAAAGAGAATCAAAAACCAATTACAAATAAAAAGGGTTAGCAGAGCCCAAACCAGATACTGGTCTACATCCAGACATATCGAAAGAAATCAAAATCAATCTCGATCGATTCGAGAGAGTTCACTTCAAATATATCGCAAAGTGATTGGGGGCCGAGTATAATTTATTTATATTCTACTAAAGACTCCTAAAACTAGCTTCCCGAACACCAAATCGATCTAATGTGACCTTATCAGCAATCTCTGTTTCTGATCAGATTCGGTAGATGGAAGCAGGCATGATTTCAACTAGTTATTTTTGAGGGTGCATATGTTCGCATTTTTTCCTTGTTAGTGAATCCTGCATTGTAAAGTACATTGACTTCTTAAACTTATGCTAATTTATCAATGAGCGGGCTCAGAAAATTCGCCTATATGCAATTGCTGCATTATTGGACTTTTTATTTATAATTTATGTTTTAACATCCTTTGAATACTCAAAATTTATTTAGCATGTTAATCTTTTCAAGTGACGTGTAATATATTATGAACTCCTTCAAAGTAACCGATTTCAATAGAGTTTTTACCATGTTTGAGGTCACAATTCAAACTCAATTGTCCGCCTCGTTAGCCCAAGAGATGTATGAGGTCAGGGAAAAGTGAAGAAGAAACCGTGAAGTTGGTTATCTGTCTAGAGGCATTTCCTGGACAAAAGGCATGTAAGACGGATTTTTCAATGCTCAGTGGCCTTTTCAAATGGGCGCTGTTGAGGCGGTAAGGGAGGGGAGTATCAAAAACGGCATTAAACTTGAGACTTGACAAATCGTATCATTAATTTGTTGGGAAGTGGGAAGGCGTGTGAGAGACCGTGGCGCGCTTCTCTTAGAAGGTAGAAGGTGTTGTGCTCCCTTTTTCTTTTTTGAGGGTCTTGAGGGGGGTCCGACAACGTTAACATGTTCATAACATGAAGGAAAGATCATAATGCGCTGCTCACGACCGCAGGGTGGTGGACACTGACAAGGAGTTCCTTGGGTTTGGGGGCCTGGGACCCTTTGGGGCCCTTCAGATCCAGCCTTTACGATTTACGGTTCATAGAAGGAACATTCTTTATCCTTTCCTGTCCTCAGAGATGCTGGAGAATTTCATGGACATCACCTTCATGAGCTTGAGGCGGCGACAGCATACCTATGTGGGCTACATTCCATTGACCGCTCCCTGTTGGTGTTTGAATATGAATTGGAGAAAAGAGAAATCCATCTGAATTACATTTTATAGAAAAACCTACATAAATTAAAAAAGAACGGTTTGAGATAAACTGGTTTAAGAAGATCCAAAACGAAACACTACAATTAGGTATAGCATTCTCATTATTTAAACGCCTTGATAAAATTTTCAAGCATTTTAATTTCTCCCTTGATGGGAAAAACAAAAGATCATGGATATGTCCACCAGGACATCCATCATCCATCATCTGGTTCTGCTTACCAGTAGGTACCTAATACTCAATAATTGTATACCAACAATGTACTGCCTTATTTTCTCAAGAATATTCCATTATGGTTACAAAACAATATTAGTTTATAACTTAGAGTAATACATCAGCATTCCTTGACACTACAATGGCTTAGAGGTCATGAGATGTTGTGATAAAATGAGAGCATTCCAAAAAGTGGCGAACGATTTTCCTACTATGAAAACTATGGGAGTTACTCTTCCCTATTAACTCATTGGTTGTACGTGAAAAATCAATAGAAATTCTACCTAGCCTTCACTTTTCCCTGATCAGCTGAGAGAGCTAAAATCTCTCCTGTTCACCGTAGGACTTTAAAACTTTATAGGGAGCCTCTATGGAGTAACAAGAGACGAATGACCTTACAAGCTTCATCCTGATCAGCTGAGCGTGCTGAAATTTATGTCGTCTGTCTGATTACAACGAAATTTGATAGGAACATCAAGGGACGAATGAAATGACGGGCTCCTCCCAGAGCTTCAGCAGATCGATTCGAAAAGTTGGTTCTTCTTACACAAACTGCTTGAGTGTTTTCTTTAATTCACTGAATGGAAATTCCGATCTCATTTTAGTTTATCATTTTCAAAAATGAACTTTTACACTAGGCCAAGAAAAAAGTTAACCTCTCTTTGAAGTTTATTAATGAACGTTTCAAAATATGAAGAATAAAATAGAAAAAATTAAAAAATATATTTATAAAAAGCCATCCGTTATTTTCTCCCAAACAATTTTCAAGTTTGATGCGGTACGGATAAACGTATTGAATCGTGAATTCATCCTACAGCAGTTGCCCGAATTCCCAGATCTGAATGTTATGTTCTGCTAAAAAGTGGAGAAATAAAACTTTTTCACTTTCACAAATATTGGTTATATATTCATTCACGAACGATCGGTGGTCAAGTAAGTTTAATTTTGTAAGTTTACTTATCTGGACAAGCAGGGTATGCAATTAAAAGGAATCGCATTGTGATTGGAGTGAATTACTGTAAATAGGTTGTCAACACACTAAAATTTAGTACGTCAATTCCGGTAAGACCAACAACGGTTTCCCATGGTTGCCGCAGTGTTCTGTCGAACATCGTCTTCTTCATTATACAAATACCCATAATATGGCACCTTTCCAGAAACCTCTCGCTGTTACTTTCATAGAGCAAATAAAGAATAACTGCGACAGTTTCCCAGTGTCAGTACCATTTCTTAGGTTCAATAAATTAAAAGAACAATGAGATATTATCGGTAGACACAAAAAGCTACAGATGTACATTGTAAAATGTGGCTGTATCAGAGTCCATCCATGCACTGCAAGTACCTAGTTGAAGAGCCACGAGATCATTACAGACCACCTAGCTGCAGTTGGTTTAGTTAAACGGAGAGACAAGATAGGCCGCTACTAATGATAGTGAGTGAGAAATATGGGGGAGGGGAAGAGTATCAGGGTTTCGGGCTGTCGGCTCTGTAGACCTGCCCCTCAGGGTGGACCCACCACGGATCATAAATCATAAATAACCACCGTAATTGCATTGTTTACCGTTTATAATAGTTGAAGCCGCTGGTAATTGTACCCGCAGCCAGCTGATGATGGCTCAACAATGAATTGAGACGAGACGGCACCACGTAGTACCTACTTACCGAACTGTCGAATGTTTTCCGGAAATGATCCGCTCTCGCTGTATTTGGTTGGGTAATCTCGAAGTACGGAAGGATGCAATAGAGCACATTTGTAATTGAACGAGAGGCCTGTTGGGCTAGGAAACCCCAACTAATGAGGGTCCAAGAGGGACCCAGTACGTACCAGCCTTATGCCTACCTATTTACGACCTATGTGACCTGGTGCAAAACTAAGGAGATAGATAATAAATTGCTTTTAAAAATATGAAATATAAATCAAGACATAAGTACGTAATACAAACAAAGAAACAACAAGATGAAACAAATTAGATGAAGCATGGTATTTGGGCACGATACGATGAGTTCGATACCCATCAATATAATAAGCAGGTTAGATGAGGTTTCATCTTACTGTAAATTTCCTCAGAAAAGGGAACACCTAGTATTTATCTACCAGACGTATCGTGGAAGGTGACGTTGAAAAAATTCCCAAACGATTTCATAATTTCTCCCTTGAGAGGGAAAAACATTAAATCATGTTTAATGTTTTTCCCTCGCAAGGGAGAAATTAGATATAATTTTTTAAGGTCAATAAAAAAGAAAAGATTCTAATTAACCAAAACAATTTATTATATTTATATACATTTTTATTTTACCATTAGATATTTCCGATGGGACTCATAAAAAAGTACGCTTGCATACGAGTCTGCAACACATTGGGACATTTTATGTCTTTAGTTGCAGACTCGTATGCAAGCTCTAAGAGCCACTCAGCTGATCCGGACCCTGGGCATCGTCAATTAAATGTCCTAAAGAGGCTACATACGAAATTACAGCTTCCTAGAGTGTAAAGCATAGAAATTAGCTCTAAGAGCCACTCATCTGATCCGGACCCTGGGCATCGTCAATTAAATGTCCTAAAGAGGCTACATACGAAATTACAGCTTCCTAGAGCGTAAAGCATAGAAATTAGCTCTAAGAGCCACTCATCTGATCCGGACCCTGGGCATCGTCAAGTAAATGTCCCAAAGAGGTTACACACGAAATTACAGCTTCCTAGAGCGTAATGCATAGAAATTAGCTTTAAGAGCCACTCATCTGATCCGGACCCTGGGCATCGTCAAGTAAATGTCCTAAAGAGGCTACATACGAAATTACAGCTTCCTAGAGTGTAAAGCATAAAAAATAGCATTAAGAGCCACTCATCTGATCCGGACCCTGGGCATCGTCAAGTAAATGTCCTGAAGAGGCTACATACAAAATTACAGCTTCCTAGAGTGTAAAGTATAGAAATTACCTATTAAAATGATTTAACCACCGCTTCACAAATCAAACCGTTCTCGCAATATTCGGATCACCTGCTATGAATCAAATCATCGAAACACCAACTCAATGAAATCATCAGAAATTAACAAGCGGTTGCAATCATGTTCACAATATCAATTATTGAGAATGATCACCTGAGTGTACACAATTATTCAAATAACCATGCTCATAACTCATCTTGTTGGCCACGCACTTCGCAGTAGTTAACATAATATGGTTGGATAAATCGAGAGCTTTCGAACGAATGGTCAACGAATTTTGTGGGATGAAAAACGACGAAGTACCATTTCCCTAGCAACGACTCGGTTGTAAGCGGAAATCATCAGAAAAAAAACGTTGCAGATTTGCGTGTCGTGTCGGAATTCACAGAACGACCCCCAGCCCTAAAACATTAAACATGTTAAAAATTTGCCGCAGCGCCCATTCTTGCTGTACGACTTCCGTGATGTTATATTGGCGGAGATCCCTTCCATGAGCTGGGATATGGACATTTTCCAATCTTAGGTCTTATTTAAACTGAAAAATTCAGCTATTTCATCTGCAGAAGGTTTGCTGAATCGTCTCTTAGCCGCTTGAGTTGCTATTTCATGTAATAGCATAATGATTCTGAGCCATAATGGCAGACAGTTTACCTGTATTCAATCATTATCCAGTATCCAGGTCCTTTACCTGGGATTTGTTTTCTATAAATCCTTATTCATTTCTAACAATTTTTTGAAACTGAATAAGAATTTAAAACTTTTCCTTAGATAGTTGTCCACTCATATTACTACTCCCGGCGTCAAGCAAACCACTGCGTTACGTTAACCGTCTCCAGTTACTGGGATAGGACACTGTTCCACGATAACTAATGCCACCGCGGGATCATAAACAGTTCCCATCGATAAAGATCACCCGGATCACAGTCAAGACTGGTTGGTATAGAGACAAACAGCTACAACTGTAATAAAATTGAGGCCTTGCTGTTTCGAATTAACCATATAAAGCTTAAATCAGACGACGAAGTTCTTATTTCAAAAACTATACGGAACTAGTATAATACTAAACTAACTCAAGGTACCTACATAGCGAAATGGATATAAATGTTAATGAGAAAGAATTCAATTATGTATCCGTTTGGAATAGATTATTAAGCCCAACGAGAAAAATCAAACTGAAGCCAGAGTGAAAAATTGAATAGGTTTCTTTATTGCAGTCATCCAAGAATCAAGGAACATCAGCCTACAAAAGTAACAAAATTAAACAAGAACCAATCTGAAAATAATAATCTCCCAAGAACTAGGCTACAGCTCATTCAAGTTGGAACAGAATCAAGAACCTTTAATATCTGTTTCAGTCTTTTTATGTTTTAATTGAGCCTGATTACCGCTTGGTTGTTTTTGAAAAACAAATCAGCTAATATTGAATGAATCAAACTAAGTATTAAATTTGAGCTGGTACTCCAACTGCGTACCTGTACTCCGAGAATGTGCATCAAACATATCTTGCGAGGTTTCACCTAGCTTTCAAATCTGTGTTTTAAAAATAATAAAATCAATAAATAATTTAATTTTTTTGAAAAGTAAGTAAAAAATAAATTAATTTAAATCATTAATCTATGTACTTACATCCTTTACGCAATATCTAAGCTTTACCAGATTTCAATACCACACCATTTAAGTGACTTTAGAGATTCTCTAGACAAAACGATTTCATGTCTTATAACGAAAATTATTTATTCGCACAGGGAATTCTACGATTTACCTATTGACGTAAACACAAATTTTGAGAGGAAGGCTGAACTTTTGGTATCTATGTTCTTTTCAGTTCACATTACATGAACTACATTTTTTATCTCCCCCGCCCCTACCTGCCCCCTCAAAATTGGTTGATCAATCAAGACATACACATACAATCCGTCTGTTCGCGATCCGTCCCTTTTCTCTCAAACTATAGGATTGTGAAAAGAAGCTAAGCATAAGAGTGAGAGTATATTTCAAAAAACCTTAAAATACCAACGATGCAATATCAGTTTATCACATACACATGCATTTTGCTTTGCTACCTTTACTGAAGGTGAATAGAACACTTCGGATTTTTCGTATTTATGTGGTATATTGTTTCAGTTTTGAGATTACTAGAACCCACAGTACCAACTAGAGTAATAGTAGTGCGTATGGCATTGCTTGTGTTACTGCAAATCGCTTAACTTCCATCCGATTCCAATGGAAATTTCTAAATTATGCGGATTTTCTTCTGACCTCTAAATCTCCTTCAATCGTAGTTTGATTTTAATGACATTCCCAGATGTACCGTAAATTGTAACTCCTGCGCGCTTTCGATAATTCAACTCTTTGCACACAAAAGGAATCGCTCAATTTTCACCATACATTGATGAAATCGTTAAGGTTTGTGCGAAAGGCTGTGAGCCAGTTAAACAGGGCAGACCAGCACAAAGAATGAGTATTCAAAATTGGAATAACGAACCTTCGTGCCACTATTTGTTGATTGTTTTTAGAGAGGATGGTTTTTAAAAATAAATAACTGTAACCAAAGACGTTGATTCGAAACCTTCGTCTATGATAAGGACGAGTAGCAATTTCTAAAACAGAATCTAGTTTCAAAGGATATATACAAAAAAGTTTACAAAGAGATCTTTATCTAGAGTAACAAAACGCCATGTAAACAGGGAGGCTGAAGTGTCGCTGGATTTAACAAGTCTTCTTTGTTAGTCTGCCGCCGATAAAACGAATACTTAACTATTCATCCAACTAAGATTTAGATCAACAACAAATGATGGTACCAAAGCATTTTAACGCCAAACCAAAAATGCAAGAAACCAGAAAGTTTTGCATCTACATTAGAAACATGAATAACTATAATTTGAATAAGGAGCTTGATGGTAACGCTGTACCAATAGCATGGGTTTGCAAGTTTTGTAAAACGGTATTTAATCAAACGAAATAAATCACCAACAACTTGTGGGTTCACGCTTCTCGAAGCCACTTTCGGCTTGTTTTTCGCAAAATTTATCCCCGTTATAAATCGCGTCCCATTGGCGGTCTCTGCAGTTCTTACCTAATTTACAAGCTCAGCGCCCGGTCATCTAAATTAGCCGGAGTCCTCGAAAATGGTTTTTTATTCTTCTCAGTTCTCCTTTGCATTCCTTTTTTTCTAATTTTTCCTTCTGGTGAGTCTCTTCATCAAACGAATGATTTCTTGATTTCTTTTTCTTGTTAGGTAAGCTGTAGCGGTTTGAAATTTAGAAGCGGGATTCGTTCAAAAATAACCAGCTCAACCTTTTGCCGCCATTTCACGAATTTTAAACGTTCCTATGAGATCACGATATCTGAAGTTACAAGGAGTAATGAATGATCGAAGGAAGTGTCAGTGTAGGATTCCTCTTGTCTTAACTCTCAACTGATTGCAAGTAGTTTTTAACCAACAAATCGTCATTCAATAAATCACAAAAATAGCTAATAACTAAGTAAATACCTCAAAACTTGATATTACAGTAATACAACTGATGAACTCGATGAAGAATATATTAAGTATCCTATGAACTCAACTGTTTATAGGATAGTTCTATAGGATAGAAGTATCCTATAGAACTCAACCCCAGGATATTATTTTTCTTCCTCGTTGCCAAAAGCAGGAGAACTGACGGTGCGAGCGGTTGGCCTGATTTCTGACCAGTGCAATTGTAATTTCCAAGTGATTTTTACGTTTACCACTTCATAGCTTTTAGCAGAATTTGGTTTCTGCACCCCGTCTATCCGTAATAAATCCTTGTTTCGGTAATTCAAATACAAAATAACTACCTATACAATATTGGTAGTATTTTCAAAGATTATGTGGTTAGTAACTAGACATTCCTTCATAAGTTTCATCGTCGCCACATCGTTAGCAGCGAGGAAAATTTGAGAATTGTTGGAGAACGGTGAATGGTTTTAAATTTGATAGCGATTCGATCAGCTATAGCAACTACCATGTGCGAACATAATTTTCGTTGTACGAGGGAAAAAGCAGAGAGATTTTGGAAAAAATTTCGATAAAATTGTCAAGAGTGAAGCGTATTGGAAGTACTGCTTACTAATTTAGGGCGAAAAATAAATTTCCTAATACTTTTATCATGTACATGGGGTGACGATGGTTCTTAGGATAAATATTCGCTTGTGAACCTCTCGAAGCTTGAATAAAATAGTGGGATCATCCTAAAACGTACAGTTTCAATCACACACGTAAATTTAGTGTTGTTTGACATAAATTCTCATTTGCTTTGTATTTCCCAACCGAAAATCATCTATCTAGAGACAGGCACAACACCTGGATTATGATATAAAATGAAAAATGAAGCAAATTCCCGAAAGCTATAAGTATATCTAATAAATTGAATCCGCCGTAAACTTTTTTCGGATCGGGGACGTATCTCTCGTAAATCGATGCATAACAAGGGCTATCCGCTCCCTCCGTCATAAATTGCCCTAAGTATTTTCATCGCCAATAAAATTTTGAAGGTTCGAAAGAGGTTCTCGATAAAAATCCAGTGGCTCGAAATTATGAATATTATAGAGTTTTTGAAGGTTCTGGTGGCCAGGAAGTTTACGACTGTCAGGAAAGGCGTATTTTAGCAGTTGAATGGTGCCTTTCCCTGGCCGGTTCTCACTTAAAAGATCTTTCATGTTCAGTCCACGAGACGTCATCTATTGATGTCGATGTATTTTAATCGCTGTTTATTGGTATAATTTACATCTTGGTGGTCTACTCTGACGTTTCAATCTTGTTTAGGATTTAACCTTGATGCATCATGCTTTTCCGTACCATACGCGAGAAAATGTGGCAGAATGTTAGTCAAAATCCCAATTCTCATTCCATTGGCTATCTGTCGCTTCTTTATTTCCAAGAAGCTGAAGAAGACGAATGAGAAATAGGTTTACAAATATTATAATTTCTAGAAGGTTGCAAACCAATTCAATTTTATTCTATAGCCATACAATACAACATATAAAAATGTTGTACACATGGAAGTTCTGTAAAACATGGGTGTTAACCACTATCCAAAAGATATACTGGGAAAAAACAGTTTCTAGTTTCGTTATTATCAATTATGAAATTTCATAATCGACAAAAAAATGATCCCCTACCTAACTTGTGTAGACTTCCAGACGAATTAAAAGAGAAAAAAAAAAAATAAATAAATAAATAAAACGAGTCGAATTACAGTTTTGACATGGAACATGTCAACTAAAAAAAAAAAAACTGAGTTTTTTTATAACTGCACTGTTAATTTTGTGGAATTCCATTTTTTTGTATGTAGGGAGGATGACTCATATTCCACAATCAATTGTTAACTACTTGAATTAGAAACTAAATTAATTAAAGTAGTTAGCATTTAGTTGTGGATTAGCATTCAGTTCTCTCTACCTATGAAAAGAAAAAAAAAGTTCCAGTTATGCAGCATGATCGTATGAGCGAATGTTCTTAAATTATCAATCATATTATAATATGTGAAAATGTAATGAAATTTGAGAAATTTCAGTAAAAAGTATTTGTTAATTTTATGAAGAAAAAAAACTTGTACTAGGTAAATAAAATTCGGTAATTAAAAAAGATTTTGGAATGTTAGGTTTTTTTGCAGCTTTTACAGATTTTTCAGCAAACACTAATGGGATTTAAGTACGTTTTTCGGCTTAATTTTGTGCAAACATTTTTTAATTTTTTAATATATGTAATATATACATATACATACATATAAAAAAACTACATGAATCGTTTCAGAATACCTACCTCAAAACAGATTTCAATGAAGAAATTTTTCAAAAATTTTGATTTAAAATTTTCCGATCCATTGCAACAGCTTAACTTTTTACAAAAATTCGCTAAAAAAAATCACTTTCAACCTACCGATGCTAGGAGAATTCTAAAGTTTTTCACTTTGCGCTTTTCGAAAGTTCTCTATTGATATCACATCTCTACCGGTAAACATGATACATTTCAAAAACGCTTACAAACCAAATGAACATTTTTTCTAGGTGGAAATTGGTTGGAAACGAATAAATTCAATAACAGAAATGGTATTGTAATAAAATTTAAAAGATATACAGTAACTATTTACACAAAAACAAGTACAGGTTCACTACCACTGGTCTTGAAAAGCCCTGGTGCATACATATTTATGCAGGTTTTCAATATGGAAATATACGATAATGAACATTATAAGGTAAGGTTATTTCAATCAGGCCACCTGGATTGGAGTCGTACGCGTCACCCAAAGTTTCAAGAAAACTCAATTCGCTCTTACCGGTTCCGTACCAGCCTAAAACTGTAGACCTACAAAGCGGGCCCCCCACAATCACTACCAACAGTAACGGACACGGGTTCGGGTCGAAATAACTCGAATTATCTTGCGACGGTTCATTGCCTGATTTCATTACAATATCCACCGCGAAGTGTTGTAATGTGAGTTTTCTCTATAATGTTTCCAAACATAATGATAGGCGTCCATCCCCAAACTGAGCGAGTCTTGGAAAGAAAATGAGAAGGCTGACCGTTTCGCAACGCACCTTTCTGTCTCGCGCGAAGAGCTGGGGGGTTCTTAAAACGTGTAATTTAGAGAAAGGAGGAGGTCATTAAATAATGGCTCTGGTCTCCTAAGATGCAGATTAAGACGGGATTTGAATCGATCAAACATGTTTAACAAATTTGTAGAGGGTCCTAGTCCTGCTACCTTTCAGCTTGATAACCTTTCGCTAGCTCTTCCTGGTGTTAGAGGGACAAAAAGGATTAGTTCTTTCAATTTTACTGGCCCCTGACTCAATAGCCGCGGGCTGCATAAATCAGTTTTACGCGCCGGTTTTTGTGATTAATGAATAACCATTTTGTAATTTTTCAATGGATCGTCTAAAATCTTGAAAAACAGTCTCACTCTTGCTGGGAGGAAGAGGAGAAGAGGAATAATGTCAACCGTTACTCTGTTACATCATGTAATAGTGAAGGAGCTTGTATGAAACCCGATAATTCACTGTGAAGATCTGGGGAATCCGAGGAATTCCAACTGATGTAAGGAAATTCAAACGTGAATCGTAACCGTGTAACGAGATGAAAACGTAAAATCAAGGTACATTTTGTTAATTGCTAACAAGTCAAAGGAGACCAGATGAGTTGACCATCAAACCTTATTGAAATCAGATGAACCCGATGAAAGATAGGCACAGACAAACGCTAAGTTGAATTAGTTCAGCAATTTTGACTGATAACTTTGGCAAGAAAAACGTGGAGTTTTATGAAAGACAACTGTTGAATGAAATAAATAGATAATACATTTTCGTGTGAGAGATTGATTGTTGTAGACAAAGTGTTATAGGATAAAGTTTTAGCGAATTTTCGTAAAAAATGAACTATTGCAATGGCTCGGAAAAATTTTAAAAATCAAAATTTTTGAAATTATTTTTATTGAAATCAGTTTTGTGGCGTTAAGAAACGAATCCTAGAGTCTAAAAAATTTTCATATATATATATGTATGTATGTGTGTATGTTTGTGTGTGTGTGTTTCATTCCAGACGATAACTCTCCTTAGGATTGAGATAAAAATTCCGTTCTTGCGCCAAAAAATCAAGCTTTTCAAACGAAAATATGATTTTGTTGGCCAGCACTTTTTAAGCACATTAAATTGGTCAAATTCCAAAAAATGTGCTAAAAAATCACAAAAAATGGCTAAAACAGCTAAAAATATACATTTATATTTTTCAACAGAATGTCAAAAAAGTTTATTAACAGTGAACTAGAACATTACTACTTTTCGCACAAAATTATGCGTAAAAATGTATTTAAATGTAATTAATTTATGGTGCGAAATCGATAAACACTACAAAAAATAGCTATAGCTAATAATCCAAAATTTTCTTTGTCTCGCATAATATTAGAACTAGTTTTTTTTCTCCATGAAACTGGTAGGTAACAATTTCTTTGTAATCAACGTGCTCAAATTTCAAGAAAATGTAACAGAAGTACAGTAATACGATAATTAACGTAAATTCGCTCATATGATCATGCTGCATGACTGGAACTTTTGATGTTTGATTAGTGGTGAACAAACTAATATTTATGTAATGATAGAACCCAATACACATGTAGAGAAACGATTATGGGTGTTAGTCACAGAGTTCTTACGCAAGAAATCATTACGACACACGAATCGGTGAGTCTCTCTATCCACCTAAAAATATTTATGTGTTGCGATTTCGATTATACGTATTGACTGCTTAACGTGGTCGGATAAAGCTATTGTCAGATTCCTACCTCGTTTTCTTCATCTTCGTGGTACTCCTCCTGCCCACTCCTGCAACAATGAGACAGGTTTGATAATTAAAATTATGCTTATATATTTATATACATATATAGGAAATTTCCAGTTTGTACAGACTGGTATTTTGTTTTACATTACGAGCATAGTGAATATATAATTGATAAACCAATAATATACTCCTCATTTGTGCTCCAACATTGCTAGACATATTCCTACATTGATTTTTCAAATAAACCAAGAGGTTGGTAGTACCTCACAACTTCATTACTTCAGGATCGGTCATTAAGGCTTTTCAGGTACCCAGGTATCCATTTGGTACTAAAATCTGCTGTCACATCTGCATATGTCTGCATCTTGGACAAAAGAATTGACTTTAATTTCGCTCGGTCTCTGTTAGGCAGTCCGCACTTTAGGCAAGTAAAGTACCACCGAACGTGCCTTTAAAACGTCCCTGTGTCTCCCAGCTGATATTTTATTTCCTGAACCGAAAGAAATTTTCATTTCAATATCAACACCTTCGGAAGATTGGTGTTTTCTGATCAATACAACGAGGCAACAAAAAGGTATACCTTACCTACCAGAGCCAGGTCTACACGAAGCTTGGCCCCTCTCTACTCAGGTCTGCTCTACTCAGATTTGGCAGGTTCTTCTGTGACTGTCTCATTAGACAGGTGTAATCTAGCGATGGGCGATACTATGCATTTTCTGGAGCAGGTTCCGTGATACTGCTACTGTGAAATAATAGATTCCATAAATAGGTGATTTCAGTAGAGTGATTTTTAACCAGCTGTCGATACCAGAGTCGATACCAGTGAACGTAAGATTTCCCTCCCAAACGCTAAAAGTGAGCCTCCTACTCCATCCTTCCGCTTGAGGTCAAGAAATGTATTGACATAACTACGAAGTTTTTACCTAAAAACTTACGAGAGGTTTTAATCCTTTTTCAACATGTTGCCACTTTTGAGTTACACCTTCATTCGGTAGGCGAATATCTAAATGAATTCCATTCAAGAGTAACCTAAATTTTCAGAACTCTCATTTTAATTTAAGAAGATGAAAATTAAAAAGATCGTTTCAGTTTTTTGGTGTCTAAGTGAATATGAACAAAAACACATGATATAAGTTAAACATAGTTTCATGTAAAACATGTTACTATATGAGAAAATACTAATGAAAATAGGATCATGAAATCCTTATAAAAAAATATAAGTAGGTATACTTCATTAAAATTTATGTTACCTACCCCCCTCCCCCTTACCACTTATTCATTATTATTTATATTACCTATGCGTATCTCTTCAGGGTGAACAACAAAATAACAATGATTATTAGAAAACTCGAGGAAAATGTACTGTAAACTGTGAAAGCAGATCTACGGAACTGTAAACAGTGAAGGAAGGCAAAGGCACTAGGCGAGCGGGGAGGCAGACGGGAGCGGCTGATTCGGAACGGATAACATACTGTGAATGTGAATAGAAACCAAAACTGATACTAGTCTATGAATGGAAAAGATTGATTCGAGATCATGTCACTACCTGGCGAAAAGCCCCATCCCCTTCTCTGTGCTACCGCTACATCTATGCCGCTATCGATTCACTCTTACAGTAGCAACTGGGTTTCTCAGGTAGCTGGAGATTAGGAATACTGCTACTTTTAAATAATAGATTATTTTGTTCGGTGAAGTGAATTCTGTCTCATCACTAGTGTAAACTGTCCCCTGCGTCCTGCTTTAGGACGGTCGCTCCACAGAGAAAGGGGGAGAGCGAATGCATCCTTACCTACACCACGCCTGGCCTACGCAGGTCACCAGTCGCTTATAGCCAGGAACCATGGAGCTGCTATTCACTGAAGAAGAGTTGTCAGCACTTTTTGGCGTCCCTCTCCATATTTCTCCGATCCCGCCCTCACCCCCCGAACACACTGATTGATTGGAATCCCAAGCTGATAACGGGGCCACCCACACAAAGGAAGAGAGCGGACACAACTATACAATACTAAGGGGCAAGGAAAGCTGAGAACTAAGACTAGGTACTTCCTGCAACAAACGGCCCAAGGCAATGTCACAGATAACCCTCAATGGAGGCCCTCTGCAATGTTTTTGATATTTACTTTCTATCATTACGACACATTTCTGTAAATAATTATATTTTTGGAGTCATATCTCAAATCCTGGAGAGCCTCTGTTGTGCTTCACTTTCAACCAGTAGGAAGTTACTATAACGCACACGCAACGCAGCACGACTCCATTCTCAACAGGTTGCAAAGACGAAGCTGTGGAATGATGAACAGAGCGTCTGGTTGTTGCTTCTAAGTCTTCCATATGCTACCGTAAGCATTGTTTTCACTTTAATAAATTTTCTCCCGAAAAAGGAGTTCCCTGTAATAAATGCATTACTTAACGATGTGTTTAATAATTACAATGGATGGGTAGAAAACATAATTTATGGAAAAATTGAATTTTGCTGATTATTGACTTAAAAAAGTACCATTTAAATGAAAACTAGTGAGTAACTCTTTATGTAGAAATATACTGTTTCAATACGCCGTATTTAATTTCTTGTACTTTGAGGCTGTAGGTACTACAGAAAACCATCTGTTACAGAAAGAAGTGTGGAACTTCGCTTCAGATTTAATTGTATTTATTCGAAAGAAATAACATGATTTTGAATTACAGCCTTCACCAGGTTCATTTTTTATTTGTAAGGATACTTCATCAATGGACATCCGTGTAAAATCAATTCTTCTATCACCAGCTAAGCCTTGGAATCCAAGCGCGTAACTGTTCAAGAAGGAGATATCCGAGAGGACACTATCCATATCCACCCGCCTCAGGTCTCTCCGATCTTGGTTGCATCCTTGAATTTATGGGAATTCCGCCCGACCGTTCTAATTGACCGAAAACGTTTCGGTGGGCTCCCACTTCCGAAAACCGGTCCACACTTCTAAGTCCTTTCGAAACGGAAAAATCAAAAATAAAACGTCTTCCAAAGAGAAAATGTCAGTTCATTTATTCGAAGAGTGGATTCTCCCGCGGAAGGGAGTGCTCTAATGAGATCTGGCTAGAGTATCTGATCGTTTTAAGGGAGATTTTTCGTAGCTGGGATTAGCCTTCGGAGACCTTTTTGAGAGAATTAATCGTCACTCTTGTCCCACCGATTACCGGAAAGTAATAGTTACATCTAGGGCTGTGTGGCATCCTAATTCACAGCTTTCGGCATAAATCTCTAGGAAGCCTGAAGGTGAAAAGGCAATTTATAATTCTTACTCAACTTTTAAGCGTTTCAATTCATTCCATGTTTGTTCCATTCAAAGCTCTATGATAAAATCGAAGATCAGAGAACACTTAAAAGTATACATTAAAAGTCCCATACACCATTCAGACTTGTTTCAATCGAAAGAACTGTTTAAAAGTTACCACATGCTGTTTGGAAGAGGCGATCATCTGAATGGTTTGCAATATCATGAATGAGGAATTGAAATACAATTGATAACCAAATATTTACAATACATTTCTGTACAGCAGTGAATTTCAAAGAATGAAAGAACATGACATGTAAATAAAATTGACACAGAGCTCCGCATATAAAAATCATTAAAAAACTGTAAGACCAGCTTCTTTGTGTTTTTAGTTTGAAATACAAAGAAAATCACATGATATTCGAAGACGAGACTGCCTGAACAAAATTAAGTCAAAAAAGTTCCAGTCATGCAGCATGATTGTATGAGCGAATTTTAGTAAATTGTCGTATTATATTCATTTTGATTATTTTAAAATTTGAGCATGTTCAGTGCAATGAAATTTTTACCCATGAATTGTATAGCAAAAATTCATTCTAACTAGTAAACAGCTATTTAAAACGAGATTTCGGATTAAATTTTTTTTGCAATTTTTATCGATTTTTTTGCACATTATTTGAAATGTGACCAATTTAATGAGCCTAACAATGTTAACACTTTAGTTAGTAAGCACATAATTTTGTTACATTCTTAACATATATTTTTACCAGACCCGATAGAAAGGCGCCTGGAATAGAACAGGTGTGATAAGGAAGTGATTGCCGTTGGATAGAAATAGATATTCTAACGAGAAAACTGTTGGGGGAACAAATCAGCTCTCCCGTGTGGGCGGCTTGTTCTGACAAGCGCGCTGAAAAGGCAGCTCTTCTACTGATATCTTATTTTGCCTTCCACTCGAACCTGAAAGTCAAACAAAGTGAATTAAGAGGTTGGGCGCAGTGAATCAATCGGAATACTCCTAGCAAGGATGTTATTCCAAGGATTAGTAACGACAGGATTATAATCAGCGTTTCACCAGACGTACTACTTGATTCTGTTAGGTTTCACCTTCTCTTTTATCGTCAATCGTTGGAACTGAATGATGGAGAAACCTTGAATAGTTCTCTACAACCCACAAGTCTTATGGGAATAGCGTGAAAACCAGATGAAACTATGAATGATGCTAAATGGATCTTCCCTACATAGAAGTATACCGACAAAAATAATATAAATTTGGAATGTATTTCCAGAAGGTGTAAGAAATGTTTTGTTTGTATTTTTTCTATCAGAATACTATCGAAACTATATATCGTGCTTCAATGAAACTAATAGGAACACCTCCTCAACAAGTTCGAGTAATGATATTCGAATGAGACGCTTGGTTAGAATGAAATATTTCACGGAAATTTGAGATGAAAATGATTACATTGACTCTGAAATCGACACCAAATGAAATCTTATATTTCTCGTTTATAGCAGGTTATTATCTTTATATCATTATAAACAGTTTTTGTATTAAATTTGAACATATAAAAAGTTGTTACTACTCATAAATAGCTCAACACAAAAAAAGTTAAAATAAAAGTAGAAATTCCCTATAATCACTGCTTCTACTAGCAAGCTAACTAATGTATATATTTTTAAAGAATTCCAGTTATGTTTTCTAAATGGTCTAGTTCGTAGTTGATGAACCTTATTATATTATGTATAAACTTTTGGTATAAAATTATATAACCACGCACGAAGAACCGATTTAAATTTATACATGAAGTTACTGCGCCTTTCTGTGATGATTATGCGAAGCATTCACTTCAGAGATTTGGTGAAATAAATTATGAGAAATAATTGTAATTTTTCACATAACACAAATAACACTAAATACTACACGTCACCCGTTTTAAACAATTAAAACCAAAATACGAGTATAAGTGTTCTTGTACCAAAAGGTATGATCAATGCCCGTTATAACTTATCCTGACTAAGGAATAACATAATATCCATTGTGATATTATTTAATCTCTTTAGTCAGATAACGTAATATAGTACCATGAAAAGAAAGAATATCCGTTCCTTTTGTCGACATATTTACCCAGGAAGTTGTATATTTGCATCAAATCCGTTCGCACGCAAACCACGAGAGGAACACAAACGGTAAGAAATCTCCTTAGAGTAAAATAATACCAAACTTCGCAATTTATAGAGGCTCTCTGAAGCATGAGTCCTTGAAGCGAATAGAATGCCCGCCTAGTGTCAGAAAAAGTCATATATAGATATGGCAAAAAGAGAAATGTCCTTCCTCGAAACACGCAAAAATAGTTGGGAGCAGGCAATAAATCACGGCAAAGGGGATCGCACAAATCATGTAACACACCTAGATCATACACCTTCTTTGCAGCCCTATTATTTTCCTCTTGTACCATGTGATGGCTGGCAAATAAATTATCTTTATTTCTTTTCTTGAAGAAACGACGTATATCTTGGATCTAATTGGCTAATTATTTAATGGGTCAAGCTCATCTAGTTAGTTTAAAGGAGGTTACTCTAGTAATGGAATGGAGTGTCAGACCCGATGGATCTGAAGTGATAAGGCGAATTTATTGATTTAACTGAATACATAAGTAATTACTCGTATTGGCTAATGAGTAGTTGGGTCAGCGCGTTCGCGTTTGAAGTAGGTTTATTATGTTGTTCGTCACTACGCATGTTTTCTTTGAAATTAAGGAATCTATAATTAACATTTTTAAACCACCAAAAACGGTATTTTTACACTACACCCCCTCAACAGAATTCGATTAAGAATAAATAATAACTGCCCTCATTTCAAGTATAAGTAGAGGAAGAACCAATTTCCGGATGTTTTGATTATCCTTTTAAAAGCCTGATGTTACACTCCTCTATGTTAATTAACATAAAAAAGGTCCAAACCTCTCTGGAATTTGGAAAAATCGTCTCCTTCATTGCACCATTGCTCATGTATCAACATTGTTATTATTTAAAATAATGTCGAGTTGGGTGAGGCACATAGCTTCCTCGTTTTCGTAAAATGAAATAATGTGTTTGAACGAGAACACTGAAATGTTTCACATAATAATCTCTAAAGATTTCATGGAAGTAGAATTAGAGCAAAATCTTCAATCTGGGAAGTAGAAAATGATGCTTAGTAGATGTTATGTTTGCTCATGTGCGAAAAGTACTAGTGATTTGCAGGAGCGATAGTTCTTTGGGGACCATCTTCAGTCTAAACCGTTCAATCTCGGAAAATTTCATCGAAATCGGATGGAAACTATAGATTTTATGCTTGTTACAAGGATTTGAGTTTCAGCGTGCAGCAGTGCAGTTTACGATCGTGATCAATCTCATGTTCAGAATTCAAATCGTCATTTCCCAACTATCTTCCGAATTGGAGCGAGATCGAACGAATAGGCCATGGTAAGATGACGCTTAATGGATATTACATTTGCGCATGCGCATAGAAAACAGATCATTTCTGACAGGTGAAATTTCTAGGGGACCATTCTCAGCCTAATTTGCTCCTTCCCAGAAAATTTAATCGAAATTTAATCGAAACTTGAGAAGTTATGTTTGTTGAAAGGATTTCACATTCTCGCATGCGCAGCTGATCCTAATGACTCCATTGTAATAAAATTGATACGGGATGATTATACCGTTTTAGGGGAAAAAATTGCATCTCCCGAATGTGAAAACAATGTTTCCGCTACCTATAGGTAGTCTCGGAAGCATTACTGTCCGTTCACATTTCAATATTAGCAGAGAAAGAACCATTTCTGGACAAGTTTGTTTACTAAAACAAAACCATGATGAAGGTCTAAAACCTCTTTGGGATTTCAAAAAATGGCCTCCTTATTTAAATAATAATTATATTATTTAAATTGTAATTAATAAATCAAATTATATTTATTTTAAATAATAATAAAATTGACTAAATTAACAATAAATCATGTATCCTTCCACTTTGTCACCTACTTTTGGTGCCTCTCGTTGGTTTAAAAAGATGGTTGAAGTTCAATGACACCTGGGGAACCTCCGCTCTCACGATCAGACTTTCATAGCCTCTAAATGCTGACTTCGAAGAAAAATCTACCCGCCACAGTCGGAAATCGAACTCGTAAAGATAAAGTAGGTCGCACAAACCCACGGTGCGTTTGACGCACCGGTTTCCACTAATTTATCGACATGGGATGCGAGTCTCAACCAATGTGGGAGAATATTCATCTTCTATGAACGAAAAATCGGTAGGAAAAACGTAACAAGTTATTACACAATGGTTTGTTATTTCTGTATTAGATAGCCCTTCTACGCAAATCATTGCGTAAAGCGTATCATTTACGCTTTATACTCGTAGTGAATGTCGAAAAATTTAGAAAAATGTCGAATATAAAGAGGTCCTGCGGCTGATCAGAGCCCCTCCAAACTCTAATTATAATCTATATGTCCAAAAGCAGTTCCATTTTAGATTAAGAGACCGTCATTTCCTTCGTCTCTTAATGTTCTTGAGAGTCTCCCTATCAAATTTTATCTTTCGAACGAGTATCTTTCAAATTCGCCTTTGTTTTGTACTTCGTTAACAAAACACGTAGTGAGCCAGCCTGGTTACTACCAAGTCAAATTCACGTGATTATACACAGAGAATTGTTTATACTACTTCATTAATGAATTTGTGTGTAGCATAGCTGCTTTCATTTTCGAAACGGTTTAGACAACGTAAGATTTATGCCTAAGTTGAGATCATTCCCATGAGTGGTGAACCATTTCAGTAGGATGAAAACGGACGGAGTTACATTTCCCTATGATCCGCTCCGCGTCGTAAGCGGAAATCATTAAAAAACGATTCCGGTGTTGGTGTCGCAAATTTCAGACTAAAAGCTCGATCACACAGGACGCGTTATAACGAGACGTTATAGGAACGCGCGTTCCCCCCGACGTTCGGCGATTTAGCAACGTCACACACACCGCGTCATTATTGGGCGTTATCAGGGCGCGAGACCCAGTCTTGTCTGTGCTACTCAAGGGGTTCGCGGTTCCCAGCATCTATAATTTATCCAATCTATAATGATTTCTGAAAATGACTATGATGAGGAAGAAGCTCTACTTCTTCTAGCGCTAGTAGATCGCAGGAATAGACGGTATTGGGTGCACCCAATCAATCAAAGGGGGGAAGAGCTTGGGGAATACCACCGTCTATGTCGGGAGTTGCGCTCACATGAAGATCGTTTTGTGAACTATTTCCGCATGTCGAGACAAAATTTCGAGGACCTACATGAACTACTAGCGGTGAATATCCAGAAGATAACCAGAAGGACCGAGGAGAACGCCCTCAGCGCGCGATATTTTGTAATTTTGTACAACCCGCTTGGCTGACGTCGCGTTACTGAAAGTATCGCAGAGAGGTACCGCCGTTTGTGTGACGGGGGTGATGCAATGTACCGTATCTCAGTAACGCGACGTTACTGGAACGCCTAACGTCGCGTTATAACGCGTCCTGTGTGATCGGGCCTTAACACCTACCCCAAAAACATATCCATGTTAAAACTGGGAATCGCAAACATCAAGGGGAAATTTTGATTTTGGAAGACTAACATTTTACTGTAGGATTATAAGGCTTCCAGGCCACAGGTGATGAAGAGGTAAAAAGACTCAATGTTGGTGCAAACCAACAACGAGAAAGTTCTAATTTGACAAGGCAACCCCCACTGCCCTTCACCCTTTGTTCTGTTAATGGCTTCAAAAATACGAATGATGTACCTAATTCGTCACTTCAAATATCAGTAGGTGTGATATATTTTCAACGCGTGGAGATACGAAATCGCAGTTCTCATGAACGTTAAAAGTCCCATACAGGTTCTTATCGTTTTGGCAGCAAGTGGTCAGGCCGGCCGAACTCATTGCGAAGTGTGCAGCGTTCTGGATGGTCTTAATGTTTCAGGTTTATCCATCGGTTAGTACAAAGCAGGTCAGCCGGTTCGGTAACCGAAACCCTCTCTCATATTATGGGAAGCCTAATTAAATAGCTTCCCGATTATATCCGGCGTTTAAAGAGTTACCTCGCTCCTTGGGAGGCTAAAGATGCTGCCTAATAAACCAGCCTTCGTCCGTCTAAACATAGCGAGGATGTTTGCACTATTTCCGACCCGACCAACGACCGACCGTCTCTCGATAGTCTGCTGCCCAAGGTTAACTTTACGAATGAGACGCGGGGTCCATCCAACGAAAAGGTGTGTGGGAGAGGCAAAGTGCTGATATTGTAATCAAAAGTAATATTGGCGTCTTATCCTTTATTGTTACGGGTCTTTTATTGTAGGATCCAACGGCAGATCTATGCTAATGGATTTGATACTGTAAATATACGCTGGATTATCCTTTTATTAAACTATAATAAATTAGGTGGCAAATCCTGCGAAATTGACCCTGTAGGGGTGAGGGGAGGGAAGATGAAAACACTTCGATCCTTTCTTTCCCTGTGAGAAGGTGTAGTTATATATTAACTTTGATTAAACTCTATCTTTATTGTCAGGATGTATTCAAGTACTTTATTCGTTCGTTTTAGGACACGTATTTTCATGTTACTCAGGCCTACTACAAGAATACGCCCACGATGTCCTGCAATAGTACCTAACACTTAATCAACTGAAGCCTGGTAATTCTGTTTGCAATGGTAGCCGAAAAAGCAACCCTTACTCAGGGGTGTCGCTAGACAAAAAGAGTGAGCCAACTGAACCAACTGAACCAAAAGTTTTTCCAACTCAAAAACAGGGAAAAATATGAAGAACTAAGTAGTGTAACTGATAAATGAAACCTGCTACGTGAAGTTGATATAATATTGTCCTGGATAAATCTCCCGGATATTCTTAAAAGCACAAAGAGATTTGCTCATTAGTAAAACCGATAGTTATTCATATTTTTTGTATTGAAACAATAATTAAGTTCAATTAAGAAATAATAATAAGAAAAAATACAATTATTGAAGCTTTTATCTCTACACGAATAGTGTTTAAAAGGTTGAGTTTTTATAGGAAGTGGATATTGTTAGGAGTTGGTACTCCAATAATTTTGGATACCATTAAACGTTGTAACTAATAAATATTCAGTTTGAGTTGGAATTCCAGTGTGACTATGTGTCTGTGTTTTCTGTATTTATAACATTGGTGACAGCGGTGGGATGGAGTGGAAGTTCCAAAACGGAATTATTTCCTATAGGAGCACAGCGAAGAAAAGGCGTGAGAGAAGTAGATTTCAGGCGAATTCGCTGAATCAAACGATTTCCTTGAATGACGGGGTCAATGAAGATGAAAGCTATTGTAAAGAATGTGGCATATATTATTTTCATTCAGTGTTTTGTCCTCTTAACGAAGCAGCGGCAAAGGAGTTATCAGAATATGTTAAAAAGGAAGAAGAAGAAGAACCAATTCCAAAAATGAAGATGAATTTCGAGAGTTTGAGATATTGGAACCTAACAACCAATAATCAAGATTCTTGGGTACCCGAACATGGAAAGTTGTCGAATGACAACGATTGTGAGGAAGCTTATTGCGATAACAATGTATTAGTTCCTAGCAACAAAAGTAAAATAGATGTTGAAGCAAAAATAGAAGTTCCAATCACGTGGGGAAATGGTGTATCATTAATAGTTGAAGAACAAGGAAACGATGACACTTGCTTAGACATCAAAGACCAAACTAACATCGTGTTAGAAAAAATAGTGGCACCTATTAAAATTGATAAATTTGACGAGGAAGCCAACCTTCCAGACTTGGCTCATCAAGAAACATCGGTTTTAGCGCCCACCATCTTACCGGTTGACCAGCTGGAAAGAGACGAAGAAGCCATCCTTAGCTCATCACATCCCGCTTTAAGGGAGTTAGGTATAGGTATACCAAAAGCAAGTGCTTGTGAACAACAGATAGGTCCGGAAACACGATATTCGTTGATTGTTGTAAGTGACGCTCCTCCAAGGACTAACCAGAGTAGAAAGTGTAAGAGGATGACAAAAAACTCTAAATCTAAACTCAAGCTTATGAACGATGAAATTGAAGTTGCCAATTCGGTAAAACTTACTTCATATCAAAAGAAGAGTGGAAATAAAATTGACATTTTGCAGGTAAGGAAGATCGCTTAAACCCGAATCGAAATTCTAAGTTTCTGAAGTAAGCAAAACCTCGGATTAGAATCAAGCCAATGATTTCGAAGCAATGCTTGACAAGGATTACAAGGGAAACCTTGAGTACGATACCAAATGAAGGTCAACATATGCCAACTAGTGTTAGACGACAAGCATCAGTCTGCTATAAATGCTGGCCATCCTATTGGAGAGATAATTTTGAAAGCCGGAAGACGATATGGGAGAAGAGTTTCTCATATAGTCCTACTGCAGGTAGAAAATCCAGGACGGATGGTGGAAAGAGAGGGAAAGACAGGTTTATAAGTGGAGGGAGGCAGGAACGTGCCGATCCTCATCTTTGTGGACCTTAGTATTGTAAGTGATGAAAAATTGATTCCAGAAACATTTTGAAGAAAAGGGGAGAGGGTAGTGTTAGGAGTTGGAGGCATTCCAATAATTTTGGATACCATTAAACGTTGTAACTAATAAATATTCAGTTTGAGTTGGAATTCCAGTGTGACTATGTGTCTGTGTTTTCTGTATTTATAACAATATGTCGATTTTTCAAATTAGCCCGTGCTTGTACCACACCACATCTTCTTTGTCAAAAAGATCTTCTTCGCATTGTAATTGGAGCAATGGACATAGGCACTTATCAGTCATTGTAACCTTTAAACTATTTTTCATATGTTTCAAACTACTACTGAATGATGTTCTTCATTGAACTACAAGGTGCATTCGGAAGGGTGTGAAAAATATTTTTAGGCGAGTAGACCGAAAATAGACTAAAATGTCGTCAAGCTCAATTTTCTAACTTGATCCGTTTTTGAGATGTAACACAATTGGAAAATGCTGAGGAAATTTGGAAGAATTGTCAGTTTCATGCACAAATTAAAATAACCCGTCTTTTATACGTACCTAGCATCTACAGTTGGGAAAATCAGGTTTTGATTAGGATTGGACAACTAGATCTCTTCGAATAAAGGGGTTTATTGCGCACCTCCCGAATTTTCCCAATTTCTCCTAAGTCGGTGAAAACCGAAGGGGAAGGCTCCCCCCCCTCCCACTATCCACCCCCTATAGCGACGCCCCTGCCCTTACTGGTAGGAGAATGAGGGTCTCTTCAACTAAATAAGTTCTCAATCAGAATTCAAAACTAAATCACGTCGCCAGAATTTTCGGATTCAATGCAATAGCTTCATTTTCCACGAAAATTCTCTGAAAATGCAAATTATACGACGTTCATCGTTCATGTTTACTAAACTATCAAAACTTATCACTAAAAAGGATAAAAAAAATAATTTTTCCATTGGTTAATTAATATTATAGGTCAAATTAAAACAACTAACGGTAATAGTCGCATGTTTAACCTTCCTTGTTTACCTTCCTTTCTGTTTTACACACATAGTTTTGCTTGTGATTTATTTTACTCGTACCTTGTTCTGTTAAAATTCTTCGAGGCAAGGCATCTGTTTTTTCTCATTTATTTTGGCTGAGTTTGACCAATGCGCTGCACACAATTAGTGTCTTTTACAAAATTTAATTAATTTCTTCAAAAAACCTAAGGATAGCTTTATAATCACTGTTCTTCTTTTTTCTCAATAGTTCTGAAAGATCGCCATTGTTTTCCAGAAGCACATCCAGATGTAATGGTACCTACTTGAAGTAGGTACTGCCTGAATCATTAGAAAAATATCTCTCGGACCGTTGAAGATTGTGCGTCATGTGCAGTGTTCATCCGAAACTTTGTACGCAATATCAGTTTTAAAAAGGCAGAAACTAGCTAAAACTTGCAAACATCTTCAAAACATCTTACTACACTTAATTGATACTTGAAACAGAATATTATAAAGAAAACTTTAGGAAAATATATAACTGTAATAGTAAATAGTCGTGTTCCTCACAACACTTCCTAGAGGCGGTTTACCGTCGTACTTGATAACGGGATATTATGCAATAACATGCTCTGGTATCTCCAGAAACCGTTCTAGCTACCTCTGAAGGTCCTCATGATTTCCCATTCCCCATTATAATCCCATTATGTACTACAAATCTACACTCACCCAAACTGATTGACAAACCATCAAATAAGTAATTTCAACGCTGATAGCAAATCAATAAACGTTCTCCGTGCATGACCAGCAGACAATGCCAACATACAATTACCGAATGAGATCAGATCTAACGTGGACCACCATATCATTCTAAGTGGAGAGTGCTATAGCCTACCTTCTATAAACCTGACTCAGCCCCACCGTTATGATGGCAGTGAGTTTTCCATATATCTTTGCTGTGGTTGATTTGGTAAAGCTATGCTGGGAACTTAACAGATAATACCTCTCAAATTGAATGCATCATTCACTTTGAATGCACTAAAAAAACAATATTGATGAATACTAGGTCAGCGATATTTCAACGAACTCTGATTAATTAACGTTGTCCTCATAATAGTCCAACCTTTCGCGTGTTGTTTTCAAAGAATGCCATTGCCGATGACAGGAGTGCTAATGAGTTCCACTAATAGTATTTATTGAGTAGTCAGTGAGAACAGCAGAGAACCAGACAGCGCGGGGCTCGTGGCAAAAAACGGATTAGCACCTCAGCGATTATTAAATGGTGAGACGTTGACTGCATTTCTTGTTTTGTGAGCCCACGAGTCATCAAGGTTTATGATTATGATGGCAGCTGTCCCGTTCGTCTTGTCGTGATTTGGACGGTACAAGATGCGTATAGCGCAAGGCTGCAGACCCCTAGGGATCCACCAGAGATTTTTAGGGAATCTTTGACCACCATTGACCAAAACGGTAAAATAAAGAGGAAAACCAACATTTGAAAATTCCCCATCTGAAAAACGTGTATTTTTATGCCGGGCCAAGATAACGATCTTTGCAGTTCCCGATAGAGGGAGCCGTAAGGAGCAGCCGAGTCTTCGGTGTGTTCATATGGTTTCCCAAATTTCTAGAGTCCTTAGCTCTATTGGTATTGTTACTTGTATGCTAGACGAAAAGGCGGTAAGCCCCGTAAATTTGTTTCACGAAATCCTGCAACACCTTCGAACTTTGACGTCAACGTTAGAACATAATTTTCCAGCAGCTGAAGTTGAGAAGCTGTAGTTAAAAAGCCAAAAAACCTATTGAGAATATGAGTTGCAGATAGATATTGTCACAGACCCAACCTTGAAATCAACTTTCGATGGGACGTGTGCTTTTTTTATTTGCCACAATGTGCGAATTAGGATTCTCTATTTATACCACCACCAAAACTAAGTGCCGAAGTTGCCTCGATGCTTAGCCAGACATCATCTGTTTCCAATTATCAAATATTGAACCTGACTTAAAATCGTGTCAGCAGAAGCAACCTCATCCTTCACATTCTGATCAAGTCACCAAGACCTCACATTTTCTTTGTCAACGTGCAGTGCGAATTCCCAGATTATAACATTTGTTTGAGATTATGAGTTTATATTAACTTAAAAAATTAACTGAATCTGTTGAATTTAATACCTTTTCTCGTCAACAGGTTGAGAGCGTGAAAGAACGAACACCATTGAACCTTTGACGAATAATTATTTATTAAGAAATAGCTCGGTTGAAGAAAAAATGCCGCTCGTATAAAGCATAGAGAAAAAAGAAATGTGGAGCTCCTCCTTAAATGAAAATTGGCCAGGTGCCTACAACGTACAATCTACGTGATCTTATCAAAATAAATTATGCAGGTAAAATAAACATCAAACAACTCCCATCTGACCTTACAGTCCCAACTTGATGCCTTACTGATGGAGAGAATCCGAGGGCTGAAGATCCTCCAAGAGATTCCTGGGGTCCAGATAGCCTTCCAGAAAGCCACTGGGCGGGCGTCAATATGGCTAAAAAGCGTTTCAGGGTCTGTGCGCACAGTAAGGATGAATGATTGTTCACCGGGATATCCACGGACTTGGAAGCCAACAATTCGTACGGATGTTGAAATCATCAAACACCGAATCCATAAAAGGATCGATCGCGATTATACGGCTGGCCAGCAGGACAGATTGTTTAGAACTGAACTCCTGGACTCACACTCGCCCCTGGAACTATAATAGATTGGACCCCCGGGGTTGTTGAATCAAAAACATCGGTCGGTGTGAAAGTTGTCGATGCGATTGGCGTGATTGACGCTCGTTGTGATTAAATGATAAGGAATATCTTCGGCCAAAACATACCTGTTACGGAACATTTATTTTACTGAAACCAAAGACTCTTGATCCGTCTTGAGCTTAGTTGTAAAATTGCACTTGAAATAAGAATTTCTCAACTCTCAACGGCTTCGAGCTGAATTTCAACAGTTAAGTCCCGCAAGATCTCTCGTACAGGAGCTCCCCAGATGATATCCACTTGAAGCCAAGCAGTTAAAATTATCAAATACGAAACATGCTTAAACTTGCTTGTTTCGGAGCTTACTTGGCAGATGAAGGCGACTCTATTAATCAAAAAAGTTACCCATCAGCCTCGAAGGGAAGCAGTACTGAATTTTGGTCTCGTAGCTTGACTACAATAAACATTGGCCCCTTTATTCGATAGCAGTCGCTTTTACTCTAAGTGTCAACAATGAATTTTGTTGCATTTCTGACGATGATAGCTACTGTTTGAGCTCATAAGTGCAATTATACCAACTTCACCATGATACGAGCACAATACAGCTAAACAATATTTTTCTAAATTTATTCATTTATTTTATTATCATTATTATTTTTTTTTACTATCGATACCTCAGTGTACTTGTTTTTAATTATACAATGTGACGATCGTGGAATAAGTGGAAGCTGATGTGCCGCACTCATTAATTGGCTTTCTTTTAAGCACCTACATAAAAATTCATTCTCTCTCCGATTTTCGTCTGTCAGTGTGTCGCTGGGGTAGTTATTCGAACAGGTTCGCAAAACGACCGTTGAAATTAAAACGACCCCGAAAGATCCAAATTCAGGTAGGTGGGTATCGGTCGTTGACAAGTCTAACAGATTCTGTTTTCGACTGCACCCAACATCCCTCATAATTATCCACTTCAATAAAAAGAAACCGTTTCATCTCGGGTAATTAAAATAATGACCTCAAAGTGGATGAACCGGCGTGTAAGCTTTTAATAGTTCAGGTTCCTAAAGCGGCCCTTAACTCAATCAAGATGACGTGATAAGGTCCCTACGACAACAAACTTTCTTCCACTTCTTCTTACCTTCTTTCCATCGGTCTTTCGGATCTACACGACTCATTTTGATCGATATCTTAATTGAGCAGTTTACTTGTTTCAACGGCTAATTTATGGCTTTGCGCAACCCTTCCTTTGATTTTAGCCTCCCTAATCATCCGTAACGACTGGAATATATATGTTATATATTCATGATTCAAATTAATAGTTTTATAACTCAATTGCCGATGAATTGATATGTTTCTTCGGGTTTATCGACCAGAAATAAAAACCCCGTTCTACAGTGAATATATAAATAATATCAGGTAAGTACGAAGCTATAAATGGATACCTCTGACATCTTTCATCCGCTAGTTTCAGAACAGTTCCGTTATTCATCCTCTCTATCGCCTCAATATTTTACTCGTTTTGATTCTCATCAATATAATTCACTAGGGATTTGATTCACATACACACATGAGTTGTGACGATTCCAGTCTCAAAAAAGATAGAGCATCTACTTCATCACCAATGGCGAAGTAGAATTTTTCTTCTCGCACCTTCTAAATGCTGTAATTGGGGATATATATCTCAATCCTAATAACCGAGGAAGGGAAGTCTTGATAGCTGCACATAAGCACTACTAAGGATTGACGGTGCTGTCACACTCCCCACTTTTTAATAATATAGTTTTTTTCTACTGAACCTAACAATTTTTAGTTTCATATTATTAATTTTCAAAATTGTAATAGCATGAATGTTGACGATAAATTGATTGAAAGAGTAATACACTAAATGAATTGATGATCTAGTTCAGTGGCGACGCAGACTTGCCTGTGAATTAATATATTACTTATACTAGACTTTAGATTACTCTTTCAATCAATTTATCGTCAACATTCATACTATTACAATTTTGAAAATTAATAATATGAAACTAAAAATTGTTAGGTTCAGTAGAAAAAAACGATATTATTAAAAAGTGGGGAGTGTGACAGCACCGTCAATCCTTAGTAGTGCTTATGTGCAGCGATCAAGACTTCCCTTTAAAGTCGAGTATAAGTAATATATTAATTCACAGGCAAGTCTGCGTTGCCACTGAACTAGATCATCAATTCATTTAGTGTATTCATTTTTACTCTATTTTTAATCTACTTATCTTTATTGGAGAAGTATTTGAATACAAACGTTCCAAATGAAAAGTATGACTATGGCAATTCAGGTAGGAATATGCTTGCATTGTATTGCTGCGTACCGGTTCGCTTACTGATTATCTAAATTGCTTTGGAGTAGTGAGGAATATCGAATATATAGATTAGAAATAATTCAAGCAGTAGTTAGTTTACAGGGGTGTAAAACCTGTAAAGATCCGCATATCTACAGGATACTATAGACAATTTCCCTCACTTTCAGGCAAAACCTTTAATTTTATTATTCTCAGCAGCTGCTGGGATCATTGAGGATGATTACACCGACACGATGTTTGGTTTTTTGGTCCTCGAACGCTTATCAACCTGTACTTATAGAGCAGAACATTGATGTAGTTTCACAAACCGAGAGTATATCGTCAGCTCATTATGAGTCTCGGATTCCATTCCAAGAAGGGCGGGTGCAAATTCCGCTAACAATACCAGTGAAAGTTGAGAATGCAATGTAAAAACCGTGAACTGTTTGTTTGCAGCAACTTACATGTTGCCAAAATGAATCAACATACTTCTTACGAATATCTACGTGAATATACATACAACATGAAAAGTATAAGTTAATGGATGGTCTATGATGAGGAGGTAGTTGACTGGTTTTTGAAATACACATAGTAATGAGTTAGCCCCTTAACCGTTTCCAGAGAAGAAATGGCATTACTGGAATGCTTGTCCAGCTATTTTTATAAAAATTCTCTGTTTCACCACATCGTTTTCCCAGTATCGACAGTGTAATAAGTGAAAAGGCCCAGAGTTGGAATTTTTCTCCATCACGCCAAGAGAAAACGCCTAAGTGGAAACGGCACGCTATTAGCTGGCAAGAAGGCCAAGTGATTTTGCAAGAATTTGGAAGAAATAACTCCAAATCTGTCACTACGGTACTGGGTATGGGATCGAGTTCATCACACACATCACCTAGGGCCTGAAAGCATATCGTATACATATCTTGTGATTTGCTTGGATGCAAACAAATGACCGATGATAGACCTTGGAAATAACTATGAAGAGTCAAGAATTTTGGGCAATATACCCTCTACCAACCTAACTATAGGTAGTGTTTATAAAGAAAAGCCACCTCCATTAGACCTCTCCGCTGGCCAAGATACGTTCTTTAAAGGTACCTGAAAAACTGCAATGACTACAACGTTCGCCTATCACGATATTCACTGATATCTTCACAGTATAGGTACACAACAATGTCGATCAATGATGATAGTATATGATACTGACTCACTCTTCCGGTTATCGGCATGTCCCCGCCTCAGCGGTATTTACATCCGACCCAGGCTCCCTAATCTGGGGTCTCCATGACAAGCTGATTACGTTCGCCGTAAATGCCAACGCCCTCCAAGGAGCTACGGACGCTAAAAGCAACTTAGGCTCTTAAGGGTCGTAATCATTCAGCTTGATAATTTGTCCTAATTTAAATTACCTACGATACTATAATTATACCAAGTACGTATAAACAACTATGGTGGTAGCCATTTCAATTTTTAAGTATAAAGGTTGAGGGTGGTATATATAACGGCTTTTTTCTATATGGTAAAGGTTTATTCAAGCATACAACTTGTTTCGCCTGGTATTAGCTTCATCAAAACGGCATTTTCACCTAACTAATAATAACATTTTAGCATATTACTTATAACACCTACCTATAATTAAGTAGGTAGGTATTACCCTTAATTTTTCTGTTTTTGACAAATATTCGATTCTAAAACGGTTTCTAGTATCTTGTAGGCAGACAAAGATCTGCACCATTTTCGCTCATTAATTGGTTTTTACTTGTACCAACGGCACGCAAAGGGCTCTAAATCGTACTTGATAAGATATGATGAATTGCAAACAGCTGATTCGAATTGCAGTGACTACAAATACACAATCGTAAAAGCTAGAAGTCATTCGATCTATCTAGTCGCTTAGTTGTATACCTAAGAGCGCGTTCAACCATAGAGTCGGGAGTTATACCTCAAGAATGGCAGTGATATATCAGGATTATATCTGTATTTTTTCCATGGTGGAAACTTTTTCAACATAAAATATTATGGTCGAGTCAATGAATATGACGAACTAAGCTTGTATTTCTTGTGTTTAGTGCACTAGCTCTCCCATCATCTTTCGTCCTTTTACTTAAGTACGGCTATGTATCCTCTCTGCTAAATGGTGTCTTTAGAAGACATTGTAACCGCCTATAACTTCAAGGTACACGCACCTACGTAAATGATAAATGACACATTGATGCCCAGTGTTACAATTTATTCGCGTTAAATCATGCAAGGAACAAAAGACCTCTTGTTATCTAACAGAAGAATCATTAATAGTATCGCGTAACACTATGAGAAGTGAGTTAAAACCGCCATTTTTGATGAAGGTGGAAAACAGTTAATGAGTTTTATTCAACGCTCAGATTCGTAGCGTATTTCAGAAGAGAAATTCCGCCATAAAGAAGATATTGTGATGTATGTACCACCTTCGGAGCATAATCACTGTGGAAGCTGGCTTCACTTAGATTTATGAGGGACCGCGCGACCTCTGCCCGGGTTGACCGTAAAACGCCATGCAAGGTTGTAAAAGGGATCACTAAAAGTAACAGCCCCGTTTATGAAACGAAAATGATCTTCACAAAAAGGTGGTAACAGGATTTGCACAAAAAGAAAGAATGGGATAATTGAAAGGTGTGAAAACGATTATACGGACATCGATGGTCAAACTGAGGAGTGATTGGTGTGAATAATCGATTCGCCGGCTCGCAAACTGGACAAAGGTGTTTAGAATGGGATCGTAAAACAAAGCAGAGCGGCCGTCCAGGGCTATAAATCAATCTCGAATTCAATTATTGAATTCATCCTTATGTATGAATGCCCTGGAGGGCTGAAAGGCAAAAAAAACTTGTTCCGTCTGTTCGCGAGTATTGAGTCGTCGAATTGAGCAGGTATTTCGAGAGGATGATTCCTGATGACTAGAATTGATTCATTCTAAAGAACCGCACAGTTACTAGCGTGAGTGAAAATATTTCCCTAGATAAAACTTGCTGTCTACCACTCTCTCTTTCTCTAATTTTCAAAGAGAGTGTCTACTCGTGTAGATGTAAAACTTGTACTAAGAAATTGCTCATTCTGCCAAACTTTAACAACGTATTGAACGTACGTAGCGCCTATACAGTTTTTAGCTAATCTCACGGCAAGTGAAACATTAGGAACACCAAGTTTTACTTCCCAGTCTACCTATAGGTAGCGGAAGCATTGTTTTCACTTTCGCATTTCCACTCGCATTTCATATTTTATACCATTCTGAACAACTTTGGTTTAGTGTCTGTCTGTGTGTGTGTCTGTGAATGTGTCTGTCGTGTGTCCGCAAATGCTTGTAAGAAGCTTATTTTCCACAGTTTTCATCCGATTTGGATGTAATTTCCAGGGAATGTGCGGGCTAGGATGTAGACGGTCTGCTACCAACTGCATTGTCCTTGACCCAATACTTCACTCTCCGCATGCGCAAACGTAAATTCTACCAAGTATCTATTTCTCACGCCCTAATCGTCCGATCTCGCTCAAATTTGGATAATAGTTGAGGATTGACGATTTGGTCATCTCTTATCAATTTCAACATTATTGTATCATTAATAGCTACTGCGCATGCGCCAATGTGAGATCCTTGTAACGACCTTAATTTCTAGTTTTCATCCGAAGTTGATGAAATGGACAGGGAATGCGCGGGTTAGGTTACAGATTGTCTCCCATCAGTTTCATTGTTGCCAAATCAATACTTCACCGTGCGCATGCGCAAACTTAAACTTAAATTTCTCACGCCCTAGTCGTTCAATTCCAGTTAGATTTGGATGATAGTTGGGAGAACACAATTTGATTACCCCATATCAATTTCAAAATGATTGTATCATTAATAGCTACCTACTGCGTATGTGCCAATTTCACCAATGTGAAATTTCCTATTTTCCGCTATGGAGTTTTTCAAGGTCATTTAAAACTTTTCGAAGATCTCTATATTCCATGATACGAAAACGAGGAACCAATGTCCACACCCACCTTAGCAGACGTCTTTTAATTGTAATACAATACCATTTCATTCTATTGAAACAACAGAAGAGCTTGCAATGATACTGTATGAAATTTCATGTTATTTCACTTGAGAGTTGGAATATAGAAGGGCTTGAATTGTTAAAAATCAGATGAACTCCATGAATGATACACTCTCATTGGCAAGTTCTTAAAAAACCATCGGATCGGGAGCAAAATTTTTGCATTTTGATGTCATCGTAAAAACCCCATTCTTATTCTATAGGTCCTCATGAAGAAAACAATAATAAAACGCATATAAAAAATGTCAAATGAAAACCTTTTGATGTGGTGGATTGCAGTAAAAGTCGAAACGGTCGTGAATGATAATAATAAAATCGGTTTTATTAACTAGCGTAAATTTGCCGTTTACATGGTACTTTTCATCGTGGTATGCGAGTTTATGAATCTTTCTTCCTCTCGTAGTAATGTAGTTCGCCGCCGATCGGGTGCGAGCGGAGCCAATAAATTAGATATGCCATGCCAGGCTCTTTTATTAGTGGGGTAAGTGGTCGGAAAAATGTTCCGCAGTACAGTTAAAAGAGATGCTGACGTTGAAACACGTTTAAGGGCTGAGATGTTGTTAAAACGTTCTAATTGGGAGAGAGAGTTGAGAATATAAAACACAGGGCAATGTTACGAATAATGGGATGGGTCCAGAGCTTACTCACACACTAATGTATCAATTAGTTTCCTATATTCTTCTGCACAAAACCTTCCCAAAGCTATTTTGCTAAAATGGTAGCATTTAATTTTTTAGTTTATTCTGTCAGATTTTTGTAATTTTCATACAGTGAAACGTAAATCATCAAATTTTCAGGGGTAATTAGAATATCTTTTCGGTCGATTACACACGATCATTATTGAAAAATAATAAACCGAAGACATCACTTGAAGAATGATGCATTTTTTGATTGATTATTTCAAGTAATAGACCTTTGCAATTTACTAAGAGAGTAGATTTTCTAATCTCTCCTCAAAATTAGTTGGTTTTCATGCCACAATAAGTTAAATTTCAAAAATCGAATTTAAAAAAGGTACAAACAAAATCAATAATTTAATTCATATATTTTTTCCCAAAAATATTTTCATACCTTACGTCTAACGGTTAAAGAGTGATGAGCGTAGAATAAATTTCTACCTCCATTTCAAATTTTAGCTTCATAGGTTGAATTGCAATTAAATTATTTCCGTACCCTAGCCTTTTTATATAGGCTATGTCGTTGTTACGTGTCATTTTTTCGTTACGTTGCAAGATGACAACTTTGGCATGAGTGCCTCCGTAAAAACCTTTTCTACGTTAGAATCCGTCTGCATGTCGTCAGATCCTTTTCCCAAACTACTTGATAAAGGTTCATAAAATTAAGATCGAAAATCACAAATCCTGCGAGGTTTATTTTGAAATACTAGCAACAATTTCTACCGACGGTTCCTGAGATATGCACCCTATTGGATGGACTTTACTTGGGATGCCTTTAACTGATGGGTTGATGTGCCTGTCGGGACTAAATACCTTGCTGAATCGTCGCAGATTGGCTGATGTAATGTTTATTCACAGGCTAATTTCCAACAAAATAGACTGCCCTGTGCTTCTCCATTGAAATCCCATGTGCCACCATATGCCACTTGACTAACACAGACTTTTTTTCCCTCCAAACTGTTGCAAAAATCCTCTTAAGCGAGCGCAAAGTGAGCTGAATCGAATAGTACACATATCAGACGACGTTGATCTGCTGTGTTGGGAGGCAACTTTTAAGAGATGTACCAGAATGATGTTGTAGTATTATGAAGGTTTGTGAAGTTGTTGGTTGTTTTTGCCAAATCTGTTTTCTTTTCGTCATGTTTGTTACCTTCCTGGTTTGCTTATATTTTCATGTATATATATTTTTAATCCTACTTGTGTTTATGGTAAAATCTATGAATCTATTATCATTCTATTATGGACATTTTTCATGTGAATTGGGCTAATGCCCATCTGTTTAAATAAATTAATAAATCTCTCCGAAAGAGTAAAACTCTAGGATCTGAAGGTGGCAAGTTCCTCTCCACTCGGGGACACTCATTTTTTTCAATTTCTTACTAGGTACCTTTGATTCTTTTTTGCGCGCTATAGAGCGCTAGTTTTATTTTATTATTAGTGCGTTTTATTATTTATTGACTTTTATTGAACTTTTTATTCAAAAGGCTGACAAATCTTACCAGAATTCCACTCAGTCTCTCAGAGTACAGCAGAGTAACCCATCAAACACACTTTTTTTTAATGAAGAGGAGAGCCTTGTACATTGACTTGCTATGAGTTAAATTAGCCGTGGCGCCAAGACAGCTGAATGCAAAACTTACAAAATAAACTACTCAACATCATGAAACGGTCCAGGCACTTGACAGGTGAAGAAAAGGACCGGTTAGAACGAGGGGTGGTGCACGGAAAGATACGCTAATGCGATGTGGAAGTATTGAACTGAGAAGGTGCCAATCATGGAACTTTTGCAAGACGTCATCATTGAAGAACACCACTAGCGTCAAAAGAAACCGGTGAAACGTTTCCGATTACTCGTTGCAGCTACAATCAATCACACGATACAAGACGTCTGCAATACTTCCAAACTGCTTGTGGATTTTTTCCAATTGCACAATCAAGAAGCGGCATGCGATTAATCGTAGCTGATCTCCACTGGGCCCAAGTTGATTTATGCAACCGCTCCTCCGTTCGGTTGCTTGTAGTCCATTTTTACGTTTTTCCTATTCCAGACTCTCCTACCTCTCATTACACCTTCGTCAGGCGTATTTATAAAACCCCTAAAGAATGGCCAGTGCTATAATTAATACGGGTAATATATTTTAAAGAGTCGGATCTTCTTCTTGATTATAATTTCTAAGCACGAGGTTATTACGACTTATAATTAGTTTTCAAGGGAACACGCAAATATAAATTTAATAAATTGTTTGTGTGCCTTGAAACGATTTAGGAGAGGAGTACATGCGTTATAATGAATAGCATAGAAGCCTAATGTAGGCAAAAACTTCATATTACGCTTCTAAGAATATTAAACGTGCAGTTGTAATTATTTTTATTTTTTTCACAATGTAATTTGCAAATAAATAACGCTATTGACCGGTTTTGTGGAGATCGTATAAATTAGATCAGATAATGTATAATTAAGTAGATACTGATGACATTTTTGTACTTGAGTCAAAGAGAGTAGGGGAGAGTCGAGTACCTTCAGCCACATGCTCGTTACTTAATCACCTCATTATAAGACTTTTGTTCACCGTGGCAAAATGTTCATCCTAGATCAGAAAGTAATAAAAGTACATGCATCATGACTATTTTGACTATTTTCATCTAATGATAATGATGATAATGACTAATGATGATAATGATGATGATAATGATTATGATAATGATAATGATGATAATGACTAATGATGATAATGACTATTATCATCATGACTATTTTCAAAGAAAAGTTGTGGAAAACTTAAATTAGGCACTTTAATTCTGATCATTGAGGCCAACTATATCCTGAATAAAACTGAGGGGACAGCCGTGTGACGAGATCACACAGACAATTTTAGGACACGCAGCTGAACTAGAAAATTTTGTCAATTATGGGACTTTTTCACAAAAAATCGATTTTTCTCACTTATTTATGAATCTTAGGGATCTGGGAATTTGAGCCTGAAATTTTGGAGCGATCGAGCTGGCCAACAAACTTTACCTGCCTTTTGCCAAGACGGATTTTTCTGCTTCGGAGCGATTTTTTTACCCCGTAATTTAAGGGAGTTATCTTGCGGAAATACAGCCTATTTATAAAATATATAAATATATATTCGTATATACATACAACCGTTAAAATCTAGGAGTGGGTTCTTTCATGTATGAAACGGATTTGCAGGGATCCTCGCCCCCTTCCCCCACATTTTTAAAAATTTGAAGCCATCTAAATAGCTCATTTTTTCTTTTAATCGCGGCTTCTTCATGATATTGGCTGTCTAAGTTTTGAAGTGGTGTTAATGTGAGATAAGTGTGTTTTTAGTCATAAAACCAGGCAATTATAACAGCGTTATTTTAGTTTTTCTTCTTTCAAATTATTCTTTGGGAGTCTACTCAAAATCCCAAGAAAGGAATTTGGAGGTTTCTACAGAGTTTAGGATTTACGAGGAGTTTATTTGTGCAAACGTCTCATAGTTGTACCTCAGGCATCCTAAAAAGATACAACGGAGCTACTCATATCCTATTTCACATAATTACAGCAATAATTTCAATAAATTGGAAGAATTCAGCAGAAAATATTACGAATAACGTAGCGAAGTCAAGTTTCACTCACCGGACGGAGAGAATTTTTACATTGGGAAGATCGTTGAGATAGAGAACGATGAGGTTAATATTGCATTTACCCGTAAGAAGAATGAAAAGTTTGTCTGGCTTCATTGAGGACATACTCGTATTCTCAGACGATCGATATAATATAGAATAACCCCTTCCAAAACAGGTCGAGAACAGATGGGGTAAAATGACATTCTCCCTGTCATTTGAAGGGTTCAACGTTTCGTATTTTGAGATTCGAATTTCTTGAAATTTATTTTTTACCATTATTCTTTGACTACGCTTTATTTTAGTTTCTCATTTTACCTATGAGATTTTCAAATGTGAAATATGTCAATGAGGCATGTCACGACTTCTAATAGGACTGATATTTTATTATCTGTATGTATTCTAAAAATGGCTGAGGTCGGCTAAGAAATAGTACCTACCTACCGATATTTTAATGTGGTACTTATAGCGAATTTTCGTAGAAAATGAAGGTATTGCAAATGCTCCAAAAAAATGTTAATCAAAATTTTCAAAAATTTGCTTTATTGAAATCCCTTTTGAAGCATTCTGAAAACAATAATAATGGGTATATATTTATGTCCTTCCAGACGATAACTCTCCTTAGGATTGAGACAAAATTCCGTTCTCGTGCCAAAAAATCAAGCTTTTCAAACGAAAGGATGAGTTATTTGGCCAGCATTTTTTGAGTTTTTTAAATTGGTCAATTTCAAAAAATGTGCTATAATGATCACTAAAAATTTCTAAAAACGGCTGGATATGGTTAATTTTACATTTTTTAGCAGAATTTTAGTCAAAAAAGTTTATCAACGTTGAACAAGAAAATTAAAAAAAAGTTTACAAAATTACACTAAAAAATCTACTTAAATGTCATTAACATTTCCTGACAAATATAAAAAAAACTGCCAAATAAAAACTTAGAATACCAATATTTTTTGAATTGCAAAATATTATTTGGAACGAGTTTATTGCCATAAAATTGGTAGTTAACAATATAATTTCATTCAAAGTGCTCACATTTCTTCGCAATATAATATAGTACGATAACTATGAAAATTCGCTCACACGATCATGCTGCATGACGGGAACTTTTTCTATTAGTTAATAAAATTAAATGGGTGGCTAAAGGTAGAAACATGCCCGGCCTGTAGTACATACCCTGGTTGTTCTTCAGACCAGTTTGTAATTATTATTACATTTTTTCCAAATTGCTGGTGTTGATGGGTTATTAGATTTTTTTTCAAATTTCTTTCGCAGTTTAATGGCTTATTAGTCTCTCTTGAGTGACGCTATCCAATTTGCAGAAAAATATTTTGGAGTTCCCAAACTTGGTTTTGAAGGAAACCGGCCCAAGGTACACGACTATCCCTACATATCTTAATTACACGCAGCTACATATGCATCTATCTATTTACTTAACACGATGGCCAACACACAGTTACAATATGTTAGAATAAAGAAAGAAATAATAAGCTTTTGAGTAAGTAAATTTTTTCAGCGTGTTTTATCTTCAAAATCACTTGGGGAAATCAAAGTTTATTCACCTTACTGCACAAAAACGAACAAAAATCAGATCAGCGGTGCAGCTGTACTTTTTAGTCACAGAGACATATTCTGCTTGCATCCTGATCCAAACCAGTAAGATAAAAACATTTGTACCTTCCTATTGCTGAAGTTACTCCCCTATACCATCGTTACCTTGATTTATGAAGAGTTCATTTAGTTATCACCAGCGGTTCCCGTGAATTGAGACATCAATCGTTATGCCTTTGGCATTAGCCACTTATAAGTTTTACAAGTACCTACATGCTACATATATATGCATATGTGTACCAACAGTCGAATGTATGATCGAATTTAGCATATAAATGGCCGGCGTATACAAGACGGGAACAAAACACATAAATTCTACCGATTGATTTGATCGTCTCGTTACGTGAATTGCGAACTCCTTTGTCAGAATATATTACGTTCCTATAGTCGATTCAGTGTGATGTCTGAGACAAGAAATGAAGATGTTAATCTCACTGCTGGGACGTAGCTACCTAGTACCTACCTCCATGTCACAAGGAATCTTTCTTCACAAAAGCCGGTATTCAAAGCCGGTGTACTGTAGTGTAGTTAAGTAAACAGTGTTTTATCAATTCAACTCAGTAATACATGCATTTTATTGATTAAGTTGTTAATATTATTTGGTGGAGTACTTGTTTATTCGTTTTTTTTAAATTCCTATCATCGTTTTTCTATAATTACTAAGATGGTCCATTATATAATGAAACAAAAGTTGTCTATTAAGAGACAATTTAGCTAAAAGTCAATTTAGCCATTTTTTGATCTTTTAGCGAATTTTTGAAGAAAATTAAGCTATTGCTCTCGCCTCAAAATTTGTAGAATGTGCATTTTTGAAAAAATTTTATGCAGAAATCCGTTTCAGGCTATTCTGAATCATATTCTGAAGTTTAACGCATTTTTTTATGTATGTATGTATATATGTATGTATGTATGTATGTGTCATTCCATACGATAACTGTCCGTAGAATTGTGCTAGAAACTTCAAACAAATTTTAAAATGTTAAGGACACAAAACGAAAGTTCAAGTTCGTTGGCCAGCATGATCGGATTACATCTTCGGGTTGAAATTTTCAAAAATGTAGTCAAAAATTTCGAAATAGCCTGTTTTTTGCGATTTGTTGTGCGAAATAATTTTTTCAGCATACTAACATGTGGTATATTCGGAATCAGCGTAAAATTTCCTATAAGAATATGTATCAAGTTTTCAAAATTTCAAAGTCAAAAATTTCAGTCAAAAATCGAAATAATGCCGTTCGCTAGTTGTTCGATCAATAGTTGTCAAAAATTCGCTCATGGGGTCATGCTGCATGACTGGACTTTTTGATTTTTTCTCGAAGCTCCTAGGGCCCATTCTGTCGAACGGCAAAATACTTGTCAACTCATTTTCGATGTAGAAACTCCAGTAAATATTTCATTGAGATCGGCGACGGAGTTACCGCGTACTCCCCTTGTGAGTGTGAAAGTGTGAAATGGAATAATTGTGAAGGTACAGGAGTGAGGACACGACGGTTTTTGTTTCTTACGAAGGCTCGTGTTTTGTGGTTCAGATGGCTTTAGGGTACTTGAGGTCTCCAGAAGTGCTTGACGACCCTTTGAGAGCCGGCATCTTTTGAGACGATCGGTCTCGGCACCTAACCAAGGAAATATTACGAGGAATATGAACAGGACTTCTCTGTAGGTTCGTTGCCGAACTGAAAGCGAGTTTTCTACGTACGAAGACGTGGTTAGGGTTTTCCGACCATTTCATTAAGTATTCATTCAGGTTGGATTCAACCGGTTAGTGTATTTTCACTTCAAGCTCTACGTAAGATGTGGAGAAAAATAGCGCATTATAAGCTTGATGAACGAAAGTATCGTTGCATGACGTTGACGCTATTCAGCAGTTTTATAGCGTTATTCTTACTTCTGGTAAAAATCCGGTAAAAGTCTACATATTATTTTCCGAATTTGAATTTAACTTTCCCAGGTGCTATTGCTATTTGAATGCCCCTAGAGCAGGCGTAATTAACTCTTGAGTTTCATCAAAATCATTCCATTCGATCGGCAGCCAAGTCGATAAATCCACCCCCTAAAAATCAAGTTATTTTGCCTTTGATTACAATTCCCAAAGCGTATCAACATTTGAGGAATTTTAATCAAATTTGATCTTGGTATATCAATAGGGCTATTCACCTTAGAGTACAGAAACCCAAACCCGAAACTGACATTTTCATGCCTTTACTTTGGCACGCAAAATCGAAAAGCGTTACAAAATAACGACTGGTAAATTTCTGAAGATTTCCATTAACAACCGTTTCGTGGCTACGGAACTTCATCTGTACCATTTTTCATCTTACAAAAATCGTTAATCACTCGTTGGAATCGTGCAATTTTACTGAACATTTTCTTGTTAACCCTACCTTTCGCGGTAGCTGAGCTGAGCATGATTAAAAAAGGTAGGTAAACAAGATAGTCAGCAACAATAATTCGTTAACTATTCTCGTCTTACGAAATTAGTTTAACCACGAAAAGAAGGTAGTACATACTACATGGCGACTGTACGGTAGAAAGTACTAGTAAATAGAGATGATTGAAATGATGGGCTTTTTCCTGATCAGCTGAGTGAGCTAAATTCTCTCCGTTTACCCAATGGAAGTTGAAATTCGAATGGGTGACTCTCTACGAGACATTAGAGATGATCGGATTAATGAGCTCTTTGCTGATCAGCTGAGTGATCTAAATTCTCTCCTGTTCACCCTACGAAGTTGAAATTGACATGGCTAAAAGCGCTTAGTCCTAAATTGATCGAGTGCCAACGAAACACACAAATAACTTCCCTTCAGGACTTTGGGGGAGCTTAGAAAAAAAAATCCAAAATCTGTTCTCCTTTCATTCTGTTTGATACAGTTATGAGTGGTTTTCTTAACTGCAAAATAAGCTACACGATGGTGGAGGCGATATACTCTGACAAACATACAACTTTGGGGGCGCCTAATTGATTTTTTTTAGATGAAATAATTCCTCAATTCTCCAATCTTACTCAATATTCCTGGGAAAAGATTTTTATCTTCATTCTTCACAAGTAAAATTATCTATGTTTCAACATGTAACTTCTTAATTTATACGTTACGTTAAAACTCGTAAATAAGTTGTTAAAATAATTACAACCTATAGGTTAGTATTGTAAATGCTCAAGTCCTCAATTATGATTTCACAAAAAATATGAAAATGATTTGACAACTTGCCGTCATCCAAAACCAAAATTCATTCATGAATAATACTCTACTGGGGAATCATTGTCTAGCGACGTAGATGTAATGTGATAGATGCGTATAATGCCACAGGAAAAACAGATGCTACGAATTCTTTTGGCATGAAAATAAATAAATAAGAATGCTTCACAGATCAAACGGAAACAGTAAGTCGCATAAAATCAACCATTATTGCGGGTTTGAAATTCCCACTGGAAACCCAATCCTTGTTTTGAGCGGTAGCTAACCCTATAACTTGTCATTCGACGGTCATCTTATACTGGATCTTCCTTCGGTCAACTAACATTCCCCGAACACCTTCCGGGTCGTCATTAGTTGAGAATTCGGGGCAGTCCATTTAAGCCGTGTGTACATTCCTTTCGCACAAAAGGTAGCCCAGATCAGATACCGTGAACGCCGGGCGCGGTAGGAGATTCCTAAGGTTTCGGAAGATGTACACATAACCTCGTGGATGGAATGCCATTGAAAAATCGGTGAGAGTAAACAATTACAGGGAAACAAATCGTTTCTATTTAGATTGATCTTGAAACTTTCTCCACTGAATAGGGGGTGAAGGGGGGGGGGGGGGGGGGGCGGGGGATGTGAAAATCTATACTGCACACTGATGTCCAAAATGTACCTGACAATTTGAAACGGTGCTGTAGTTGTTTTTCTACTTAGATCCATAATGTTTTTACTTATCCAACGCTCAAGAAGGAGTAATTTAATTGATTTTTTAATTTCTAGAAGTTTTTCCTGGAACTCCCAAAACAACAACGCAAAATGAAAACTCATAATTACGAATCAGAGAACAATCTGGTGCTGTTAGTTACAGGAAGTTGCTCTAGATAAATGGTTCAGACCTAGCCGAGTTGAAGAACTACTGCAATGTAGGATTATTGTCAATGCCGTCAAAGTTGTTGGCTGGCTCAAATCCCACGGGAGCAATGAGGTGCAGGTCATCTATGAAAATACGAGAGAGAGAGAGAGGGAGAGAGAGGGGGGGGGGGGTGGACAAGGAAGTTACATACACTCAATATCGTTGCTATTTCATGATGGACATCAACAAGTACTCCTCTTGGAACATGGGACAAATGGCTAACCGGCACGTTTGGTTCTTATGACCTCGTTTGGTAGGCTTCTATTCAACGCCTACCGTGGCCACACCCTAATTTTACGGACACGTAAAAAGTTAATTATTAAACCTGGAGGTTGCTAAACTACGAGATACCTTAGCCCAGATGTGTTTCATTGAGACATTGCGTTTCAATAAAACGCCACGTTTCAAGAATGGACGATTCTAATCAAAATGGGTTTAACCGTTTAACGCTCATTACATAGAGTTGGAGTTACAATACAATAACAATACAAGACAATGGGATAAAGGAAGAATTCTTGTTGCAAGGATCCTCTGGTACCAAAACACATACAGACGTACAGCAGACACGAGTCGGGATTTTCAATGAGTTCTGTAACATCGGACATTTTTGAAAATAACTTTGTAAATGAAAGTGATCAAGCGCTTAGTAGGCTAGGCAGCAAAATCGGAATGAATTTCTATTTTTGACCTCCAACCCCGCCCTTAATTTTAAAAATTATTTATTGCAATAAGCAATTCCTCTAATAAACTGCATAATCTACAGAGTGCGACCGAACTTTCGAGTTGAAAAGGATAAAAACTATATGATTTTTGTTTGAATTTTGCATTTCATAGATGGAGTACCCCAGAGAAACTACGATTCAGAAAAGAACTTTAGAAAAAGATTCACCGCATTAGTAGTATTAATGTATACAATAGGAGTCAGATACGGAAAACGATGTTAGAGTTGATATAAACAGAAAACAAAACAGAAAGGAAATGTGAGTGGCTGGAACGCGAGCTGGCTTCCAAACGAGGAAGGGCCGCTTATTCAAAACCAAACAGAAAGGATTACAAAATTTCGCTGTCGGCTATAATAAAATAAAGTTCGGCAATCCAAACAACATCATAAACGATGTCCCGCTTTTAGCGCCTGTTGAAAATATTTTATGTACTGTGTTCCTTCAATTTAATCCAGGTTTGGACGAAATCTAGATCGTGAATGGGCGCCTCCCGCGGGAGCGTTCAGCGTGATTTAAAATCTCATTTGTGAAGCTAGAAGAGGATGAAAATCCATTCGTTATAAAAGTCCGGGCTTGTAAGTTTCGATTCTTCCATTAAAACGGGCTGTTCATCTTGTGATTCTGAGGGTTAACTAATCAACAGAATGGAAATTGCCTGTATTAATTTGTTCTAATCCATTGTGCGATAACTTATTGGCAGGAGTGGAAAATTAGGTCTGGATTCTAGATCCACAGATCTCTTCACGCGCTCTATCCCAATACTGTAATTTCCAATCCTTTTTATAAATTTATCACAGACCTTTTTGACTCCCGATTTATAGGTCTTTGTGGATTATTCAAACTTATAAAATAACCGGACAATATGACATCCAAAATTCTACTTTGAATTTTTCCAAACTGTCTACTACATAACTGCTATTATATCAATACCTATACTATTTTACCAATTAGCTATTTTCGAATTACTAATTTATTGGATCTATTAGTTTCATTGATTTCCTGTACAAAATAATATCAAACATTTTGAAAATGAATTTTTCGAAAAGCTATGCAATTCGATACCCCCCAATGAATCATCAAAATGAAAGTAAACCAGAATAATTCAGAAATACTCGCATGATCCCTAAAAATGGCCGTAATTGTTGCGAGGTTGATCCCCACACCCACGATCACTAATTTTTTACAATAAACAGGCGCGATATAAGGAACATTTTATTGTCATGTGTCGTGCCTCATGATGGCTCCTTTTCCAGAAGGAAGCTTTTCCCTCATTTTTTTCGGTTTTATTATTAAATTCAGATGAATGGACATTGTGCTATCGCAAACCTCATTTATTTTTATGGGGAAAGACTGATAGACTTGGGAAGTAATGCAAGCAATTGGAAATGTTTAATTTAGGAGGATGAAAATTGAATCCGATCTTTTACCAAAACATAAATAAAACTCTTTACTTATATTTAGTAAGGACGATGTAATATTGTGTGAACGGCTATCCAAGGATAACTGATTCCTCGCCACCAGGAGCAGATCTTAGCGACATCATAATTTATTCGTATAGTAAGACGTCGTAAAACTACAAAACATTTTCTTCATACTTGGCAGTGGCTCTCGCAGCAATTTCTCAACAAGAGCTATTAAAAAAAATATGCCTGGAGTGTTTTTTTCCAGGTTGGTCAGGGCGGATTCCTATTATATAGTAATAAATCAAAATATCCAGTAAATCTTAAACGACATTCCAGAAAGCATCGCTGCCTTGGCGCCTTTGCCTCAAATACTTGCCGCCTCCGATGAACTAGGTTTATGGGCGAAGAAGCTACTCTTCTCGTCTCCTGTAGTAAATCCAAGTACTTGTAGAGTTCCCCGTTAAAAATGCAGTTTTTTGAAAGATTTAATACAGACCGGCCGTGAAAAGGGAATGATTATTACCAATCTTATAAATCGTAAAGTGTTTGCTCAAGTTTTACACCCTCGAAGGCTGTAAAGTAAATCATTCTGTTTCGAGCCATCCGTTCCTTGACCACCGAGAGCTCCCCTGTGGGTTTTTAGAAGGTTGATCTATAGGCTATTCCACACTGAGGAACATTATAGGTGCCCTTTTGTTCCTTTCCCTCTCATCGAGTTGCCATTCCTTAAGTCTCCTCAACTTAGCATTTTAACGGCTCGTTTTAATTCGTAAACGCTGGGGCCCCGAGGCGTGGGCGGTATGATAAATGGTGGGACCCTCTCCGATAACGTGGTGCGAATGTTTCTCAACGGTAGGCGAATATATTATTGGTGCTTAGCGGCTGTAGCTTCTGTGAGTCTTCTCATATTATGTCTTTTAATGATAAGTCCCTAAGGTAGAAGAACCAGTATTCGTAAAAACTCTTTAATTCTTCCTATGAAGATTACGAATACCAACCTTTAAAGTCGTCTTGTATTTCTTATTTATGAATATAATGGATCAAATGCTTTTAAGCTGCTTTTAAAAAACCAAACGGAGTATGGCTGTCCCATTGATTTCAGAAATGCTTGCATGATGTCTTTCTCATTGATAAAATCCGCTCTGAATTATATCTTACACAAAACCCATGCCGAAAAGTTTGAATTGTTAGGATTGAATAGAATTTAGATAGATAGAATTTAGATTGTAGATGGAAGGTAGATAGAATTCATATTGTTGAATTGTTAGAAGGATTTATGACGAAGCCATTTTTCAGAGCGTGAAGCTTCTTGCGAGAAGTTTTACAACATTAAAGAAGGAAACAACACCAAAAACCAAAAAAACTAGCCATATTTAATTTTTTTTAAACATAATATATGTATCTTAATTTAATTATTTGTCAGAGCGAGACCGGGGAGTGAATAGCTTTGCCACTAACATAATATATTTATGTATTCGCTAAATAAAAAACTGGGTTAGATTTGTGGAAATCATGATTGCATGATCAGTTACCAAATGCAGTCAATACAGATATGTATGCTATGTTTCTTGTCAAAAATTCATGTGAATCGCTTCAACATTTTTGAATACCTATGAAAATCGAAGTTTTATATTTTACCTGGAAAAGTAAAAATATTATGAGATAATGCCGTGCGATCAAATTTCTTGTTAAACTAATGAGTTAATTATGAGAGGGATAAGTGCGTATTGATACGCAAATTGACAGCAACTTTTATTTTTCAATAATATTTTACAGAATCAAATCAGGTCGAATCTGGTGGAGGATTCAAATCCTGATGTCAATAAAAATAAAAACAGTAAAAAAAGGAAATGTGAATTCATTTCTATGTTTAACCTGAAGTATGAATGCAATCATTAACAAAAACTCCTGTTGAAAATCAAAAGTGTTACTTGATAACTGCTTTACTACCTACACCAATTTATTTCCGTTCTACCTCCCTTGCAGTTGATGTGTGGTTAATTCTTAGTCCCAGCAAAAATAAATACATTAAATTACAGTTGGAAGACGATGCAATTTTCAAAAATTGGACGGATAAGTCCCTAGACAGTACATCATATATCTTGAATTGCTGTCAGGTCAATACGAGCGAATAGATATAGGTACGCTATCGTGAATATCTATTTTTTGAACGTCTCTCTGACACTATTTCTTATAGGCAAGGCTTCGTTAACAAAAGGGACATCTATTGGAATTGATCCAGGGGCGTGGGGTACAACCCAAGCATGAGAAAAAAATAACCGCATACAAATCCGTTTCAGACCATTCCAAGACCAAATCAGTGGGGAAAAAACAAAGAACAGAGGCATGTCTGTGTGCGTGTGTGTGTGTGTGAAGAACAACCGATTTTCGAGATTTTTTCTTGGTTTTATCCCAGTATTAGTCTAGTTGTGCGAGAAACCCCGGAAGTTTTGAATTCCGTGATTGAAGAGGGAAAATAGAGGGGGTAAAGCCGAAAAACCGTGTTTTTTTTTTCCGACAAATTTTGTCGACGTAAACCAGGTTACAATTTTTAACCGATTTTGATTTAACTATTCTCATTCCATTTGAGATTATTATTATTATTATTTATTTTTTTTTTTTCAACTATGAATTCGGTCTAGTTTCAGAAGGTATATCAGGAGTTTCAAACTGCATCATGGAAGGGGGAGAATGGAGGGGATATCTAATAAAATCATGATGTTTGGACAGGAATATGCAATCGAGGAATCATCCTCGCTGACAGGAATATGCAATAATTGCAGTCGTTCTCCGCTTAGGGCAAGCCGATTCAATCTGTCTCAGTCTTGTCCTTCACCTCATCCTAAATTTTATCATTATAAAAAGGAGGGGTCAATTTTATTTATTGGTTTATTTATTTGTACTGTTTGATTTATTAAATCTGAATTTTAAAATTATTATTAGCTCATTTGAGCGGATCGTTTTGGTAAGATCTCAGTTGTGCAAACCATCACATCTGTCAGTCGCCTTCTGCTTCTTTCTGTCAAATTGCCATTCTCTCTACTTTAAACCGCTCGTTGATCCTTTTTTCTCAGCACCCGCCTTAATAAAATGTGATTGTATTTTGTTCTTTTGACTCTTCTCGTTCTAATAGCTCTAAAAAGGTTCTAATTCTCGTTCTAGTCACCGTCTGATGTTCACAAACATTATACGCATACACACATTATATTGTTCTTTCTGAGATCAAAAGTTCGGCTTGGCCCAGTTAATTAGTCGAGATCGCTCAATGTTTTAATTAATCTCGTCAGATTTTGGTGATTCTTTCACTATATTATTTCATTATGGAATAAAGGAATGGAGGGGGTAATAATAATATATCATGATATTTTAACTATTCTCGTCGGATTTTCTTAATCATTATTTGTTCAAACATGAATGTGGTCTCGTTTTGCTTTTTCTCTTATTTTAACTCTCACCAAAATTGTTTACAATCCTTTCATAGGGAGGTCCCTGTAATGAATGCATTACTTACCAATATGTTTATATCTATTTTCCCGACCTAACAATCCCCTATTCCGCTCGCCATGGGAGACGGTCAGATGATTCCCACAAATTTCAGCTGGGTTACACAAATAGTAGCCAATGGCACTCGCAAAGTGGAATCCTCTTAAGGCAGAGACAATATTTTCAACCAAGGGAGTGGGCAATGTAGCCTGCCAAGGAACGGTCAGTATAAATACTGCCAAGTAGGTAGCCATGTAGAAACTGCTTAGTATTCCTCTTTCTTAGACATGTAGTGAGCAATAAATACATGAATACTGTGTACCCCATTAGGATTCAAGATTTTATATCCTGTGGTCGGTGGTACAGGATATGCTTGACAAAGCTGATTAACTCTATGTGTCCAAATGCCCATGTTTCAAGGAGATAATTATATAGGCTACCCAAGTTGGAAGACATTCTTTATTTCACACTTTTAAAAGATTTGACGACGCTCAATTGTTTTTACTAAATCTACCCACCTCTTTCACTCCAGCCAGAGTAACTCCGTGTTTCGACTTCTTCGAAACTTGATTTTATTCTCTTGAAGAGCTGTCTTCATAAATCGTCACATTATGAGTATCTCACGAGAACTGCAAACACCACAGCTCGACCAACAATGCCCCAATAAATCTAAGTTCAAGTCCATGAAGTTCCGAGAGCGGAAAGGAAGGTGGGTGGTATGAAATGGACCACAAAGCGAGAGATGAAACATTACTGATACAACTATAACATATGCCCTAAGAGGCAATAAACACCTCCGACGACACTGAGGTTGTTTTTATGTGGTCATAACTATTTAATTTCTACTTGATTACGTAAATACAGTTCTACGAAAAATTTTTGTGATGGTGGTATTAGAAACGTTTGTCCTCTTTTATTAGTACGCGAGCACCGACCTACACATCACAATGTGGCTATTGTGTACGTTATTATCTTAACGTGTCAATCACAGTGATAGTTTTAGTGGTAATTTAAGGATTCGATGTATGAGAAGATCTTCGTGAAGTCATATAAAGTTCATGTTTCTTTTTTAACCTTTCGTAACCGATATTTCATAATACTTGGTAACATGTTTAATTTTAATTAAAATTTTAATTTTTCAGTGATCCTTTCTCATAACTCAATTCTCTATTAGTTTTCTAGCAACTTTGATTTAATATTGTATTAAAATTATCACTTAATACATCATTCATTCAACATCCCAGTAAAAAACGAGGAATAACGGTAAAACGGCATAAATATTAGTGCACTTATTGAGGAGTGGTTATGAAAGTCAAAATACGGAAATGTAACTTATGCAAATAAATATAAATAAACCTGTATTTTCAAGAAACTAATTTTAGCAAGGATTCTTTTGGAAGAAAAGAATGTATAGATTCCACTTCAAGTTTATAGCGCGCAGTACAGGATTTTCCCTTGTATAAGTTGAAAAAAAAAAGACTGATCAGGAAGAGCTGCTTTAGGAGCACCCCCAGCTATTAGAGTGCTATCTACTGGGACTGGAATCCTCAGATAGCGTAGGTACGAAATGCCCACTTTGAAAAACGACCAACAGTAAATCTTCGATAAAAGAGCTTCGATTACGTTGTCCCGTCGAAAATTCCTGGGACGGAAGTGTGTCCGCATCCAGTAAAAGGGTGCTCTCGTGGTTTCAACGTTTTGTTTTCGCAAAACCCTCTTCTGCTGATTAAGAAAATACTCGTACTAATGCTTCATTATCAGTTCTGGTGGGGGGACGTGTTTTTGTGGAGTTGCATTAGCCTTTCGCTTCACTCGACGACTTTTCTTTCAAGCGCTAGAGGCGCTATTACACGGATTAGTTTCGAATGCAGTTAGCAATTTAAATCGGTTTCAATTAGAGCGAATAGATTGCAGATAAAAGCGGTTATATGTCCGCAAACTGGGTAAACCCGTTGCGGTTTGAGCAAGTACACTTATCACGCCTCCAAGGTGTTTTCCGTCACTCTCCTCTTACGATCCTATAAGTCAATCGGCAATAGTATCCGCAAAGAGCGAGCTACATGAAAGAATTCACCACATTGTGTATCCCACATACCTAACTTGTAATATATGTGATCTTAACAATTCTTTAATTCTCTGTCTGTCTTAAAGTCTTTTCTTTTCTATTACTTTGTGTCATGCGAAAGAAGGTACCTACTTCTAGAAAAGCCTAAATCATGCATGTGACAAGGTGATATAGGTCTCCAAGGAATTGTTTTTGTGGTAATTTTGGCGCTTTAGGTATACAATAATCCGACAATATCAGAATATTTCCGCCAATCATGTTTTTGTTAAATATGTTTGTTGGGACGGATCATTCCAAAAACGTTATATAGGTTAGAACAAGTTCTCTGCATAAATAAACTCTGCGTTGATAACTCACATTCATTGTATAAGTCGCTTATAATTACATACAACCCATAAGAATATGGAGTTGAGGGCTATATCGAATCGATTCCCTTGATCTTTAAATAATCAAACAACAAATAAACACAAGTAAAAATTCAAATAGATGAAAACGAACCTGGACCCTCAACATTCCATTATTCAATAGCTCAAATGGTTCATCCATTTATGGATAAGTCTACGAACCCTCGCCCTTTAGGTTCCAGTTGACTCGATCTGTGCTCGATCCGTACAGTAAGTACCTACTCATATCGTGATTTACCAAGATAAATACGTTTCAGAGCGGTTGGATTTTCGAATAAATAAAGTTAATAATAACTATTGGAGTGCTGATACATTTATGCGTTTACTGTATTAATTATTAACCTCTCTCTGCAACAACTGTCATATTTGTTAGTCTATGTGTGTGCTAAGGTATAGAGGTAATCTGAATGTCGAAATGAAACATTAACAGAACTGATCGATAACGTTTACAGATTTTCTGGAAACTTTCCTTTTATATTGAGATCTCTTTTATGCTGATCTATATCTATGATATATCTTTTATAATGATATAATACTCGTAGATATAATAGACGAGTGGGAAGAGGAACGTGGAAATTTCTACTATCCACCTGTCCTTTTTCACTTGATATTTTATGATTATGTGAATTCAAGATTCTAAACTTGTAATAAGATTTCCAAATGAGCATCTTTTGCTTTTTAAAATGTCATCATGCTACAATAAGAGAGAGACGGAGGTTTTTGATGTTTTGGTTTGTCCAAAAACATAAGCATGTTAAATAAAAAAAAAAAAAAAAAACACTATTTGAAAAAATCTCCTAACTTGAAATGTCTACTAGCATTTCACGTTTTAGATTATCCTGAATAAGTTTGGTATCGTGCCCACTAATTCTTGTATTGAGCAAAACCGTGCAAACTACATTACAGTCCGATTTCAATGAAAATATCAGTGTTGTGATAAGTTTAGCCCGAGGTGGTTCTCTATGAATTTCGTCGTTGCCAGATAAGAGATAGCCATTGCGTTTCTAAGCAACGTACGACCCACAAATCAGTTCACTAAGCCCGATGTTTGGGAGAAAAACAAACCAGGACTTTTTTTTTCATTTTGAAGCCCTTGCAAAGACATAATTTGACATGGATATGTCTTTGCTCTGGGAGGTCAACCAAAAATTTCCGTGATGCAAAATTTGTGTCACAATTTCAGTGTTTTTCACGTACAACGCAGCCGTTGCTAGGGGAATGGAACTTCCGCAGTTTTCATCGCACAGAAATCGTTCGCCACTCATTGGAAAGCGCTTGATTTATGTGATAAATGTTCACATCTCAAGCTACCAATTTCCCCCTCCTTACGTACCTGGCTACATTCCTAAACTAAGTTGATTGGACTATAAACAATTTTAATAAGCCGGTTACAATATTCTTAACGTAAAGCAATAGCATCATTTACTCCACTCCATAGGAAACATTTTCATCATCTTGACAACAGTCGACTGTTAACAACAACTCATTGTAGTGGCTTCTCTCCACAGTAGTCCAGGAAATGAAGACACTGAGGTAGAAAAAAATAGAACCCAAACCAAAATTGGTACAGACGTAGGCGGAGGTCCCCTGATTGACATACTAAAAGTCCTGGGGGGTGGGGGTGCCGCTCGAGGGGGGGGGGGTCATTAAAGGTCCCATTTTGGGGTTTTTCGCGAATATCTCGGAAACGGTGCATTTTTTGATGAACCATGTCCTATAGTAAATGAAAGCTGATAAAATTCTCTACAACTTTGATTATATACGTTTTATCGAAATTCTGAACCGTTACAGAGATATATGCATCCGAAAATGGACGAATTTTGAAAATTAGGTTTTTAGCTCACGTTTTTCGGATAACTTTGTTGATTTGCGTCCGAACCGTTTATCTGAGAAAAAAGTCCTCTTAGAGAAAGTTGTAGAACATCAAATTTCCTTGAAGAATATGTGGCTGAATGCCAATTTATCATTCATCAATCAAAAGTTACGCCAGTTTCAAAATTTTGCCCATTTTTACCCAAATGTTGTCAAGCCACTTTTCTGTGTCCTCCAGCTTGAATCGTCCTTCTTTCTGTCATCTGTCGTCATACATACGTCCACACGACCCCAGAATTACATACCACCACATGGGGGGGGGGGATGAGACGACGATGTAAAAAAGCGATGCGTGTAATTAATTATGAAGTAATTAAATAATACATGATTACATGATTAGATGATACATGATTAGAACATGTCGTATTCTTCGTCACTCTCCTCGTCGGGCAGACGACGATGTAAAAAAGTGTTATTCCATGGTAAGCACGAGTTCAACTTCTTTCACCCCTTACCAATGATCGTACGAAGTGGTCTTTTGCATTCAAATTTGTTGGGTGGTGAGCTCAGGAAAGACCGGATGGCCGAGGGAACGGAGGGGGAGTTGAAGCAGATGAAGTGCTAACAGTGGAATTTTGTAAATGTACCTAGTGTTACAGTTGATCTGTGTTTTAATACTTAATATTATTTTTTTTTTTTTTTTTTGAAGAATACACTTTTTACATTTTCTTGAACACACACAGAATGAACTTTATTCAATATTGAACATATGAACATGTGGAACCTAACAACATAACACAAGTTGATGTAGTGGCCAACTTAAACTTCAATACTCCCCCTTAAGTGGGCACCACACTTAACATGTCTGCAGGCTCCGAAACTTCTCGAACTTCAACATAGGTCTTGAGAATGTTTCATTGACTACACCGTATTGTTGCGTAAAATCTTTAGCAACAGGTCTTGATTCAAACTTCGAAATTTTATCATCCACTCCAACTTTCTTCCTAAATACCCAACGGTTCTTGACAACCTGCCCGTTGCTTGGACGATCAACAAACTCCCAAGCTTTCAATTTTATTAGTGCATCATATTCTCGTTTCATCGCTTCTAACCACTTTTCTTTTTCTTCACTTTCAAGCACGTCTTTATAACTTGCTGGTTCGTCAAGTTCATCCCCTGCTGTAGCTATACAACAGTGCCACTGCTTTGGTTTCACAATCCGGCTTGACTTCCTTAATGCCACTGTGCTTGAATTTTGATTGGCGAGTTCTGGTAGTGGTTCAGCGTGATTTATATCAGTTTCAAACCATTCTTCTTGTTCCGATTCTTCATTTTCTTCTGGAACGTGTTCTGATGGAAGATCAAGAGAAGCTCCGATCCCTGTTTCAATTATAATGGGATGTTCTATCGGTTGCTCAGATCGTTCTTGATTTGTTATGATCACTACGTTTTCAGTGTTTATTGTTTCAGTGGTTGAATTATGAAGATTTTCGTCGGTTTTTGTTTGTAACGTTTCGGCCTCAAAGAATGTCACATCCCTCGCTTTCGTTACGATTGTGGGATTAGTAGGATCACATAATCGATACCCTTTCGTGTCTTCACAGTATCCCACGAATATGTATTCTTTGCTTTTAGGGTCCCATTTCTTTCTTTTCTGCTTTGAAACATGAACAAAAGCTCGGCAGCCAAACACACGAAGATGAAATAACGCAACTTTTCTTCCTGTCCAGACTTCTTCAAGAGTTTTCTTCTTCAGTGCAGATGTTGGAGACCTATTCTTTAAATAGTTTGCAGTGCTTAATGCTTCTGCCCAGTATCTTTCACTGAGCCCTGCTTCTTGCAGCATGCACCTAGCCTTCTCTACTAGAGTTGTATTAACTCTCTCTGCGACTCCTAGCTGTTCTGGAGTATAAGGTACTGTTGTTTGATGCCTTATTCCATGTTGCTTTAGAAAGTCTGTCAATGCAACGTTTACGTACTCAGAGCCATTGTCGGTCCTTAGAACTTTTATCTTCTTGTTTGTTTGATTTTCCACTAGTTGTTTGAACTCTTGAAACACATTCTTTACCTCGCTCTTGTTTTTAATCATGTACACAAAAGTGTTCCGAGAAAAATCATCAGTGAATGTTAGGGCATACCTCTTTCCTCCCCAACTTTCCACTGGCATTGGTCCACAAACGTCCGAATGAATCAATTCCAAAATATTTTTGAATTTTGATTTGCTTGTGGGGAAACTTTGTCTTGTCATTTTCCCTTTCACGCACGCTTCGCAGGGTTGAAATCCAGCTGAGGCAAATTTCACTCCACGAGCCATATTTTTCCTCAAAAGGTTCATGGATCTCACGTTTAAATGCCCCAACCTCTTGTGCCAAAGCATTTGTGAATTACCACAGGTGATTGCATTAACTTGTTCACGGTTCTTCGGAACAATTTTAAACACTCCCGAATCATATATGCCCTGTATGAAAACTTTTCCTTTGACCCTAGTCTGGGAATCCATTATCCTACAGCCATCTCTTGAAAATACTACCTTATAGCCTTTTTTGACTATTTTCCCGACTGATAGTAGGTTTGTGTTGAGATTTGGACTGAACATCACATCATGGATATCAGTTTTCTCTACAGTACCGGGTAACTCTAAACTAACTGTCCCACAGCTTTTTGCTAGAATTTTTTTCGCTATTTGCTACCCTTATTTCCCTTTCTGTTGGTCGTCTATTCTTAAGCCAATCGTCTCTCATGGTAAAATGTGAAGTAGCTCCTGAATCGATGATCCACTCATCGTTATCCAGTCTCCCTATAGCTAAGGCCATTGAAGTTCCTTGCTCACTTGCATTTTTCTTCTTGGCTTTACATTGTGAAGCGAAATGTCCTTTCTTGTCACAAGCAAAACACTTGGGAATAAAATGCTTTTTCTTTGACTCTTTCTTCAATGTTACAGCTTTATCATTTTCATTATTGGGCTTGGCTTGTTGACTCAATAGGGTACGTACTGAATCACTTGTGATTTTTGCCCCTGAGCTCTCCAGAGCCATTATCATGGGCTGGTAGCTTTCACCCAACCCCTTCAGCATGACAATACCGATGAACTCGTCTTCAAGCCCTGCATTGATTGACTCTAATTGCTGAGATATGCTAAGGATTCGATTAAGGTATTCTTCAACAGTTGAAAACTGTGTCAACTCGAGTGAAAACAGTTGTTTCAGCAAACTCAAACGTCTGCATAATCCTTTACTTTCATAATTTGACTCAAGCTTAGCCCAGACATCTTTTGCCGACTTTTGACTACGAACCATAGGATACAGAGACTCATCAACCATAAAACAAATTTTTGATCGAGCTATGGCATCCTTTCTTGGATCAACCTCTGTCCCTGCAACAACTGCCCTCAGATCCTCGGCGATCAGAAACATTTCCATTCCGAACTTCCAGTTGGAATAATTTTCTGAACGAACCAATTTTTTAATGTTCGGCATTGCTCCCAGTCCTGCAACTGCAACACTCGTAGATGCCACAGGTGGAGAACCACCTGCTCCTGGATCCCCATGAGACATGTTGATTGTCTACAAATTAGTGCTAGGCCCATAACCAGTTGAAGCAGATGAAGTGCTAACAGTGGAATTTTGTAAATGTACCTAGTGGTACAGTTGATCTGTGTTTTAGTACTTAATATATATATATATATATATATATATATATATATATATATATATATATATATATATATATATATTTTTTTTTTTTTTTTTTGAAGAATAAACTTTTTACATTTTCTTGAACACACACAGAATGAACTTTATTCAATATAAATATTGAACATATGAACATGTGGAACCTAACAACATAACACAAGTTGATGTAGTGGCCAACTTAAACTTCAATAAACAGGCATTGCCTGCTCCGTCGCCTGCATCGGGCGTCACGGAACATGTTCAAACGCTGCCCCCACGGAACTGCCCGACGAGGAGAGTGACGAAGAATACGACATGTTCTAATCATGTATCATCTAATCATGTAATCATGTATTATTTAATTACTTCATAATTAATTACACGCATCGCTTTTTTACATCGTCGTCTCATCCCCCCCCCCCCCCCCCATGTGGTGGTATGTGATTCTGGGGTCGTGTGGACGTATGTATGACGACAGATGACAGAAAGAAGGACGATTCAAGCTGGAGGACACAGAAAAGTGGCCTGACAACATTTGGGTAAAAATGGGCAAAATTTTGAAACTGGCGTAACTTTTGATTGATGAATGATAAATTGGCATTCAGCCACATATTCTTCAAGGAAATTTGATGCTCTACAACTTTCTCTAAGAGGACTTTTTTCTCAGATAAACGGTTTGGACGCAAATCAACAAAGTTATCCAAAAAACGTGAGCTAAAAACCTAATTTTCAAAATTCGTCCATTTTCGGATGCATATATCTCCGTAACGGTTCGGAATTTCGATAAAACGTATATAATCAAAGTTGTAGAGAATTTTATCAGCTTTCATTTACTATAGGACATGGTTCATCGAAAAATGCACCGTTTCCGAGATATTCGCGAAAAACCCCAAAATGGGACCTTTAATGACCCCCCCCCCCCTCGAGCGGCACCCCCACCCCCCAGGACTTTTAGTATGTCAATCAGGGGACCTCCACCTACGTCTGTACCAATTTTGGTTTGGGTTCTATTTTTTTCTACCTCAATGTCTTTATTTCCTGGACTACAGTTATTTTCAACATTTCTGTAGGTAAACCGTTGTTTTGTTGGAATTAGTCGGGATGCGGCCCAGGGATTTGTTTAAAGTTAAAGGATTTGTTTACAACTCTCGAGGACAACCGTTATGAAATCCCCAATCAAAGACATATCCATGTAACATGGTATCTGCTTGTAAAGCAGATAGTGGAACTCGTTTACGAGTTGTTTAGTTAGGTACTTGATTTCCACAGACTTACGGCGTCGTTGTAAGGTGAGGCGCAGTAATTTTTAAGTGGGTATTTCCAAAATTTCTTCCAAACGATTCAATTTTTATGAATCCTATACAAGTTCCTGTTCATTTGGGATACTCTTCATATCCACACTATTTATATCTGACAACTTTGGGTGCCCAACAATAAATGTAAAAATGACTATGATGCCATGAGATGATTATATACATTATATAATAAGCTATTAATTTACATTATATAATTATATACATTATATAATTATGTACATTATATAATGTATATAATTATATACTTTTTTTGTTTTATTTATTTATTTTATTATTTCATTTATTTTTCATATATTTTTGTATCAACGATTATTGGTGTTGAAAATAAATTGGTTGTGATAAACCAATTTTTAGTTGGAGATTAGCCTCTTGTAGCTTTTGTAGGTGTTGAAGCGTCATTGAGATGTTAGTCGACTTATATACCTAGATTGCTCTATTGTGATCAATTCAACAACTCTACTAAAGGTGACTGGTGATACAGCAAAACCTTGTGTGACTGGATAACAACGAGTTTCGTTCTTCAGTTATGAACGTTTCACCGCCGGCAGATATAAAGAAGAACGGTTCCCATTATTAACAGATTTGAGACATTGGGAGGCATAATGGGAAGGAAAGTAGCCCGTCATTCGAGCTGGGGCATCGCCATTCATAGGTGGTTGCGCAAGGCATTGAAACCAGAATACAAATAAGATGATAGATAAGTTTGTAACGTGTTAATTAGAAAAGTTTACGGGGCGATCCCGAAAGATGTTGGATCTGTGGCATTATGGAAATGTGGCACACTAAACCGATCAGTCAGTTATCTTCAATCATTCACTCATTCAGAACATTAAATTTCGGCTAAGACTAGGGAATCAAGACTGTATCAATGTTATTGAATCGAAAATGAGTCACAAGGTGCAGAAGGGTCAAAATTATTTCTTCCAAACCATTAAATTAAACAAGAAACTGGCAGTATTACGTCGGAATCATTACTGTTGGATAACTGAAATCTCAACAACACTATGATTCACCTTAAAAGATACAGGTTTTCAAATACTCATTATTACAGAAATACGGAACAAACCGCTACACAAAGATTTATTCTTGGATTATCAAGATTACCGTTGTGCGCTACTTACTGGGCTATCTTGATTTTGTCTTGGAAACGTCTCCGTTATAGGCAAATGACTTGTTTCTTAAGGTAGGAGTGTATATTATGTATTGTACATGGTGTCCACAAAAACGTCCACACCCCCCTGCTAAAATAGCCGATAATGGATCCCAAAAAAATTGTATGTTTTTTTTCAATTTTAATGTTTTTTTTGTCAATATCTCAAAAATGACAAAATTGCGCATTGCGCACGCGCACAAATTTGCGCAATTGACATCAACTTCGTTATTTTAAATTGGAACCCACATTTTTTACTGCAGATTTCAATTTTACGTGAAATTTCATGAAGAAATAACCCATTAATCGATTTTTTAAGTGCGCGTTAACAGGCGCGATTCCGGTCTAAAAGTGCAATAAATGTGAAATGCAGAGTTTTTGAAGATACTCAATTGCCACATGTAATACATGATTTTGGAGTATTTTTTCGTGCTGATCCTCGTAATGATGTTCATTTATATTGATATTTACCACACCGACTTGGGAAAACACCGAAAAACTGACCCGAATTGCACTTTTCTTACACATTTCCACGAAGCACATAGCGTTGGTTATTCGGTCTTTTCCCAAGTTGGTGTTGCACATATCAATAAATGAACATCAATACGACGTTCAGCACGACATGCTCCAAAATCATGTATTACATGTGGCAATTGAGTTTCTCAAAAACTCAGTATTTCACGTTTACTGTACTTTCAAGGCGAAATTGCGCCCGTTTGCGCGCACTTAAAAAGTCGAGTGATGGGCCATTTCTTCATGAAATTTCACGTAGAATTCAAATCTGCAATAAAAATGGGGGTTTCCATTTAAAATAACGAAGTTTATGTCAATTACGCAGTGCGCTTGCGCATTTTTGTCATTTTTGAGATCCTTACAAAATTCATTAAGATAAAAAAAAAATTATTTTTTTGACCCATTAATTAAGATTTTAGCAGGGGGGGGGGGGGGGGACGTTTTTGGGAACACCCTATATGTATATGTGAATGAAAAAGCGTCGAACTTTTCGGATTCGTCACAGAATGTCTCAAAACGGATTTCAATTTTTGCTGACATTCAGAGAAATTATCCGTGTGGAGATACCAATAACTAACCTATCGCAAGGGACGATCGTAGCTGATCTGCTAATATTTCACCATAAGTAGGTGCTCTATTTAATCCCGAGCTCGCGAAGTCCCACATATCTCTTTGTCTTTATGGCAATGAAAATTGATTTGAAACAGCCAAATTTTATAAGTACCTAACATCTCGTAATTCCTACAAACTAAAAATTAAGTTTACATTCTCAGAAATAAGTTGCCATATACTTAGGCGTATAATTAGGTACGCTTAAGTCAACATCATTACTGTTAGGTAACACAAATCTCTTCAATAGACAATAATTTCACTATATGTTTTTATTCACACTCATGTTGCCGTTTCACAAGCCCTGTACATAAATATTTGTCAGAAAAACAGACCTAAATTCTACCAGACAGGTAGGAACGGTATCCAAAGGTTCAAACAGCATCCTTCAAAGTAGATGTCTTGCTCAAGCTAGCGTGGGAACAATCAGTTTGATGGATTTCACTTTGAGGAATGAGTAAGCCACATTGACCGTCATGACGAGTGGTAGTTCGTGCTTTTCTTGTAACCTCTGATAAAAAACAAGTGAAACATTTATGGGATGAATAAAGAAATACAAAAATGAAGGTATGTGAAGGGACATGGAGTTCTGATCCCTTGGCCCAACGCTGGGTGCCTTCTGGGACCAGGTTGAGCCTGCTATGCAGAGTTTACATTTCTCGAATCGTCCTTTCAAATGGCTGTCGGGCGTCTCGAGTGTTGTTGAGAGTGCGTGACAACTAACAGGTCAAGCTCAGACGGCTCTGATTCCCGACTACTTCGAAAACACGACTACAAATAGAAGAGTGAATATGTTGCATCGGCTGGGATTGATGCAGGGTGTCAGGATAGTTTTGTTGATACGTCCTTCGCATCTCGGTTATCCTGACCAAATCAAATCTGGATGTGCTAACACGAGGATGTGCTATTGTGTTTAGAATTCTTCTCATTCAATTCCAATTTATTGTACATTAATACAGTAAATATTGTACCGGATGCGTGATGATAATCAAGTATTTCATTGAGCCTAATAAATCATAAATTCGTCGACAGCTAGTTGGTTCACCACGGTGGTAAAATGCAATATCGAATCTACAAGCGCTTTTTTTTTCTTTAACTGCCTATTTTAGAGCAGTTTTTTATATCCTTTGTACTTTTTGAGGATCCTCGCCACGATGAAGATTCTTATCACGAGAAGTCATGATTCTCTCTCCTTCATCACTATATCAATGTAGAGAAAAATCGCACCTCCCATATTAATGCATAATCTATATTCTTTCGAGCATATGTAACATTATTATTTAGAAGGCTCATGAAAATATTATGCACGGTATCTAATTTCAGGAACTTGGATCCATGAAGCGACAATGAAACCTCAGCCGTACAGTAAAACACGCATTTCTGAGTGTCATGAAATAGTCACATGTCAGGATCTTACCGAGCATCGCGGTATAACGTAGAAATAAAGTCTACCAAGAGTTGTAGAAAACTACATTCCTCGTATTTTCAGCAAGATCGTATAGATCGCTCATTGCCTAAACACTAGTGTAGGAACATCGATAGTGTAAAATAGGATGAACTAATCCCAGTTTAATTCCACATCGTCCTAGTGTTATCTAGTATAGCAGAAATCCTGCTGTAACCAGGTTTCCTGCTTAATTAGCTTTCACCGCTCTAACGTAACGGCAAAAAAATAACTGCAATGGTTATTGTAGTATCTGTGCAGATGATTGAGCCTGCTTTTTCCTGCTTGATTGGTTTCCAATCCTCCCCTCAGTCCGTAAAAATCTCATAATGATCTTTTGGAAATTAAGAGAGAAATGCGTTGCTCTGCTCCAGCAATATCGTAATATCATAATATGGATTTTCTTTAACAAGTATGAAGCCCAAGTCCGCTTGTCCCCATTCGATCCAGAAATGGTCATTACGAACAGGAGGTTAGGTGAGCTCAACCTTCTGCATCCGCTAGCCACTATTCGCCATTCTCCCTCCATTTGCCAAGGACTATAAGTGTGGGCCAAGCCGAATTGAGATTCATTCACGAGCCATAATTCAAACGTCCATTTTAATCAGTTCAACTCACCAGACCTAACCTTCTTCTTCAATACTATACCTATGGAGTCTTGTATTTCTGGATGATAGTACTTCTCATCATATCCTCTGTAAAGACACAGTAGTTCCTGAAGGTACTCCATGCACTCTACGGAGCCTAGATTTAAAGGGTGTCCTTCTTCATTTTAGGGAGCCTTGAGTTCAGGGGAGTCCTTCTATCCACTTTCCTTTATGAAACTTGGGGAAAAGTCTGGATATGGATTTCATTAGTCAAATACGCTAGATCTGGTCGAACCACAATATGCTTGTTGCAAGATTTCATCTGTCGCACTTGCATTGCTTTAACCTGTTTTTCCAATCAATGAAAATCCGTACAGAAATATCTAAAAACATTTCATCAACTTCTTTATCTAATGATTTCAAAATAATGTTTCTTCTTCTTTCTGGCCCACCTCGGGACGTCGAGAAACGACTCATGGAATTTAGAGCATGATGACGATCTTGTCCAACATGTAAGTGTATAAACAAACTACGCGCGGGGTGGGGTCACGACGAACGTGGGGGTGAAGTCATTCGGTTTTAACACCATTCAGTTTCCTTTGCACAGCCTCTTTTAATCATCCGATACCCTCCATATAGTATGTTTTCAGAAAGCTCTCAGCAAGATCTTTCAGGTGATCGAATAAAATTGAAAAGGTTCAATTGCTATTTGGGCGGATTATATATGAACTATGATAAATCAGCTGGTTCCTGAACAAACCTACTTGACAGGTTAAGAATATAACTACGTGGAGATTTATATTGCCATCACTTTCCGCAACTTTTTACTTCGAATGAAACAGCTAATGAAATGCGAGACTCTAAAAATGAAGGCTTGTTGATAGGTCCAGTTCACCCCGCGGTCGTAGCTGATACAACTCTTTTTTACGTTGTAGATCTCGGACAACTTTTTTTGTTCTTCAGAATGTTTAATTCATGGTATTTTCACACGTGGCAGGTCCATTATTTGCGGAATCAAGCGACGCATTTGATTCTAACTGTGTGGGTGGCTTCGATGGAGTAGATTACATTTGTATTTCTCCAAAATAAATACCATATTAGGTCAAAAACCCCAGCTTCTCATTTCCATAACTCGTTTAACTACGTTTTCGTCGTGCTACTTTCCTTTAATATACCACTCAAGTTTTGCTGAATGAAATGGATTTCTGAAAAATAGATGCATGAAACATACACAGTAGATTCACAGAACCATAACATTTTTAAACAATTTGAATTTTTCTTCTAATAGGTACTTCCCTTCGTCATTTTGCTTCTTTCTGGCACAATATAATATCTATATAATTCAAATCAGAATTCATGGCGTACTCGTACCTATAACCTGAGTGAGTATTTAGATCACAACTCATTCATAAGGATACCGTGAGATGTATTGCCAGTCTACTTTGTGTTTTCTTGGTCTTGACAGTAAGGGAAGAAAAAGGGATTTTACTGTGCAGTGATTTTAATAAATTCATTCGTTCAAAAATCTACTTCGGATTGAATTATGGCAGTGCAACACGTCGCATAACTCCTGCATAGTGTTGAGATTTAGTCATGAAAGTATTTATGTGGGTGTATAACCTTCAATCATTTATGTCACTCTGTGCAGAAAGTGAAACAAATCTCTTATTCCAGCCACCTTAAATGATTGCTAATAACGGGCCATTTGAAAAGGTGGGCGATGCAAATGACTCCTTCGGGAACGGTTGAGGCCTCCAAGGAAATTACACGATCGCGCCACCCATAAGGAATGCAACAAACACGCCATAAGAGCAAACTTTTAGATTCTCGAACTCAAATCTCTCTCCGAATGGTTTTTAAAATTAGCGTTCTGTTAAAAAGAATGTCATTGAATCAGTGCTCATCCGTAATGCATATTTCCATCAGGCTTTCAGTCGCAAATTAAAGGTGTGATAAGCTCAGTTATTTAATCCTGATAATGAAAGATTTAATTTGGACATTTCCATTTTTCAACAACTATTGACACTCAACTTTTCATTTTAGTGATAGGTTAATTTAAAAATCACCATTTAGTTAACTATCAATATCTCGGAATTTTGGACGATATTGAATTTGCGAAATAAGCTTGGTCGCCCAGTTACAAAAAAATATTTGCATGAAGTTCGTCAGTCAACTATCATAATCAAATTCGCACTGTATTTATAAGTAGGTATAGTATAAGTACTTACTTCAACCAAGTGCTGCTATAGTATAATTGCTTACTTCAAACACTTACAGACAAAGGCACAGTAAAAAGTATTGGATAAATTATTTTGAAGTATTCGGGTATTTTCCCCATTTTCTGAGACGAAACATTAAACAGTAACTGGAATCCAAATTTTGTCTAAGCATAGCTCATTTTTACTGATTATTTATCAGCTTCTAAGGTGAACCGTCCACAAAGCAATTGCCTCAGTTTTATCTTTTAATTGCGCGTAGCACTGTAAAACCTGGCTTGTATGATCAGCATTAATGCACTAGCTAAGTTTTGAACACAGGGTATTCGGCATGCGTGGGAGAGGGGGTTACCAGGACAGTTGCAATATCAGTAGTTATTAGCTTGATAGGACAGAGGGGCGGGGTATAAGTTCTGCTACCATACAAGGAGATGGCTAAGTGGGATAATTTTTCCTGCCAAGGGGTGAGACGATTGTGCCAGCTACACCCGTAAGTTAATGTGGTAATTGATGGCCACTGATGGGAGTAACGATACAGACAAGGACATGATACCACGTTCTATTGCCTATCTTGTAGGAGTTCATGGAGTGGAAATTCTAGATTTCCCGTGGAGAGGTGGTTAAGTCCGTAAAACCCGGCCGTAGACGACAACGTCGTGCGTGATTCTCAATAAGTATTCCAAGTTGAGAGGGTTGCAGGCGCCCGATCTCGGTTTACTGCGGAAGGGAATTCCTTTTTGATGCACTTAGATAGTGTGCAAAGTTAAATTAAGGTTGTAACTCATCTCCCGATTTATTGAATACAGACAGAAGGCTGTCAGTTCCAAAATTAGGAAGAGATCCATCATAACTAAATTTAGTTTATTATTTTCAATAATGACCTTTGTAATCGAGCAAGAAAAAAGAATTTTATTGCGCCAATTTATTGCGCTCCGAAAATGCAAACCAACAAACTCATCCTTTCGTTTGGAGTTTTTGGAATGCAAGATTCCATGATGCAGATGGACTTCTCAAGCGTAGGTAGGTGATCTATTTTATATAATTGTCAGCTCGTGGTAAATACCAAGAAAGTGTATGCGTGCTTTCTAATTTTATTTATTTATCTGCCGTAGGAGTCAACTCCCGTGCAGATAGGTTTAGATTCCTAATGTATAATAGTCTTCGTTTAATTATTATTATTGACAGATGTACTGCATGGAAGGGCTTTCAATACAGAAATAATGTACCTTCGTGTAATAATTTACAGCATTTTATATTCCCCCTCTCTTCCCACGATTTCTTATATTAAGAACGTACTATGGAATAATATTACATAGGTAATCATTTTGAAAAATACAGTTCATCTGCAACCGTAGGTCGAATGCTGCTCGATTCTCCTGGAAGGAAGAGCCTAATCGAAGGAAACAACTATACCAAAGTCATAAATAAGGTTTGTATACAAATTATGGATCCGCTCTACAAACATTTTTGAAATGAACTCAGACTCTGATAATATAATATTTATCCAAAAAATTATGGTTTCGAATAAATTGATACATTTTTCTTGCGTTTATTGATAAATCTCAAGCTATTCAAACTAATATCATAAGAAATTTATGTATTATACGGAGAGAAAGTACTGCTATCAAATCAAATAACTCTTGACTGTTACGATATCTAAGCATACCATTTTGTAAAATTGGAAATCTAGTTTTAAAAATTATTTTATGGAGTAGGAGTTAGCGGGAAGTAAGTTTTATTGATGAAACGAAAGATTTTCTTCAGTGGATTAACGAATGTCGTGATTTATAAATGAACGGATATTCTCAAATAAGTGAATTGTTGGAACTATTCGAAGTACGAAACATTGGTGTGGAAGAATTGTCACACATCAATGCATCAATGGTCTAAAACTTGACTCTCGAGTGAAAATTATGATTTTAGTGCAGACTTGTATAGTTCACCTCCTATCAGTAACCTCAGAGCTTTGTTATACTTTAGTCCGACTCTTTACTACTTTATAGTCTGTTGTAGTGACTAAAATCATAATTTTTTTGCAAATGCGTATATACTGGCATATGAAATTTAAATTCTAAATAACAGGTTCCGAAAATGACAGCCTCAAGTAAAACAGAACTTGTGACATATATAAACAAATTCCAAAGATGGTTGGAAGATAGGAGAGTGAAGGAACCCATCTTAAATTTGCTGTTTTGAAGAAAACTGGGATTGCTGGTATTTTTAAGCATTTATTCTCTTGTCACTTAGCGTTGGTGTAGTCATATAGGTCAAATAATTAGGGTTCATAAGACCTGCAAAACTTTAATATACATTTTATATTTTTTAGTTCTAATGTTATTAGATAATTAGTTTGAAAGCTATCCAAATCGTAAACCATTGAAAAAGCAACCCTAAACTTCAGTGTTGAACTCACATTTTTGGAATATAGTATGTAATAGGAAACCAGGATACCTAGCTGTAAAAGGACGAGACACATTTTACTGGCCTTCGTCGAAATTTTATGGTCTATTTTTATTATTTTATTTATTTTAATAGCCGAGACGGAAGCGACTTTTAGGGGATATTGTCTGGCGCCCAAACACCTACCTTTTCACGTCAAGTGTCTCAACACCCTCAAAAAAGAACATCTCTCCGGGTTATTGGTTCGGGTTTTATGGGCTTCACTCAGAACGAAAATCCGAGGATTACGTGTGTCCTAATGTTTTACTGTGTTTTTACTTGTTCTTTCACGAAAGCTACAATGTCTTTTGGGGTCGCATTCCATAATTTTGCTTTTCCTTATATACATGGTTAGTGGGTAGAAGGCGAGCATTACCTAGCAAGGATATATTATACGATTACATAAATAGGGTAAATGAACAGTAATATCAACAAATATACAATGAAGAAATAGGGAAGTACAGAGATGTGATCGAACGTTTGATTTCTTAGTTTCAATTGGCATGTACGATTAGATAAAGATGTGTTGGCAACGTTGATTAGTTCTTAAAATTTTGAAAGTGCCACTTTTTCAATAATCACGAAACCATTTAAGAAATTGAATCGGCACGTCCCTTGTTCCTGCTAATGTTCTTAATCTCCTACCATCAGTTAGAAACCCCATCTGCACACTTAAATGTATATCACTATCATAGAAATCATAATAAACAACTTGGATCAGATATAAATGCACTGTTCCATTAAGGCATAACTGAACACATGCCCTGTATTTTTCAATAAGAACTGTGTAGAGATATAATGGATGGCAGAGGCTTGCAAGATAATGAAACGGATAATTTTTGTTTACCCCAGTTCAGTACGTTCCAATCTATTATACCTGATTTATGAAATTGTTAGAGGACGCTCGCTTTACTCGAGCAGCAAGAATGTTTAGGTACTATGTTAGTATTCTCGACCACTTTTCGAAAAATGAAGTTAAGGATTCTCGAAGGGTTGGTCGATAATTGAAACTTTCTGCTAGGCGAACGTTTCGTTGTATTTGTACAACATCTTCTTGGCTTGGTAGTGGAGCAGGAAAATAATTAGGTCTCCCTTGCTTAGCTGTCTCTACAGTAAGTATTGCACAGGATAGGTTACATTGCACTATGATACCCATTTTAAATATAATTGGCACAATTTTCATAATATTGTATATAATGAGTTTAAATACAACAATCTAAATTTATAAAGTTGGTTATTGAAGTTACTTAAATGATACTGATAGGTAGCCATGGAGTAGTGCAACATCGACTTCTCAACAAACCCTGAAGATGATGTACAAATACAACGAAACGTCGGCCTAGCAGAAAGTTTCAATTATTCAACACTCGAGAATCTTAACTTCACTGCATGAATGTTTCAGCTGTTTATTTTCATTCCATCAGCTAAGAGATCTTGTCAGAGGCATCCTAAACAGGATTAATATAAAGTATTATCAGATGATAGGAAGTGGGCCAGACACCCGTGTAAACAAAAGCTAAATGACGTCATACGATTATGATCCTACTCCCAGTTTTGTGCTGAATGTTTGCACACGGGGGGTTCCAAGGGTGATGAATCCGGTTCTTAGATCAGAAATTAAAATTCCGACAACCGAAGTTGTCCATTCCTGAGACAGGCATTCGATGTAGTATTTGTTGGTGTACGGTTGAAGAGAGTAGGTAACTTTTACTTTCTACTGTTTCTATCGATTTTCTCAAGGACTGTAAGTATATACAAATGTCGATAACAAATACTCTGGTCGTTAAGGTACCTCAGTCAGATACCTGGCTAATGGTTACTAGAGACCTTAAAATCAGGCAGCCGTCGTGACTAATGAGACCACGAGGGATCTTACGGCCGGTAAGCTCTCGACGGAGGTAACCGGACGCTCGGCGTACTTGACGTGTCACCCCAACCCGCAGTTTATCAGGTGATATTAATCCGACCCAATTTAATCATTCCAAGGATTTCTGATCGGCAAATCATAACTCATCTCGAGAACCGGGTTACACCTTTTTGTCAAAAGTGATTACGAACGGCGAAAAGCCCCTCGTTCGGCCGGCGTATTTCGCAAGTGAACACACATGAATGAATTTGCTCCCATTCACGATCGCACTTGTTATGAATGCGATGGCAAAGTGTAGCAAATAATTTCTCATTACTTAACTCAAAATAATCTTTTAGAACCGTCATCTTAGTATAGGCAAGTTGAGTCGATAGAACCGTGATACAGAGTTGAATTGAGTGTGTGCATGGATCGGAAAGGTGATTTATTGTTATTTTAAAGTAAAACTAGAACCCATGTTGTTTTCACACAAATAAGACTTACCTACAAACTTTGTTTCTGCAGTTTCATATCCATCACAGAAAATTCTTTCATGATGTCTTAATATGTAATAGATCTGGTCTCAAGAAGCTAGACCATGTTTTACCTCTTAGCGTCGAGAACCTTTAGAGATTCTAACCTAGGTTTTGCATATTATCTTATCGCCAACCTTTTTTCCCTGAAGTGATTTTTTTCCACTCTTCAATCGTTTAAGAACGTTACCCGACTTACGAAACAAAATGAGTAACAAGTTCGGTGGAAGATCTTTCAAGGACTTAAGATAGAAACAAAGGAAGAAATAAAATTCTAAATTCCTAGCCACAAAAAAGGTTATAAAAGAATTCAGGAAAGGCAAGAGTCAAGTGGAAAGGTTTGGAAAAAACACTCTTCTGGTTAAGGAATGTGTAACGCTTCAATAAAAGGCGTAGTAAGCATACAGAGCGGGTCATATCACAATCACAAGCGCACTTACATCGCTCCAACAAAGCCCCACTCTGGCATTACACCAGTTTGGGAAACCTACGTGACGAGGGAGCGCCCACGTATTGTCTCGCGTTACCTTCCCTATGAATGGAAGGGGACAGAAAAAAAAAATTACCAGAATCTGAGAAAAGACTATGGCTGACTCCGCTTTGTAAATAGCTACCAAGTGCTCTAGTTTCCTTGTTCTTCAGAGCATGAGAAGGAAGTACACATTTCAAGGATGGGCTCACAAGAACACCCTAAGGGACTAAGGGAATGTCAAACTGTCAAAACTGGCCGCTCGACAATGAGGAGCGATAAGGAGGATTTGCAAGGGAACTATGTAAAACCGACTTCTTAGCAACTACCTGATGTGCAATCAATAATTATAAGACCAATTGCAATCATTAAAGTAGGTACATTTCATAATTTTAGGTCTCCTACGTCCTCAAATGAAAACGTAGAACAGATCGAGTGTAAATATTATTTTTTATTGGAGATGAAATATTATTTTCTGGTTCTGATGTATTCTTCGAGCATTATCTCAGAACTGATAAATTTGAAATAAAGCCTGAATCCGTTGCAATGTTATAAATCGCGTGGGTGGAGAATTTGACGGCACAAGCTTCAAGTTTCTATCAACAAGGATATCTCAAATGACGTAAGTTCTTACTGATTTCTGGGTCTCATTCATCCCAAATCGTTGATAACGAATAGTAAGCTGAAATACTTATTGGATTATCACAACATTATCAGGTTACTTTACTTCTACATTTTTAATCCGTCCAATACGTACATTTTGCTTCTCCCTAAAGAATAATGCATTCTGTTCATGCAGAAGGTTAAATCAACGGGAAAAGAAGATATGTGTGAAAGCTGAATGACATCTTAGTTATAATAAGATCAATCTTTCTGATCAACCTATGATAATGCGTTATTATCTAAATCTGGACAGATAAAGATTAATGCTGCCTCAATTTAGATTTAGGATACGTGGATGTAATATTTTCAACATAATGACGGTAGAATGTCGGCGATTGCTGTGGATCTTGTTCCATGGGTCTGAAGAAGGCCGTTCATCTAGTTCTTCCTCATAAATATTTGATCATTATGCGAGACCAGATCAATACGTTGGCAGAAATGTTATTACAAGGCGATAAAAATTACTGTCGGTTGTTTTTTTTTACTAGGAATGTACGTTTACAAAACCCTGATGAAGCACCTTAGTTGTGGTGTTCATACCAAAACGTTTCAGACCCTTCAACATATTGAGGGACGAACGGGATGATAAACGGAGATCACATAGCCAATGATGGACGGCCGTTCCACTAAGAAGTTGTCAAACAAGGACAAGGACTTGTCAAATGACGTAAGAACGCTGTGATTCGTAGGTGTCACTCATTTCCTCATCCTTCATTACGAATTATCAACAGATAAATTCACCAACGAAAACGGCATAGAACTTGGTACGGCATAGTTATAATGGATATGTTAAGTACATACAATTAATTATTTTAATATTTTCATTGCGTTAATTTATTACTTTATTTATTAATTTTTTTATTATTTTTATTTATTTAATTTTAATTAATTTGTTTTATTTTAGTTTTTGGACCTACATAATAGAAATTGAAAGGTACATTTAGAAGTTTGGCACCTACAATCTACTTTTTATTTGTGAACTCATTGTTTTCTTTTCTAACTTTAATCAATTACGGTAGATTAATTAACTGGAACTGTAGTAAGCTTGAAAAGCAGTGGTTTTTCATCTTTTAGGTGAAATAAATAGAATTAAAATGTTGAAACTAAAAGTAGAAAGATTTGTGGATAAACGAATGGCTGATCTTTTAATTAGGGAAATGTATAGCGGGAAGCAGGTTTATATGAATGCTCATCTACCAGCTTGGTTTTTTTTTGAAAAACGTTGCAAATTATTACGCAAATGTTTTACATTTCTATGTATCGGCTCACAATCAACTTTCCTTTGACCGTGCACCACATCTTCTCCCTTCTCATTGAACCCTCCTCCTTGATTTCTATAAAAGAGGCCCACAAAGGCCGCGCAAACTCTTTGCTTTAACGTTATTTGACCCGTGTACTACCCAAATCGAATTACTAAGACCTCTTGGAAGAAAACAATCCCATCTTCAGTAAGTCAATTATACAAGCTAAAGAATTCTATAACATCCTATTCCCCCAGTAGTACCAATCAAATAGGAGATCAGTGTCATTATTACTTCCTGATGATGGGCTGATGTCCTGCTCATCACAGTCAGGGGGGATGAAATATTTGCATCGACTGTAACCAATGGTGATGGTATGGCCAGAACCATCTTGTGATAGTGGTGAGAACACTCGCCGGTAACTGAACACATTGTCCTCAATTTCTCAGTTACTGACTCGTTATTTAAACTTGGAAGTATCAGTGAATTACTTTTTTGAGCAACGAGGAAATATTAAGAACTACGAATGTACCACATCTTGGAAATGAAGTGTCCTCTGATGGTCAGCTTACGGTATCTATGCTAGCCTCATCTTAAACTTTAAATTCAATAATTCAGCGCCGGACTTCACCCAGACAGCTTGCACAACGTCAGCGTTATTTTAATTTCCGATGTCTATATCGCTCATTTGTAGCAGGGGCTGCTTAAAAAATGAAAGATGACATTCCCATGATGAAATTTTGGATCTTATCGTCGAGTTTTGATGCTTATAGCCATGCTTCACAATTGTTTGCATCAGTTGTTGCGTGGGGATCCAGAATCGTCCTTTAGTGAATATAGAAGCCATCCGCACTTCACTGAAATAAGTAGAGCAATAAGTGAGGCAAAGTTGTTAATTTTCCCTACTAAAGTGGATACAAAAAAAGTAATGCAACCGTGGTCATACTGCCGCTGACGAAACAGATCAGACAGATCGAGGATGCTGGGAATCATCCACCGAACAGTTTCTTTGCACGTCATATATGTGAAATAGAAGTTTACAAACTATCGTGCCATCATAGTTTTCCTTGCAGTACAAAAAAAAAATTAGGTCTGTAACAAATAACTGACAATGTTGCTGGCATAAAAAGTTTATTCATGCAAAAACGCAGTGATAGTGGAAAATACGGAAATTTTCCCTGTAGCGTCGAAATATATTGATCAAGTTGCGATTGTGCCCGTCCAAGAATCAGAAGCACTGGCTTCTAGAGTAAGAAACTTATGACCTTAGCTTCCGAGGATCCGGATGGAAATGCATAAAACGTTCAGAGTCTGTTCAAAAGTTCGAGAAGCTGACCGGTCTCGGACGGTGTCAAGCTAGTTTATGATCGAGAAATGACAGTTTCTCTCAAATCCTCTTCTTGTCCAGAAAAAAAAACGGCCCTCACACGTTGAACGCTTGTCAAACCGATCTGGAAGCAGTTGCGCAATGCTCGAGACAAACAGGTCTGTATATTTCTCAAATTATGTGACGAAAAATCTAGTGGTTTAGACAAACATGTATTGCAATCTAAAATATGTTCATTATGTTATTTCATATTTCAATATTATTTCTATCCATTCTTAAATATTTTCATTGTACGGTTTTCATGATAATAGTGGTTAAAGACCTTATAGTTTATCATATAATTGAGGAGCTGACATGGAAAAGCAGTTAAGTCCAAAAATCAAATTTCATAGGAACTCCCTCTGAACTATTATCAGATTTTTTAGGACATAATCTCTTCCATGAAAAGGTCACAAATGTATTCAGGGTGCGATCTATCAAGGACGGGAGGACCTAAGGCCGTAGGCGTGACTGTTTACTAGCACTTCGATGAAAAGAAATGTCCATTAGATTTTTGGACTTAACTGCTTTTCCATGTCAGCTCCTCAATTATTCAGTACAATTATATTTTAGCGATAGTGTATGAATCTGTGCGGTTTCGTAACCATCCAAGAATAAAAATAGATAGCTTATGTAGTGAATTGTGATGGTTCACAATTCTCGATCCAAATTATCGCATTCCATCTTATCTACGTCGCCATGAGGTGGTTTAGATACAATTACGACCTCAACTAAATTAATAACTAGTTGGGCTGCCAGAAATCATATTCCGAACCCAAAAGCTAAGGCCTGATTGTATAATGCGAAAGGAAGCTTACACGCCTTTCCCAACCGTTCTCCTATCATAGATACCTATGCATATCCATTTTGCGGATATTCAAAACCATTGGTGTTGAAGAACTGACATTAATTTTTCATGTTTATAGTTGTGTAATCAGTAAAACAAGTTGAGATGCTGAAGGTAAAAAGAACGGAAGCCTATGATTTTATTAAATGCTCCATTTGAATATTCCTGGAAATAAATGAAAACGTGAAACTGAAAACCATTAAAAAAAATGAAAATTAACATTTTCCTAGTACTTGAAGCGAATTTAAACTAGGGCCTAAAATATGGTGAAGATAAATCTGCAAGATAGCACTGGCTTAAAAGAATGTTCGATAAAATGAATAGAATATGGGATTTCATGGTCATGAATTCCCCGAGAGGTGACTTATGGTTGGATAATATTCTGGAGCCAGTTTGACTGCAGTCCAAGTCTGGACATTTGTGATCGGCACCGCCTCGTCAATCTTCCCACTCGAACTATTACTATGGGGAGCGACGGGGTCATCCTTTGGACAGGGGACTTGGAAATGACAGACAGGCGTCGTTCGGAGACACTCTGAGTGAATTGTCGTCCGAGACGCCTGGCGAATGGGCGGAAAAATGAAGACTCCGGATAGGGGGAGGACGGCCTGAAGACGTGTAATTATTCAAATGAGTATAAGAGGAAGAGACGATAAAGTCGTATGAAAAAACATAGGTGTTAATACGAGGGCGGGAGGGGAAGGGATGTGCGTGACAACCCTCCCCGCCGGTTCTCCCGGCATCTCCCGAATACATTATAAGGCTCGTCAAATCAAAGTGGATAGCTATGTGTCAGGAGTCCGTGACGTGGAATCCTGGGGGACCACCAACACGCTCTATTTTAATTTGGGCAACAACGGAGGCTTTTCCCAGCAGTGCGGCTATCTCTTACCAATCAACTCTTCACGCCTCACACCTCCAGGCAGTGCAGTATGAGTCTTCATAATACTTTGTCACTCTCGGGAAGACTCAGCGTTCGTGACAAAGGCACTAGGGTTTTCTGAGTCTTGTTGATTGTGAGAACTAAGTGAAGATAAGGATAAGGAAACACAAGTGATAAGGAAACACAAGTGCATCTTTTATTTTGACATGGACGTGTCTTGGCTCTGGGGGTCATTCCATATTTTCAAATAATTCAATACATAATCCAATTCAACTTTAAAATCCAATGAATAATTCGCACACAACTAATCGTTGCTGGAGAGAATATAACTTCCTGAAAATCGTTCACCACTCGTTGGTAAGGTGAGAATCTATTGTACATGACTCCAACATTTCATTCGACCGATTTCCCACTCCTTAACCTCTTGAGTATTCCTAGGTACATGCGTCGTTACGTAGGTACAACTTTAGTTGCAGTGAATCATTTTGAAAACCAACGCATCCATGCTTGCGATAATTGGAGGCAAAATAATTTACGGACTCCGTCCTGATCACTGAATGAGCTAAATTCTCTCCTGTTCACTCTAGAAAGTTTAAATTTGACACGTAATTTATCTGGAACATCAATAGACGAATGAAATGGTAAGCTTCATTGTAATTAGCTGAGTGAGTATAATTCTATCCTGTTCACCCAATAAATAGTGCCATTTGGCATATCCATGTCACAATATATCAGCGTGTAGTATTGATACTTTACTATTTTTATTTGAAAATTATATTGAGATAAGAGCGACTCACTTAGTTTTGCGCACTTTTAGTTATTTTATTAATCTTAAGGAAAGATTAAATATGTACAGTTACACTTATTATATGAAAGGATTGCAAAGTAGGTATACATAATCTACTTATGTACACGTATGTAAAAACGAATTTTCTCACTTATTGTAATTAAGAAATATAAATTTACTCAGATCATGAAAAATTGTTGAATATAATCTTTATAACACATTAATCACTTAATCGCCTGCCCAATTGTAGCAGTATGACGCAGTCTGATTATAAAAATCAGACTGTAGATGCGCAACCTAAATTGTGAAATGCAAAAAGCAAGTCGGAATTAGAATTAGTAGTACAAAAACTTGTTCGGTGTAGTGAGAATGGAAAAAATCAAATTAAAATAATTTAGTCGCCATATCATTCATCTGGTTGATGAATTATCACATACCTAATATATGTAATATTAATAATAGTGTACGACGCTTTAAAATGCAAATCACATGGGTACATACTGATCGTGAAAAAGAGAGAAAAGAAAAATGCTGAAAGATTTCACGAAAAATACTATATCTGATTTACAAATCGAGTGTTTTCCCAACTGATATTCGAGTCAAGGCGCATGATGGATTCAAATTAAATTTACTATCTGTAACGCTATAATATTCAAATCAAAATTGGCGAACGAATTTTGTGTCCACGCCTGCTCATTAGGTAGTTCTGATTATTATGCAATTCATAACTAACCCATCTAGAGACTGTCCTCGAATGACCCACCAAGTTTGAGAGAATTTGGGCAATTAAAACGAACACGCTTTTTTATGTACGATGGCGATGAAACTCTTTGGAAACCCAAGTGCTAACATTAACAAACTGACCTGATAGGATTGGCGTTTTGCCTCAGACTAGAAATCGTCCATCCATGAGACCATAGTTGAACCCGGTGTTCGGAGATTCACAACCTGTTTACAGGTAGATTGAATGAAATTCAGTAAAACTGGATGATAAAATAATGTATTAAAAATTAAATAAAGATTTGTTATTTGTTGTTTTACTCTGGTCAAAATCCAATTTCTTCTGCTTATTGGGCCAAATAGAGCTAGAGACAGACCGAGAGAGCGGAACCAGAAGTGTCCAGAAAGTGGAAAGGTACTTGAATTTCTGATATTTTCATCTTCTACTTGAATACAATAATTTCCTCCATTCAATAATGAAGAATAAAACGCACAATCTAAGTGCACCTTCCATATTCATGTAACAGGCGATGTTTGCTGTTCAAGACAGTAAGATCTTCTACAGATTATCAAGTATGTACTGAGAAACACGATAATATACAGTTTGTGAATCAACTGATCAACTATTATTACCCAAACGTATACATTATTCACCTGAGAGGTTGTACGGATAGAAACCATGATTGTAATGATTCTTTATTTGGACAGTTCAAATTATTACAAGACTTTACAAAACAGGCTTTTCTGCCAAATTTTAAATTTGATTTTGATAAACTGATAACTTTTTTTCCACAATATGAAAACGATAGATATTTTACAATTTTGAATTTAATTTTTGTCTCCCTGGAAAAGCTTCAGTTCCTGAGGAGAAACGTTAGAGATTAATTTAAAAAACCAATTTAAGGACAGAGAGGCCTATTTTGTAAAGTCGTGGTAGTAATACCTCATGAACAATGTACTAAAATAGCCAATAGCCACGGGGGATTGAGTACCTACACATTGAACTCTTCGTCACACATTCAAATTGAATTACTGGTGCCCAACGCAGCTTTTATTCAAAATCTACGAATACTTCCGATATTCTATCTTAAACACTGTGAGCTATCTTGATAGTTAACTTAAAAGCATCATTTATTTAATGATGTTTTAATAGTACCTAGTAGAATCTTATCAAGTTTTGAAATCCTTACGATTTTATTAACATAGGAGCAAATTACTACCTACATGTTCTTGCGTCTTCGTATAAAATCTCAGCTTAAATACCTACAATTCCGCTTTTGTCAAAAACAGGTGAAGAAAGTTTGAAGAGCTCCCTGAAATACGCACCATTTGAAGTGAAGGACAACATGCAATACACTAACAAATTTATTCCTCTAGCATAATTTCACTTTCCTGTATATAGTGCTATGTGTGTTGATAACTTAGTATTGGGTAAGGACTACTTTTCTCGCTGACAATTGAATTAATTCAGATTGTTTGATAGATATCAGATAGGTATGTACGTCAAATTCATCTAAACAATTAAAATCAAAATTTTTCAGAAAGAGAAATCAATTGGATCAGTCTGGGTGATTGAAGTAAGCCTCTCAGAATTCTAATGCCCACGCAAATGATAAATCAAAGAGGGAAAATAGATGTTTTACTCAGTTAGGCGTATTTAGCATAGTAAAACTACAATGTTTCCACGTGTTATTAGCAAAACCTTCGTAACCCGTCCAAACCTGACGATAAATTTACTAGTCAAATGAGCTCAATACGAACTGAGAACCTCGTAAATCGGTAAATAGAAACGACCATATAAAAATATACCTCCAATGCCCCCAAACGGTCTCTAACGTCTCATTTACCAAGAGATTTGTGATCGGTGAGTAGGCACCCACCGCAACGGGGGGTTAATTCAGGCTGGCACCGAGGATTAAATGGCGGGTTTTATACACAACCACAGAACTTTTTTTCTCGAATTAATTTCCTCGTATGAGGCGTTGAGATCAATCTGAGGTATAGTATCGTATTTATTTTATTTGCATTTTGTTAACTTCGGGCTCTATTCTACGTGGAAGAAATTCCACTTTTATTTGGGCTCTTTTATCGTCAGCGTCCTAGTTATCAGGTTTTTATTTTTTCGAGGGTAACACCGGGAGTCCTTGACGATCTCTGGGCGACCTCAGTCGTCAGTTGTCTTCTCTCTTAACTTGGCTGACATCATGAAGTTGAAGTAATTCGGTGGCTTCACCTCGTCGAGATTTGACTATGCGATAATCGTACCAAATTTAAGCGACGAAATATATGTATATGTACCTATAAACTTTATTTTTAGTTTATTCATCATTCTATGAAAACACATTTTAGCATTGGGAAAACTAAACACTACGGAGCATTAACGTGGAATTTAGAAGTGGTATCTATCAGCTGAGAAGCCCCCAATTTTCTTCTACACAGAGTTGTCGTTTACAATTGTTCTTCAAGGAGATCTGGAGCATTACCGCTTCATCGATCAATAAAATCAGTGAGAGCTTTAAGAGCAGAAAGGCCTTTCTTGTTACGTCTTGTAATAATTTGAACTGTCCAAATACAGAATCATTTTCGCTTCAGTCGACGTCTTTATAGTCCGCGTCAAAACAAAATATTTTGAATCCCAAATTTACTCATAATCGTACTAATATTCCACCAACTGAGACACCCTTGCAGAAAATACTACCTACAGCTAACAAACTGCAATAATAAACGGCTAACACGACTTAGTTTTAGAAACACTGCGTATTGACTTTTGGTTTTCACTTTCAATATGTGGCCAGTCAAACTCCAGTTTCCCTTTTGAAATTAAACATTTATATTCTCCTAGAAAAAAATCACTTTTTCCTCACTCGAAATTCGTGTTTCTTCATGACCTTCCCATGAATAAATGAACAAACAACAGCCAATTACTTCAATAATCTTCTTGATTAAGTAAACTTAGGCAAGATCGAAAGATGAATATAAAAACAGCCCTCCTAATTGTGAGCTGTAATAGGTATCCGCAACCCTATATGAGCGAATCTTTCAATGCGAAACAATATTTCATTCGTCAAAAATGGAAGGTAGTTGACGCGCACTGAATGTGCATACTTTTCTTAACCGTTGAAATAATCGACATCCCAATAAGGATTTAAGAAAAAACTGAACTCCCCCCCCTTCCCCTTTTTCTAGTTGCTGAATACGTTTCGAAGGTGATAATTTTGAGAAAATAACAACAGTGATTTAAACGCCGTTCAATGGGTATCCAATGTGAGAGTGGAGTAAGAATATTATTTCAAACAATTATGACAATCTGGTGCGAAGTGTTATACAACTTATATTCATATTTCATAACTTATATTCAACATATTCTACTTTTACTGATAATATCGGTAGGAAGAAAATCTGGAAAGATTAGAAGAAGATGAAGAAATTTCATCAAAATCTAATGAAAACAGTATAAATTATGCCTGTTAAAGGATTAGTGGACACACAGACAGACTCAAAAAACGGGACGAAAGTTGAACAAAATGGTCTGAAATGAAAAATGCTGATGAGAATTTTGATAGTGAAAAAAGATTGTTAACTGCCAATTTTATGACAAAATTGTGTGTGGCTTAGCTGCTTCATTTTCGGAACGGATCGGGCATCATCGAAAAATATAGACTCATGGATATGTTTTCGGGCAGTAAATGCGCTACCTCAACTGATCCGGATGAAGCCCGTCATATCATTCGTCTCTTGATGTCCCAGAGAGTCCCCTTATCAAATTTTATCTTCCTTGGATGAACCAGAGAGAATTTAGCTCACTCAGCTGAACAGGAAATTTCCTATGATTTCAATCGTTTCTTAATGTCCCGGAGAGACAACCTATCAAATTTCTATAGTGAATAGGAGAGAATTTAGCTCACTCAGCTGATGAGGATGTCCTTAGGACTCGTCGGATGTCGATACTGAGTTGGCTCGTCTTGAGCCACTCGTGAAGCACTGTGTTCCCCAAGCTAAGTGCTTGTCGGTAGAACGGATATACCTACTCAGAGGAGCCTCTGGGCGACCAGTGTGAATCGTGGAGAGTATTACTTTAGCAACTCAAGTGTCGCTTCTGATGGTTTGCCCGACCGCATCGAACATTTGAGGTTAGTACCAATGGAACAACGTATGCCTCAGTGTAAGGCAGATGTGGCGAGTATGCTCGACGCAAGCAGTCTGGCACTGTCAATCTGTAGCTTTATACTTATTTAACTTAGCATATCAGGTCTGTTCCATATCTATTCAGCCTCTGATTAACTGGAAAATCAGGATTATAGCAGTAACGTAGGTTAATGACAACCAGCTTCTTGTTCTGAACACTCTGCATGTAACCTAACCTACCCATATTCATACATAGACAAATAAGTATAGTACACTTATTCATGAAACGTAAAAATACTAGATTAGATGGTGTCCGGACCTCTTCTCCTGGCGGAGTTCCAGGAAATGTTTTTCAGGCTAGCCTATGACTAGACCCTTTTGGCCAAGTAAGCAAAGTAAAAACTTGACCTCAAAAGATATGAAAAGAAATATGTGTAGTTGTGATAGTTACATATTTTATTTTGACGGAACTTATGTTTTTTTCGAAGGGGTGCATAAATTTTTAAATGGAAGGTAGGTAGTGTCTGGGGAGGACCGGGGGGGGGGGGGGACAATAAGTATTTAAATTAATCGTTGACCATCTGAGGTACAGCTGCTCCATCTTCCATTCCCCAACGGTCGAACCTTCCTTCGAGACCCATATACGAAGTGAAACAGCCCGAATTATGGCAAACTGAACCTTCACTTTAACCCATCCTGAGAGTTGTGAGTAGGGACGGTTCCGCTTTTTCGGCCAGGACGTATGCTGCCCGTTTTGTGTAGTTATGTGTAGTTGTTCCTTGACATTGGACATTCTCATAACTGTATTTACTCATTATAATTTATTAGGTATTATAACAGCGGAGCACAAACTTTTTTTTACCTCCACGTGTAATCCGTTCAAAACAACCTTTTAGTGGAACAAGATTCTCAGGACATGAAGTGGTTCTAATAAATACGTCATGTTACCGCAGATAATGCACTGTACAGTAAAATGCATCAGTATTCCTATCCCATTGCTAAATTATTCTGACACTTCTTAAATCAAATAGAGGGTTTCTTATTCAAAGATTACACTACCGCACCTATGTTTAGAAACCATTGTAATTTGAAAGTTCAGAAAGTGGAAGGATATTGTGAGAGAGCTTGTCGAGCGGGGACCACCCAATTTTCTTTGGAAAATAAAACGAAAATAAAACGTGAATAACATGAGGCGAAGGACCTTCCTCCATGCGGTGCTACCACCTCATTAATTTAAATGTAAGGTCGCCGCGAGTATATTAGTCGACCAAGAGAAATCCAGTTCAAGAGGAATATTCTGGCTTGAAACTAAATTCAATTCCCGCATGGTGGCAACTCTGCCTGGGGAGTGACGTTAATTTTCAACCGATTGAAAAGGTATTTAGAAATTTCATGTAAGTTTTCTCGAACAATATTTTGAGTATCAAAACTTCTTTATAAGCCTGCGATGAATTAATATAAGATCTTTTGGTTTATTTCTTCCTATAATTACTCCTTGTAAGTTACCATGGAAAAACTTATATTAGGTACCCCCTGCCTGGCATCCATTAATTTCAAACATTTCCGAGGTATTTTCATGAAGAATGTTGTTTACATAATATTGTTTATACAGGTGCAGAACAGAACTCAAAAGTAAGTGTTTTTAATAGCTGACCTGTCTCATATCGCTGGAAGAACTACTGTCTAGAAAACCTCTATCTCTGTGTCAGATAAAGACATCCATCATCTCAAGTGACTTCCATTAAATTATTTCAAAATTTACCGGGGCATCTTCAAAGAAGAATGTTGTTTACATAATATTGGTTATACAGGTGCAGAAGATAAATCAAAAGTACGTGTTTTTAATAGCTAATCTGCCTCATATCGCTGGAAGAACTATTGTCTAGAAAACCTCTATGTCTGTGTCAGATAAAGACATTTGCTGGTGCATAATTAGTGAGATACAGAGAATCCAGATTTCCAAAACCTCAATACAGAAAGAAACTTTCCAAATAAGTTTTGCTAACTATTGCAATACAATACACAATTTCATACCTATAAAAATTCACTAATAGAAACCAAGATTAACACCTAACTCTCTATTGAATTTGAAAATTGTAAACATCGGAAGAGCTGGTAGGTAGGTTCCTAACCGCTTTCTGTCACCTTAGTAGACGGTTATAGGTATACTCAGCCCATTAGTTACACCTTGTCATCCACGGGACATTTACATGCCGTCTAATTTTGACACTGACTAATTCCATCAATATGTCCAGACCGATTTCCATTCAAAAACGACCTCACGACTCAGCCAGCGTCCGTTCGCCTCCGTCAAGCACGTAAAACGCTACCTATAAACGACCCGATTAGCCCGCGTTTACTCGGAAACCCTCGCGGTGGCAACTGATTACCAAGTTACCGCACGTCTCTCAGCCGCCGCTTCCTCGTTCATACACTACAAAACGGCTTGTGTGGTTTGCCGTGTCTTTTCGATTTTTTTCTACTGCTTTTCTTTCCATTTGGGTTTTAAGTCCACCCAGAAACCCCCTCACTCTCGTCCTTTTTCTATATTTATTAGACAATACTTTATCTGATCCTTTCTCGAAGGTGATCTTCCTCCAGTCTTTACGAATACTAAGCGCTACTTTGCTTCTCGCGCCGGAATCGTTTTTCCCGTTTTTAAGCTCAGGTTTCATTCAACTTGAGCCTTTTTTCGGACAGACTTCACCCTTCCATTCCGACTAACTAATCTCAGTTCCTCCATTTATGGCTTTTTGTGAATAACGGAATAAATTTCCGAAGTCCTTGAACCATGTCCGCGGGTACTAATGACTCGTTTGATCAATCAGTTCCGCAATCAAATTTATTTTTTCTGTTCGGCTAATTTGAAGATGTCTCCAAAGCAAAATTTGTTAAGAAAGCAGCCCGAATATATTTATATACGATTAGAAAATACGACACAAACTCCATTGTTAAACGCCTACTGATGGTATTTGAATGACCATGTTTAACATACAAGAACAGGACTTATCTTAATGTTTAGGTATTTCCCAATAGAAAAAAGAAGAAATCCCACTGGCTGCTTTCCAGGCTACATAAAGGAAGAAACCTATTATTCAAATAAGGCTAGTAATAAGCTACAGCGTACCATGGCATTCAAGTTTCTTCAAGCTGAAGTAGATCGGTCTTCGCTAAAGTTGTGCATGCTTAGTTGAATTAATTGCTTAGTTTATTACTTCCAAATCGACCGAGATTTTGAAAACAAATGGATACATATTTCTGACCCCGAAAACCAAAATGTTCACTCCCATTTTGAAGTTTCTACTCGTATATATAAAAAAAAAAAGTTGTTCGTTTAGGCAAACAAAATATCAACGCTTCACACAAAAACTTTGTGGCATGAATACGTCCTATGGCACTTTTACTAAAATAACAACAATATATTTAACAAATTAAGGATTTGGCAACAGCAAAAAATGGTCTTCTGGTTAACGGCGTTTTGTGTTTCATGGATTTAAAAAAAAAAAAAAAAAAAAAAAAGCACTTTTACTATTAACATCATTGACATAGGAGGGATAGGTGGTTATCGAAAGGAGAGGACGGTGCGTATTAAGTATTCAATGAATTTAGCTCACTCAGCTGATCAGGAAAGATCCTATCATTTCAATCCTCTCTTAATGTCCCAATAGTGGTTGCAATTATGTTTACAACATTAATTGCGAAGTATTACCTGTATGTAAACAATTATTCGCCCAACCACGCTCTTATACCATATATTGTTGGTCACACACAATAAATCGAGAGCTTTCCAACGAATAGAGAACGATCCTTGTGTGATAAAAGCTACAGGAGTTATATTTCCCTGGGAACACCTTGGTTGTAAGCAAACCTCACCAGAAAACGTGGTAACAAGGCTTGTGGCCAGGGAGGCAATCAAGCTGAATGATTTCTGGATGGAGGACTGGAGAAGAGAAGACTAGGTGACGAGTGTGGAGAGGTGTTTGACTTTGATCCTGGACCGGGCTGCCTGAGGACTGAACGGGACAATATCTTAGTCCGATTAAAAAACAAAGAGACGGAAGAGCTAATAGAACGGAGTAGGAACTCTGCTTATCATACACACTACCTGGAAGTTACGGCGATGAAGTGGGTAGCTTATATAGGATGCCGCGATCTTCATATTGCCCGATGGATAATAAAGGCGCGAGGGGGATCGGTATGCTTGAACTTCCAGAGGTGGAGAAGTGAAGAAGCTTACCGGTGTGTCATGTGCAACAATGGAAGAACAGAGGACATCCTCCATTTTCTGGGTGAATGCTTCATCCTCGGGGAAATACGTTACATCTGGTTCGGAAGATGGGCAATGGAATGGGGAATGCATTTGTAGGTAGTAGAGTCACCCTGACTTCAACAAACTGGCCAGTTATTGTCAAGCATGAAGGTACATATAGGTGGGAGCTCATTCAGGAGTTCAACTTCCAATCATAGCAGAGCATCTCATGTCCACCGATACTGGAAGCTGGAAGGAGGGGCTTGTTTAATATTTGTGTCACCGGTAGGCACCGGATAGGACTGATTTACTTTTCTTAGGCTTAAATTTAATTTTATGACATGATTAACTTACATGTAATAGTATACCAACCCGAATGACGGCATTGGCCAATCCGTATATAAAGGATGGGATTCGGCTGATTTATTTATTTTATTTACTAAATTAGGTTATTTATACTGTGCTCATATCGCTAATAGAAATACACCTTTCATGCATTCATTCATGTGGTAGCGTTTTGGGCAACAAATTTTTAGAATAACCTCCAGCGGTAAGCCATATTCATGACAAAATACTGCCCAATCTCGCTACCAACTTCGTTTAAGTTAGCCATAACTTAAATATAGTTACTAGATGTAAGCTCAATGAATAATTCAACACTAAAGATATTCTTAAAGGCCATTAAAATCTATTCCCCACATCAAACTGCTATTGAATACCATATATGTTACCACAATTTCATAGTATCCTAAACTGTCAGCCAACCCTATTTTTCAGCCAGGTGACCACTTTGTTTATCAGCCGTTGGGTAACTTTTTTCGTCACAAATTCTCAGAATGACCCCACAGTATTAGATGTTTATTCTTTCCATAGGAGTAAACATGGTCGGTTAATGATTTAAGCGATTTGTCTTGTAGCTGTTTTGCTCGTAATTTGGTGCTTCCTTGTGGCAAACTGGAAGAGCTCCAGACTCTATAGATTTTACATTACGAGGGTCAATTAATTTAGCTCATGAAACTTTGCCAAAATTAATGCGTACTAACCAAGTTAACCGCGAAGATTGAAAAGGTATGAGAAGTGGAAACTGTCTGACTGGGGACCTGAGTATCATGCTGAAGAAATAAGACGAACTCGTTAGTAAGTCAAATCAGTTCGGAAGGCACCGGTGGTGTTTATTATATTCTAAAGCCGCCAGAAAACATGGAATGTGTGAATAAGTTTGCGCCTCCTCGGAACTTATCCTTCAGATAAGCAATAATTAATTGTATGCATAATAGATAAACCAATAATGTCATTAAAATTCCGCGAGTAGGGTGGTCTCAGGAGTGGAAGGGAGTGGGGCTTCTTTGAAAAACGGAATGGTGGCGGCGATGTCGAGCAGCTATCTATGAATGGACCGAAAAAGAGGCAGGTAGATTGCGATGGGTCAAAAAAAGTTTTGAGAAATAATCTTATCTTCAGTAGCGTATCGGGACATTGGAAAGGAATGGGTGCGGGTAGTAAGGTGAGATGAAATACGATGAATGGAACTTGGCGCCAAGTTACCTAACGTTTTTGCTTCAAAATCGGCATACTCGCAAGATGTAAAAAACAAGGTGTTTCTCAGAATATTCCTTGCTTGTTTCCTGGTCCTTCTGTAAAAAATTTGGTTCGGTAACAGTCTTACATTGAGAATGCTTGACTTTTTCGGGAAAGAACGGATCTCAATTTTGTATATCTCGATTCTAAGGAGAGTTATCGTTTTCAATGTCACACGTATTTGAAGGATAGTCCACGAGATAGGATCCCCCCCCCCCTTCCTCCCATTTTTTTCTCTAAATGAATTTCTCATTCGGACGAATTCTTCACAAGTGTTTTCGTTGATTTCAAGAATGACGAATTCGCGCGTTGTGCATTTGCTCAAACGTGCGCAATTGATATCAACTCCGTTTTTTTGTGGAACCCCCATTTTTATTACAAATTTGAATTATACGTGAAATGTCTCGAAGAAACGGCTCATCACTCGATTTTGGTTTATTATTTTCAATAATGAACCTTTAAATCGACCAAGAAAAAAAATTTTCAAGATGCCTATATTCCAAAAAACGCTGCAAATTATTACACCATGGTTTATTATTTCTGTGTTAGATAGCCCTTCTACGCTGATCATTGGTCCATAATTATTAAGCCCCGTATATAATGTATGATCAGAACATGGCGCATTGTGTCTTTGAGAAGGGTTCACACTTTTACAGTTCCAAGACCCTGCAATTTAACGCTTCACAGTAATGATGTTGAAAAACGGGAAACTTATGCTTGAAGTAATTTACGTTAGCACATGCGCAGAATGGAGTAATGATTTGAGAAAAATGAAATTGGTAGGATAGAATCTACAGCCTAACTCACTAATTCCCAGAAAATGTAATCAAAATCTGATGAAAACAAAACCTTGTTCCTCGAAGTACGCGCATGCGCAGGAGCTAATAATGATGCAATCATGTTGAAATTAACGTGGAATAATTGAACCATTGTGCACCAAATGTGAGTGGGATTGGAGGACTAACGCATAAAAAAAATATGCTTGAAGGGATTCACGTTTGCGCATGCGCTAAATGGAGTAACTAATGATTTTAGAAAAATGGAATCAATAGTGGACCATTTACAGTCTAACCCGCTCATTCCCTGAAAATTTCATCAAAACCAGATGAAAACTGTTGAAATTAGGGTCGTTTGAAACGAAATACATATTCGCGCATTCAAAAAAACCTATAATGATAGGATTATGTTGAAATTGCTATGGGATACTCAAATTGACCTCTTCCATCTACCCTCCGACTTTGAGCGAGATCGGACAATGGGGGCGTGAGAAAATGATGGTTGATGGAATGATGTTTGCGCATGCGCCGAGTGAAGTATTGATTTGGGAACAACGAAACTCATAGGGGACCATCTTCACCCTAAGCCGCACATACCATGAAAATTTCAAAAGAACCGGTTGAATATTGTGGAAATTAAGCTTGTTACAAGGATTTGCGGACATAACAGATACACACAGAGAGATAGAGAGCGAAATACGGAACGGAAGTTGTTCAGAATAGTCAAAAACGTAAAATGCGAGTGGAAATTTTACCACTGTAAAAAAAAAACCGTTTAGAGGAGACTACAACTTTTCAATCTCTCGCAAGTGAAAACAATGCTTCCGCTACCTAGAGGTAGACTTGGGAGCAATTTAAGGAGATGAAATTTAGCATTTAGGTACCAATTTTTCACTATTGGGTACATCGCACGGAAAATATTTAATAAACTCGATTTCGCAACGTTATCATAAAGTCCTATAGTTCTCAACTCATGTTTATTTAGGTTTTATTCGTTACAAGTTTTCGACTGAGTTTATACGGCTTTACGGAAACAAAAAAAAATAAAGTTGTCTTCGTCTTCAACCTTCAAAATTTATAGTTCGTTGGCAAATTGCGTGGACGTAAATTTGCTTGACGACTAATCCGAAAAAAGAGGACTCCACCGAAAAAAGCTAACGATGTTGTGATTTACAGCTATTATGTAGGAAGGATTAATTCTCCGTAGCTGCCTCCCTTGCACAGGGGAAAGCAGCATCTAGTTGATGCTGTAATTATAATTTATAAAGATTTGTTATTTCGATGCTTAGAAGTTTTATGTAAGTTTTTGTATAATTTATTTGGTTCAGCACGACGAGTGAAAACGACTACAGTGATGCAGTTGAGTTACGATTTTTCGAAAATGGCCACCTCATAATTTCATGACAGCAGTGGTGATGTTTAGAGCTGGTGTTAGGATGAGGTCGCTTTGGCGTTTTCACCAAAAATACGTGAACTCGGTTTATCAGGATCCAAGTTCAATGTAAACCAGGGATTGATCTCAGTTTGGATTCATTTCTGTTTCACCGAATTGAACTGAGTACCTAGGAACGAGTTTTCACTGAACTCGGATCATTGAAAACTCCAGTTGATCCACCGTTAACCCAAGATCCCAGAAACTTCCGGTGTTCCTGTAACATCGAAAAGAGATGCCTTAACTCGGTAGTGGGATAGTCTGGGTTTTGTCATACTCATCATTCCCTTGGTCCCGCGAGTGCATATTCGGTTTGTGCTTCTTGTGTTGATTGATGAGACTGTGCTATTATTTATATATTTGTTGATGGAATTAAAGAAGAAACATCGGGAACCGGCGTTCTCCCTCTCGGGGAAAGAGCACCTCCAAGACCTCATACATAACTATTTTGATATTCTCGAATCTAAAAAAATCGACGCCCACTCGGTCCACACTAGAAACGAAAGATGGAAAAAATCGGCCAGAGGAATTCAATTCCACTTCTTACCAATATCGAGATTGGTCAAAATTGAAAACACTAGGAAAATCATTTTAAAAAATAATTGAATAAATAAATAATAACAAATAAATTGCAATAGCTTAATTTTCAACGAAAATTCGCCAATAATTTTTGATAAAAGTTTACTCCCCCGTAACCGGCCGAGATCGAGCGTTCTACGCTGAACTCGGTTGAACGGTGATAAGTCTTGAACTTTCTTCGTGGAATCCAATATTGTGGACGATCTCCGTTCAATACTTAAACCGCATCTAACTCGGATGGAAAGCTTGGTGAAACCGGCTCTTAGATAAAGGTTCGATGGCATAAATACCCGTTCTTCAATTAACAGATGCCAGTAGATGAACGGAATATTTAACATAAGGTTCAGTGATCCCATTACCAATCTTCAACTCACCAAGCGATCCAAAATTTGTATTATTTCTATGGTTGCAAAGATAGATACATTGGAATTTGAGTGATGGGTAGATACAGTATCAACTACGATGCTTGAACAGTAAACTAATTTCGGATATTAAAATAGTAAAATTGAGCACTAACTCTTCCGACTTGATAACAGCAACAGTCAATTGAGGAGCTGACATGGAAAAGCAGTCAAGTCCAAAAATCGAAATACCATTTTTTTCGTCGAAGTGCAAGTACACAGTCACGCCAACGGCCTTAGGTCCTCCTATCCTTGCTAGATCGCACCCTGAATAAATGTGTGACCTTTGCATGGAGAAGAGATTATGTCCAAAAATATCTGATAAGAGTTCAGAGGGAGTTCCTATGAAATTTGAATTTTTGGACTTAACTGCTTTTCCATGTCAGCTCCTCAATTAATAACTATGTACTTATTAATTTAAATGATAAAGTGAACACTGACCCAAAATAACTTTTTTCCAATTTTGAGGAATGAGCTCATTCTTGATGCGTCAACGTCTGTGACACTTGTGTGACAGGGTTCGAAAGGATGAAGTCAGCATTCCCCCGAATCGAGCGGATGTTGTGGAATCCATCAGAGTTTAGAAGCCATAATAATCGAATGGTAATCGGGACCAACAATAGAATCGTGGCGCCTCAACACGCCCCAGTCTGCTGGCCGTCCCACTGAGTTACCTGTCAGTTACCCGTCTTCAACCCTCTGTGACAATCGCACCAGTGAAATATGGCGTCCCAGAAAAAAAATGTGGAGCGCCGTCGAGTTTGAAGTTTCTGAAGTTTTTTGTACCTCGGGTTAAAGTGATCTTTCGAACCTACTTTCGCTCTGATGACCCCGAACCACGCAGGGCGCATGAAACATATGAAAGGACCATGAATGTTTCATTGACCTTTCTGGTCGGAAACCCAACCCTAAACACAATAATCCGCACTTATAGGAAGTGACTTTACCTCGTTTTCAAACCTGCCAGTTACTTTGTATCAAAAGGTTGAGTAGTTCGTAAAAAAACGTATGATTTTTATTGCTGTCAAGGTTGTTAGAAGCAATATTTATCTATTTCGGTTTGTTGTTTCTTTTATTTATGAAACGCTTTGATATTATTGAGCTTAGTTCTACATCAAAATTTAAACTCAAGCTCCGTTGAAAAGACCGTAAAATTACCTATCTTTCGAGCAGAAAACCTCTTGTTTTAATTTTTCTTATCGGCAAAATGGGCGGAAAATGAACTTGAAAAGGAATTTGCCAAATCTTACAAATCTCCACTTTTTTCAATCGCTCATTTATCCCTGTAATCCAGCACGTGAATTCCTGCCTGTGAGCCTAAAATTTGCTCCAAACCATCAGTTTTCCAATTGTATAGTCAATTTTATTGTTACTTAACTGATTAAGGAGAAAACAATGTTCAAAGTTGAAAAAAACTTATTTTTTTTTCATTTTCGATGAAATTACGGGTTTTCCTGAAAAGTTACCTTCAATGAAAATACGAGTTTGGGATCGGTTTCTACGTATTTGTTTTACTCTGAATCAAATGGCAACCCCTGCAGATGTCCCCGACCCCGTTATAGCGAAGTTTGGCCCCTAAAAACACCTAAAATTGATCATATCAAATGAAGGAACTCAAATTTTTGAGTTTAATTGTATAACTTGGTTTAAACGGGGGTAGGGGGTTCTGCAAGAGTTACCATTCGATTCAAGGTTAAATAATACTAGAAACTGACGTATTTTCATGGAAGATAATTTTCTTGAAAACCCAAGATTTCATTGAAAAAACTATGGTTTTCAACATTAAAACATAGTTTTCCCCCTAATTAGCTAAGTAAAGTAAAATTGACTCTACCGTTGGAAAGCTGATGTGTTGGTGCAACTTTTAGGATGTTTTTGAACGAAATTGGTCCAATAGATGATAAGAAATCGACATTATAAGAAATTAACGTTTGCGCATACGCACTGACCACTATTAATGCGACGGCAATAAAATTTATAAGGGACCGTCTAAAAGCTAACCCGTACGATCTCTGAAAATTTCATCAAAAACGATCCATTAGACTCGGAGATTTGTTGTTATACGCAGTGGTTATTACTCCAACAACCGCAATATAATTTATAGGGCATTTTGCTAGAACATATACCCAACTACCTACTAAGTTTGAACGAAATCGGACCAACAGATGATGAAAAATCGACATTATGAGAAATTCATGTTTGCGCATGCGCACAGGCTACTGTTGATTCGACGGCATTGAAAATTACAGGGGATCGTCTAGGGACTAATCCGCACAATCTCTAAAAATTTCATTGGAATTCGTCTAAAACTTGGTATAGTTTTGGGCGTGACAGGATTTACCACAGACATCAGACAGACACACACGGAAACAAAATTCATCAGCGCATTGTGAAACGCAAAATGCAAGTGGAAATTTTGATTTTGGAGGACACAAATTTTTTCGACATCAATCTCGTACACAAAGCTTCCATACCTTCGGTAGTGAGGAAGCAAAAAAAAAAAAGTTTAATTAAATTACTCGGAAACAATGCGGAAGAAATTTCTATCAAAATTTAGCTATAGAATCGGTTCAAGGCCTGTGACCGTCACCAACTGCAACACCCTGTATACATTTGTGTGAAATGATGCACCGCATCCATTTCCACGTATGTGTCACTATTTATTTCACAGGGATTACGATCTGACGGCTTACTTTAACAATTACAATTGAACATTGAATTACAATCACTTATTGAATGATAAAACAAAAATATAAAGCCGATTGATTTAGTTCCCAAGATGAAATTACGAACATTCCTACAATAATTATCGAAACTACGAACATAACCTTTTCGATTATCCGACATACCTTCCCTGGCCATGTCGGTTAATCGAAGACTACTGCATTTAGAAATTCGAGGGTTGTTGAGAAAATGTCCGACAAACGTATATGAAAAAAATTAGTTAAAAGCTAAGATTTTTCCGTTGTTTTAACATCGAGTCACAAGGAACGTATCTGTCAAGATTCATTCTCGTCGTTTCCTGGACGTAAGACGGGCGCGTCACGTTTCGTCTGGCTGAGGGTTGGGCCGCGAGAAGTCATTGTTCTTCCTTGAAACCACTCGCGGCACTGGCATCTGATAAACGGATTTCAATGGCACCTACCGCTATCGGAGGGTCGAGTTTATTTTCGTCAAGTTTATTTTGGGATTCGGCAAAAGTGTTTTGAGTTGGCGAAAGTGTTCCGGTCTGGCGCGCCGATTGGTGGTCTCTATGTAGACGTGATATGGATCGGATTCGAATTGACTCGAGTCGAGGCTAAATTTTTGTAGAAAATCAATACGTTTGCCAGGACCAATGCTATTTATTGGCTACTTTTTTAGTTTTAGCGAATTTTGAAGAACATTATGCTATTGCAATGGCTCAAAAGAATTTAAAATTCACTGATATCCATGAACTTCTGTTTTGGAGCGCCCTAAACCGATCCAGAATTTCATTATGTTACTCTACCCCCCCTCAATAAAACCGTCAAGTAGAAATTGCGTTTGTTTATATAAATGTAAACAAAATACATATAATTTCGCCTGACCTTCGCTCAGCTGGAAGGTCTATATAATGAATTGTACTCTATCCATACCAAATGATGTCACACGCTCTTTACATTGTTTTCACCCCCTTCCGCTCATTTCCGACCCTTCATATAGCACCTTTTTGGAATGCTATCTTTGGGGTTTGTAATTTCCATGAAGAAGCGATATGTACCTACGTCTATTCCTGTTTCAATGATTGCGGCCTATAATTTATTTCAGTGGTTCTCACATAAAACCAATACTCATCTAGCACAATGAATTTTATTTTAAATTCCTATTCCACATACCAACTTTGGACAACCGTTAACCAATGATTTGAATGGTTTCCCTTTTATTAAGCTTTCACGCTGTGACCTCGTGTTTAATAACACACATTAACTTTTCAAATCTTTTACAAACATAGTCACTTCATTCTCGATCACAAGAACACATGTTATTTTACCACACAGTAGGATTTATCAGTAAGTAAACTATTTCCATTTCATTTCGCATTTTGGATGTTCCAGTACTGACTTTTCCCAAGGGTGAAAGCGTGACAGTTTTTTACATTCACCTTGGTTTTAGGTGAATGACCACACTCATTTTCAAGTAGTATCCGGGCCAGCATTGACATTCAGGTATAATGAAGTGTCACACACGTTGTAGTATATAGGTAAGTTACGACTTCTATATGAGATAGTGTTGACGGTATTTGTATCGCATGATTGTATTTTTATGAAGAATATGATGTGTTTTATCCCAGCTCTTATGGACCTCAGTGGGTTGAAGTCCTATCTGGGCCAGACAAGGTCCACTCCCTGTTAACGTACCTGAGAGCCGCAGAGCTCTACTACGAACTGTGATATTTTTAATCTGTGATATATTTATTTTCACCTAGTCATAGCTTTATTTCACTTAGATTTAATGTAAGCCTATTTATCTAGTCTTAGTTATAGTTTAGAATCGTGCCAGTTTTAGTGTCTCACTTGACACCACGTGCAATGCCGGTAATGACCCTTCACGTTGAGATGCGGCTAAATTCTTAAATAAAAAAAAAAAATAAAAAAATATGATGTTTTAATGGCTGTGATCACCGTTCCTCACAAACCCGGTAAAATTTAATGAAGCCAAGTGGTATGCACCCATACCAAGACCTACATATTTATCAGCTATTTGTCCGGAGCGGTGTACTAAAAAGACAACAGAAAAATCTCACCTGAAAACAAAATAGACAAAAAATTATAATAGGAAAAAAGGATCCTTTATAGTTGATTGAACGGCGTTTGGTTGGAGATGAAAGAGGCGAGGTGTTGAAGGGTTATGAAGGAAGAGCTGCCGATACTCAAAATGATGACGGTGCGGGTCGCAGGCTGTTCAAATGTTATGATAACGCGGCAATTACCCCAGGCAGCCGGTAGTACCTAGTTAGGGTAGGCGGCGGAGGGAAGACGAATTGGATATCGGGCCGATTTTAATTTATGTCATGGTAAGTGTTACTCCGGGGTTTTGTATAATAAACGAAGCAAAAAAAGGACGAAAAGTAGAATAAAGACGCCACATGGCCACCGGGGGTGCGCGTTGTGCGCTTCTCCCAGCTCAAGGCGACTGTATAACTGGGATAGCAGGTCGGAATTTCTGGACACCAGCGCGGTCGTTATTTGCATAATCGCGAACCGTCTGAATAATGGCATAATCTCTTCTTCAACGGGCGGTAATCTTGGGGGAGGGGTTGACAATAATATACTGACTGCCCGTAAGTAAAAATAAAATGAAAAAGTCAAAAATGTGACAACTAAATTAGTTGAAGGAGAGGTCTGGCTAAGCACATAGTAATCTACTCTGGAATATTGAAGGGAATCTTGAAATAGCTTAAAGGTAAAAAATTAATCGAATCTCTAAATAATCAACAGAATCGATATCAACAGTTTACATTGGTTAATGGTAAAAAATGTATCCAAGGATGGAGTCATGGAACAACATGAGTTACCCCTCTATTCCATGATGTACCAATAACCAATTTGTTGGAATTACAGAAGTCCAGGCAGTTTTTCAAGTTATAGACTTTGCAGTTGAGTAGATACAGGAAAACGTCATAATTCACACATAGCCGTAACCCTAATATTGTATTAGACAAATTATTCAAGGTCAAAAATGTATCAACATTCAAAAAACGTCTGCCAAGTTTTAAGCTTCCTCGTTTAAGTATCATGAGTGTATAGATCATTGAAAAGTTTTAAATGATTTTGAAAAATTCCATAGCTTAAAACAGTAAATCAAGAAGTAGCGTGAAACGTCATGATGAAAATGATAGGTCATATTCATGCGCAGTAGCTATTAATGATAAATCATGTTGACATTGATAAATCAAACCCATACCTATCATCCAAATTTAAACAAAATCGAACGAATAGGGTGTGAAAAATTAACTGATTAGTTGGAACAATGAAATAGGTAGGTACAGGACCATCAACCTCATCCGCGTATTCACTGACCATTTTGTTATAATCGGATGAAAATTATGGAAATTAAGATCGTCACAAGTATTTCATATTGGCGCATGCGCAGTAGCTATTAATGATACAATCGTGTTGAATTTTATATGTAATCTAAAATTGTCTTCTCCTGACTACCTGCCATCCAAATTTAAACGAAATCGAACGACTAGGGTGTGAAAAAAAGATGCTTGGTAGAATTTACATTTGCGCATGCGCAGAGTGAAGTATAGGGTCGGGAACGATGAGACTTATAGGGAACCATCTATACTCAAGCTCGCCCATTCCCTGAAAATTTCATCCAAATCGGATCATACTGTGGAAAATAACCTTGTTACAAGGATTTGCGGACACTCGACAGACAGACGTACTCGGAACCAAAGTTTTTCAGAATGGTCTAAAACGTAAAATGCGAGAGGGAATTTTGATTTTGGAGACAACATTTCTTTCTTTTTTTTTTTTGCTGAAAGTGAAAAAAAATGCTTCCGCTACCTATAGGTAGGCTCGGAAGCAATATGCTGAAGAAATAATATTTCCTTGTTGGTACCTATCCAAGTTGTGGGCCGGACTGTTCTGAGGATCTGTGGATGAAATAATTCGAGTAAACCTTTGAATTTTGGCGCAATGGGGGCAGAATTATAAATAATCTTCATGAATGATTAAGAATGGTTAATGTATAGATTCCAGGTTCCTGTGTCATTGAAGTTATACTCGTATTAATTCACTAGTTGTGCCCGCTCTCTTCGCTCGCTCATCCGAGACATGAACGTAAATCTCAGTGTACCATCAGTATAATTTCAGATTAACTGTGTCAGTACTGCTAGGGAAATCCTGTCTGCGGTACAGGAAATACCACACTCAGGGAGGCTATGTTTAAAGGTGAAGCTAAATTAGCTATGTTGCAGCCTTTTTGTGAAATCAGCCTTTTTACATTACGCCACCTTTTCGTAATAAAAGCGTTGGAATGACAAACTATTCACATCATTGTGATCTATATGTCCAACTAATCTGATTTTTTACTAAGGGACTGGCTACTCGATGTTATGTGTTCTTGACATGCGTGCATGCGAGCATCCAGACCACCAAACTAACGCGTATCACGCTCAGCCTTTTTGTCAAATAGAATAGGTTGGTATTGCAAAAACGCTAAGCTCTTCTAGCATCTTTAAAAAAAGGCTAAAAAATACCAGGCTGATTGTCATTCCAACGTTTTATTACGAAAAGGCGGTGTATTGTAAAAAGGCTAGGCTTTTTGCAAAAAGTCTGATTTCACAATAGAGCTGCGACAGCAACATCTCTGCTAATTAGAGTGATATCTTAAGTTTTAATTGTGCTCTCCATACCCAGAGAGACCCTGTATTCAAATTTCAGGAATCAAGTTTATACTTTTACCTAATCGATTTACCAACCCCGCGTCCACTCAACTCAATAAAACCTTATTTACGTTAAAACTATTCCCGACCTATATTTCTGCAGTTAATAAGACGTTTTCAATATCAATTTTTAAGGATCTTTTTTTACGATTAATAACCGTTTGGCTCTACTAAAATCGTTTTGGTATCGTTGAATTTATTATCGAAAGTTCTTTACGCGTGAATCAACCCCATCCGCGTTCGATTAAAAAGTTCGACGTATGTACAGTCTTTCCTTAGTTACGAAGTTGTTTGAACGGGTGACGTCGTTAGGGAAAGCCGAGTTCTCGATGAAGGAGTAAGTCTAGAGGTTTTTAGTATAGCCTAAGTTTTATTCCGGAACTTACTCGTCAATTTGCGCCCACCAGCATGGTAATGGGTACAACTGTTTGGACATTTAGAGCGAGCAACCAAACATATTGTCTTTTTGGTAAAATATGATTAAGAATGCAGACACTAGCAAAGTATGATAATCAGATATTATTATCATGTGTGTGTAAATATTCGGATTGAAATGCCATCCCTGGTTTTAGTTGCAATTCATCAGCGGAGAGGGTATTTGTTCGATTGAAAATCAAGCATGAGAATCGTTGAATCGACTCTTTTGATCTATCACTACGTGATAGACGATGCCACTGCTGTATCTATAATCATTAGTAGATGCATATTTGGTAGGTAACTAGGTTCCTGTATACAGCTAGATCCACCTGCGCCCAATATAGTACGACTAGGCGGAAGCACTTGAAACATTCTCCTGTCGATTTCGTAAACATTCGCAATGTTATCTTCTCTGCTTTTAGTTCGCTGGATAAGTGAATATCGCCATACGCTTTTTCCCCACCGCCAAAACAAACAAGGCAATTGACATGGGCTCTCAGCTAAAGAAGCCGATTTCATCCTGTAAATACAAAACGCCCAAATTGCATGGCTTCCAACCCAACAACGAACTGTTCCCAACATAATGTCTAATATACCTCATTTTTAAGCCCCTTTCATTGTAATGATTTTTCTATAAGTTTATGCACCATCATGTTGTGCATCAAAACAACAAATTAAAGAAGCCTCTACATGATTTATGAATTACTAAATTTTGCAGCAATATAAGAGCATCAAAATGGGCTAACTGTAGGGGCTGTATGCAAAATTTTGAAGTCAGCATAAGCAGCATCCAATACGGTAACAAGTTATAACAGTAGGTAAGGTTAATGATGGAATCGTGGTGTCAATTTTTCTAATGTAAATTACGTTATTATACATAAGTCGTCTAGACTGTTCCTTTTAACCCGGAATGTTGTCACCAATGGTTCTCCAAATTTTTAGAAGAGACACAAATGTAGCCAAGGTGTTTTCAGGCATCAGACTAGAATAAATTTCTCGAGTAGAGGGTAAAAGGATTGAGAGGAGCACTAAAATTAGTTTTTATTATCTTTCAATATATAAAAGATCTATATAAATCGAGAAAAAAAACACCTCCAGGCTGATACGATGCAAATCACACGCTGTTCCGGAGAAGATTAGGATCGGTAACAAAATTCTGATGAACGCTTTGTGAAACACGGATGTTATTTTATGATTCTCCACGAAAGTCTCCTTCGATGAAAAGATTAAGTCGTAACGCAGTTGGAGAAGCGACGGTCAGACTTTTCGGAGCTTATCTCAAGCTAGCTCTCGGACACGAGCGGGGTTCTATTCAGTCACACATTCATGAAAAATATGATCGGGGCCCGTAAAAAAATACATACCCAGTCCATCTTTTTTTCCCACTTGGCAGATTCAAACACCTAATCTTCGGAATCGTTTAACCAGATCTGGGGATTATAGTAGAGCAGACCCACATAAAAAAGTAAGGTCTCGTGCTTTAGAAGACTTGGACATATATTCCATTTTCCATTTTAGAAAATTTGGAATTTAGCCTTCATCTCAACTTGTAAAAATGACTCGTGAATATGACATCCCCTTAGCTATTTTTATATCAGATTGATAATAAAGGATCTAATCGACCAAAATACAACAGCCCAGGTGCAATGGGCCCTTAACTTTTTGGTGAAAATATTGTGGTCCATCAGTACATTGTAGACAGAGCCGTACGGGTTAGGCGTTGCAATGCACCGTATCCCATGCGATCAGCGAAGTCAAGCAACGTCGAGCGTGGTAAGTACTTGGATGGGTGACCGCCCAGGTAAGGATCTCCCGTCCAAGTAGTTTTCAAGGCGAGGCATTGAGTAGCTTTAAGCGAAATCATCAGAACGAATTCTGATCCTCCCGTTGGAGGACAGCTGATGACGACCGCGATTCCGAGGCTGTCGGACGAAAAGCTCTAACGTGGAATGGTTGGTTACTTACTTTACTTTACATTGTAGATAGTACACCAGTAGAAGAACAAGGAAGGCGTTGGATCAGAATTCTTTACAAATATCTGGCGAAATAGAAATGATTTTCCAAATGATTTTCTCTAGTCATTGATTGACAGACTTTGGTCATCAAAAAAATCATCACATGACTTTCGGTCGCACATCATCGTCTGCGCCATTTGAGGTGAAGAACATCTGAAGGGATATGAGTTTGAGGCAGTCCACCCTGAAATGCCAAATGCCAGACTTGATTTCCACGCCTAACTCGAGGTTATATGTTGGTTTTTCCATAAGGGGAACTTTCATCTGCTGGAATTTCAAACTTTTGAAGTGGCAATTTTTAGCTCAAATTAGAGTTTCGTTTGGCCAATGAACGGGTAGGAAGATCACACTTCACACGTGACGTATAGAGCAATGAAGCAGAGGATTTCCCCCTGGTGGGTGGGGGCCGTGACGACATCGTGCAAATGAATTTCTAGAGCCGTTTTGCTGGTCCGATACCCATCATATAGCACCTTTTTTGATAGCTCTGGCTCAGATCTTTTTATTGTGCATATAAATAACAACCATGACAATTTCTCATTCAGTGTTACGTTCTGAAAACTTACTTCGAATACTGTGGTTTTAAATTATATAATTAGGTGGTATAGCATATAATTTGCACCAGCATAAAAAGTGAAACTCGTGAGTTTCGTCAACTCAATTGCGTTGAATTAATTGCACCTTCCTGTCACTCAGGGGTTCCATAAGAAGTCTCTGCGTGAGACCATTGTTAAGTGAATGTGTTAACGTAAAATGTAGTAAAATGCCGCCAACTGCATATTTCATCTCAATCCCAACTCGAGATAAGTATGATTTTTTGAAAGTTATCAGAAGAACTGTGTTTTTCTCCTTTCAAACTCAAGTTTCTCCACTTTACCTTATTTAATTTTGACTTTTGATTTCATTTTCGGAATTAACGTTAAATTTCATAAAAGAATAGGGCACTTGGGTTCTTAAAAAGTATCATCCAAAGACCTTCACATCAGCTCAAACATAGAAGATTTTGAAAATATGAAATTTCTGAAAATCTTAGAAACTTTACTACAATTTTAAAAAAATCCTGGAAACTGGCAAATCTCATGAAAACTGCTTCATTCAATACCCTTTCAACGGTATAGTCAATTTTTGACTTTTACATTGTTATTTAGGGAAGAAAATGATGTGTTAATGTTGAAAAATGTGGTTTTTTGGAATACTCTTTTATTTGTATTTGTGAGTGTGAATACATGAACACAACGAAAATTCGAATACGGGTGTATTTGGATTAACAAATACGAATATTCCTGTATTCAAACACGCGAACATGAATACACTCGTATTCGTATTCACACGATAGGTTTTCTGTAAACATATTCGAATTCACGATTACGAATATCCACATCGCCTGTTATTAACTCACATTGTAAGCTGGCATGGTTGACTCTAAAGCTACAACTGTGACACAGAGAAAATTTATAAATTTGTTCATCGTAATAAACTGGGGAGAGAAAGAATTGCAAGTTTTGGTAACGGCGAGCAGTAAAGTTTTATCCGTATTTGAATGAATAACTTGAACTAAATAAATTTGTTCATATAAATGCGTTCTAATAAATATATTACGTTCATATCAGTTAGATCTTGGATTTAGGCCTGATTTCCTGAGTGTGATACATCAGTTGGGAAATGCTTCAGATTGAAACCTGTATTACTTTAGGACGTCAAACTCTTGAAATTATTCACAAGAAAATTACTGAATTCTACTAGCTAAATTTATAAGAAGTGTCTCGAAAACAGTGAGGAACGATAAGAATGTCATCGTTTTACAATGTCGGTGACGACACCCACATTTACCGTCATTAGCCGTTTTCTCGGCATCGGACCTAAACTGATCTAATGATTCATCACGTCAAAACAGGTTCATTAGTATATGAAATAACAATGAAGGCAAATTAATGGGAAAATAACACGTGACAGCCTTCAGGCTACTTGCCTACAGCGGATAATTGACCAACATTTTTTTCTGTTAGTCTGCATCAAAAATCTAGTTAAATGCCAACAACCGCATATTATTATCTCAATCCGTTCTCAAGATATGACTTTTGGATGGTTTTTCAGAAAAATCACGTTTTTCCCTTTCAAACTCAAATTTCTCCACTGTACATAATTTAATTTTAACTTTTGACCTCATTTTCGGAATTAGCGTTTAATTTCCTATAAGAATAATGTACTTGAGTTCTTAAAAAGTACCATCCAAAGACCTTCACATCAGTAGACATAACATAGACAATTTTAAAAGAATAACGTTTCTGAAAATCTTTAAAACTTTACTACTCTTGAAAAAAAAAGGGAACTGGCAAATTTCATGAAAATTGCTTAATCTAATACTCTTTCCAATGGTATAGTCAATTTTACTTTTGCTTTGTTATTTAAGTTAGAAAATTATATTTTAATGTTGAAAAAAAAAAAAAAAAACATTTCCCCCTAATGAAATCGACGGTTTACATGAAAAATTACCTAGTATAAACCTACGAGTTTGAGGTCAATTTCTTCGTATTTTTTAAGGCTAAATCGAATGGTAACACTTGCTGATGTTTCCAACTCCGTTATAAGCGAGTTTTACACTCTAATTAATCATTTAAGTTTTCACCATAACACACATACATTCAAGCGTAACAAACAAACTAAAAATTTGTGCGATTAAAACTCGGTTAAAACGGAGTCGGCGGGATAAGCAAGTGTTACTGTTCGATTCAGCGTGGAAAAATACGTGGAAACCGGACTCGCAGCGACCTAATGAAATGCATTAGGTAATAAATTGTAATTAAGGATTTTATGTGCGGTAAACATAGTTTCATCTCAATATGCAGTCTATGCAATCCATCTGTATGGTGTCATAACTTGTAAAATTTTGGGATCCTGCCGCAGTAAAGGGATGAACTCACTTGCGAGGCGCGAAGTTCTGAGTTTCGACCATACATTATATACGCGGTTATTACATTGAAGGCCAGTGATCTGCGTACAAGGGCTACCAAATCCATATTTACACACTTCGAATGAAATTATTGAAACACAGAATGTGTTTTAGCTCACGCGGTTCACATAAACCTCTGAAACCCGCTTATAAGAATGACGCCGATTTTGCTGTGTATCTTGTCACTATGAGTCCTATGCCAAGTTGTTTTATGTATTTATCACTAACGCAACGACTCACCATCAGTTCAATGAAATCAGCAGAAATCAACAAGCAGTTGCAATCAAGTTCACAATATCAATTATTGAGACTAATCACCCGTGTGTGAACAATTATTCACATAACCATGCTCATAACTCAGCTTGATGGCCACGCACTTCGCAGTAGTTAACATAATATGGTCGGATAAATCGAGAGCTTTCTAATGAATGGTCAACGAATTTTGTGGGGTGAAAAATGACGAAGTACCATTTCCCTAGCAACGACTAGGTTGTAAGCGGAAACCATCAGAAATTGTTGCAACACATTTTCGTTACACATTTCCGTTACACATAGGTCAACGTTTCGTTTGCGGTTGGAGATGCAAATGGCTAAAACATTCTGTGTTGATAATGCAAGTAATTTTGATAAATAATGAACCTAATTCTCAGCGTTTTTCATGAATTTACCTTTTTTAAATATTTTTTTAAAGAAAAATAAATTGAAAAGACATAACTAATGAAATGTTGATACCTGTCGAATATGTAGAACGTGTATTGCCTCTGGGTGTGACCTTAACATTTCAATAATTTCATGTCACGATTACATAGCAGTGATCTTACATTTATGAGTGACCCCTAGTCAATATCCATAATCACATTAAACGTATCAAGCTCGAATGATTTTCAATTAAAATCATTGTACGACAACGAAGACTTAGGAACCGCGGTGAAATTGCCATATTGGGAGGTGGCCCCACTAGCCAGCCAAGAATGATTCATATAAACTGTCATTAATATGTATTATATGAGCCTCGTTTGAAGTTGAACAAGGTTGTGATTTTAAGCACAGGCTAAACGGTTGAGGAAGGAGGCAAAAAAAGAGAAGTCACCCCGCATTGATGAATCATTCATGAAAGCGACACTGAAACAATGAGCAATGAAAAGGTGTCCCCAAATGGTCTTTGGGACAAGAAAAATGGTTCGACAAGTGTTTCTCGCGGGGGTTTATACAATAGAAAAGGAGTGTATAATGTGTACGGAACCGATTGTTTGGGAATATTGAACAAATAGGACCCGGAGAAGGGACTTGGAAAAAAACGTACCTATAGGAAAAAGCTTGGAAGTGATCACAGAAAGACCGGGGCTGGGCCTACCTGCCTGGAGGGCCCCCTCGTCCCACTAATGGCTGACAATTTGTCTGGACCCTAATTTGACATCATATCTTCCTTGTTCACGGCCTTAATGCATTGCCCCACATAATACGCTCAACTCATACCCTGTAATTATCCGGCCAAATATTATAAATACCCTTTTCTCTTCAGCTCGTCCGTTCCCCCGACTTCCTCACTCACAAACTGGTTCCACTCATCTGTTCGGTCGGATTGTTTGTGTCGTAGATTCCTTTCTTAGACAACAAACGTGGTGATGGACGGAAATTTTGTCCAATCTACACTGCCTCAGCACAATTGCATTTAATTTGCAAGAAAATATCCCAAGGATCTCCAAAATTTTTCATCAGGTTTATGTTAGGTATTTTGCAAATTAGGTAAGGGATTTGGTGACAATTTCATTCGAAATCCAAAAAACGTAAACCTACCACGAATGTCTGTATAAACGAAATCTAATAATATATCAATAAAATCAATAGTAACAAATCTGTTACTTCGATTATAATAATCAGGGTTCACCGAAGATATCTTTAAAAAAAAAACCAGGTGTGCTAAAGACCACACGGGAGAAGTGTAAACTTCTATGACGATTTTCTGCTAAATATAATAAATAAAAAATATATTATGGAAATGATTTTGGTTGCCGAAAAAATCTTGTAAAGACCAATTTCAACGTAATCAAAATTTTCATTCAAACATTATTAAACTTTTCTTACACATAAACTAGTAACAACATTGTTTCTACATTTTCTGTTTACATTATTATTTTATTATTTATTCATTGACCGTCAACAATAGTGTTATCATTATTACAATCATCTGACGACTCTAGAAAAGAAATTATTAGCTCATGGTAACTGAAATAAGAGATAAATGTTCTTGACTCAATTTTGTGCAGTAAATTTCCTGTTATGGTGCGCGTCTACAATTACTATAAGCAAGATTAACTTCTCAACCAAGTGACAACAAAACAAGCGGCATTGTTTACTATATCCATTTATAACATAAATAAATATAAACTACAGAACAAGTACGAAAGAAATGCGTGTTAAATCGAGAGCTTTCCAACGAGTGGAGAACGATGTTTGTCCGGTGAAAAATAAAGAAGTTTCATTTCCCTAGCAACGGCTTGGTTGTCAAAACAGCGTGAAGGAGAAAATCGTGACGGTAAAATCGTATTCACACCCCGCTAAATTTTTCGACACGGTGTGCCTATAGAAGATTACACTTCAAAAATAGAAAAAAAATACACAGTTTGCGTAAGCAAAACCAACTTTTCGAATAGAGATTAGTAAAATATAGGTAGGTGAAAAGTATTTAGAACCCTTTTATTTTCTAGGAATCAGAAGAGAGGAAACATACCTAAATGATGGAAAAGGAATTGTTAGAATTGAGATATGCGAAATTCAAATTTCACTGAACGAATTTCTGTTTATTTGTAGCTAGGTGAACCTTGGTTAAAAGTAATTGTCTTAATCACTGGAAAACGTATTTACAAAATACTTTCATATTTACGAGCCGCTGGTTCGGGAAGCATGTTGCAAAAAACGCCTCGCGAATCGGTCAGCTGAAGCTGAGGGTGGAGGCTGTAATTTCATCTGTTCCTTGATGTTCTAGAGAGGCTCCCCATCAATTTCGCTTTATTCAGACGACATAACTTTCAGCACACTCAGCTGATCAGGATGGAGCCTGTAACGTCAGTTGTCTCTTGTCCAGAGAGGCTCCCTATAAATTTTCAACGTCCTACGTACAGTGAACAGGAGAGATTTTAGCTCACTCAACCGATCAGGATGGCGCCCCTGAGTTTCCTCGTATCTTGTTGTCCCAAAGAGGCTCTTTATCAAATGTAGATGTTCTACGGTGAATAGGAGAGATTTGAGCACGATTTTGCCATCATTATGATTGATATTACGGCTCGTGGTCAGCGGATCCTCACCAAAGTCAACGAGGCACAAGTTCCGACATGGTAATACAATGTATCAAAATTTGGTTCAAATCGGACCAGCAGTTTCGGAAGAGTAGTGAGCTCAAAATTTATATATATATATATATAAAATAAATGACTAATCGTAAACGTGTTCTAAACCTTCTGAAACGCAAAGAAAATGCATCTCCACCCTCAAGTGCCGCCGTGCCGAAGGCAGTAAAACCACCTTTTCTATGAAAATTAGGGTAAAAAACGGCTCTTTGTGCGAAACAAGCTTTCAGTGCCAATCTCAATGAAATATTTATTGGAGTTTCTACGTGGTGAGGAAGCAAAAATTAATTACATTCAGACGAAGTTATCACAACTAGAAACAAATATAAACATATCATTTACTTTTTGAACATTCAGGGACGTTGCGCGTCATTTTGATTATAAAACAGTCCAAGAGTTGAATATTAAACAAAATTTAAACACTGATGTACATTTCTCGAGGGAAGACTAAATAATTAATTTGTCTACGTAGAATACACGCTACCGAGTTATTTCTGTCCTACAGTTAAATGGTTATTCATAAACGAAAAGCAAAAGAGGACGAACCAGAGTGGACTAAGGAGACCCAAGTTTATGGGTAATGCAGATGATATGAAAGTCAATTTCAGGAAAGTCAGCGAAAAAAGTGGATTACATTAGGCTTTGGGCGCGTGCCCAAGTCTCTCCTTAAAGTGCTTGTCAACGGGAGGGTCCGAATTGACGAGCTCTGTTCGGTCCCTATCACATCTGCTAGATAAATCCAACAAGTTTACTGCTGCTCAGTGTCCGTTTCTTGGATTTTTTCCCCTTTTTTTTCTTCAACACCGTTTGAGTCTTTTGGTTAATTTCATCAGAGTTGAGAAAGATTGGCCCAGATTTTGAGGTTATGTGGGTTCAGTGGGACGCACGTTTGATTTAGGCTTATGTATATGAACTGCGAAGACTATCACCGACATTTAAAAAATTAAATTAATTTCTTAACTTTCTTTTGGTCGGTAAGAAGGTAAATATGTTACGCAGCTACGTCCCTTAGTGGAATAGGGATGTTCGAGAAACTACAGAGCGAAACGTAAATGGATTCCACCGGAGACGTACACCAGAAAATGATGCTGCATTCAAGCGACGTGCTGTCCAGAGGAAGTGAACGCCGGGCCAAGGCAGCTTCTTTCGCTCATGTGTGAGAGAAATTAGGGATGGTACCACTCCTAAAGATGTATGGCAAAAGGTCCGAGCAACGAAGGGTCTCCCACCACTAGTATATCATCTATCAACACACATCAGGGTGATATGGCTCGGGAATCAAAGCATGTTGCTGATACATTGGCTTCTCATTTCGCCCCTTCTTTTTTTCAGATGACTTTAGAAGACACAAGGCAGTGGTTGAGATGGCACCGCTCCTTTAGCACACTCCGTCGTCCATTCCTTCAATCGTCATACCATTGGAAGTGGAGAGAGCAATTAAGAAGTCAAGGGGGATTGCCCCTGGGAAAGATGCTCCATTATGAAATGTTGATCAATCTCCCGCTGGAGCAAAATCACACTCTCATGATGCTGTACAATTCTATCTGTGCCTCAGGTAACTATCCTTTAACTTGGAGTGAGGCTTTCACTATCCCTCTGCGTAAACAGGGCAAGGACTCTAGTGATGCTGGCAGTTACAGCAGACCCATCTCCATTGCTGAATGAACAAGATTCAGGAAGCTGTGGTCAACTAACGCCTGGTGTGGTGTCATCAGAGCAACTGCCTTATCAGCCCGTATCAGGCTGGTTTTCACAATTGCTTCTCAACCATAAAGAGTTTTGTTTATTAACATTTACTAAAAAGCGTGAAATCTTGGCGAGGCATCTTGGGAGGTCTTGATGAAGGGGCGAATCCTTTTGCGAGGCGTAATGTGTTGAGTTTAGATAATGTACTACAGACCGGGTTTTATAATTATTTACCATTGATCTGCGCAGAAGAGTTAACTAATACAGAATAATAAATCTTCGCGCAACGGTTTGCAGCGTTTTATAGAATATAAGGAATCTTAGAATCTCTCTTCTATCTAACCTCGGAATTGAGATGACGATTTCGTTCTTTCCCAAAAAACTTTTTTTTTAGCACAGTAAAAGGCATACATTTCCACGAATGTGCTTTAAAAACCACAAAGAATGTCAAAAAACTGCTTAAAATCTATATTATATACGTATAATTTGTACGGCACAATATTACTTGGAAAAATTTTATCGACGAAAAAAAAAAAGAAAAAAGCTAAAAAATCTATAACAACTTCAAAAATTGTTGAATGATCCGAAATTTATTTCTATAACAAAGTATCCTATTTTTATCATTTTTCTGCACATGATTAAGAGATAATTTGTTGTCCAGAATTGAATATGATAATTAACAATTGTTTGTCCAGAAACTGACAAAATTTTAGAAAGATTTGACATAAATGTGAATACGAAAATTCTGAAAATGTTCTTATATTTTCATGTTGCATGACTGGAACTTTTTAAATTCTTAATGGATTTTACTCAATCTTGGATTGCTGTCAGTCGCTGCATTTTCTACCGGCATGTTGTCGGGAGGGGCGGTCGCGATGCGGTTCGCTCTGGCCATAATTGTCCGGCTAAAGTCGTTGTTTTTTGTTGAACTTCGACATCTCTTTATTGTGTACCGTTTGAGTGTTTTTGTTTCTCAATAATTATTTAATCATTAATTTAATTAGCAACCCTATTTCATTTAATTAATATTTTATCTTAACAGTTATTTAAATGTTGTTGTACTCGTACTTAGATCATTTCTCTTTTTTTTTCCAACGGAACGAACTTAATCGTGGGAGTCTCTACCAAGTTAGTTAACCCACTTTTTTTTTTTTTTTTTTTTGGTATACCAAGGATGATTGATGAGATAAACTTCACAGCTTTGTATAAAAAGAAAGACATGATGTATATTAAACAATGAAATACAAGAACAAAAAATGCTGGGGACATTCCAAGAAAAATTGTGAGCAGAAAAATCAACCAACTCTTGATTGTTTTTTGGTAGAAGGCTCTGCAATCTGCTCATCTTGATCTGCTTCTGAACTTGCAACCTGAAACACAGTAACAAGAGGTAAATATGCATGAGATGATGATGTGAGAGAACCATTATACGGATAAGAACATGTAGATAAGGGAAAGTAGGTAAGCGAGCAGAAAAACAACGTATGAACATTACGACTGATTCATGTATACTATTGCAAGGTATCAATAAAAACATATTTAAAAAAAATACAAAAGTGCAATCTCACCTGAGCTGGCTGTCTCTGTTTCTTCAAGGTTTATGACATCGGGATCATCAGGGTCATCAAAGTCTTCTTCGAGGGTGGAAGTAACACCATTCAAGCATTCGCCATGGCAGTTGTGACAAACGCTTGTACACATTATTCCTGAATTTCGACAACCACATCTGTTCCCACATCCCGCTATACCTTTGGAACAAATGAGGTTGAGGACAGTTTCAGGTGCTGCTGGATCCTCTGTTGTCACAGTGATCAGCCGATCGCTTTCCAACGTCCAACCCCACTGTACAGGAGGAAGTTCATTCCCAAGCCAAAATTGAAATTGGTGGTACATTCGAAATACGTGCTGTCTTGCTGCTCCTGGTGGTTATCAACCCTTCCACAATCTTTCAGATGATTGCCATCAACAAGCAGAGTGATGAGGATTTGAAGTTCTACTTACAGCATGAGCTTGCCCCGTACCCACTGTCTTTATTTGAGGAGGCAGGAATGCGGACAAAGTGACAAAGTAGCAATAGTCGGCGAAGAAAGTATATTCAAGCCAGCAATTGCACACTTTGAGAATGAAGGACAGCATACTTCTTGTGCATGCGTTCAGCGGATGTGATACAGCTTCGGCTGCATATCTAAAAGGGAAACTCTCCTGTTTCAAATTGTTCAAGAAGCAAGCTGAACTGCAAGGTATATTTAACAGCCCAAGTTCATCCTGTGAGGCTGTAGCTGCTGCTGGAAACAAAATATTCCTGGCATTGTACAATGCGCCCAGGTAGAAAACCTCTCTTAACATGCACCATTATAATGCTTTCACCAAGTCTGTATCTAATGCTAAACCCGACCTTTCTGCTCTGCAACCCAAAGAAGGAGCAGCAAGACTGGACGCATTTCGAGTGTACCTCCAAACTCAATTTTGGCTTGGGAATGAACTTCCTCCTGTACAGTGGGGTTGGACGTTGGAAAGCAATCGGCTGATGACTGTGACAACAGAGGATCCAGCAGCACCTGAAGCTGTCCTCAACCTCATTTGTTCCAAAGGTATAGCGGGATGTGGGAACAGATGTGGTTGTCGAAAGTCAGGAATAATGTGTACAAGCGTTTGTCACAACTGCCATGGCGAATGCTTGAATGGTGTTACTTCCACCCTCGAAGAAGACTTTGATGACCCTGATGATCCCGATGTCATAAACCTCGAAGAAACAGAGACAGCCAGAGTCAGGTGAGATTGCACTTTTGTATTTTTTTAAATATGTTTTTATTGATACCTTGCAATAGTATAGGTACATGAATTGGTCGTCATGTTCATACGTTGTTTTTCTGCTCGCTTACCTACCTACATTCTCTTACCTACATGTTCTTATCCGTATAATGGTTCTCTCACATCATCATCTCATGCACATTTACCTCTTCTTACTGTGTTTCAGGTTGCAAATTCTGAAGCAGACCAAGATGAGCAGATTGCAGAGCCTTCTACCAAAAAACAATCAAGAGTTGGTTGATTTTTCTGCACACAAATTTTCTTGGAATGTCCCCAGCATTTTTTTTTCATGTATTCCATTGTTTAATATACATCATGTCTTTCTTTTAGCGAATTTTTGAAGAAAATTAAGCTATTGCTCTCGTCTCAAAATTTGTAGAATGTGAATTTTTGAAAAAATTTCATGCAGAAATCCGTTTCAGGCTATTCTGAATCATATTCTGAAGTTTAACGCATTTTTTTATGTATGTATGTATGTATGTATGTATGTATGTATGTGTCATTCCAGACGATAACTGTCCGTAGAATTGTGCCAGAAACTTCAAACAAATTTTAAAATGTTAAGGGCACAAAACGAAAGTTCAAGTTCGTTGGCCAGCTTGATCGGATTACATCTTCGGGTTGAAATTTTCAAAAATTTAGTCAACAATTTCAAAATAGCCTGTTTTTTGCGATTTGTCGTGCGAAATAATTTTTTCAGCATACTAACATGTGGTATATTTGGAATCAGCGTAAAATTTCTTATAAGAATAAAACTTAAGTTTTCAAACATTTCAAAGTTGAAAAATCAGTCAAAAATCGAAATAATGCCGTTCGCTGGTTGTAAAAATCGGTAATATTCTTCAAAAATTCGCTCATGGGGTCATGCTGCATGACTGGACTTTTTTTATACAAAGCTGTAAAGTTTATCTCATCACAACATACACATCCTTGGTATACAAAAAAAAAAGTGGTAAAACATTGTAAACTATTATAAGAAATGCCATTTATTGTACCGCGCTAGCGCGATTTTTCAAAAGGCGCTATCATTTAACGCCCTATAACTTGGTAACCATTAGGAATAAAACAAAAATATATATAATCGTTTCTGTTGCAAATTTATTAAGCTTTAATTATGTATACGGTACACTTTTATCTTCGACCAAAGGTTCTCGAGATATTAACAAAAAATCAAAAAAGTGACCTCTAGGCATTTTAAAAATCACATGGAAGATGCAGTTTTATAACTCACCCATTGGAGAACAAATACAAATTTCGGTTTGAAAGGTAGGTAACAAATTAGTGGCAAGATAAGACTACTAGCAAAACAAGTAAGCATAGAGGGTATGTTGGATATCAGTTTACCGGAGTTGATTTGGAGGGTTTGGTTAATTTACTATGGTGGTGACTATACTAACTGTTTAAGAAAGTTCATTTATTTACAAAAGGGCATCCCTGCAAAGCGTACATTACTTTACTATCTTTTTTTTCGCCAAGACTAAATCACGTTTTGTTGATGGTACGGAAGGAAGATTCGTCCATCTGCATCTCAAAACGCGTCCATTCCGATTTCCCTCCGTTGAATGTAGGTAAATATAGACCATATTCATCGGGTCTCGTGGTACTTTTCGCTCTAAGGGGGCCATAACTGAGTCGTTCACGTCTCCGTCAATATAGTACGCGGCCGTCCGGTCTGATTTACACTGAAGGCGAGCGGGGATCCCCCTTATAACGCGGCCGACTAAATCAACCCTCGCCGCTTTCATTTTCAAACAGGGTTTCTGGAGGTGGTGCCAAGAAAAACCTTAGGTCGTTAGGGTTAACGTGAGGGATCTTTGATCTGGTGACTTACTAGGTACAGACGACCATTCATTCTCCCGTTACTGCTTTTAAACAGCGATTTCCTTTTCATCACATAAATCTTAAGCTTTTATTAGTTCTGCAATATAAATTAACCACTGTTCTATATGACAGAGCGTACACCAACGTAATATCAAGTAAGCTTGAGAGTGTAATCAAAGTAGGTACCGTGCGATAATTATAAAGGTTTTTGTGATTAATAGGTAAGGGTGCCAAATTATTCAGAAAGAAATAAAGAACTTTCTCTATTTCATTTTACTAAAATTGTAAAAAAAATCAGAAACTATGCACTCTCCACAGACATCTTGGTAAGTCGACAGACTCATTAAAAGATCAATATAAAAAAGCAAACTATTAAATTATGTAAACGGGAAAAAACAATGCAGATATTTTGTGCTAGTATTCTTGAGAGCAAGAATATAACGAAAAGAAGATCCAGCTGATCAGAGTTCCTCGTAATCACTTCCAGCACTCCTGAAGAGGTTGTGTGCCAAATTTCAGAGCTCTAGAATGTATAGGAGAGAAGTTAGGTTCATTGCTCACACATCTGATCTGACTTCTTCGCGATACTTTCAGAGGTGCCAAAGAAGCTATGTTTACAAATGAGGAGTCCAGGGGAAGAATGATGATTTTAGTCACACAAAATTGAAACGGAGAAAACTGAAGTTTAATATTCCATATAGATAATAAAAAACTCCGTGAAAAAAAAATTAGTGTAATTAAAAATTGAAATTACTAAAATTGGTGGGACATAGATCGTTTTTTCCAAAAAAAAAAAAAAAAAAAAAAAAAAAAAAAAAAAAAAAAAAAAAAAAAAAAAAAAAAAAAAAAAAAAAAATCAACTATGGTCAACTAGCAGGTCTCGTTAAAATCATTGTCACTCTCATCGGTTGTTTCTTCATTTCCCACGTTCGTGACCGTTACCAAGCTCTCGTAAAAGCTTTTCGAGGTTTCATTGATCAAGAATTTTGACAACTTGATCAAATCCTTCATTTTAGCCTTCATGGAACGCCCGTTCGGGTAAGTTCAGGGGACATAAACATTTCTTCCCCAGGAGCGGGTGGACTAAAATCAGTCTTCCCCAGCACACGACATTTTCTATTGCATGTTTTACTGTGACTAAGATTGTTTTTCCTGGAAACGATGTCACCATGCAATAGTACTTCTCATTCCTCACTAGATGGCTCTAAAACCTCATTTTCCTATGTTTACCTATGTTTACACAATGTCAAGGCTTTAAGATGTACAGGAGAGAAGTTAGGTTCATTTCTTACCCAGCAGAACTGACTACGTCACGATCACTTTGACTACATCACGATCACTTTCAGTTGTACCCAAGAGGCTTTGTACGAGATTTCAGGGCACTAGGATTTACTGGAGAAAAGTTAACTTCATCACTCACCCAGCTGATCTAACTTCGAGCGGTACCCAAGAGGCTGTGTGCCAAATTTCAGAGCTCTAGGATGTACAGGAGAGAAGTTAGGTTCATTGCTCACACATCTGATCTGTCTTCTTCGCGATACTTTCAGAGGTCCCAAAGAAGCTATGTTTACAAAATGTCAAGGCTCTAAGATGTACAGGAGAGAAGTTAGGTTCATTTCTCACCCAGCAGATTTGACTACATCACGATCACTTTCAGTTGTCTCCAAGAGGCTTTGGACTAGATTTCAGGGCACTAGAATTTACAGGAGAGAAGTTAGATTTTTCGCTCACACAGCTGATCTGACTTCCTTGCAATCACTTCCACACGTCTCCAAGAGGCTTTGTAACAGATTTCAGAGTTCTGGAAGTTTGTCGAACTTTGTTTTGGTGAGAAATAACAATTTGTAAAGGACTTTCGTAACGCAATTTTGTATGTCACTTTTCATACTTTAGGCCTCGCTTATCGTAGTCTGTTGACTACAAAAAAACACGAGTGTGAATGAAGTCTACATAATAATATTAAACCTTTGTTAACATTTTCAGTATAACTGTTTATATGCGGAGTACAATGCTTTCCTTATAAGACTACCACTACGAAAAATGGGCAAAACCAAATAAAGAAGAGTTGAGTTGGGTCGGGGTCAAAATTTAATTTCCCATAATCCATGCCGTGTCATTACGCTTGAGAGGAAGTCGAAGGAACTGAAATTAGTGGAGGTCAGCTGTACCGGCAAACAGCTGAAGGAATAACATGAGACAGTTGACGATGACGATAATTTTGTGAAACGCTGAAGGGGTTCTTTGACATTTTGGAAAGCGTTCACACTCTTTTCTTTGCTATGTTCGCATAAGTACTCATCATTACAAAGTCTTCTTTAAAAAAATTTAAAAAAAAAAAAAACAATATTGATAACTTTGATATCTACATTAACTCCTCACTGAGTCAAGAAAGACGCATGCAGAATCTTAAACACATAATCTGTGAACAAACTATGTTATTAAATATGTCATCATCACATGTGAGCATGATGATATTAGTTTATTATAGTCATAAGTGTCGAAAGTTTACTCATTTCTACATAAACTCCTCACTGAGTCAAGAAAGACGCATGCAGAATCTTAAACACATAATCTGTGAACAAACTATGTTATTAAATATGTCATCATCACATGTGAGCATGATGATATTAGTTTATTATAGTCATAAGTGTCGAAAGTTTACTCATTTCTACTTTAACTCCTCACTGAGTCAAGAAAGATGCAAGCAGAATCTTAAACACATAATCTGTGAACAAACTATGTTATTAAATATCTGTCACCATCACAGGTGAGCATGATGATATTAGTTTATTATAGTCATAAGTGTCGAATATTTACTCATTTATGCAGAATTTGTCTGAATTGGGATTTATTTCGTGCTTGAATACGCGAGTCGCTATGTCATGAATTAGTTTTTATAATGGAAGTAGAAAGAAAAAACGCACTCGTTTTTATGAGCGCTTTCGGGGGGATACTGTGCCCTCTTCTTTCCGTTGCAATATATTAGTCGAATGGCATGAGTACTGCATAAACTACGTATACAACATACTGCATATTTTACATTTCAAAAACTGCCAATATACAACAATCTAAAATGAGTTTTTAGTATTATTCGCAATTAATCAAGAACATTTTTTTAAATAATAAAATATATACCTATACAATGTATAATAAACCGCCGGTAAATGTATAATATACATACTTACATATTTTGTGTTCATGTTTCCCCAATAAGATTTGCTTGTTATGCTAAATTTCATATAAATTAGTTTATTATAATTGTATTATTTTTATTTTTATTTGTATTTTTTCCTATCTATGTTTTTGCTTTATTAAAGTTTATTTGTAAGGTTCAACCATAGAAATTTTCATTGCATATTTTCGTACTATCGGTTTCTCCTAGTAGTGAACTCATCAATCAAATTACATAATATTGTCTATCCAATAACTAAATTTAGTTATTAAATCTGTTATTTAGTTTACCTTCATATAACAGCAGGATCGAGACGTGAATGGAACGGTCCAGGAAGCAGCACTTCCCATCGGTGATTTCGACGCTCCAAATAACAAAATGAGGTTGAAAATCGGTTTTGGCGATATTTTATCTTTTTCGCGATTTTATTATGCAGAAAATGTCGATGATTAATAACTTGGTAGACTGCAGTACGTATTTCAATAAAGTTTCTAAATGTAGAGATGACAGAGCAAATTACGAAAAACTTCTTGGAAATTACATTCAATGGTCACAATATAGGTTCTGGATTTTATTTAAACGGAAATAACACTTTCGTTTTAGGATTTCTAATAGATAGTACGATTATAGTTTTCGGGAAATCTATTCGTTTTCAGCCGAATAAAAATAATTTCTTAATGAAGTTGGTAATATTGGAGCAGAGGAGGGACCACGAGGGCACCGATACCCGGCAATCGGCGAACTGCAAGCGTGCATTTCTTCCTCATGCTCGTAACGTCCCCCTCCAATAAATTGTTTCTTTTAAGAAAATTGGGTTGTGATCCAATTCACACAATTTCCGAGACGATCTCAGTGAAACATTACAAAACCGCGAACACGGCCGCAATAAAAAGAAACAAAAAACTCCGATCTCAGCTGAAGGTTGCAGGCTCTAAAATTAGACGAATCGCGCTGATGTTCCCAGACTTTCCACATCTAAGCCGTTTTTTCTCTCAGTTTTCCTCCAAAAATAAACTCTAACGTAATTTTGCTTGTCTGTGGTGCAAAGGTGCCCGGAAGTAAACGACAATAAGATTGGTGGCATAGTGTTACGTAAACACACAAGACTGCCAAATTCTCGCGAACATTTTTGATAGTTCCATTTCGGTTTATAATTTGTATTTTTGAAATGTTGTAATCAACCAAGGAAAGAAATATGTCTTTGTTCACTCTCTCAATAATATTAGTAGATAAAATTTCTTTAAAAAATCAATCCGTTTGCCTGAAGTTTTTGCTTCCTAACAACCGAAGTTAGGGAAGCTTTGTGATTGTACAAGAAGTTGAAAATCCAAGTCGGGAGGGCAGTATAGCTACCTCACTTATTGTAACAAGGACGCATAGAATTAATTGAAAAACAAATGACGGGTCGAAATAATTATATGTGAATATACATTCATGATAAAATAGCTATTACAGAGCATGCTGTATAATGCAACTATTGATCCGGCGGCAATGAAATTTATAACTGACCATGTAGGAGCAACCCTGCACGATCCCTGAACATTCCATACAAACCTGCCCATTGGTCTCGGAGTTTTGCCAGTGACAACCGATTTCAATGTTGTGCAGTAAATGTTACTCAACCAATCGCGATATAAGTCATAGGGCATCTTTTGGGAAAATATGCACAACTAACCCTAGAGTTTGAACGAAAGCGGACCAATAGAAAATGAGAAATTGACGTTATAATAAATTCACATTTGCGCATGCGCACAGGCTTCTATTGATCTGACGGCAATAAAATTCGTAGTAGACCATTAAGGGGTTAACTCGCACAATCCCTGAAATTTTCATCAAAATCGTTCCATTATATTCGGAGTTCTGCCTGTGTCAATCGATATTAGTTTCGCGCATGCGCAATGGTTATTACTGTAACAATCGCTTTACAATTCATAAAGAATTTTTCTAGAACATATACCGAATTATCTACCAAGTTTGAACGAAATCGGACCAACAGATAATGAGAAATCGACGTGACGAGAAATTCTCGTTCGCGCATGCGCACAGGCTAATATTGAGTCGACGGCAATTAAAATTATAGGCAACCGTCTAGGAGCTAACCCACACAATCCCTGCAAATTTCATCGGAATCGAACAGAAACTTGGCATAGTTTTGGGCGTGAAAAGATTTTACCACAGACTGAAAGACAGACAGACACGGAACTAAAATTAATCAGCAAGCTCTGAAACGAAAAAGCAAGTGAAAAATTGATTTTGGAGGACAAAAATTTTCTCGACTTTAATTACGAACATAAGCTTCCCTGCCTTCAGAAGTTCCACTTGCATTTTGGTTTCAGAGCCTGTTCATTAATTTTGGCCGTCCGTCACTCTATGTGTCAGTGCTAACCTTGTCAGGCCAAAAACTACACCAAGTATTAGTCCGATTATGATGATTTCAATTATCAGGGTTGGTGCGGGTTACTTGAGCATGCGCAAACGTGAACTACATATGACGCCAATTTTTTTAATAAAAACGTAGGAGATTATTGAGTATACAAGGAACGCATGTTCCAGAATTTTCGCCCTATGAATTTTAATGCCATTAGTTGAGTTATATCTCTTACACAAGTGCAAAATTAAAGTTGTCTGACAAAGGCCGACGAAGCTCCGAGACGAAATGGACCGATTTCGATTAAATTTTGAGACATTGTGCGGGTTAACGTCATAAATACGCTGAATACCATCCTATCTAACCGGAAGGTAAACAAAACCACGATCCCTAACTAAGATGTAAAAGATAAACACTGATGATCTTAAATTATACATGTAAAAAAGTATTCACTTATGAAAACAATAATAAATTTAACTGGAACTAAAAATAAACAACATAGGTATCGAACTAATTGCCCGAAACGAACACTGATACATGCGACTACTCCCTGCAACGGATACTACATCCAGCAGTATAAGCTTAGGAAACGGGAAAGCTAATACGGCATTAATCAATATTAAAATTGAAGATAACTATATATATATATATATATATATATATATATATATATATATATATATATATATATATATATATATACTATATATATATATTATATATGTATGTATATATATATATATATATATTTTTTTTTTTTTTTTTAGATAAAATTAGCTACATAGGTAATTATTATAACATGAAAACAATCGAAATATTTATTCAAGTAGTCTCTCTCTCTCTCTCTCTCTCTCTTTCTTGATCTTGAATTTGAAAAATGAGAGATGACTTGAATTTTAACATAAAAATTCATTCATCTCTGAGATGTTGAAGAGTAAGCTAAAATGAATTCCTATTTCATTACCGAAAACCAGGAGTTCATATTTTCCAACGGAATATGAGCGCAGTGTATAATACATCCCACTCCAAACAAGAGTGCAAATATTATATTTTTCAAAAAAATCAAACAAGCCACCAGAAAAACGGTTTTGTATTTTTTTAAAATGTTACATTATACAATTTTCCACATTTTCGTACATTTGTCGCATTTAATTAAAAGTTTATTAGGAGATTTCGGAGCAGACCAGTTGTTCCCCAATGCAAAAGTATGAGGCTCCCAAAAAACTTTTTATTCAAAAAATTAATGCTTTGTTTGATTTTATATGAGCTGATTACAAAATCAGCTGACGAGTGGGATTGAGGAAACGGCCATAAGGTTAAACTGCTGACTTCTGACACTGCAAACACTGGTACATATGTAGGTACTGATTGCTGGAGTAAGCAGAAACGACCGTGACTTTGGAGGTTGGAGCCTAATCGAAAGTAGCCCAACGAGAGTGGCTCGTTAGGTTTATAGGACTCGTGGTGTTTGTTTTATTACTTCCGAGTCTACTAAAGTTGTTAAAGCCTTGCGATATCTACGAGAGGCGAAAGAAAATGTGATACATGTATGTGTATGAAGATAGCGTGTTGAATGAGACACATAGCCGCCTAGTATTATTAAATAGCATTGGAATTGAATTGTGTTTAGAGAGACGATTTAGATACATTATTAGCATAATAATTTACAAAGGATGTGAAAAAATAAATCGCTACCTAAGTACTGAAGCCTTTTTTTGCTTCCTAGTGTACCTATAGGTAGCGGAAGCATTGTTTTCACTTTTGAGAGAGAAAAAACGATTCTGTAGACAGATCATTTAATAATGATTGATTTTACACATTATTAGTTCATTATTGGTTCACATTGTGGTTACTCAGCAATATTAGTTTATAACTTAGAGTAATAAATCAGCTTTCCTTGACACTGCCGAGGCAGAGATCTTGAAATTTTGTGATAAAATGAAAACATTCCAAAAAAAAAAAAATAAAAAAGTATGTGTGTGTGTGTGCGTGTGCGTGCGTTTTGTGTGTGAGTGTGTGTGTGTGGTGCGGAGAAAGCGCCACGGAGTTACTCGAGTTGGGCATCTCGGCAGGAGTACTCCGTGGTATCACCACCCGCGTCCTGAGGGGTTCTTACTTGAACTGGTGGACATTTTATAGGGGCACTTCCTTTCATCCCATTCTTCCTCCTCTTCCTGCAACTTCCCTTATCCCTAGAGCCGGCGTCGGGTAAGCCTGGGCGTCCTCCCCACTTTTTTATTTTATTTGTTTATTTTTCAATTTAATGGCGTGCCCCCTCCGTCTTTGAGGGGAGGTTTCTTTTTAAAAGAAAGTGTGTGTGTGTGTGTGTGTGTGTGTGTGTGTGTGTGTGTGTGTGTGTGTGTGTGTGTGTGTGTGTGTGTGTGTGTGTGTGTGTGCGTGCGTGCGTGTGTGTGTGTGTGTGTGTGTGTGTGTGTGTGTGTGTGTGTGTGTCTGTGTCTATGTCTGTGTGTGTGCCTGTCGTGTGTCCGCAAATCCTTGTAACAAGCCTCCTTCCACAGTTTTCATCCGATTCGGGTGAAATTTTCAGGGAATGTGCGAGCTAAAGGGTAGACGGTCCCCTATCAATTTCAACGTTCTTGACTCAATACTTCACTCTGTGCATGCGCGAACGTAAATTCTGCAAAGCATCATTCTCTCACGCCCTAGTCCGATCTCGCTCAAATTTGGATTTTAGTTGGGAGATGACGATTTGGTCATCTCATATCAATTTTAACATGATTGTATCAATAATAGCTAGCTAGTATTAGTGTAGACAAGAAACATGATACGTTTTTTGATCTGAATCAGAAATTTTTCATTTGAGGAGTATCTCGATGGTGCTGGGCCGTAGTCGAAATTACTTTTCTTTTTTTTAATTTGTTTTCAAATCTTCAATCTACATATCTTGAAACCGGGGGAAGCGGGTTAATTTTCTCGGTCGATTACAAAGTGATTATAAATATTTAACCAATAGAATCCTCCAAATCAAAAATTTCCACTCCCAGGTAAACAACCCGCTAAAAGACGGAAGCAACGTTTGTGTCACGCCTATTACTACCTATATGTTTCACAGATGATTTGTGGAACTGTTTGTTTCTACAATAACGCGAATCCGCCTCACTAATGATCTACTAATCGGGTTCATCAGCGTAACTTTCGCCCCCGAGGGTGTAATAAGATCATTTACGAAAGGGAAACGCTAATATGAAACAGTATTATTTTCTCCGTATTTCTAACCTCGTTTTGTTTTATATTTATTCGTGGTATTCATTCATATTTTGTATGGCTGAAAATGAGGCTGAAAAGGAAGTTAGTTTGATTTCTATGCACGAACAATTTGTTAAACGAAAATACAGAATGCACTTCAAATTTCAATTGTCCGCTGAAATCGGATACATGAACAACTCCTTCCGTAATAATTTATGATTATTTAACAACCGTTTCTGAGTAATAGACATTTTTGAGGTTCTAGACACTTTTTTTCCACCCCAGGAAACCACCTGTTTTACCCTTTGGTAGTTTATCGCGCACTAGAATACTTAACTGGTATTTGAATAACTTCGGCACCCCTCAACGGGTTTTCTGTGGGAAAAAACAGGCAGGGACAGGGAAAAAAATGTGCGCAATCGATACCGGAAATCCGACGTCCATGCGCACGTTTTAGGGTTTATACCATTCTGAACAACATTCGTTTCGTATCTGTGAGTGTGTGTGTGTGTGTGTCAGAAAATCCCTACAATACGCATCACTTCTACAGTTTTCATTCAATTTTGATGAAATTTAAAGGAAACTTGCGGTTAGGCTGTAGATAGTCCCCTATAACTTTCATTATTTGCAAATCAATAACTCACTCTGCTCAACGTATATTTCACCAAAAATTTTTTCTCACGGCCTTTTGGTTTATTATTTCCAATAATAAGTCTATGTGATCGTTTAGCAAAAAAAATTTTTTTATAACCCCCCCTCAAACTTTGTCACTTTACTTTCAAGGTGCGTAGAATCCAAATTTGAAATGTCCGTCCGCCGTTCGGGCCATAAAAGGCCTAAGAATTGACTTTAAAAAAACCGTTCTTTCGCACATAGACTCCATTTGGGGTCTAGTTGGTCCTAACGTTTAACCATCCCGATCGCTTTACTCGCATAGATGCTATGCCCAAAACTGGCGAAAAAGTGTCTTTTTCGAGACTTTGAGTGTTAGACTGACGTGTTAAAACTCCAACTTGTTCAACCACAACTGGGCAAGCTAATATTCCACGGTTAGGATAACAATGGGCAGTAGGACTTCGCAACAGAACACTTTAGGACCAGATCATGCTCGACCACAACTGCACTACCTAATAATTATTTTCATGTTAGGACAAAATTCACTCATCTCAAAATGCACAACTTTCAAGGAATGTTGATGGAAAAATATAAGTGATATGATAGTGTAAGCGTAATATGGCGGTGAACCTCCGATTGTGAGGTAACGAGGCCTAGGGAGTACCTCCGGGGTGGCGTGGAAAACTTCCATACACTTGTATTGCTCGAATTTCATGTTCCTTCGAGGCATGAATATATGTTTTTTTCTAGGTCATATTTGTGTGTTAATACCAATGCTTTGCCTACGCATATTTAATAACAAATCCTTCGTACTTAGATAATGATATTATTAAGGCAATGATTATTTGAATAGATAGGAGCTCAAATCGAGAAATATAAACATACGTATATAATTATAGAAATATAGGTTGTGGCAACTCGAAATAGGACACGCCGAGGAGTCTGGACGGGCCTTATGACGTACGCAAGCCAACTAAAACTACGATCATACTCAATTGAAAAAATAATAAACCTTTGTGAAATAATTTGCAGCGTTTTTCATCTAATCTTGCTGAAAGTAGAAGGGTAGTCAGAAAAAGACGATTTAATTATCCCCAATCGATTCCAACACCATCGAATCATTACAGACGTCACAAACGAGGGAAGAAATCGTGGATCTTCCTTCCCCAAACATCCACTACGTAAAACTCCAATGCAGACACCAGGCCCAAGTGGAAATATCGATTTCGGAAGACAAAAATCTGTTTCGACTTCTCGCACAAACACAAACCTTCCCTAGTGAGTAGTGAGAAAGCAAAATATCCTTTTGCTTCGGACCTTTTCGAGATATCGATTTTTTAATATTTCAACCGAATTGAAATTGGAATTTGTCAAAAATACGCTACCCTTTAATATGAATGTTTTGAGAAACTCTTATCCAGGTACGTCATCACTTGGTTTTACTATTGAGCGAAAACAATAGGAATGGTTATGGTTTCGAGTACAGAACATGAAGAGATCACAGCCACTATCCTAGAACATACTATATTATGCACAATGGAGAGTGCTTTCAAGCTTCGGTATTCAATGTTCTATCATGTTCAACTTCCATGTTGTGTTGTATGTGTTATTTAGGTAAGCCATGTAGTGTGCACTCTACGGAGTACAACATAGATAATGATAATGCGTACATAATGTAAATGATGCGACTCGTGAAACCAAACTTACCAGCATCAAACCACTCAACATTAATAAAAGGAGGTGAATATCCACAAATCATCGCTTCTTTGTACATCATATTGCTTTGGCAGTAATAATTGCTGCTCCAATCACTTCTTCCGTTCATTGATTCATAAGGTAACTTCAAATAGTCTGCAAAATAAAATAAAAAGCGCTAGAAACACCAGCCCGAAGCGGATAGCGACGGAGAATTTTAAATTCCACGCGATCAACATATCACATCTTTTTATGTTCGTCAACGGTAGTTTCCTTATTTCTTTAAGACCGATGAACGGAAAAAAGAAAAAAAAACTTCAAGAAAACCGGCCGACCGGCTCCGATTTTACACGTTCTCTCTTTGGGAGGTGGGCATCCTTCATTCGAAATCATTGCTCTGTCTGCCACGAATCCCAAGAATACAATCAAATACTCAACACTATTCCCTTTTGCGCGTTGAATGGGGCAACAGGAACTTTCAATAAATTGACGGAACGTATCTTCCCCACAGTGTAAAGGAATTTCAAGATTTCTATCAGGTCCATTCGCTGTAAGTCAACTATTTCAGATCGGCTTCCATGCGACAAATAATGATAGACGGCAATAACGTCCCGTCTACCATTACAGGTAGTGCATTACATCCTTCCGCCCGACCACCACAGAATTGCGATAGTCGAGTCGTTTACGAAAATGTGTTACACGAACCAGCTATGAAATCGCGTGATCACCTGAGGCCAATTTCCGCGTAATTGACGAGCGGAGCTTAAATTTAAAAAAAGTTCCAGTCATGCAGCATGATCGTATGAGCGAATTTTCATAAATGGTCATATTACATTTATGTTAAATTCTGTTGAAATTTGAGCACTTTGGGGACAAATAAAAATTTTATTATACATTTTATAGCAAATTAACTTTTTGTCAGTAATATTCCAATGAACAAACGATTTTGTGGATTTTTACAATTTTTTCAAGTATTTCTAACGATTTTTAGCTTATTTTAATGAAATTTAAGTAAAATTTTCAGTAAAATTTTGTGCCTAAATTTTTAAATGTCCTAGTTCATGCTCGATTAATTTTTTCGAGTAGCATTCTGCTAAAAAAATAGATTTTTTAAATTTTTAGCGGTTTTTTTGCGTTTTTTAGTGATTTTTTAAGTACATTTTTTGAAATTTGACCAATTTAATGTGCTCAAAAAGTGTTGTCCAACGAACTCATCCTTTCTTTTGAAATGCTTGATTTTTTGGCGAAAGAACGAAGTTTTTATCTCAATTCTATCGAGAGTTATCGTCTGGAATGACACATATATATATATATACATATATATATACATATATATATACATATATATATATATATATATATATACATATATATATATATATATATATATATATATATATATATATATATTTTAAAAAGCGTTAAAATCCAGGAATCGTTTCAGAATGCCTCAAAACAGATTTCGATGAAGAAAATTTTTGAAAATTTTCATTTTAAAATTTTTGGAGCCATTGCAATAGCTTTATTTTCTAGGAAAATTCGCTAAGATGGAGCATTTTGGGCTTCTATAATACAACTGCAAGGTACTGAGGCGCACTGATTAGTTTAGGGACCCCCGAGGCTAATTTCTTTACCAATCGACACCTAGGATGCTGCAATGAGAGATGCCCGCGTGATTGTTTTATATTTTTAAATTGAAGCAAGTGAAATTCTAAGAACACAGACACCCACCGTTCTATTCTACGATAAGTAGTCTTCTCTCTATGATTTTTCAAAAATTTTGGCATAACAAAACTTCCTGCCTAGCGTCACGTCACAGTTTGCGGAAACCTTGAAAAAACATAAACATCAAACCATTCAACGTAGAAAATTGAGGATGGTGTCAAAATTCTCAGAGTGAAATCTACTTTCATTTAAAAATAGTAAACGCAACGTTTTCAGACAAATGGATTTGAAATGGATCTCGCCTTTATCATATAAAGTTATTTTTTATATTTATTAACTCATTATTACTTTTTTTTTTGTATTGGATAGCCTTTTAGTGCAGATAATTGGTCTAAAATCTGCCATTCACAAAAGCGTGTTCCATGTTAGCTTACGTAGTCAGACAGTCGTAATCAGACGAGAAAACCGAATAGGATTGAGCTGACTCAGTGGATGTTCAGCCTATCCCAGCGTCCTCAAGTCGCTTGTCGATTCACTGTCACGTTGACTTTTTTCCCTATGACTGGAGACCTCGTGGAATGCTGTTCGCATCTGATCGCACAGAGCATCGGATGAATCATTAGATTAAGCGACTTTAGTTCTATCAAAATCAAAGTACCTCGTAAGGATTTTGTAAAGAGGTGGTGGGGGGTTAACAACTTGTTTCTATGTTCATTATGGGAAATGATAAATAAAAACCTAAGCTGCCTACCGACGATAGAATCACCTGATAGAGGATTTACATAGTGTTAACTGATTTACAGTACAATTCCCTTGTCAAGAAACCGAGTTTATTGTCAATTTCGTAACCTATAGACGGAACAGTAAAGAGAGGTTTGGGTGGGGATTGATATTACTAAATTTACTTTTATTACATGAATAGATTTTATTAAATTGATTAATACAATTATCTCTCGGTAGGTTTGTATCTAAGTAGGTATCTTAAACACAGTTTAATAATTACCTCTTTTTATAACATTATGTGCGCAGAAAGTAAATCTAACAAAAAGTATTATATATATAGACATATCTGTTATCTGATCAACGAATCAAGCATTATAAATCGTGCGTGAATTCAAAATTAAGCACTAGTGCGCAAAAATGTTTAAAAAAATCACAACGAACAAAAACTATTAAAATTATTTGTGTAAATTTGCTTTCAAAGCACAATAGTTACCTACTAATTAGAGCCAATTGGGTAGGTAGATAAATAACAATTGCTTGTGTTGAACGTTGTGGAGGCATTATGTACGGCGAAATGTGAATGAACAAAATCTTTGAGAATGTGCTCCAATAATGCAAGAGAGCGACGAAAAATTCAAAAATTAACATACATACCTTTATATTTTATAGTAATATATAATAATATACCTATATAATAAACCTTCGTGGAATAATTTGCAGCCTTTTCATTTACAGTTTTCGTAAGAATATTAAACTGTAAAAATTAATTTTAGAATTTTTCATCCTTATTTTGCATTACTGGAGCACATTCTCTACGATTTCGTTCATTCACATTTCACCGTACATTATGCCTACACAACGTCCAACACAAGCAATAATTGTTATCTCCCTACCCAATTGGCTCTAAGTAGTAGGTAACTATTGTGCTTTGAAAGTAAATTTACACAAATAATCTATAATAGTTTTTGTTAGTTTTAAATGATTTTTTTTTTTTTTTTCAACATTTTTGCGCACTTGTGCTTAATTTTGACTTCACCCTTGATTTGTAATGCTTGATTCGTTGATCAGATAACAGATTTTTATAAACTGGATTCCAAGGTCGGCAGGAACGGGTAAACACATCGCCTGAAGTACCTATCTAGTAAGTAGATCTCCGTTTCTACATAGGTAATGCGAAATGTAGAAAACAGTTTAGGATGTTGGAAAACGGAATTTTACATTTTTGAAAACCATTACACCATTAAACCATTTGGGAACTTTACAATTTAGCTTATATATATATAGCTCTACGGTACTTGAAGGACCAGCAGGGCTTTCCCAACAATTGACGACCATTCCTGGTGGTCGACCGGCTTTACTTACTCCGCCATCTTCTTACACCCAACTGCCTAAGGTCGTCCACCACATCGTCGACCCAACGTAGTCGAGGTCCTCCTTTACACCATTTGCCGTCGTTCATTATGAAGGCTTGAAATGAGACATGTGGGATAATTCGACTTCTTGATGTCATGAAGGGATCAACATAAAATAAATTTGTCATAACAACTTGGAATAAATTCTGTGCTGGGTCGCCACAACCGGGCAACATGTTTGTTACGAACTGCCTGATTCATAATCAGCGGTATATTTGGTGTATTGTGATTATTACATAAATATGGTTTATAATTATTATATTTTGATTGTACCTACCATATATGATAATATTGTAATATATAGGCCTGGGCCTAAAATGAAAAAGAAAAGAGAACAAACTGAAGAAAGTTGGCAACTTGAGGCAACAGACGGTGTTGTATCGGAGAAGCGGTCAAACTTAGCTGCTTCGTCACATCAAACCACATTGTACAACCCGCTCCATAACCCAACACATAACTAACAGTACACTATCACTTTCCGACAAGGGTGGTGGCTTGTAGGTACCTAAACAAAAATAGTCCCTTTCACGGACCTTTGTCGGAAAGTGCCGTACCTGTCCCCGAGGGCCACGAGTTTCTCAGTTCACCAAGTGAGCGAACAGACGCACCGACAGCGCAGACAAGCGTGAGAATGTGCTTCATAATCCCCGGAACCGCCAAGAAAGCACAAACGTCGGATTTTTAGCCACCGGTTTTTGTCCATCACGGATTGACTATAGCAATGAGTTTTGTGGGGAAATTAGAACCAACATCGTGAGGGTCTGGAAATCCTATGATCCATGAGTCAGAAATGGTTGCGTCAACCAATTTTCGTGCACTACAAGAAACATGTATATACCTACTTGTAAATATATGTATAAGTAAGTACTTCCATAACATGTATCCATATTGGGTAATCGATAAACAAATGCTGATAGATGAACTAAACTGATAAGAGTTTTTCCAGTACCGAGAACCTACTAATTAGTTTTTATTTGTATCAATTGTTATTTTTACTTTATTTTATTTGTTATCCTGGGGGGGGGGGGGGACTATTTTGTGAAAGGTATAGTGTTTCCGAGTTTTCTTATTGGTCCAACTCCAGACTTGTTTAATCATTATAATAATGTTAACCTTAAGGTCGAGATTTGTAAGTTATTAAAGTGAATGAATGAAATTAATGTAAAATAGGATTAATAGTGATAATTTATTAATACTACCACAACTAGTTTAGTAGTAATTAGATTGAAATTAATTTTAGTTGAGAGGAGCTCACAAAATTGGGTGCCAGCTCAATTCGTAGATGTAGGTACCCACATTACAAAATCTTTGTAATTCTTTGGGAATTTTGTAATTCAGTCATCAGCGCGCTTCCCACGCTTCTTCATGGCCATGATGAATTAAATAAATCCAGTAAGTAGCAACTCAATGTCATCTCGAGTTACTAATACGCGTGAAAAAATATATTTAAACAATTTTTAAATGCTAGGGCGGTCGTGAAAAGCAAAAAAAGGAAGCTACCAAAAATATAGGTGAGAATTTACTATGGCTGCAAAATGAAAGTGAAAGTTCAAGGACAGTAACCAGTTTTTATTTAGTTTCGCGAGTTTCTGTGTTATTGGAGTTCAATATTGTTTAATATTGGGTTTCGATTTTATTTGAACATGAATACTTCGCATTATCGTGCTATGCATCTTGTTGGAGAATAAATTTAACACAATAAGCATATGTGACGAGAATCGTAGGTAATATTAACGAAAATATTCAGAAAAGTATGTACCGACCAGTGATTGAATCACACTGGCATGACACAGTCGGCAGTTTCAACAAAAATTTGCTGCGTGAATTCAACATGCATTCCTACTGCCTATGTTTTTCATTAAGATATGACAAACATGAATATTAGATTATCCTTCTGAATCTCCCCGTATAAGTATATATATATAAAAAATAAAGACTTTTTGAGGACAAAATGTTCTAGAATGCGCTACATCAACCTCAATTTTATGTAGGTCACTTCAGAAACGAAGAATTTTAGACATTAAATAATGTTAAAAAATGGAAAAAATTGTATGTATTTAAACTCACCAATTCCAGCAGAGACAGGCTTCGAAGGCTTTTTAGTTTTCTCCACACTCACTGATCCAGCAAATGCACTTTCCCGTTTCACAGAAACTCAAAACCGATCCGGTAAACTTCCAGCCGGCGATCGATCACTTCAGCGTTTTTATTAACCCCGTTAATGAAGTGATAAAAACTATCGTCACTGCTTTTCCCCCCTGCACTGAGAAGGTTTACTTATCTATCATCGGCACTGCAGAAAGGTTTGTGGTGCGATCACTTCGCCGTGCGCGGAAATCCGAAGCACACTTCCGGAAAACAGACGAAACTACGTGTTTTTTGTTGTTGTTTTTTCGATATGAGAGGTACAAATGGAGTGAGAGGAGGGTGATGATTCACAATATATAATTTGATTTTTTGTGTGTTGTTTTTTGAACTAAAACAAGCAAAAGTTTTAAATTTGGCTTAGATGAATAAGCAAATTAACAACAAAATTTTGTTTAAGAATTTTAAAAAATATAAAAATTTTCTTTATACGATTTTTGAAAATATATCAATTTACCGAAAAAGCGGGAAGGGTGGCGGGGGTTGGGGAAAGGGTTGGTAATAGATGGACGTTAAGGGTGGTCGGACTGCGACTCAAGTGACCATGTCGGGTGAAGACGCGTGAGGGCCAAGTGCGGCCAGGCGGATCCCCACCATTCTGGGAGCCACCACTCTGAAGTTTTCTGGCCCCCCCTTGCCATCACAATCCCTTTCCTGTGGTTGCTGGTAGGCCCCACCATAATACCACCCCAAGAGAAGTAATTAGTCCCCTCCATAGAGACCATTTTCAAAATACGTCACATTAAATGAGGAAACCACCCCTCCATCAATCGCTTACTGAATAATAACGGAGAAACGTCTAAAAATAAACTTGTTTTGAGAGTTCCGCATTGCCGGCAAAGTGCCACGTGCTATCCCGGCAGATGTCTTGATCTGTCGTATCAGGTCCTTACTCTTTTTGTGGAAAGGGCATTGGTGTTAAACGTGCCGGAAAAAAACACATAAACGTCCTTTGTGTCGGGAGCCACTTCAGACAGTTGTTTGTCATAAGTGAATTTAAAAGGTTGGAGGAGTCTGTAAGGAGGAAAATGTTCTTCAGTGGGGTTATCAAGAAAGGAACGCCTCTTAGGCTTTTAAATAAGGTCTTTCACAAGACGTTGAGACTCGTGCGAAACCGACTGTAAGAACAGATACGATCACTTAACGCTACATTAATTCACAAGAAACTTTTATAGTGTACACCTTTCATGCCACCGAATTTTAATGACATTTATCATTTTGAATTCGTTCCACGTGCATGATATCATTGATAGGTATCCAACGTTAACTAAGGCGCAGAGGTTTTCCAGTCCTTCAAGACCGATGTGTCATGCTGGTTCGCATTCCTACCTATATTTTATACCCTAGATCAGCTGTCAACATGTTTATACTAAGATTCGTTACCCATAAAGTAAAGTAGGTAGGTACCAAACTACCTAATCTCGAGTTTTGGATTTTGCTTCCGAGACTGCAAGGCAGCGGAAACTTTGTTTTCACTTTCGAAATGAAAAAAAATTTTTTGCTCCAAAATCAAATTTTCCACTCGCATTTTGCGTTTCAGAGCCTCCTGAACAAATTTGGTTCCGTGTCTGTCTGTCTGTCTGTCTGTCCGTCCACATTTCCTTGTAACAGCCATAACTTCCACAATTTTGATCCAATTTTAACCAAATTTTCAGGGATAGTGCGGGTTAAGCTCTAGATGGTCCCCTATCAACTTCATCATGATCGAATCAACGGTAGCTTCTGCGCAGGCGCTAACGTGAATTCCTTGTGACGGTCATAACTCGATCAATGTTGAACGGATTTCGGTCAGATTTTCAGGGATGATGTGGGTAAGATCCCTTGAGGTCCCATAAGACCATCATCATAATTGCATTAGCGGTACGCTCTGCACATGCGTGAACAAAATATTCTTGTTACGGTCCTTGCAACAGCCGTAATTTCCACAATTTTGATGCGATTTTCTTCAAATTTTTAGGGATCGTGCGGGTATAGCTCTACATGGTCCCCTATCAGTTCCGTCATGATCAAATCAACAGTAGCCTCTGCGCAGGCGCAAACAAAATTTTCTTGTTTCGGTCATAACTCAGGCAATTGTGAACGGATTTCGGTCAGATTTTCAGGGATGATGCGGGCAAGGTTTCTTGAGGTCCCGTATCACATTCTTCGCAATCAGCAGCAGCGGTACGCTAGGCGCATGCGCGAAAGTGATGTTTTTGTTACGGTCACAGCTTAGTTAATTTTATCGGATTTTGTTCAAATTTTCAGAGATGATCCGATTTTAGACGAAATTTTCAGGGAACATGCGGACTACATCCTGGATGGTCCCATATTAAAATCAAAATTTTCCTTATTAATTTCATTTATTATATGTACCATTCAGCTTCCAATTTCCCACCTTATTAATTCCCTGATGCCAGAACCGGTCGTTTCTAGTTTTCTGGAATTTAATGGTGACGTACTGTGAAGGTCACGAGGAAGCTCATGTGCCATTTCCTTGGCAGTGTATTTATCTCTGCGTTATCATAATTATGTTATTGACATGAATATGAGTATTGGCTGCGATCATTCCTAAAAGTTGTCCGCAACGGTTACCTTGTTAATACCTCCCTCCACCCCTTCCACCAAACTTTCTAAACAACTCGCTCCTTCAATGACTATCAACTAACTTCCCTCACCAAATTCTAACCTACTTCCAATCTTACTTTCTTTCAATGTTAAAACAACCTTTACTTACCACATACCCTTGCAATTAATTTCGCTTATCAATGAAAAGGTAAGCATTACTTTTAAAACAACTTAACTACTTTCCTTACCATTGAATAAAAAACGTTGCAAATTGTTACACAAAGCATTGTCATTCCTTAATTAAATTGCCCTTATAGGCAGAGCACGACCAACTGGTGGATCACTTTGCAACGCACATGCGCGTTGACGATTTTTTTCACCCTTCCAAAAGGGGTGGTTGGACATACGATGCTTCAGGTGGTCTCATCCAATTCATTGAACTGATTTCTAAATAATTAAACAAAAATGAAAAGTCCAGTCATGCAGCATGACCCCATGAGCGAATTTTTGAAGAAATCTTCGACATTTCAGTCGCTATTTTTATTTAAAATTTCAGAGAAATTTTAGTTTATGATTTTGACAGACAGACATGGAATCAAATTATTGAAAATAATTAGGAGGCACTCATACCTACTTTATCATTATTAAACTAATCTTGTATATTTAAAGACAAATGTAGGTAAATATTCATAGATTTCGATGTCCAATGTGGTCAGTATTGAAGGCAGTTGAAATCTTAACAGTATCCTATCATAACATCATCAAATCTTGACATAAAATTGGTTAAAATTGGTATACAAGAGTAGTTCAATCTGAATTTGGACAATGTTTCATGCAAATATTACCGATTTTTACAACTAGCGAACGGCATTATTTCGATTTTTGACTGATTTTTCAACTTTGAAATTTTTGAAAACTTGATACATATTCTTATAGGAAATTTTACGCTGATTCCGAATACACCACATGTTAGTATGCTGAAAAAATTATTTCGCACAACAAATCGCAAAAAACAGGCTATTTTGAAATTTTTTGACTACATTTTTGAAAATTTCAACCCGAAGATGTAATCCGATCATGCTGGCCAACGAACTTGAACTTTCGTTTTGTGTCCTTAACATTTTAAAATTTGTTTGAAGTTTCTAGCACAATTCTACGGACAGTTATCGTCTGGAATGACACATACATATATACATACATACATACATTAAAAAAAAGTCCAGTCATGCAGCATGACCCCATGAGCGAATTTTTGAAGAAATCTTCGACATTTCAGTCGCCATTGATCGTGTTGAGAAATTTTAGTTTATGATTTTGATAGACAAACATGGAATCAAATTATTAACACATGCACAGAGTAAACTCATCAGTTGTGATTACAATTTTTTTTTTTTTTTTTTTTTTTTTTTTAAGCACCTACTACCTACGTTTTAAACAGCATGGTTCTAAAATTGGTTATACAGGGATACTTCCATAAGAGTAGTTCATTCTGAATTTGGACAATGTTTCATGCAAATATTATCGATTTTTACAACTAGCGAACAGCATTATTTCGATTTTTGACTGATTTTTCAACTTTGAAATTTTTGAAAACTTGATACATATTCTTATAGGAAATTTTACGCTGATTCCGAATATACCACATGTTAGTATGCTGAAAAAATTATTTCGCACAACAAATCGCAAAAAACAGGCCATTTTGAAATTTTTGACTACATTTTTGAAAATTTCAACCCGAAGATGAAATCCGATCAAGCTGGCCAACGAACTTGAACTTTCGTTTTGTGTCCTTAACATTTTAAAATTTGTTTGAAGTTTCTAGAACAATTCTACGGACAGTTATCGTCTGGAATGACACATACATACATACATATATACATACATACATAAAAAAATGCGTTAAACTTCAGAATATGATTCAGAATAGCCTGAAACGGATTTCTGCATAAAATTTTTTCAAAAATTCACATTCTACAAATTTTGAGGCGAGAGCAATAGCTTAATTTTCTTCAAAAATTCGCTAAAATGCGTTAAACTTCAGAATATGATTCAGAATAACCTGAAACGGATACATACGCATAAAATTTTTTCAAAAATTCACATTCTAAAATTTTGAGGCGAGAGCAATAGCTTAATTTTCTTCAAAAATTCGTTAAAATGGAGGAGGAACTTTTCATCAGAAATTAGCTCTAGAATGTGTTCCTGGCCTGTGACCGTCACCAAATTAATGAAACTGTATAATATAAATTTTTTTATGCTAATTTGTATGTGTTTAACTGTGGTTGGTTAAAAGTGTTGAAAAAGTAATTGCGTGAAACTAGAGAGCAAATGGAGTAAAATGCCGCCAGCATCACATTTCTATCTCAATCCATTTCCGAAAGATGATGTTTTGAAGTTTTTTTCAAGGCAACCACTTTTTTCACGAAAGAAATAAACCCGCTGTAACCGAATTTCACGTTTAACCTTTTGCGGTCGTACGGCATGTGTGACATGCACTTGTAGCCAGTTCTTTGTAGACCGCCGCTTTCCGCCTCAATTAGGTACTAGTTCCTACGAACGTCTACGTTATTTCTAGGCGGTATGTACCCATTTCCAATACCTAGACAACCAAATGATTCAATAATTCGCGTGGCAAAACCTTGTTTCCCTACTTCCATAATATGAATTACCAGATGGGAAACTTGTCCATCGGAACCATCACTACACCCTGGAGACTATCACACGTATCAATCAATATCACACTACGATGAAGTTAATACTTCGTTTTCTGAGTAACAATAATTGTTGTTTGTTATTGAAACAAAATAAAATAATAACAATTTTGACATTTGATTCATGTCTTTGCTTTGGCACATAAACTGAAAAATCATAACGAAAACTTACTCACGCGATACCAATAAATAAAATAGACTCACTGTGTTGCGTTGAGAACAATCAACTGTTTTCTTTATGTCTTTGCTATGGCACATAAACTAAAAAAACGTCACGGAAAATTGCTCACGAAAATATTTTGATGATTTCCGCTTACAACCGAGTCGTTGCTAGGGAAATGGTACTTCGTCGTTTTTCATCCCACAAAATTCGTTGGCCATTCGTTCGAAAGCTCTCGATTTATCCAACCATATTATGTTAACTACTGCGAAGTGCGTGGCCAACAAGCAGAGTTATGAGCAAGGTTATTTGAATAATTGTGTACACTCAGGTGATCATTCTCAATAATTGATATTGTGAACATGATTGCCACCGCTTGTTAATTTCTGATGATTTCATTAAGCTGGTGTTTCGATGATTTGATTCATAGCAGGTGATCCGAATATTGCGAGAACGGTTTGATTTGTGAAGCGGTGGTTAAATCATTTTAATAGGTGATTTCTATGCTTTACACTCTAGGAAGCTGTAATTTCGTATGTAGCCTCTTTAGGACATTTACTTGACGATGCCCAGGGTCCGGATCAGCTGAGTGGCTCTTAGAGCTTGCATACGAGTCTGCAGGGGGGTAGGTGATGTAGCCTGGCTCGAATTCAATAAAGTACCCACGGGTGGGCGGTTTCACAATGAGTCAACACGATCGCGAATTCAGTTAAGTACCCACGGGTGGGCTGTTTCTCTTATGGCCCATTTAATTGATCTGTACGCCCCGCCGTGCAATGCACGGGTGAGATCTGCCTAGTAATAAATACAATAAGAAAACACACATGAAAATGTCCCAATGTGTCGTAGACTCGTATGCAAGCATTTCTTCTACTCACATCACCAGTGCACTTAGGTCTATATAAGATAGAAGAGACGGATTTTTTATTTTGTTTCTAGCAAGCCGGCTTTGGGCAATTTTTCAATTTCAACTGTTCCTAATTTTCAAATGTTTCTAAAAAATAAATGAATTATTTTTCATGCTCTTTACCTTATTTATTTGTGATGGTTTGTAATAACGGTTTGACGAAAAAATGCCCCAAAGTACTAGTAATCTTGTGAGACCAAATGGAAAATGGGGATCCTGTCCTTGGTGTGGCTCATTCCGTTCCAAATAATTCTCTATCCAAGCCTTTTGGCTGAGGTAGTTGAAAGCATCACAGCGTGCACCTAAGATATAGTAGATTTTATTAAAATATGAAAGTATTCCGTCGATTAGAACTGATGAAAATGGTTCATTGGAAATCTGGCATGAGCGAGTGCCAAATCTTACCTCATTTATTTGAGTGAAGCGGTAATAATTTTAGAACAGTAATAAAAAATTAACTTGATGGTAGTGCCCAGTCATTCATCAAGATTACAAATTAGTCGGCGAAATTTGGAAAATTTGACGCAATTTGGAATGCAAACAATATGTATGAGTGTTCTTTAATTCCAAAATCGTTGTAAATACCAAGATGTCCAGGCTAGCTCATCATGGCAGAATTAACTTCGTCCTAGGCAGCAAATGGTGGCTGGGTCATTCTCATTTGCCGCTTTGGGGCGTTTGAGAACCTCAGTGACGTGAAATATGAAAGAGCTCGAAAATGAGGTTAGATCAGCAAATACTACTCATTGTGCTCGTACATTGCAGATTTGTGTTCCATAGATGAACAGTGAGTTTTTCATTGATGTATTTTATATGTTTTTTTGTATTAAAAAACAGGATATCCAACTCATGAGTGTTACCAGATTTCAAAAATTGATTTCTGTAAAATGGATGATTTGGCAAAATTGTTGTCGGGGCTCAAGTAAGTAAGTACAAAAGAATCACGTTCAAACGTAATATTCAGATTTCACGGAATTCAAGTTGAAGGCAGTGAAATTGAGCTAAAATCTCAGGAGTGTTACCCTATACTAGTCTTATAGTTATAAACTATTAGTGTTACCGTAATATCAGGAGTGTTACCCATCCTTGGTGACACTCCTGGGAGGTAACACTCATGTGAATTTCCGATGAAAATGGTGTCACACAGGACGATGAAGTGACAAAACTCGGGGATGGCTACTGTTTGAAACCTGTCACCAAGAAGTATGGTTGTTGATATAGGATTATTTTGTTTAAGCACCAGCAACACTCGTAATTTGTGTAACACTTAACATATTTTAGGCTTATTTCGCTGTAAAAACTGCTACAACTCCAAGCACTCCACTACAATTTCACATCTTCAACTGGACAATGTAACCTTCACATCTGACTGTTTCCCGCAATTTTCCATCAGCTTTCTAGATCGCAAAAAACACTCCTGAGGTCCCATTGAGAAGAGATATGGGGGACTGACTGAAAAACTAGTTTTTCACGGGTTGGGAAAAATCTTAAAAATGTAAATCCTTACTCTAAATAAAGAGGAACCAACTTACTGCAGCTAGTAACCCTGGCCAGTTCTAGATTGTCATTGTTTCGTAACTACCTAACTTCTACTTAGGTGTTAGGTAGGAGGGGACAGTAACACTCATGAGTTTCCAGGATTTCAGGTTTCATTCGTCATCACTGTGTATTGGTTAAAGGGGATTTTGGGCAGTAAAATTATTACTTCGTTGATCTCCCAACTTATACTACCTTTTTCCCCAAAATCCCTAGTTTTGGTCAAGAATTGTGAGAATTCGTCGTCGGGGACATGAAAGCGGCAAATGAAATGAGAATGACCCGGCTGGCATGTGACACATGCCATACGACTGCAACGCCCGGCCAACCTTGTCAGGCATACGTCCGCAAAAGGTTAACAAGTTAGTAGTTAATTTTTATGTTAATTTGTATGTGTTTTCAGGATTAAAATATAGGTAATGTTTTGAAATGTGGGCCAAATTAATGAAATCTAAGTACTTTTTTTCTGCATAATTTCGTACAAGAAAGAAACGCTTGCATACGAGTCTGCAACACATTGGGACATTTTATGTCATTAGTTGAAGACAAGTATGTGTTGCAGACTCGTAAGCAAGCTCTAAGAGCCACTCAGCTGATCCGGACCCTGGGCATCGTCACGTAAATGTGCTAAAGAGACTGCATACGAAATTACAGCTTCCTAGAGTGTAAAACATAGAAAATTAGCTTCAAGAGCCACTCATCTGATCCGGACCCTGGGCATCCTCAAGTAAATGTCCTAAAGAGGCTACATACGAAATTACAGCTTCCTAGAGTGTAAAGCATAGAAATTACCTAGAGAAAATTACCTATTTAACCACCGCTTCACAAATCAAACCGTTCTCGCAATATTTGGATCACCTGCTCATCGAAACACCAGCTCAATGAAATCATCAGAAATTAACAAGCGGTGGCAATCATGTTCACAATATCAATTATTGAGAATGATCACCTGAGTGTACACAATTATTCATATAACCTTGCTCATAACTCAGCTTGTTGGCCACGCACTTCGCAGTAGTTAACATAATATGGTTGGATAAATCGAGAGCTTTCGAACGAATGGTCATCGAATTTTGTGGGATGAAAAACGACGAAGTGCCATTTCCCAAGCAACGACTCGGTTGTAAGCGGAAATCATCAAAATATTTTCGTGAGCAATTTTCCGTGACGTTTTTTTAGTTTATTTGCCATAGCAAAGACATAAAATGTCAAAAAAAACAACATTCAGACACTGGTTTGACCTAGAATTCCAGCAAATTGTTAGGAGACCACGCAAAGCCGAGGAACCAGGAGTGCTTTCGATCAAACACTGCGGATAAATTTGAGCCTGAAATAAATACAGACCAAGTAGAGTTATGGCCACTCAAATCCTCCGTAGGAGTTCATTTTTTAATCACTTTGGCTCTATCAATTGGGTATCCTCTTTGATCCCTAAGTTTAGGATTGACGGAAAAAAATCAACACAATGTGAACTCTGGGTAGGCAATTCCGTTACACCGCCATGTGTTGCGGTAGCAGCCCAAATCTGTTTAACTCGACCCGTTGGTTGGAGATCCAAACCGTAGTTAGGATTTCTTGAGGGAAGAATAAAAGATACCTAGGTACCGCATTGAAGGTGGGTTGCCTTTTATTTCAGATAAAATTGTTGCATAGAAGAATAAATATGTAACTTGAGGCTATATGACAGAAGAAGTATGACTTTCCCAAAGCTGATTTGATGCTTTATGACCTGCAGGCGTGGATCTAGCGAGGGGCTGAGGGGGCTTTAGCTCCCCCCCCCCCCCTGGACCCATACTTACACTAGATAAAATGAGATTCTATATAAAATAAATGTTGTCAAAAAAAATGTTGTCCTTGCCCTAGTTTAAAATGGTTGTCAACATATTTTTTTAATCCTACTTACTTAATATTAAAAAGTTCATTAAATAATGAGTTTACTACTAGCAGAGGCTACTACACAAACTAACCAACGATTTGAGGAAAGGTGTTGACAGATAGTGGTTGGAGCAGGTAAGCCTGGTTGGCAGCTGTACGTTGTCCAGCCCCGTGCTAAAAGCTGCTGAAACAGACAGTAGAGATGTCGCAGCTTCAGTCCTTGAGCTATCAGCTGGGCTTTCTTCATGGCAAGAACACTGGAAAACAACCCCTACAACGGACCTACCAAAAAATTGTGTAGAAACTCTTTCAAAATGAAACTGGTCCTTCTTTCCTAATATCGGATGTCACAAATATTTGCAACATTACCTGTGACAACAGCTTCGACAGAAAGGAGTTTCTCAACTCAGAGGATAAGGGCCGCTTTCGCCTAAAAAACGTGAACTCGGTTCATCTGGATCCAAGTTCAATGTGAACCATGGATTGATCTCAGTTTGAATTAATTTCGGTTTCACCAGTTGAAGTGAGTTCCAAGAAACGAGTTTTCAACTGAACCAACAACCAAGACCCCAGGTTGAACTTCTGGTGTTCGGGTGACATCGAGAAGAGATGCCTTATCTCGGGAGCGGAAAAGTCTGCGTTTTTTTCCCCCACTTATCATTCGCTAGGTCCCGCGAATGCATATTCGGTTCGTGCTTCTTGTGCTGATTGATGAGATTGTGCGATTATTCATATTTGTTGATGGAATCAAAAAAGAAGCATAGGGAACTGGCGTTCTCCCACTCCGAGAAAGAGCACACCCAGACCTTGTACATAATCATTCTGATGTTCACTAATCTAGAAGGAAAAGAACAACGCCCATTCGGTCCACACTAAAAACGAAAGATGGAAAAAATTAGCTTGAGGAATTAATTTCCACTTCTTACCATTATCGAGAGTGGACAAAATTGAAAACTGTTGGAATTACAATCTCCATCAGCACTCCATGAAATCCATCCGACAGAATCCGGTGTGGTGGCAGGACTGCGTCTGCCACCAAGCCAAGCGGCGAATCTCGTTTGGCGGCTATTCTCGTTCCTGTGCTCGAATAAGACGACTGTTGTAGTACGACGATTTTACCATCCAGCTAATCCTAGCTAAATATCAAGCCATCTATAACCATCTCTAATTACGAAGGTACTTAAATCCCTCTCATACTTAATTTTTCTAACGCCTCACATGTATACATGGCGGAGCAATTGGGGTTTGCTCACTTGTTGGGCTGTGCATAGGTTAAATTCTCGTTTTTTGGAATCAGTAATTTGTGACTTATTACTGAGGGTAATCGAACAGTTATTTTCTCTGGATATGGAATTTCAGAAAGTTACGATGAAAAAGTCATAATCCGGAGAAGTCACATAAAACGGAAATACGATTTTAAACGAGGTTATGAAGTTATTGAACTTGACATAATCGAAATTTTTGGGTTGACTTTTTCGTGAATTACGGAATTCAGTAAGGCTCGAGCATGAAAATACGGCTGTGTAAAATCCCAAAGTACGGAATAACGGTTTTGAATAAATATTACGATGAGTACGGATGTTCGAAACGAGAAAAATTATTTTCGAAGTAAATTACGGAATTTCTCGATTTTCAGTACAGCGCCATATTGCATACTGTGACATGGCGAGATGAATTCGAAGCTGAAACCCTTGGCCCTCCAATAATACGTCATGGTGGAAACTCTCGAGTGTGGATAAGTTTATTCTAAGTTTTAAACTAATGTAGAATTATGACGGTGTTGTCCACACTCAGAGTAAAATTACGATGCCAGATTGATGTGTTGGAGATGTCAATGTTTGACAGTCAGTGGTGCCAACTACGTTGGTTGAAATACGGAGGACACACGAAGTTTTGTTGGTAGATTACCATGTCTACGGATTTTTTGTTTTTCGTTAGAATTCGAAGTTACCATGGTTTCCGTTAGCTCCGACTACGATTCGAAAATGTAGTTACTCAACATTACGATTTGATTTCGATATTTTATACTATTGATTGAACTAATACGAAAAGTTGAGTATGTATCTTAGAAACAAGAAACATGAATCGGACGAGGAATTGGAGATATCAGTACTACTTACTGTGATCACTAATATATCTAGTTTTTACTAGTGTTAACATAATTTAAGCATAGTAGTAATCCTACTTATAATTAAGTTTATATTAATTCTGGTCGCAGTGGTGGACTGTTTCCTTTTTCTCCTTCGTTGTGTTGAATGTTTGTATTGATAATTCTTGCAAACGAACGTTATAATATCTTGTAAAGTCAAAAGATCGATGAAAATTCAGTTGAGCTGAACGGAGCATGGATGTTTATTCGGCTGCAAAATAAATTCATTGTTGCTTGCGAATTGTACCTAATATGAATACGATTTATACGGTTTTAATACGCTATGCACACCCCAACATGACAAGCCAAGGCTGAAATAAGGTGGAAACACTCATAAGAATAAAGAAGTACGAAAGTTAGCTAGAACTTTGTGCGAATGAGCGAATTATTAATTTACGATTTACAGTTCGAGAATGAAATACGATTTAATAGTACGGCAGTGGTGAGCGGATTTGCAGCGGGATAGTCTTCTTGTAAGCGTGTCGCTGGGAGATTAGATGGTCGAAGGCTCTGTTACCTACGCACAGCGCGCATGTCTCGGAGAGACAGTACCTTCTCTAAGGAAGCGAAATCGACAGACAGGTAGCGGGGCATATGTGATAACCCCAAGACCGCACTCCAATTTATGCGTGGCAATCGAGGCGCATTCAAATCCTAACACCATGTTGATAGAACGTTATGAGTGATTCCACTAAGGCTTAAATAAATCCGGAAATGAGATGTGTTTTTAGAACGGAGTACATAAATCCGGATGATACGAAGTTTAGAGATGTGTTTGTAGAACGGAGTACATAAATCCGGATGATACTAGGATTAGGGATGTGTTTATAAAACGAAGGTCGTGAATTCGGAGTAACTCGTCTCTTGGTCTAATTACAGAGAACAATGAACACGGAAGAGATCAAGAGATTTATTAACGAGGAAGTCGAGAGGAGGGAAGTTGCGATCAGGGCTCGGCTCGAGACTGAGTACGCTCAAAGGTATGAGATGATGCAAAATCAGATCAAACAGTTTGCGGAGGAGTCTGTTCTGAAATTCGCGGCTCTGGCTTCGATGACCATGGGTCCACCTCCAACATCGAGGTCAGAGATGGTGGTGGAAGAGCAGGGCTCTGGTAGATCTGAGGATGCTCCTCGCACACTTGAGGTTCCCCTAGATAATCCGGTTGTAAACACAACGGCGAGTGGATCTGACTCGGTGGGCACTTGTGCCTGTAAGATCCACAAAGAACCCGGAGTGGCCGCAAGGCCAATTACGAATTTAAAGTACGGAGGCAATCCACTGAAGGAAGGGTCGATCGCCGTGTGGAAACGAAGGGTAATGTTGGATTTGGCGAGTGGTGACTATCAATTTCTCGTCGATCCCAACATAAAACCGGCAGTAAACTACACGGAGAGAGAGCTTCATCAGTTGAAGTGTATCGTACTCTCGTACATAATTTCCAATATTGATCACGGTTTGCAATCGATGATCAAAGATGTGAACGAGCCATCAATTGCATTGAGCATGATTGAGAAGGCGGTCGATCCGCCTACTCAGGCGAAGGAACATGCAATGCAAATCGAATTTATGAATACTCGATTTAACCCGGCGCTGGAAACAGTACTCGAGTTTCAAAATCGATTTGAGGGTCTTGTGGAGGGTATTCGGAGGTTCCCTGAGGCTGAGCTGACAGATAGGTCAATCCGGAGAAATTTAATTAATGCTATCTCGGAAGCATGCCCCAGGATAGCTGAAGATGCACTCCAGGAGAACTCTAAAATGAGGGTTCGGGACATCTTTGATCGGATGTTCGCAATGTATGATATGATGTCGGAAAATAGTAGGAGAGAGCAGGCTGTAGGAAAAGCCTTCCTTAGCAGGGGGCCTTCCTTCAGCAAACGGCGGAAAAATTCGACCCAATCCGGAGGGGGAAGTGGGGTCAAAAAGGCGAAATTGGTCTGCTATCAGTGTGGCATACTAGGACACACAAAGGCAGAATGTCGAAACGATAGCAAGATGTGCTATAACTGTGGACGGTTTGGACATCTGTCCATTGAATGTCGGCGTCCACAGACTGCGAGTACGAAGATGGCCCGCAGAAACAGTCGAACGAGTGACCCCATTCCCGTAATTAAACGAAGAGAACGAGCTCTATCAGCTACTAGGGATAAATCGAGGCCGGGGACTGGTCGTAACAACCCTCAAAAACGGAGTCACACGCCAGCGCAAAACCGGTTGACGACGGCGCAAAACCGGTTGACAAAGGCTGTGGCTCGTAGTAAGCGAGGCGCAACTCCTCCCAGGGTGCAATTTGCGGATGTGGAGTCAGACAGTTCGGTGGCGGCAATTGCGACTCCAAGGGCTCAGACAACCGAAAAGCCAGCTGCATTACACTCCTGGGGATCGGAGGTGTCTCTGGCGTCCCTAATAGACGGTAAAAACTTTAAGTTAAAATTCATTTTGGATACTGGTGCTACTGAGCATATTGTTAATGATATAAATGTATTTACGACGATAACGGACTTGATCACACCAACACGGATTTCATGTGCTAACAATGCTAGGGACGCAGACTTGATAATAAAACAATCCGGAGATATTATATATTACAACGAAGAAAAACGGAAATTCGGTGTTTTAAAAGGAGTATTGTACGCACAAGACTTAATAGAAAATTTATTTTCTATTAGAAAACAAATAGCGAAAGGTTTATCGGCCTTATTGACGGATAAGGGAGTGATAATAAGTGATCCAATTTCGAATGAAACACTTAAAACGGGTTCATTTGATGGACGGTTTTGGTGGCTCAATTTCTCTCTCCCCTTGTCAAAACTTAGTACGGAGGAAAAACGGAAATTGTTGAAATTAGGTCACGGTGGATCGTTAATGACTAATCCGGAGAAACAACTAAAGGGAATTAAACGTAAACAAGATACGAATTTTGACGAAATTACAGATACTTGTTTAGGGGGGAGAATCACTGATCAACCCGGTGAAAAATTCATCAAAATTTCGGATACTAGTTTAGAGGGGAGAACTGACACTGATCACGGAGAAAACCCGGCTGAAACTTTACAATTACGGAATGACATAGGATTGGCATGGCATTACAGGCTTAACCATGCCTCAAAGAAATATCTCGAAATAGCTGGTAAAGTTCTCCCTGAATTAAAAAATGTAAAATTCGGTGTAAACATTCTCGATTGTCCTGACTGTAAGATGGCGAAAGCAAAAAGAAAGCCATGTTCGGAAGTCAGACATAGGGCCGAAATACCATTTCAGAGACTGCACTCTGATTTAATGGGACCTTTAAAACCAGGAGCATTTAGGTCTCAGGCCAAATATATTGTCACATTTACGGATGACGCGAGTAGATATGCATTTGCTTACGAACTCGGAAGTAAAATGGGAGTCAATATGGCTTTGCTCTCATGTCTAAAAGAAATTAGAAGATTGACGGGGGAAACCACTAAGGTGTCAGAAATACGGACGGACGGAGGTTTAGAATTTAGAACGGAAGAAATGAAATTTTTGTTACATAGGGAAAATATATCCTTGACGGTTTGTGAACCATATACTCCTCAATTGAATGGAACGGCTGAAAGATTCAATTTAGAATTAGAGGAGAAAATCCGGGTTAACTTGATTTCATCAGGAATTCCTACTCATTTTTGGGCATATGCCATGAGACATGTCGTGCATATACACAATAGGACGCCCAACAAATCGTTGGAATTCAAAACCCCGTTTGAACTGGCACTAAAACGGCTTCCGTCACTAAAATACATAAAACGGTTTGGCTGCGAATGTTATATTTTAGACACCCAAAGCACGTCAAAGTTCGCTCCTAGAGCTAATTTGGGTTTCTTATTAGAATGCGGTGAAACAGGTTACAATTTACTGCATTTCCAAAATAAAACGGTGGTGAGATCGAAACATGTAGATTTTGTAGAAAGTAGGACTTACGCGGATTATTTGAGAGACAAGTCAATTGCTAAATCGCCACTTGATCAAGTTGAATTTTCATTAGAAAATTCATTTAAATCCGGCTTTGAACAAGTGCAAGATGTCTCTGTTGAATCCGGACGAGAAACAGACAAGACATCAAACCCGGTTTTAATTCACGAAAATGATGAATGCGAATTTTACGAAGAATTCGATAATGCAGAAAATCTGGCGTGTTTCCTACAAAATTCTGCAGACGAATTAGGGGAGGACCCAATTACCTATTCACAAGCACTGGCTTCGCCAGACGCAGATGCTTGGTTAGAAGCAATTGAAACGGAGTTTCAGTCTTTGGAAAATTGCAACACCTGGAAAATCATTCCTCGAAATACGGTACCGAAAGGTGTGAGGGTAATGAAAACTAGGTGGGTTCACAAAAAGAAAACGGAGGCAGACGGTTCAATAAGATATAGGAGCAGACTTGTAGTAAAAGGCTTTGCCGATAATAATAAGTATGATATATCTGAAATCTACGCTCCAGTAGCAAGATTACCAGATGTCAAATTTTTATTAATACTTGCAGCCAAATTCGATTTAGATCTTGCTCAGTACGATGTAAAAACGGCTTTTCTAAACGGTTCCTTAGACAAACTCGTATATATAGAAATTCCCGATGGGTATGCAGAATACTTACAAACCGGTGATGATATAAAGAGTCATAGTGTATGTGAAGTACACAGAGCTCTTTACGGTCTTAAAGTGTCTCCAAGGAGATGGTTCATAAGATTCCAGGAGGCTGTGGAAAGAATGGATTTTAAACCCTATCCTTTCCAACCCTGCCTGTTTGTTTGGAAATCCGGAGGTCAAATTGCTATAATGTTGCTATATGTCGATGATATTTTACTAGCAACAAATAGTAATCAAAAACGCAAACAAGTAAAATCTATATTAGAAAAGGAATTCTCGATAACTGATCTGGGAGAACCAAGAAAATTCCTAGGATTAGAAATCATACGAAACCGGAGGAACAAAACTATCGGTCTTACTCAGAGGTCTCACATAGAATCGATGTTAAAGAAATTTGACCCTCATTGTGATAGAACGGTGTCTACACCAATGATTGTTGATAGGAATGGAGTCAATGAAAAATTGAAACAACCCGGTGACTTGAATTCGATTCCTTACCGACAAGCTATTGGATCATTATTGTACATACAAGGGGGAGTCAGACCAGATATTTCATATGCTACTAATATTCTGAGTAGACGACAGTCAAATTTTACGATGGAGGACTGGCAAGCAGTAATACGGATAATGAGATATTTAAGAGGTACGAAAGATTTTGGACTTATGTTCTCCGATAAGGGGGATGGAATAGATTGTTACGTGGATGCATCCCTAGGACTCTCGGCCGAAGGGGGTTTCTCCACGACTGGTTACATAATCTACCTTTTCGGTAATCCGGTAGCTTGGAGAACTAAGCGTCAGAATCACATAGCTCTCTCCTCAGCAGAGAGCGAATTCGTTGCAATGAGTACGGCGTGCAGAGAATTAGCCTCAATACGTACAATGTGTTCAGAGTTAGCGGGGATCAAAATAATACCGACAATCCATGAGGATTCTAAACCGGCAATCCGCTTAGCGGAAGTAGATGATTCGTCTACTCTGAAACATTTGGTTAGGCTATCCTATCTTTACGTACGACAGGAGCACCGTAAAGGGAACATCAAAATCCGGTGGATATCTACTAATGATCAAATTGCGGACACACTGACGAAGTCACTAAACAAGTCTAGATTTATTAAATTTAGGAATTTGATGTTATTCCAGCACTAATCGGAATGTGTGTATGTGAATTGTACTGTTGCTGATCGAATTGAATGAGAAGGTTTCTTCTCATTCACTCCCTCAATTCTCACAATCATTACTGTGGTGAAAACCACCCCCTCTTGTCAACAGCCCTTTTCAGGGCTACCAAAAAGAGGTAGACACAACACAAAAATATTTACAAGACGTCGAGTTATAACTCCGTCAAACAAAATATTTCACCAGAGAGAAAATACGAATTTCTCTCTCAAAAGTGAAATATTAACTAATAACACACAAGGCGACCTCCCTAGACACTTACTGGGCGAGAGAGATGCGACAAGTATCTCGAACCAAGTCGCCTTGAACGAGAAAACTCAAACAGAAAATCAAACGTCCTCTAAAACTAGCAAGGACAATTCAAACAAGCCTACTCGCCAATCAGAAACACTGATTACACGAGAGACAATAGGCGAACCAACCAAGAGGCGGCAAGCAACCACCTCTGGTCCAGCAGCCTCCCCGGGGACCCCGTCTGAACAACTGACGCAGAGAAAGCACCCGAGATCCCCGGCTAAACTCAAGGTCGTCGGCTCCGCGACGGACGCTCGTAAGCACCCCGGAGGACCAGCTCAGCTATCATACTCGCAGATACTGAGAAAACAATGTGCGAGCCAATGAGATTACACAGTCGAATTAATGAAATTAAGCGGACCAACCAGGAGACAGCCCAGATGAGCTGAGAAATTTGAGAAACTAATTTGCATACTAACCATAAAGTGGCCACCCCCGCGGAGGCGGCCACCCCCCTATAAATACCCCGCTCGGAGCCTCCGAAATTCATTCCACTCTCCGCTCTCGACGACTACACTTGGAAGTACGAAGATTTCTACACGCTCTACGCTGACGAACCTTCTGCATCCCGAGTTCATCTCAAGAACGGCTTCCTACTGCTTTCTACAAGGCCTACCTTCTCTCCACACAGATCTCGCATTGGCATCTACGAGTCCAGTGATTATTCATCCTGCTCATTGCCCAACGTAGTTCATCTGTCAGGACGCCACCCGGTACATCTATCGATATTCTCTTTAGATCGTACGCCCGAGGGACGTTCCGAGCCGTGTCGCCCGGGTTTCGTAGCAATAAGCTCGTAACCGACCGCTGTGGGCACGCCGGTAAATTACTCTGCTCATCCGCTCTAATTTACCGTCCAAGGAAGTCTTTTTCAAGACTACGAGGTAGGACCCTGACATACGAGCATTGGAAAGACGCTCTGTCAAGCGAGTCCACCTCCCAAACCCTCTATTTTTATACATAGAGGCATCGAAACGAGCTAAAAACTCGGTTATTTCGATGGAACGTCGGCCGTCTTATTTCCTCATGCAAGGGGAGGCAGACGACGGCGAAGCCGGGCCGCGTAGCCCCCGTAGCGCTCCCTACAGGCTACCCGGCGAATCCGCTGAACCCAGCGACGGCGCAAGGCGCGATCCTCACGCCGGGATCGCCTTCTCACCCGACGTATTCGTTAAAGAAACGTTCGATCAAGCCTCGCCTATACAAAAGATCGAGGATACCTTTCAGACTCGCTCTGAAGCCGATCATTACGATTCGACCAAGCTGTCCGAGTACCCACGATATTCGACGCAGGCCTACTCGGCCGATCCGAGTGTCAAATACACTCCAAATGTGCAAAAAGCGAAGGATACTTTTCAGTACCTCAACCAAGCTCAACATATTCCCCTTACAGATATAAATCTTAGGCCGGAATATTACAAAACGGCTCAGTACCAAACTGATCAAACCCAGCACCCGCTATGCGAGCCCAGTGCTCCACGCGGCTGCGACACGAACTACCTCCCAGTTCAGTCCGCCAAGCCAGTTGACCTTGGCGGATCCGCTCACATTCCTTACGGGAATAACCCGGGGACTAACCCGCATAATCAGAATATAAATGTCCCACTTGGCCTACCGACGCCAAGTAAAACATATTTAAATCCACTACAAATGGTGACCCCGCCTTTGAACAGGCTTAACACGGAGCATTTCGTTCCCTCTTATGAAGCTAGTGGATTTCAGGGAACCACTGCGGGCGTGCGACCCCCGCCGGGCCTCTACGCCCCACATCTCACGCAACATCCCTCTACACAAAGTGGCTTTCGAGCACTTTTAGAGGAGATGGGAGATTATCAAAAACCAATCTTCCAAAAGAAGAATATCGATCGTGCACTCGCCGAGTTCGATCAATACTGCGTGCGAAAACACCTGAGAACGCAGAACGAATGTTTCTCAGCTATATACAAGTGGGTACCAGAAGAAATGAGGGAAGCTATAGACTCAGCTTACCTCACGGCACCCCACGCACCCTACGAAGAGGCCAAACAGCGCCTACAGCGAGAATATGGGTTGTCCTTACAGGACAGGCTCCTCGCACTCGAGGACCCCGCATCTCTCGCCAAAAAACCCAGCACCAAGTACCACGAAATGTACTCTAAAGCTGTTGGGTACTTTTCGGAAGCTCTGATCACTCAAAAGTGGATCGAGACTCTACCCATCGAAGCACGAGGTATGGTCGCAGCTCAGCCTACCACGACCGCCCGGCTCGACCTAGCTGATACGCTACACGCGTACAAAACAGAGAATACCTCTCTAAACATACGAGGAGTAGAATCTACTCCGAAACCCATGAATACTGGTTTCAAAAAGGCCCTCTCAAAACAAGCTGAGTTCAAACCCCAACCAGTAGAGAGTAGGCCTCACAAACCGACGGCCTATGTCTGTCGAAACCACGCACGTTTCGGTAACGAAACTCGCAAATGTGCGGACCCAGAACACTGCACTTGGAAGACAAACACTGCTTCCAAAACTAGCAAAAAGGCAGCGGCTATAAGACAGCCTAAAACCTGGGTTTCAAACGAAAATACTCAGAGATCGGTACAAGAAAGTACCGTTCCAACCTCCGACGTAGAGAGTTCGGAAAACGAATAACTGCCAGTGTATCTGAGCCTATACACCGGCAGTCTACTGAGTATAAAAGGCTTTTTTTCAAGTGCAAACTAAATGGCACTGAATTTCTCATCGACACGGGAGCAGAAGTGAACATTCTGCCCCACAATGTCACAAAAAAATTGGGCTTAAAAATTCGTAAGTCCAACGTTAAGCTCACAGCAGCTAACGGAGCCCCTATAGACACACTAGGGCGAGCTGACACGACAATTAACATCGGCCTCGGAGACATGACCACCGATTTTATGATCACGAAAGTTGATCTAGCGATCCTAGGTATACCATTCCTCGAGTCTCGGGATATCGGAATACGGGTCAAACACAAGTACATTTATAAAGATAAAATAAAGAGCTATGCCGATCAAAAAATAGCTGCAGTCATGAACAAAAAATTCACTGACGAACAAATAGCAGCTACTATCCCTCATCGTGACAATAACCCTCAACCAGAGGACGTGCAAATCACGGAGGACGAAAACATTCGCTCTATCATTGACAAATACAATGATAAAATGAGCAAACTTCAAGGAAAGTGGAAAAACAGCGGGGTTTACCACCGTATAACCACGGAAGGAACACCAGTACACTTCCGAGCAAGACCCATGGCGGGCGAAAAACGGGCTCAAGTCAAAAGTACTTTTGACAAAATGCTTTCAGAAGGCATAATTGCACCATCAGATTCCGAATGGGCATCCCCGTTACACTGTGTGCCAAAAAAAGACGGGTCATGGAGAATCACCGGCGACTACCGTTTCCTGAACGCGAAAACGAAGAAAGACGCCTACCCTCCTCCTCACATTCGCTCTTTCCAAGCGAATTTACATGATACACGAATCTATTCGACAATAGATTTAAAATCGGCATATTATCATATTCCGATGCACCCAGATGACGCTCATAAAACTGCAATTATTACACCTTTTGGTCTTTATGAGTTTAAGAAAATGAGCATGGGTTTGGCCGGAGCGGCTCAAACATGGCAAAGATACATGGACAGCATCATGCGAAAATTTGATTTCGCATTTGTATACCTAGATGACATCCTAGTGGCTTCTAAAAATTATAAAGAACACATGAACCACCTCAAACAAATTTTTGACAAGCTAGGGGAACACGGACTTCGAGTAGGTTTTGATAAATGCATTTTTTCAAAACCTACCGTCGATTTCCTAGGTTTCACTATCTCGGAAGAAGGAATAATTCCTAAACGAGATAAAATAGAAGCCATAGAACAATTTCCTAGGCCGATAGACGTACGAAGTCTACGCAGATTCCTAGGGATGTGTGGTTTTTACCGAGCCTGCTCAAGTAAATTCGCTCACACGGCACAACCTCTGTATGACTCCATTCAGTCAAACAAAAAAAATGACAGAACACCTATCGAATGGACATCAGAGAGAGAAAAAGCTTTCAACAGCTTAAAACAAGCAATGATCAAAGCAACATTGCATAACATTGCTCACCCACACCCTACAGCAGAGTGGAGATTAGTCTGCGACGCATCCGACACACACATCGGAGCGGCACTAGAGCAGGAAATTACAGACAAACATGGCTCGAAATCTTACCAACCATTGGGATTTTTCAGTAAAGAAATTCCGGAACAATGGAAGAACAAAGCATCATTCGACAAAGAAATGTTCGCCGTTTACCAAGCGTGCATTCACTGGCACAATGACTTGGACGGCAGATCTTTTCATATTTGTTCTGATCACAAGCCTCTGCTAGGCACGATGCTTAAGAAAAATGCACATTTTTCTAAAATGAGATTAAGATGGCTAACATACATCTCTCAAATGACGAGTGACATTCGTCATATTCCCGGAGAGAGCAACGTCGTCGCCGACGCACTCTCCAGACCCTTCGATCCGGTTGAAATTCAAACAAAATCGATTTCAACCCAGACGGACGAGGGTCCACCCATAGCCGAAATTTCGCAAATTACGGCTGCAATAGAGTGCAATCTTCTACTGCACATTTCAAATTCACAAATTCGTTCTCCTCCTAACGCAGAAGACAAATTGAAACTCACACGAGTTGAATTCCCTCAAGGAGAAATTTGGTGTAACCTAGACCTAGGACACCCTAGACCTTATATTCCAAACGAAATAAGGCAAGAAATAATCAGCCAAATTCACAATTTGGGACACCCAGGTATACACTCTACAGTGTATAAAGTTAAACAAAGATATTTTTGGCACGGACTCCGTGCAGATGTCTCCAACTGGGTCCGAGCGTGCGAAACTTGCCAACGAGCAAAAATCACGCGCTCCGTGAAGCTCCCTTACTCCGAATTTGAAACGGCTAAAAAATTTTCACACGTACACGTTATTACCGGACCCTTACCTTTAGCTAAAGGAGGGAAACGTTACATTTTAATGATGGTTGATAGAGCAACGGGTTGGCTAGAGGCAGTCCCTCTTAGCAACATCGAAACAACCACGATCACAAACGCCTTTATCAATATTTGGGTAGCTTCAAAGGGCGTACCTAAATACATCACAAGTGATCAGGGCACTCAATTCGAATCAGATCTATTCAATTCCATTATGGAACGTCTCGGAGTAAAACATACTCACACGTTACCATACAAACCATCAACAAACGGAATGGTAGAACGCAGAAATAGATCTTTGAAAGAGGCTCTCAAAGCACAAAACAAAAATTGGCTCGACGCACTTCCAAAAGTTCTACTCGCCATGCGTACGGCAGTAGACCCAGCAACGGAAACTACACCGTTCCAAAAAGTTTACGGAATTGACGTACCACTCCCAGGAGACATTTTCGTAACGTCTACAAACCTTTCGGAGCCTCTCTTCTTCCGGCCTACGCATATTAAACATAATAATACAAAATATGCCGTAAACATGCCCAAAAATTTGGATACATGTACACATGTCTATATCAGAGTGCCCACACAGCTCACCTCTCTGCAATGTCCTTACACGGGACCATTCAAAGTGGTTAAAAGAGATAAGTTTTCGGTTACAGTGCAAATTGGCGAACATACAAAAAAAGTTCCCAAACAGCAAATAAAACCAGCTTACACTCTAAAAACAGACGAAGCTGTGTCACTAAACAAAAATCAGGCAGAAAATAAGGAGGAGACTCCCCGAAAATCTGCCAGAAGGCACGTCCCCTCTACCAAATTCGACGAGAGGTGGGTGACGGCGCTCGAAACACCCCAGCCGGCGTCGTCGTTAATAACACGACGTCTTGGGGGGGCCCCTGTGGTGAAAACCACCCCCTCTTGTCAACAGACCTTTTCAGGGCTACCAAAAAGAGGTAGACACAACACAAAAATATTTACAAGACGTCGAGTTATAACTCCGTCAAACAAAATATTTCACCAGAGAGAAAATACGAATTTCTCTCTCAAAAGTGAAATATTAACTAATAACACACAAGGCGACCTCCCTAGACACTTACTGGGCGAGAGAGATGCGACAAGTATCTCGAACCAAGTCGCCTTGAACGAGAAAACTCAAACAGAAAATCAAACGTCCTCTAAAACTAGCAAGGACAATTCAAACAAGCCTACTCGCCAATCAGAAACACTGATTACACGAGAGACAATAGGCGAACCAACCAAGAGGCGGCAAGCAACCACCTCTGGTCCAGCAGCCTCCCCGGGGACCCCGTCTGAACAACTGACGCAGAGAAAGCACCCGAGATCCCCGGCTAAACTCAAGGTCGTCGGCTCCGCGACGGACGCTCGTAAGTATCTGCGAGTATGATAGCCGAGGACCAGCTCAGCTATCATACTCGCAGATACTGAGAAAACAATGTGCGAGCCAATGAGATTACACAGTCGAATTAATGAAATTAAGCGGACCAACCAGGAGACAGCCCAGATGAGCTGAGAAATTTGAGAAACTAATTTGCATACTAACCATAAAGTGGCCACCCCCGCGGAGGCGGCCACCCCCCTATAAATACCCCGCTCGGAGCCTCCGAAATTCATTCCACTCTCCGCTCTCGACGACTACACTTGGAAGTACGAAGATTTCTACACGCTCTACGCTGACGAACCTTCTGCATCCCGAGTTCATCTCAAGAACGGCTTCCTACTGCTTTCTACAAGGCCTACCTTCTCTCCACACAGATCTCGCATTGGCATCTACGAGTCCAGTGATTATTCATCCTGCTCATTGCCCAACGTAGTTCATCTGTCAGGACGCCACCCGGTACATCTATCGATATTCTCTTTAGATCGTACGCCCGAGGGACGTTCCGAGCCGTGTCGCCCGGGTTTCGTAGCAATAAGCTCGTAACCGACCGCTGTGGGCACGCCGGTAAATTACTCTGCTCATCCGCTCTAATTTACCGTCCAAGGAAGTCTTTTTCAAGACTACGAGGTAGGACCCTGACATACGAGCATTGGAAAGACGCTCTGTCAAGCGAGTCCACCTCCCAAACCCTCTATTTTTATACATAGAGGCATCGAAACGAGCTAAAAACTCGGTTATTTCGATGGAACGTCGGCCGTCTTATTTCCTCATGCAAGGGGAGGCAGACGACGGCGAAGCCGGGCCGCGTAGCCCCCGTAGCGCTCCCTACAGGCTACCCGGCGAATCCGCTGAACCCAGCGACGGCGCAAGGCGCGATCCTCACGCCGGGATCGCCTTCTCACCCGACGTATTCGTTAAAGAAACGTTCGATCAAGCCTCGCCTATACAAAAGATCGAGGATACCTTTCAGACTCGCTCTGAAGCCGATCATTACGATTCGACCAAGCTGTCCGAGTACCCACGATATTCGACGCAGGCCTACTCGGCCGATCCGAGAGTCAAATACACTCCAAATGTGCAAAAAGCGAAGGATACTTTTCAGTACCTCAACCAAGCTCAACATATTCCCCCTACAGATATAAATCTTAGGCCGGAATATTACAAAACGGCTCAGTACCAAACTGATCGAACCCAGCACCCACTATGCGAGCCCAGTGCTCCACGCGGCTGCGACACGAACTACCTCCCAGTTCAGTCCGCCAAGCCAGTTGACCTTGGCGGATCCGCTCACATTCCTTACGGGAATAACCCGGGGACTAACCCGCATAATCAGAATATAAATGTCCCACTTGGCCTACCGACGCCAAGTAAAACATATTTAAATCCACTACAATTACTAAACCCGGAGATACGCCTGAATACGGAGAAGTGCCTGGATGGAAGCTTGGAGGGGAGTGTTGGAATTACAATCTCCATCAGCACTCCATGAAATCCATCCGACAGAATCCGGTGTGGTGGCAGGACTGCGTCTGCCACCAAGCCAAGCGGCGAATCTCGTTTGGCGGCAATTCTCGTTCCTGTGCTCGAATAAGACGACCGTTGCAGTACGACGATTTTACCATCCAGCTAATCCTAGCTAAATATCAAGCCATCTATAACCATCTCTAATTACGAAGGTACTTAAATCCCTCTCATACTTAATTTTTCTAACGCCTCACAAAAACATTTTGGGAAAACCTGTAAAAAAGACCGTGCAAAAGGAGCTCTTGCTGACGCGCACGATAATCTTTACATCTTCGGTGAGTAAAGTTGAATATTATACTCGTACCTTCTCCTTTATTTCGTCTACCCCAATCATTATTATCGTCATTGGAAATTAAATGAAGTTGCTGATATTGTATTTCTGTTGGAGGTAGTGGGAAAAAGGGCAAATTAATTTTTTTTTTTTTTAACCCGAGCGAGCTTTGCCGTTTTCACTTGACAAATTATAAACACACGACAAAATAATATGAATAAAGTTAAATAAAGAACACGTCAAGGGAATTTCGGACAAATTTCTGAACTGGTTTCAATCAATTGAAGACACGAGACTCTAGACCCTGACCAACTGATCTAAATTCTTACTGAAGGATTGACTACTTGATGTTATTTATTTTTGAGATGCGAGCGTAGCGTGGCAATTGGAGCGCTGGGAATGCCACGCAGTGGGTAGTTGAACTAAAGAGCAAGTCAGGGCCTAAAGTTTCGTGTGTCAACTTGATTGTTCGCGAACGTCTCGTCGTACATCTTTCTTTTGTCTCTTATATTGCCAGTTTTTCAGATCATAACTACTCATTTCGTATCGCCATCAGCACAGTGGATTATTTCTAAGGTGTCTAATAAACAAACCTTCAATGTATAATATTTTTTTAGGTTTCTAAAACACAAACCTTCAATCTATTCACGCATTGAGTGTTTTCGATCTAGATTCACTGTAGAAACGTAAGTAGGTAGGTAACGAGTATCGTAGGTACCTAACTGTTTCGTACTTCTCATAATTTCACCCTATTTTGCTACAGTAAAAACCATTATAATTTTTATTCACTTTTCCTTTTGACATATTTTACTCAAAACATTGTTATACTTACCATCTGCATTCGAGGAAATACCCCCTGACATCCTAAGAGAACTCATTGATTTCTTGCCTATTATTAAGCCAACGTTCTTGTATATACCCAATACCATCATTACGATCCAGCATTCTTAAAATAAGTTTTCTGAGATTCTATATTTGTTTGCATTTCTATAAGGTAGGTACTGTTTCGTACATTATTACAACGATTAAAATAAATAACACATTGACCTGAATAAATGAGGTAAGTATGGGTATCTGGGCCCAGCGGGAATTTGGGCCATACCCTCCCCACTCGTCTCTAAATGGAAAGAGAAATTTTTGGCTGATGCGTTGGCATCACTGGCCAGACGGAGGAACAGGAACAACAGGTCATTTTTGATTTAGCCATGTTGTCTGTTTGTGAGGCTGTCTCAAACTCAAAGTTTTGCAACTTGAAGCTGCGAAACAACACTCCAACAACCTCAGTTCTGCACAGCCTTGTAAATACATTTTTTGAATTATTGAAGATGTGAGTGTTTGAATTATCTAAGGAGACATTGTTGTTTGTGTGCAGATGAGTATTTTTGCTAAACCACTTGTTGCATGGATTTTGGAGGGGGGGTCCCAGATACCCAATGTTTTTGTCACGTTTGGGGTATGTAGTTACAAACTATATTAAACTAGCTATGATTGGATTTTCTCCAAACAACGTGCCTACTTTTAGTACTAATTTTTTAAACTACGTATTACCTATTAAAGACTGATTGGTACATTTGTTCCTTCTTACATATGTACTTGTTCATTTGACAGGGTAATGTTGAGGGAATTTCGTTTTAACTCCTTTTCTTATAACCTAAGAACTCCTTTTCTTATAAACTAAGAACAGTTTTTTTCTAGTTTTTGCATTCAGTCCTCCTTTTTATATGATTGTTTTTAGTCAACTTGAAACATATTGTGATTTTTCTAATGGCACATCCATTAAATACTATTAATTTTTTTTTTCTTAAAAAATACATATTTCATTGTTTTTGGAATTTTTTAAATTAATTTTGAAGATATTTGTTTTACATACAAAGTTTAATGCACTTTAATTCATACTTTTTTTCTTCAGAATCCCTCATGGCTGTATGCCAGGATTGGTTACATCTCTTGTTTCCTTGCTTTAATTTCAAGGAAAAAATTAAAAAAAAAAATAAAAAACCTTTGATAGTTGATGAATGGGCCCAGTGCCTAAACAGTTTGAATTAAGGTTCATAAGGAAAATGAAGGGGGATGGCCCATATACCTCAAGAGCCTCGTGTAACTAGACCCTCTGAACTTAGAAAAAAAAATTTTTTTTTTAATAAATAATATTTATCATATTAAAAAAAGTTTTGATGTAGAAACCTATTCTATATAAACCCCATTAACAAACCAAAATGCTATTTTGAATTTTCATTCAAGTAAAAAAATTCTATGGGTAGATAAACATTAATTCTTTTTTAAATGTTGTAAATCCCGGTCCCAGTTACCCATACTTACCTTGTTCAAGTTTATTGACCTGTATCCACTTCACTAGGTTAGCGTTATTTTTTGTAGGCTATTATGGTAATTTCAGTCCTTCAGTCGCTACTATACTTTCTAATCTTCTTAAAATCGCCTCTTGGCCAAAATAAACAGTTTACCGACAACCGGTCGACGGATGGCCGATTTCAGTTATGAACCTTTACAATCCACCAAGAAAAAGGTTTTAACCCCCCCATAAATTTGTTGCATTAAGTTTGAAGATGCAAAGAATCTAAGAATCCGTCCATCCGCCGTACCCGTCCAGAGCTTTTTTCCAAAACCAATCAATTTTATGAAATTCGGCTGAAACATCATACATTGACAAGGGAAGTGCCAGTAGCAGCGTCATCAATTCTGATCAAGTCTAAAGGGTAGTAATAATGGGCTGAAATACTGAAAAATCTAAATCTCGAAAACTTTTAAGGCAACATTAATGTTATTTTAGTTGTCATTGGCATATATACAGGGTGGAGCGCGCAAGACAGATGGATTACAAAATAAAAACAAACACAAAGCAATGAAAAATTACCAAACTTTTTTATTTTTTCCTTACATGTTGGTATTGGAAATTTAAATTTATAAGGTTATGAACAGCGTGTCTGACAAATGGGAGCCCCCACTCAGAATACACTGAAGGAGCCCGTTTTCTGAGGTTTTCATGAACTCTTTCGAGCATTTCAATGGGTAGTTCGGCGATGTTGCCTCTAATATTGTTCTTGAGGGCTTTTAGGGTCCTGGGACGATCATTGTAAACCTTGGATTTCAGATAGCCCCACAGGAAAAAATCGCAGGGGGCTAAATCTGGTGACCGCGCTGGCCAGTTCAAATCACCTCTCAGGGAGATGAGGCGCCCGGAGAACTTTTCTCTCAAAAACTCCATCACTCTCCGTCCTGTTGAAACCAGACGTCGTCCAGTTCCATTTCACCCAATTCAGGCAAGAAAAACTCCTGAATCATGGTTAAATAACGCTCCGAGTTGACCGAAACGGCTCTGTCATTTTCCTCGAAAAAATAAGGTCCAATTATCCCATTTCTCGAAATTGCACACCATACTGTTACCCTATCAGAGTGAAGAGGCCTCTGGTGAAGCTCTCTGGGATTCGTCTCACTCCAATAGCGCATATTCTGCTTATTGACGCAACCACTGAGATGAAAATGTGCCTCATCAGAGAAGAAAACGATAGCGTCTCGTGGCAATGCAGCAAGCATGTTTTCACTCGCAATTTTTCTCGCTTCTTAATCACTTGGGTTCAATTTCTGGACGACTATCATTTTGTAGGAATGCATATGAAGATGTTCTTTAATTATTCGATGCATAGAACATCTCGAAATGCCAAGAACTTGTGACTGTATCCGAATTGACCGCCTGGGACACTGTTAAATGGCGACACGAACCCTCTCGATGTTTTCTGGAGAAGTGACTGGGTTCTGAGACTCCCTTCTGATCGTAGACACATTACCACTCGTATCAAATGCTCTTACCCTCAAACGTCAATATTGAACCTCAAACGGAAGGCACGTTGCACGTGAATGATCGAGCGGGCATTCTCGAAATAGGCTCTAACGCAAAACGTACGCTGTTCCAAAGTCTACAACATCTTGGCAACTGAAGGGGTATGAGAAAACAAACTTCCCGATCCCCTCTTTTAAATGAACCCCTACCTAGATACCTGAGACCCTTAACAAATTCATCTGTCTGGCGCGCTCCACCCTGTTTTTTCTGTTCTCCACCCTATTTTCCCAACAAATCGAATGAAATCATTCGAAAACCCTTACTTAACTTGATCTTCCGTTCTCTTCATACGAGCAATAATGGAGCAGTGACCTATGATTTTTCGGTGGGACTGTTTCGTCAATGACCGCTAGACAGCAAACTACCCGCATTACATGGCATACATGCCGCTACCGCACTGCATCATTATCATTATTTAATTGTATTAATTTATCTTCAGCAGGCGTCTACACCTTCGCAGACACATTAGATACCTACCTAATGATTCGTTTTTATGATTATTAAAACCATTTCAATGATCTATATTACGTAAATATCGTTATACTGAGATCAGGTGGACTATTACAATGTAGATGTTTTAATTAATTTCAATACTTTTCCCTCTGCAGGTACATAAATCTATACAGATGTCAACCTACGGATCTGCAACTTGAAAAGAACCTCCTTTGTAATATCAAGAATTCAATATCAGTCCATACTGATTAGCTGTGGGGCCTCTAAGCCTCTTTGTATTTTAATCTACTCTTGATGATGAAAACTGAAATATAACTCCTTTTTGGAGATCTGGAATACAATTAAAAAGTATGGAGGAACTCTGATCAGCTTCGGAATCTCTTAGGCTGTCCGTCCAGTGGACGCGATTTCACGCGAAGAGGCGAAAAGAGGCGAATTCGCGCGAACGGTTCACCTCCCTTCAAACACACTGTCAACATCCATTTCGCTTGTTGGCGCGTTGAAAAACAAACTGGTTTGATTCTCGTCGCGTTCGCCCCTTTTCGCCCCACTTCGCGTCTTGCAGTGGACGGGCTCTCAGTTAAAACAGTGTGTTTGAAAGGGAGGCGAACCGTTCGCGCGAATTCGCCTTTTCGCCTGTTCGCCTCTTCGCGCGAAATCGCGTCCACTGGACGGACAGCCTTAGGCTAATTTATTTCCTAATCGACTCACGGTGCAGTTATTTAGATGGAGATCCTTTGGAACATCTCGGAAACAATTACGATGTACGGAGGTGCACTGATCAGCTGAGGGGCCTCTGAACCTAAGGCCGATCTTTCTTCATATTCGATTTTCGGAATCTACTCTCACATTAAGGAGATGTAAAAAAAATCCCCTCATCTCTACAGACGGTGTATGTACCTTCAAAAAGACAAGACCTTGCGAGTCCAGTTTGATGGTCAATCGCCCTCACCACTCATTTTAGAATATAAATTAGAAAATTTTCCGTATTGGGTAGTGAAAGTGATTTTTACCGTCGCGTCGGAGGTTCGCTATCTGCGACAGTGTTAAACTGAACTCTGTTTAAAGTCGGATTTCTGGAAGAACAACTAAATTGAACAACCGTAGTAGGTGGTTGGGATGTTTATTCGTTCAACTGGAAGGATTCTTCTAAAACCCGTTAGTACACATTATCAAAAGCTGCATCAACAAACAATATTCATACTGATCAACAGAAAACAATGGCAAAAGGTAATCTAATTACATGAATTCTAGTAAAACAATGAATCAAATGAACACGTTCGTTTCCACCCAGTCTTGTAATTGTAACCTTGTTCACAATCTTGAAGAGGAATGACTACGAATTAGTTTACACAAAAACTAACCACCTACGAACATTAATAGAAACTATTAAGAACACATTTTGCTCACAACTAGGTATCCATGGATTAATATATTTCTCAAAAGGTTTACTTTTGTGGAGGAACGTTACAAATAAATTATATAAGTACATGTTCTTACATTATGAGGGCACTTCCATTTTTATTGCAGATTCGGATTCGATGGAAAATCTTTACAATAAACGAACTATGTGTCTCCTTGAACCCGGAGAAAACCTAAATCAATTTGTTGATAATTCGAAAGCGCACATAATAACACATGAAAACAAGGTTTTATGAAGTATTCAAGTGCCACATAAAAAAAGAGTACAACTCATGATTTACTTATATTCATTCACGATAAATATCGCGGAATTCGCTCTGGCCTCAATAGCTTTATCAGTGCATTCTTAAATGATTTAAATTTTGAGAAAATAAAATTAGATTGAAATACGTTACTACAAAGTAAATGTACTGTGCTATAATTTATTGAACTTGAAAAAATAAAATAAATAAATACAAACATTGATGATGGATACAAATATATATGAAATCTTTTTAAACCCCTCTTTCATTTGGATCTTCAAACCCTTTTCATGGATATTGGGGAATACCATACAGAATTTAACGGTCCGCCTCTTACGATATTCCCGGTTCATGATTTCTCGGAGATCAATGTCTTGAACCTCTTAAGGGGGAGCCGGATGGTATATATGCGGTTTATTCAACTTTTCTCGGTCAGTAGCGGACCGATTTCGATGATTCTTACAGCAATCTACTAGTTTTGAAATACCCCATAAGCTCGAGCCACTGAAATTTTCAAATTCCACAATTTTTAGATTTAGATACCATTCAACAATTTTACTTTCAAATTTCAAGGTCTGTGGACCTAGATGTTTCGAAAATAGAACGAACACAGCAGCAAGAATCATTAAAATTAGTCAATTATTGGCTGAGAAAAGTTGAATAAGCCGTTTTGTCATATTGTGGATTTATTTGGAAGGAACTCTGAGCCATTTTCAGGATCGGGCACAGTTCGCGCGTCTATCGCTAGGTAGCACTACATTTGAGTCACTCACCTTTCTTGCTCTTTTGGTTGGAAAGGCGCCAGTCGGTCTGCTTTAGGAGACCTTTCGACGCCACCTTAAGTCCCAGAGGAAAAAACGAAGCGTGCCACCCCTCTGGAAACGCCCCAAAACGCAACCCAAAATCCTTAGAACATAAGCTATTTCAAGTTGTGCCATATAAGCTCATTACAGCCTAAACACAGAAAATAAATTAAAACTGAGCTTTTAATCGATTTTCTCGAGTTATATAAAAAAGTACTGTCATGTAGCATGGCTAATAGAGCGAATTTTTAAAGAAAATTTGTGGATAAAATTAAATTAAGCACCTACATACTGACGATTGAGGCAAACCCTGTCCTGAATAAAACTGAGGGGACAGCCGTGTAACGAGATCGCAAAGAAAATTTCGAGAGAGGCAGCACAACTCGAAAACTATAAAACTTTAGTCAATTATGGGCATTTTTCACCTTAAAATATATTTTCATCACTCATTTGTATTCGCAATCAACACAGCACTGAGAAATACTTCAACTGTAACACCACACATGCCCTATGGTCAACAACCTATTTTCGGGCCACTAAATTGTAAATGTGAACCTGAAATTCTGGAGCAATCGAGCTTGCCAATGTACTCGATCTGTCTTTTGCCAAGACGGATTTTTTGAAATTTTTACGCCTTATTTTAAGAGAGTTATCGTCTGGAAATACACCCTATATTAATTGCTATGCAATTCTTAGGCCGACCCCCAATAATTTTTTTTGTAATGTCCGTAACGAAATTAACGATGGTTTTCACGTACAACCGAGTAGTTGCTATAGATTGTGTCACAATTTCAGTGTTTTTCACGTACAACCCAGCCGTTGTTAGGGGAATGAAACTTCCGCAGTTTTCATCGCACAAAAATCGTTCGCCACTCGTTGGAAAGCGCTTGATTTATGTGATAAATGTTCACATTTCAAGCTACCAATTTTCCTCTCCTTACGTACCTGGCTACATCCCAAACTAAGTTGATTCAGGCTAAGAATTGCATAGCAAATTATCCTCGTTTTATACGCAGTACAAAAGAGAAAAGATCCGGCGAGGCGCGAAGCGCCGAGTATAGATTGGGGGGGTCCAGGGGGGCGAAGCCCCCCGGCGAGGCGCGAATATATATATATATATATATATATATATACGACGTTAAAATCCAAGATTGTGTTTTGAGATGCATAAAACGGATTTTTAGGGGGTCCCCATCCCCTCCCATCCACATTTAACATTTTGAAGCCATCTAAATAGCTCATTTGTGCTTTGAAAATTCGCTAAAAGCGAAGAAACACCAATGAGTTTGGAGACTTCCCGAGCTGCGTCATTAGCTAAAACATTTCAAAAGATGAACAATTTTTCAAAGGCTAGGAAGCTATGCACGAAGGATGTGGATCTTTGATTTGCGGTATGTTAGCAGACAAACTGTCAACTACCCTTGGTATTAGTCATCTCTAAATTAGTTCCACTGGTCCTCAATAGATAGCGGGAAAGGTTTTTTAGTTTCCATCTAGCTCAATGTTTCACATTCCTCTTGATGGTCAGACGGATAGAATACAAGTGATAATCGGGTTTCAATTTGCACAAATTAACCCGTTCAGTGAGGCTCCGGATTCTCTCGGAAAACCTGTGGTCCTCTGGCGTGTACCCCGAGAACCCCATGAGCGACTGGAAATACCCTCCCTTCACTGCCCTCAGAGGGGAGCATTAGACATTCGAAAACAACGATTCAAGTTTTTTCCATTCTCCCCAGGGAGCGATGGTCACCCCTATCACCAGCATTCTCATCATTATCCCATCACTTTTTCATAATGAGTAGTCGAGTCAAGTCTTTTTAGATTTCTTAGACATAAGATTAGGGACTTCTAGAAATTATTAGGAATGTGTGGGGGTGGTCCAAGGTCACAGGCCAAAAAAATATTGACTGCCCCTCAAACTACAGGCCTACCCTACCCTGGCTGGCACAGGCGTGAGTGCATAAATGTACATTAACCCTCAAAAAAGAAAAAATCAGCAGTATCTTGTATCGGAACCTAGGACCTCACTTTCAATGGTCTGTAACCTTATCCACTACAACCCTTCCCGCCAGTATGGCTCGTTCGTCCGAGCCTCTCGTTGTTGCTGTGGTTATGACAGCTTTCATTTCGTGACCCTCGCAGCCTCTTGGTTTTCACCATTAGTTTTAATCACTATCTTTTTGAAAGCTTGAATAAAACAGTGTTATTGCATAGTATGTCACTAACTTTGTCACCAAATGACCATTTGAAAAAGTTTTTATCAGAAAATGACTTATAACATTACGTTGAGAGTAACCATTAGGTGCCTTTCTCAAATTAATGTGAATTTTTCAGACGACGTACTGAACATTCTCTGTGCGTTACAGATATTCTGGGAAGGAAAATGGGGCTTCGAGCATGAGAAGCTCAAGGTAGAGTAAAGCACGTAAGAAAAGACCTTACCGTCCGTTCTGCTCATGGGGCTTCGAGCATGAGAAGCTCAAGGTAGAGTAAAGCACGTAAGAAAAGACCTTACCGTTTGTTCTGCTCATCTTTTTTCTCTCTATTACCACAATCGTGATGGACACAACATTTTTTTGTATTTCTTTATTATTATAATTCATTTATAAATAATATAATTCTCGTTTTTGACCAGTATCAATAAGGTTGATGGTGCAAGGAACGAATTAAAGAGTGAAAAAGGGTGACACAAGGTATCAAAAGGGAAAAGTCATGTCAACCATCCTTCATGTTCCTTGGGTCCTTGGTCCCTAGCGCCCCTAGCAGTGGACTTAGTAAGTTCGAAGCCCCATTGGGCCATCAGTGTGCCCTCATCCTCGAGCAACATAAAATTGTCCCGTTTCGCAAAGGAATCGTGTAAAATATTTTTCATGGCAATTATGAAAACATATGCCAAGTATAAAACTTTTTATTTATATAATTTTCTTCTCTCTCTCTTTTTTTTTTTTTTTTTTTTTTTTTTGAGCATCACGCGAAAATTTGGGCACACAGAATGGGTTAAATTAAAAATTCAGATGCCATCAAGGCAGGGCGTGTCTTGGAGGAAAGCATAAAATCCCAGACCTTTTCACCAACAGAGGTTTTTCATTATGGAGAAGAATTCATCATGAATTCACCACAGATTCCAATTCACAGATTTTTACAAATATATTTTTATACATCATACGATTCTAGTCACGCGAGATAATTGTATGAACGATAATTGTTGGGAAGAGGTGGAAAGATAGGTAGTATGTCCTAACATGTCTTCCTATCCATCTGCCTCTACTCCTACCTTCATCATATCAACAAGTCCGTCGCCATTCCTCTTGGCCTCAACACCCTCCTGCTATTTCAGCGCATAAAAAGCAATATTCCTTTTCATTTTAAACCACTACTCCCACTCGTTTATTACGTCAATTCACGAGTGGATAATCTTTCTGCAAACGAAGGAGACAACGGGGTCCCGTACATCGACTTCGATAAACCGGCTGGTGAGTTCCTTTCAAGCCATCCATTAATTTCATTTTCAAGTTACTTATAGGTATATCTTTTTTCCACTGATCCATCATTGCTTTTTTTTTTTTTTTTACATTTCACTTTGAATAGACAGTCCATGTCGTACAATAATTATAAAATATTCTGACTGAATGAGTGATCAAACAGGGGCCAAAAGGAGAATCTAAACCTGGATTTTGATATAATGACAATGCTGTAACCCACTGGCTAAAGAGGGCACTGCCACAGACCCATCTTCAGAACATTGATAATTAATTCAAGTTTGACCACAAACAATAATTCGAGGGACTTCAAAGTACATCCAGCGCACAGTGGAGCCAAATGCGACTCCAGGTGGACAAAATCATGTTATGAGCTATTCATATATGAAATTCTATTCTTGAAATGAACGGCTCGCCAAACGTCGTCACGCAAAAGTTGCACACTTGGAAATTTGGAAGAAACCGAGACTACTGTGCTAGCGAATTATACCCATAAAATTGTTCGAGAAATTGTTTAATGTATCCATACCTGACTCAACAAAATCCATTGCGGAACTTTACCTTCCCAATCGGACGAAAAGGACAGACTAATTTTGTCGCGCTGAAACTTAGATTGGTAACAAAATCTGCACCAGAGCAGACATGCTAAGTTTGATATATTCTCAGGATCGAAAGACCCTGTTTTCAGCCAGTTCTTCTTTGTTTTGTCGTCAGGTGGATTCTTACCTTTCAACTACCGACACGAGTTTCCTCCCGCTTAATCAGGTCTTGGGATGAGCCTCAGAACTAGATTCCATATTTTCATTGTGCACGTAGTGGTAAGTGAACAAATTTGTTGTTTGATGATTTAAGACAGTGAGAATGCTCCGAGAAAGCATATTAACAGTAGGTATTCAAATACCTGATGCACAATTAAAGAGAAAATTATCATGACTGTGGATTTACTCTTTCTAACGAGGTTATTAATCCGAAAGTGCAATAAATAATCTTTCTGAGAGTTGATGAGGAAGAAATAGCTTCAAAATATGATAGATAAATAATCATTATTATTCGGATGTATTAATTATGAATGTAGAGAGTCAATTTTTGCGCAATGCCCAGATCTTGAGTATGGGAACCCAATTCCAGAACATAATTTTCTCCATATCGTTTTAGAAGGGCACAATCATTTTTAACAGTCAAAAATAAAATACATTCTATGGTTGTTTTCAGCTTGATTCCAGATCCATTAATGTGGCGGTTGAGGGTGTCCCATAAAAGAAGCCTCTTCGACAATATGACTTCCTCCTTTGGGGTGGCGGAAATAATTTGTACAGGAGTAGATACTTTTTTTTTTTGAAACTATTTAATGTCAAGAGGCTGGTAGAAACGTTGAAGGAATTTCGAAATAAATATAATACATAGGTAAATTAACATTAAAATTATTTTAAACTAATTCAACGTAGCTGTATCGAAGGAAGAAAGTAGGTTGGTACCAAAACATAAAATTTGCTTAAGCCTTTCACGAGTAAGGTAGGTTCAACCCAATCCGATTCAAACGAAATTAACTTAACGAGTTCGCATTCGAAAATTTTAAAATAAAAATATATATGGGGTACCTATTTCAACCCGCTTCAAAAATAAATTGATCACTAACATAGGAACTGGAAAAGCAGCGGGTTAATCATTGAATTTCAAAGGTATGGAACCTACACGAAACCTAGAAGATTTGGGTGGAATATTAACGACATTCTCTGCCAAGTAGATTTTACCTTTTTCGGAAAACTGTCTAAATAACTTATCGAATAGGGACTAACTTCTGCATAACAAAATTTTACCAATACAAAAATGAGACTGAGTGTACAGTATAGGCAGGAACGAAACTTTTCAAAACTTGACTAAAGCTGTCATTACTGACTTAACTAAAGGACACCAAAAACAAATTACTCTGTCCAGAGCCACACAATGGACCCGCGTGAAAACATTTGCTTAATCCATTCAATGCTGAGTCCTTAAGAGCAACCAAGCCGCCCTATTGAGCCGATTGACAGAAGGGCAATCGACAGAAAAATTGAAAATACTACAATTGCACTTTTCAGATGTTTTGTGGGTTTATTGTATACAGTTCTAGCAAACGGATTGTATTGTTCGATTTACAAACTCGTGCTGTGGTTATATTTACCATTCCAGAGCTCGCAAAGCCCATTATTACCTACCATACATTACTCCATGGAGCTATATGAGTGAGGCAGATGGTAACATTACCCTTACCGATATTACCATATCGGTAAGGGTAATGAAACCTCTGGGCTGGTGTTTAACTTTTCGATATGTAGACAACAGTGGACCGGTTGTTTGAAGAGGGAGTTGAAGTAAACAAGAGTACTTAGTTTCTAGCATTACCTCCAGGAGCCATCTTTTTCACTTTTTTTCACTACAACAATACGGACCACTAAGCTCAAAGATTGAATTTATATTCAATACTTGAATAATAAAAAATATAGGTCAATGAATTACAGAGTGATGTAGGACAGAAAAAAAACGAAATCTCAAGGTATATCATTTTGTAAATCTTATGATCTCCTAACAACCCATGGAGGTATTGAGGAAGTTAATTAGAGTGGAGATAGCTAACAAGAGTGCAATAAAACACATGGACAAATAAACCACAGCAAAACGTGGCTGCCATTTTTAAGTTGGAGGCTAGCACTACAGATCACCTAGAGAAATGCAACAGGGCAAAGATGGCGGCGCTTCTCCACTGTGGTTTGCGTTATCCCCATCAAATAAAGTTACTAAAACCCCCCCCCCCTCCCCCTCCACCACCACATGTGGTAATATTACCATGTCAGCATTGAATGGGTTAAGATGTTTTCTGGGATCCAGTTTGTAGGATCCAAAGAAGTGTACTTCATCAACAATTCGAATAGATTGTTTTATAAAAGGAAACTGAATTTCTCACTGGTCATAAAATAAAGATACCGGATTTATATAGCAAAGGTTTAGCCATTGAGTCCCCACGCATAGTTTAAATATTTTCCACATGAAACGGTAGTAAGGACTAACACGATACTGCATCGTATCACCGAATGCGTACATTAATCTAACACATAATTCAAGTAATTACACAAATCATTAAGTAAATATTATAAGATAGTTTGAAACGAAAATTCAAACTTGTACCACTACATAGCTAACTTTTGCGACAATACTGAGGATGTCCCTGTACTTAATCCCATTTCAAATATCAGAGATAATCATATGTATTTTCCCTAGATGATTATTTCAACAGGATTAAACAAATACTTAAATTTATATAAGTACAAAGAATCAATTTTCATGTTATATATACTCTAGATGTAGTCTCTTCTATAACTAGAGATAATTATTATACTCGTATAATTACCACATGCTAACCTAACTTGATCAATACTTTCGAAATGAATACTGCCAACTATTCAATACTTGAACCGTTGGCCAAAATCACGAAAAAATCTTACTCGTACGTTAAACTTTGAATTACTGCTTATCAATATTTAACCTATACAAGATCAAACCACTCACGGAGAGTCCAACTTAATTACTAGGACCTGACAAGGAAGACACGAACCCATGTATTTGGGATTCGCCCAAAGTAATAATTACAAGAAACCGAAAGAAACTACTCCAGACCATCAGTATATTGAATGAAATTACATAAGTATTGAAGATTTTTTCTGTTACCTATGTTTTTAAGGATGGGGCCATGAATTTGCTAGGGTTTCATAGGTACTTAGCGCTCGAAAGAAAAATACGTCGCTGCAAAGCTTTTGTTTCCATTGATAATTCAGATGCAATACCATCGCTAGCCAAATATCATCAACAACTCGTGGGGATGTAAGAGCCGTCTTTCAAGGCAAGGCCATCTCTGGGGATTGCGGACAGGCAAATAAACATGTTGATAACTTGAAGAAGAATTTGAAAGCAGATTTTCTTGATTTAGACAAACATCTGTCATATTAGAAAAGCGTTGTTGTTGTTGGAGCCATGTTTACTATCTCGAGGGAAAAATGAGTGTTGAAGATCATATCAATAAGACTACGAACATGTCAGTACAAGAGGTTCCAATTATTAAGTGGTATTTACGAAGCTTATCACTATAAGTTATTACAATCATGTTTGCGATCATAGAACTCACTGTTCCACAAAATGGATAACGTCCCTTGTTGTTTGTGACTGACGTTCAAATTTGACTGGCAATGTTATTTCAATTTACATTTATTGTAGTCTGAAAACAAAAGCTTTTCCAGCTGCTTTGAAATTTTCTTTTGGCATTTCGTAGTATAAAAATACTTCAAAGTCAAAGACCTGGTGTAGTTCCAGCAGCAGACCTCAAGATGCGTTGTTGGGGGTGATTTTTTTGGGAGTTCCTGAGGGCGTGGTTCCCCCCAAACTGGTAGGTGGTGTCAAGTACCCAGAGAGACTGTCTTCGGATTGACCGTCGGTTTTCCGATTAACCAAGCTCATCATGCTCCGTAAAGGCGTTGAAAATTTCATTTCTTCCAATTGTAAGTCACTCATGCTGTACACCCCTAGAAAAATTCAATAGCATTATGTTATTATTAGGTTCTAGACAGAGTTGGTGATTAAGGGGGCGCCGTAAGGTCTCTGAAAGCGGAACTGGCACCTTAGCAACCAAAAGAGCAAGAAAGGTGGGTAACTCGAACGTAGTGCTACCTAGTGGTGGACGCGCGAGCTCTGTCCGATCCAGAAAATAACTCAAAGCTCCCTCCAAATTCAAAATACGACCGAACCGTTTATTGACGAGAAAAGTTGAAAAAACCGCAAATATATACCATCCAGCACCCCCTTAAAGTCAGCATTATTGCACAGAAAAAATACAGGGTTAATTGACAAACATAAACTAACTCTATGTTTAAGGCTGCTACACACGTTCCTTTCCTACCTCCTCAAAAAGGAGCCACGCCCACAAAGGAGGTAGTGAAGGACCGTCTGTAGCGATGAAGGAAGGAGGAAAGAAGGAAGCTCCTACGTAGGAAGAAAGGAAGGTCCAGCCCGTCCTATCTTCCTACGAAGGAGCTTCCCCCACCCTTTCAACCTCCATGGAGGAACGTGTGGAGGCATTTTTTCTTTCCTTCCTTCCTACTTTTCCCTGTTTTCCCCGCCATTTGTACCAACTCCTGTTATCATCTGTTATCAATCATCCGGTGTCTTGAATTCGAAGTTCATCATTCGATTTTGTGTTTTTTTTTCCGTCAATTCGCCGTTATTTTGAAATGTTCGATGAAAAAGGAGTGCTAAGTCAAATTATTGACATGTTAAAGCAATAACCTCACTTGAGGGATCGGAGCCACGAACACTATATGGTAAGTAACCCAAGAGGTTTTGGTGGATGAACCTTTGCAAGTATAAAGATTTGGACCACAAACTCTTTTTCCATGGTTTCTGGGTAGCACCTACTACCCCAAGTGCTATGGCAATTTCAGGTAAATTGTCAAGAACCATCGTGGGAAAAACTATAGAACAAAACACGAAATATCACAAAAAAGGTGCCAAGAACTGGCAATGTAATAATATATTGATAACCGCCAGTTCTGTCGACCAAAGAACCGGAGATTCCCATACAAAAAGGGGAAATTCCCCCCGATGGCTCACACTGAATGACCGCGGGTAAGAAGGAAAAGGGTGGGAGGGACAACAAGCGCAGCAGTAGGAGGAAGTAGGAAAAAGGAAGGAGCGTTTGTAGGAACCATCTTCTTTAAGGAGGGTAGAGGAAGGAAGGGAAGGAACGTGTGTAGTGGCCTTTAAAAAAACCCCTTATACCCAACCTATAACTTGATCAAGGGAAATGAATTATATGCATATTAAATATGCATATATTATTACATGTTTTTCCATACCTTCAACGTGAAAGCTCACATCACGTTCTTGACAGTTCCACAACTAACCCAACTTAAGTGGAATTGCTTTAGAGAATCGGGAATATGATCAGCTATTTGTAACCACTTCTTGAGGCTTAATGCCATCTGGAAGTAGATCGAAGCTATATCAGTGGTTCCCAACAGGTGGGTAGCAACCCAGCAAGATCACAATGACGTCGAAAAGAGAAAAGTAAAAGAAAATGAAATTAAAGAAACTACCTATTAGGTTGCACGAGATAAAATTGTAGCCCAGCCACTACTGAAAGTATACTGAAGCTGACTACCACAAAAACAGCTTTACTTTCTCCACTAAACTGGTGGATTCCCTGGGCTGTGTCTAGAGTGAGTTGGCGTTGTCACTCCTAATGCCTGAGCCACAAACCTGATACCTAAGAAGCAAACAGGTATGTTGGGGAGCAAACTAAAGAGCAGGAGGGGGGGATTCATACAGAAATGGTGTCTACTCTCTCTACCAAGTTGTTTGACTTCCTGAGCTAAGAAACATAGATTCACTAAGAAGAATGATTATATGAAATTGACACGTCATATGAAAAAATGAAAAAATTGAAACTTTTCTGAATTAGAAATTGTAGCAAGGAATGAGTAGTAATACATCAACCGTACCTTCTCTCATATCCTGTAGAGGCCCACACGGGAAATATTTGATTGGTTAACCAGAACTTTAAAGAATTATTCTGGGGAGGGGGGTAGAGTACATAATGGCCAACATTTTGTCAAATATTTCAGTTTCGTCAAATCGCTATCTCCAAAGGAACTTAGCGAAGTAAGATTCCAAATGTAGACGTGCGGTGCCGTGAAGTTGCTGTTTCTCCATTTTGGTGCTCCCCATAATCTATTAATGTGGTGTGTGTGAGCTCAAGACGTTGGGAATTGAATGAATGGTTGTCCGTCAGATGATTGTAATCTAACGATAGTAGGTCTGTGGTGTAGCCTTTACAACAGTCTGCATAAATTTTGGTTCCCTGAGCAATCCCCTTTTGTATTACTGATTCTAGCGTATTTACCAAAGATTGAGATAACTTCAAAAGATAACCTACCACCAAGGACTCTGCCCACTACAGATCTAGACCGCATTATCGAAGCGTGATTGTGTGGTATAGGATATGAAGGGTCAGGGCTCTGACCGGGTTCGGACATGTGGGCCTCTAAAGGAGATCAATAAAAAACCAATTCAAGGTCAGAAAGGCCTTATTTGAAAAGTTTTATAATAATTTGAACTGTCCAAATAAAGACACGTTCTAATGAATAAGTACTGAATCTCTCAAGACCTAGTGAAATCTGGATTATTAGTTTTTTTTCCAGATTTGTTTGATTTCGAGTTGGTAACCACAGTTATAAACCAACTTTTTTTTGGCGACTTTTGGTCTAGAGAATGTGTCTGCGTGAACAAATATAAGTACAGCGAATAAATTACCATTGAGCATCCACCCTGCAAATAGAGATAGCATTTTTTCAGAATATTTACCTGACGTTTCCAGAGATTTATTTCCTGATGGTGGAGAATTGACTATAGTGACAGTGGGAGTCGATCTATGGACAACAGGAGAATTCTCTATGTGAGGTGAGCCTACTGACAGGGGTGGCCAAGAATCGTCCTTTTTCATAATACTGTTTAGTTCTTCATAACGCAGCTGTGTCCTTCTGCTCAACCTTTAAACAAATTATATAAACAATAGAATCAATGAGCGACTTGTTTTATTTCTTCTTTTTTTAATGCTATGGCGAAAATTCAATATCAGTAATTTGATAGAAATTGAAGAAAATTTGGCATTTGTGTTTAGGACGAATTTTTACACCAGATAGGTTCCACAATCCACACCTAGTAGGATGAAACTCTCTTTTGTTATGTTTCCACGTAAGTTATGTCAAAACTGGTCGTACAGTCTAGGTTGACTACCTCTTCTTTTCAAAGGTAAGAGGAATATGACGGACATTTAAGAAAATTTGGCATTTATGTTAAGGACGAATCCTGACGTCATAGATTCCATACCTACATAGTTGGAAAAAAAAAACTACTTTTCCTGAGGTTTTCATGTAAGTTGTGTCAAAATAGATCGTACAGTTACCCTACTCCCTGTTTTCAAAGGCTTTAACCTTCATAATTTAGATAAGTCTTAGATTGAGAGCGAAAATACGGTGTGGTTACCATTTGAAAAAAATTATTAGACATTTCAATTCATCATTAGACGGAACATCATCACCCTAATTGAAATGTCACAGTTAAAAGAGGGAAATTCATAAATCCCCTTTAAGTACTTAAATGCTTGGAATTATTTTCTACCGTTGGGGGGCAAAGACATATTTTATATACTTAAAACAAGCAAAACGACAAAATACATCAACTATTTAGAACAATTAATTTTTTTTTTTAATTTCAAATTAGAGATGAATTAGGAATGTAATCGGTTTAAAACACGAACTAAAGGATGTGTTTCACATGCATGTTTCGGATTTGAATACCTAAAACTTTGAAGCCGAATCCTGATAACTACATCCTACGTCTTATACTAATTCGAAATCAGGTAGGTCTACCAACAGTATAATAAAAATTCGGAAAATTACTAACTTGGACAATCTACGTTGAATCAGATCACAGAATAACTCGTAGAATGTAGCACAAATGAGATTAGTGATACTAATTATAACCATCAGCAGCCTGAAATTCACAGAATAAGGAATGAAAAGTTCAAAACTGTTGACGAGGAATGAACATGGGAATAGAATGAGGTAAAGGGTGAAGACGGTTATAACTATCGAGACGAGCATGAGACCAAAAGTGGCGAATATGGACTGCCTGTAGGGAGCTCCCTTGCTGAAGACAAGCGCCAGTATGATGTATTGGAAGCACGAGACGGAAAAAACTGCGTAATTCTCAAGTCCATCAGCTTTTTGAGGCGATGAACTGGAGCTGTTTGTTGTTAGATTGAATTCTTCTAAAAATGCTTGAGTGTAGTTATCGGTTTCGTTTTGAGTGACAAAAGATGGAACTTCAAGAGACCCACTGGAAAAAGAAAAGAAAACAGAACTAACAACAAAGAAATTTTCATAATTGAAGAAATATTCTTAAAAACCTTGCGCCTAAAGGCATGAAGAGCGTAGAATACGTTTTCACGTCCTTTTAAAATTTTAGCTTCAAAGGTTGAATAGCAAAAAAATTAGCTCCGTGGATCACGAGGAAACACTTGCCTTCTCGTGTACGTCAGAGTTACGTGTCATTGTTTTGTGACGTTGTTTTGTGTTGATGTTACGTCTCGTAGTTAGATTACAAATCTCGGCAAGAAGGTCTTCGTAAAAACATATTCTACGTAAAAAATGATTGAGGTTACTTGTAGTTTAAGAATGCATGCTGGATTGTAGAACTGAGAATCTTACTTTTCATACTGTTTGACGATAACAAAACTGGCAAGCTGGGCAGCAATAGCAATGACCATTTGTCCAAAAAGGGACAAAATAGGAATGAATGACAGTAAAGACGACTGTGGGGGCTCGGGGTAAAGTGGTCCTTTGTAAGCTTCAACCCGGCCCAGAACAAATGCAAATGCAGAGATCACGAACAAATCGATGTATAAGTACTCAATGTCTGTTAAGTTTGAATCAATCGAATATAAAATTACGACAGAAGCAAACTGCATCAGGCTGTACGCAGCCATATACTTGAAGATGGAGAAAGACGTTACTAAAGCTGCCCGTCCCTCCCGGATAACTTGAACAATGCAGCTGATGTTTGGCTCTTTGGAGGTGAATGGTGAAGCAACTGAAGATTCGGCTTCAGACAGCGATATCCCAGCGTGGGCTGCTTTCAATGCTCCGCAATCATTAGCACCATCTCCAACCATAGCTAGAAAATTACAATTAATAATATACAAATCAGACAAATACAAAATATAAGAAACTGACAAATATTCAATCATTCTGAAGATATATTATCCCAATGATCCCCAAATGAGCCAAAGTCAGCATTCATGAAGTGAGAACAATGGATCATTATGGACATTGTACGAACCACTTCTCAACTACAGTGATTCGCTTTGGCCCTCAGTGGCCTGCTTTGAACTGGTAACCGAACAACTAAGCCTATTGTCATTTGTTGACACGAGTCCGGTCATTAAGTGATCTGGAGACAGTTACAGCCAAGGGTTTCTGGCATATCCCCCCCAGACTAGAATGATGTGAGTTCTTAAGAAGTAAATGAATCATGACCCCCATTTCTCATAGAAAGGAATGAATTTTCCCATCACTGATTTATTCATCTAAGATGAAATTAGGAACAATATAAATAGAAACCGAGAAGATGCAGAAATTGATAGTAGATGGCGGATTATTGGGATCAAAGGATCTCGAAGAAATAATTGACAAGGGAACTAAGTTTAAGTAGAAAAATTATGTTGAAATTGAAAGCCACAATACTGATGGTGATTAAATTGCGGTTAATCTTGATTGCATTTTGAAAAAACTTGGTTGTAACTAAGAGTGACATGCTATTGCAAAAGCTAGGAGATCAAAATGTGGTTCAAGTATAGATCAGAGATCTCGTGTTACATTTCATCGCTAATACAATTCAATGGGAGTTTGAAGTTAAGCGCTGGAATGCAGCAGGTCAAATAAGATGATCTCAATTGACGTTTTTTTTTTTACCTCCCACAACTCGCCACATCTTATTTTGTAAAAATTATGAACTTTTACTTTTAATCCTATTTCCCTCAGGAAGTGTCCAATAGATCGTTTCAGCAGAGTTAGCAGGAGTAGGAAAACTTGAACTAGTGAAGATGGCCGGGGACAGTGCTGCCAACATGCTGGGCCAAACGGTGGTTGGTACAACCTTCCTGTAGGCCCCTGTCCTGCTATTTTTTAAATACCATTGAAAACAGCTCTGTCCGGTGCATGGCTGAAGCCTTTACAATTGTTGAAACACCCTCTAGTGCCCCTGACATAATTATCAATGAACTTCACGAGGAAATTCGTTTATTCATCAATATTTTGCACCTCTTCGCCTAACTTCCGAAGCTCATACAGAATACTTCATTTCTTCAGATCAAAAACCAGCCCAATATTACACAAATTAGTGCAAAAGTAAATTTGCCACATTTTGGTGTCAAAATTGTATCATGAGGTGGCCCTTTTCTTAACTAAAGCTTGAGCAATCCTCCTTTAATTTTAGTGCTGTTAGCTCGTGGGGGACTAATAATATAAAACCGTTTAGATGACATTTGAAAAAAGTTGTCGGAAAAGTGAGTCAAATAAAACATCATCTGGATGCAATAACATCAAATAAAACTTAGAAAACGTATTTGTAGATAACTAATAATCGAAATCAAAAAGAGATTAACTGCGTTTAAAAATAGAGATTCAAGTTCAATGTACGAACACATCAGGCACAAATAGAGCTCAAGAGAGAGATTAGAGGTATAAAACTTCGGAGCAAGAGTATTGTATTTCTAAAATCTGTACGATCTTCATTATCAGAAAGGTTACCATCATCTTAAGAAGAAATGTGGCCAAGGAACAACCTCAACTAAATGTCTCCATAAATCAGAAGAGGGAATATGTATGAGAAAAACTTACCCACAAAATAGTCTAGACTCTGCAGCTCTTGAATCAACTGCTGTTTATGGTCTGGAGACATTCTGGCAAATACAGCCCCTCTAGCGGCAACTTTGCTCATGATCTCGGGATAATGAGTTCTCAAGACAGTCCATGTAGAACCAGTAAGTGCAAAGCTGTATTCGTTATTCTCGATTCCCATAGCTGCTTCACTAGAGTACACAAATTGTCAATGATTCAGTCACAGTTGATCACTGCACGAAATAAAATTCTAGTTTACAACACCTTTCTACTTACACGTCACATTCATCCAGGGGCAGGTCGGTGACGATACTATTTCGAGCAGTACCGTTTGGAACGAAATGTGTATTGTTACCAACGGGTGTGATTGTCTGCAGACTAGTGACACTTCCAGTTTCCGTGATTTCAGTTAACTGACTCATAAGATGCTGAAGAAATAAAATCCATTATTGAAAGATTATAAACAAATAAAAAGTGCAAAGTAAACAAATTAAAAACATGTATCTATAGAGATACTGTTTTTCATACAAGTTGCAATATTGTGTCTGCCAATAGGTGGTATCGGCGTGACATCACAATCGTGGATGGATCTTGGTGACAAAGTCGGCAAAAGGTAGCTAACAGCTGATCCCTGGACAGCTGCCATCTTGTTCCTGTTCAGATTTTGAGGTTCTGTCAAACCAACCTAATACCTACCTAGTTTTTGTTTAATTTTTTGCCGATTCTTATGGTATTAAATAGGTATTTTGGATAATTTGTAAAGAGAAAAGCGATGGCCATATGTTCAATATGCAGTTGTCCGAGTGAATGGCAACAGAATGGGAGTGTGAGACTGTTTCGCCTGCCGGTCGATCATAATTAATTTGTGTAATTAATCAAAGAGCTCTATGGCTTGCCCAAAATAATCGCAATTTCAGGAATCGTGAGCTTACGCCCAGAAGAATCAAAGTGTGCCACAAGTATTTTTTGAAAGGGAAGATAATAGTACTAACTTACCATCTGACAATTATTTGTAAAGAGCGTATGTTAGTGCAAAGTTTGTGATGTTTCATCTACCATTCATATTCAATTTTTAGTTACAATTTTACAAAAGATAGGCTCATACCTATAAGTACCTGATTTAGTACCTTCTTATTTATTTATTTATTTATTTATTTAATACGGGCAAGCCCAATTACATTTTATAAATAATAAGTCATTCTAACAAGGGAACATTTAAAGAGAAAAGAAAGCAAAAAGGGGAGGGGGGAAATGAAAATCTACTGAAATGAAACATGGGAGTTTGAAAATAAAGACTTGAGCGATGAGAGGGGAGAGAAAAAGAAATCGAACTGGGGATAAAAAGTCAAAAAGAGATTGGCACTTCGGGGAAGACGGTAAAGCGGTCGATTTCGATCATAGTTTGTAGCAGTAAAGGGGACACTGAACAACAACGGCGATCGGGAAGCGATGCGAGGGACAAGAAAATCAATCCTCGACAGCAAGGGTGGGCAGTGGATCACGTCGTTGACGATCTTGTAGAGGAGAACTAGGTCATTCACGCATCTTCTCCTCTCGAGCGTGGTCAAGCCGCATCTACGCTGTAGAGACTCGAAGTCGACGTCCTCATATGCTATACCCATCTTGTAGGCGACGTATCGTAAGAATTTCTTCTGTACTCGCTCGAGCCGATATTTATGAATTCCATATGAGGGAGACCAGATCGTGGAAGCGTAATCGAGCGTGGGTAAAACAAGGGCTTTGTAGATCGTCACAATGGCATCAACACTCGAGAATTCCCTAGTGTTCCGCTTAAGGAACCCAAGCGTGCGCATAGCTCTGGACGCCAACGCCTCAATGTGACTGGAGAATGATAAACGTTCATCACAAAAAACTCCAAGGTCAACCAACCCATCAGACCTCCGGAGAGGTGCGCGACAGAGGGTGTAGTTGTACACGATTGGCTTGGATAGGCGGTGGAATGTCACGACAGAACACTTTGATGCATTCAAAAAAAGGTGGTTTGCTGTACACCAATCCTCCAGACGGTAAATCGATGCCTGCAGCGACTCACAGTCCAATGGTGAATTTGAATGAACAAAGAGCTTAAGATCATCGGCGAAGAGAAGACATCGTACTCCATCAGCGATGGTCTGGTCGACAACACTGTTAATCATTATAAGAAAACACAGTGGCCCCAGATGACTACCTTGCGGAATTCCAGAGGAGGCAAGAAAAGACGAGGAAAGAGCCCCCTTCACACGCACAACAAGCTGACGTCCCACTAGATAAGAGCGCAGCCAGGCCAAGAAGGATCCATGAATTCCCAAGGACTCAAGCAGTGATAAGAGGTGGCGATGAGATAACTTGTCAAAAGCCTTAGCAAAGTCTGTAGCTATCACATCCGTCTGAACCCCACTCCGGAAGCCATCCATAACAAAATCCTGGAAGACCAGGAGATTTGAGGATGTAGACCGGCCTCGCACAAATCCATGCTGCTCATCAACAATGAACGACCCAAATCTGGGTGTGAGCTGAGCGACAATCAACTTCTCGAAGAGCTTGGGGATTGCGGAAAGTGAGCAAACCGGGTGGTAGTGATTTATAAAGCTCTTGTCTCCAGACTTATGCACAGGCGTAACGAAGGAGATCTTCCACTTATCCGGAAAGGAGCCCGACTCAAGTGACATGTTGAAAAGCTTCGTAAGAGGTCGCAGCAGCCCCGATGCACAATGTCGCAGCAGGATGGGAGGAACGCCATCCGGGCCCATTCCCTTCTTCACGTCCAGCTGAGCAAGACCGAGAGCAACCTCATCCTCAGAGATAGAGAGAGAACCCAATGATAAAATATCTTGAGGAGGATAATAGGTGTCTCCAGAAATCGGAGGGTCGAAGACTGATGAGAAATGCATGGCAAACAGCTCAGCTATGGGTCTCGGTTCAGATGCTCGAGTTCCATTCAGGGATAAGCAGTTGGGGAGGCTATTACCTCCTTCACGGTAGTTGAAGTAATTCCAGAAAGCCTTAAGGTCCTCTGGGATGGAGTCCTGAACCCTGGTGAGATACGTTTCGTAGAGCAGTCCTGAGCGTTCCTTACAGCGGCTCCGAAGACTAGAAAACAAATCGTAGTCCTCGTCGCAGCCTGAGATCTTGTAACGTGAATGCGCGACCAGCTTCTGGCGAGTGAGCGATATCGAATTGGCATCAAACCATTTGGGGTAAGAACTTGAAAATTCTTTTATTTTGGGAACGTAGGTATTGATGGCATGGGAGAGTGTAGAATAAAATTTCTCAACTGCATTTTCTAAAGGGCCCTCCGTAATTTTGTCCCATGGACACGCCAAAAAATGTGCATTCATAGCCGTGTAGTCGCCCCTTTTAAAGTTGTAGGAGAACCTACAATTAGGGAAGAGCACATCACGGGTTTCTGGCAATGGGATAGAAAATTCCAGAGGTGGGTGAGCTTTGTCAACGAGCAGCAATGGTTCCGCACACTTGACGTCAGATATGTCCAGGTTTCCCAATACAAGATCAAGAATATTCCCTGATTGATTGCTGATGAGATTGAATTGACGAAGATCGTGGAGCAGCATAGCCTCGCTTTTCTTGCTTTTATTGTCAACTATGTTCATTTGGTTGCAGTTGTACAAATATTGTAGACACGTATCTAGGTACCAAGTACTTTGCATCGACAAAGGTACCTAGGTAAAGGCGGATTCATGCATCTTTTTCACATTATAATTATAATCATTACCTACGTCTTCCAACGAGTTCACCTTTGCCAACAAACAAATCCATAGCCTTTTACATGTGACATGTTTTGCTTGCAGGGAAACCATCAGCACTGTTTGACCATACTAATCCAGACTGGGCTCCGACTTTGCATATTGGGGTAAGGTCGAACCAAACATCAACAGCCCAGGCCATTAAATCTGCCAAATTAATTCAAACGAAAAACTGTCTACTAATCCCGATCAAAATGTGGTTATGAACCTTGTATTTGAACAAAAATCTGTAATTCTTCCTAATAAATTCATATTACCAATACCTGAAAATCCGTCAATCTTGTTTTTTTTTTTTTTTTTTTTTAAAGAATGGTTGTACCTACTATTTTGAAATGAACTTCGAAGGAACAAGATGGCCTATACCTGTTTTTATCTCTTATCTGCTAATAGCCATGGTTAGTTACCCTACCTCAACGTTGTGCCACACTAGTGTTAACAACTGAGTCGATACCACCTATAGGAAGATTGTAGGAGGGGATCGGGAGAGCACAATGCTAAACTGTTTCCTGAAGAATCCGCTAATAGCACTGTAGTAGCCGTTATGCTTGTGGAACGAAGTGACACAGTATCTTGTCACCATTTAGAGTATGTCAGAAACTAAAGGTTCACATTAAAGACATGGATATTTTTGCTTAGATGTTCGATGTTCATGTCATTCATGTTAAGAGTTTCGATATTATTGAACAATAATTTATTATCCTATATTATTAATTACTATAAAAACACACAAAATCGTTGTTACATTGACTCACAGAATTTTCCCGTGGAAGTGATGGTTTGGACTGGGTGAAATAAATTTGGGGATTTCTGTCTGAAGTAGCATTCACCATGATAACTCTTTCAGTTGGGCTAACTATTCCACAGTCTCTGGCGACACTGAGAGCTGTTAGCATGTTGTCCCCTGGCAAAAAACAAAGATATCTTTTAGCACAAACTCTACTCAGTACATAATATAAACATCTAGTTTGCAGCATTACACAACATTGTTTACTTTTTATACCTTAAGGTTGCTAATATTAAAGTTCTTGCAGTCCCTGAATTGATGAATCGGAATCCTAAATAGAATGTTACTAGGAAGAGGAGAACCTTTAAGTGTATTTCAGAAGTAGGAATTCGGTACCATACAGTGATGGTAACGTGAGAATTGATTTGAAATTTTCTTTTATTTGCGATTTCCAAAGTCTGCGCATTAAATCATAGGAATCTACTTTAATTCAGTTAAAGATCGGCTAAATCCTAATTGGAACTCAACTCGGGCATAGATCACGTTGAAAACTCAGATTTTTCTAGTCGTACAACGAATTAAGTCTACTCATAACACATACGTGTGCATGTGTAGCTTGTTATTCATATATTCGTAGTGCCTCCCAAGCCGTATACTGACTCCTCGTGGAGGGGTTGCAAGACACACTAATATAGAAATTATTGTTAAAGCTGATTGCAATATTATGTCTTGTACATTCTGGTCAAGTAAGCATAGTAGAAAAGTAAGGATGCAATTAAATGAAAAGTAGGTAATGGAAAAATCATTTGAATTACCTGTAACCATGACCATACGAATGTTGGCATCACGCAACATGTGCAACACTGGTGAAGTTTGGGGTTTGAGTTGGTTCTCCATTACAACCAGCCCAAGAAAAATCAACTTTGACTCTGCATCCTCACGGGTTAGCCTCTGAATTTTGGTGTAACCCATTTTCTTAGGGAGGTCTCGGTAACCCACACCTAAGACTCTATAACCTTCTTTAGTGTAGCCTTCAAGCTCAGAATCAAAATCCTCTGGAACTGGAATATTGTAAAGAAGTAATCAATCATGAGAGGCCAATATGAAAAATGTTTGACAAAAGAAATAGGCCTTACAGGGAAAGATGGATGAAGTTAATCCAGTGAAATTCTACCTTTTAGCGAGGTGTATGTGTAAAATGAAAAATACTTACTTGAACTAGGTTCACATAGTGACGATATCATTTCAGGGGAGCCTTTACAGTACAAAGTGAAGTGCGAACCTCCTAGCACCCTGGTGATGACACTCATTCTCTGAAGTGAGGACGAAAAAGGAAATTGGCGGATTATACCAATTTCAAAATCAACACCATAATCTTCATCATCGACGATGACATGGCTGGGGGGTTTGACAACTGTAGGAGCTAGCAAATCAAATTTCGTTTCATCACTGATGGCCGGTTCTTCGAGAGTCCATCCAGAACTTTCAAAAATCTGAAAATGAAAAAAATGTTATTTAGAACACAACAAAACCTAACTCCCTGCAAATAAACTACCTCACCCATAACCACAGAACAATAGATTTACCTTGATGTCCAACGGATCTCCGGCAAGATTTCCATCAATGATAGTGAGCGAATGGCAAGTGACCATCGCTCTGAGCAAATGATCAGGTTTCATTGATTTGAAGTCTCTCACAGGAATTAAAAATCTAGAGTTCGTTGAAGGCACTGCACCCCAAAGGTCTAAACCATCTTCGGTGAGGGTACCAGTCTGTAAAAACAACAAAATTTATATATTAGAACACAATTCATTCATGGAAAAGATGGCTTAACCAAGTTAAAAAGTCCAGACGTGCATCACGAACTGATGGTTACCACTTTAGTATGGAACAGCAACTTTCAATGACATTTCAACTTACATTTGGTTATTTAAAAACTCTAATTCAACATATTTTTGGCAACAACTAATTCTATTTGCAAGAAATGCACCAATAGTATGTGAGCTAAAATTAGTTCCTAGCTTTCACTAACCTTATCGAAGCAGACACAATTGATGGAACCAGATATGTTTATCGTTCTTGGGCTGATGCAAAATATTTTAGATCTCTCTAGCCGGGTTTGTGCATACATTCGTCCGACTGTCATGGCAGCAGGGAGAGCGGGCGGCACCACAATAGTAATCAAGTCGAGCGCTTCCAGAATTATTTCACCTATCGGAAGATTTCTGCTTATCTGGGAAATACAATAAAAGTTCGTTAAATCTTATTCCATGATGTCAATATATCAAGGATTCACCAAGAAAACAACAACTAATCTCGTTCTCTTAACAAAATGAACATTTACAACTATCAGAGGAATGGAAGTTATCAAATCATGATTAAGAAAGAGCATACAGACATGGGCACTGACAACTTAAGCTTTTGTTAGAAGGCCCAACCCTAATAAATTGGTAGATTCAGTGCCCCCTCTGTTTTCTCGAGAGGTCAATGCTTTGAATCAGGCTTAGAATAAATAGAAATATATTGGTAAGTAATACAGATAACAAAGGGACGTCCCTATGTGTGAGTTGTATATGATTTTGGTGAGAATGGCAAATAGATCAAGATTTGAATAAATCTTCCCTTTTTATTATAGCTTAAGATGGGTGATACAAGCAACCCCTCCCTCTAACAACCATAATAAAGTAGGAAAGGTTTTAAAGTCGAACAAAGAAATATTCACGGAAATAGGTTGAAAATATCACGATATATCGGTATTTGCAAACATAGGCGTACACCTATGGATTTTTCCACTGTTTCGACCTGGGAACGGTCTGAAATAAATTGTATTCGGCATCTTTTTTTAATGTGGAATGATACATCCCCTTGGAACTTGAGTCATTAATTTTGAATATATCAAAACGATATTTGATATAACCATATTCACTCACCTTCGTTGCAAAAGTATAAATGACGCCCATAAATGCTATGAAGGCAAGGCACCACACAAATTTGTAGGAGTCCCTTTCGAATTTAAAATCCACGGGAGGAGGGTAGAGGATGGAGCGGACCAAATTCCCTTTGGCAGTAGAGAAGCTGGTACGTATCACTACAGCATATACTCGTTCGTTGCCATAGTACCGGGTTTGTATCACCTGAGTCCCACAGAAGAGAGTATGTCGGGCGTGTTCCTTATCGTTGTAGGTGATGTTTGACGAGTTTGGCATAGGCGTTTTGGTGACTGGAACACTTTCACCTGGAAAACAATTTAAATAAAATATGTACTAATAATAAGTTGAAAATAATTTAATGAAATATAGATCGGTACTCACGTAGAGACCCACATGTTAAACGAATTTTCTTTCAAGTAGATTAGTGTTTGTCAAGGAATGACGAAATGAGAATTTCGGGTACGTCCAACGCTTGTACGGAAATTAGCGTTAAGAGCTCAGAGATTTTATTAATATAGATATTGAAAAGAAAGAAGGTTAAGCACAAAATATGCTGCTTTTCAAAATCATCTTTCCTTAAACATTTATAACTTTTAGTTTAAAAAACCTGTATTAGGGCCACTTTCATCAACAATATAAATGAGATTAAGATAGAAAAGATTAAAAAATAACATAGATTCAAGCTAATCGTCTTTCACCAGACCACTTTACGAGTTTAAACTCCTAACGAGGTGGCTTGAGGTTAATCTCCCAAGCCCCGGCCAGTTACACTTGCCAATCTCAGTTTAGTGATAACAATGATATCGAGCAATATGGCCGCGCACCAACAGCTGATACCTCTACAGTTTGATTCACAGTTGAAGTTTATTGTTATTCAAGTTTTTGATGATGAATTCACGCGATTTATCGCTCGGATTAATTTTTGATTCCTCGGATGAGGACGATGTCCCGCAAAGACGCCCAAGGACGATCCGACGGCGCATTCCACAATTTGACGGGTTGGACAACGTCGAATTTCGGCGGGGATTCCGGCTCTCAAAACCGAAAGTTTTGAAAGTCCTCGAGCTTATTGACACTCACCTGGAGTTCCCTTCGAACAGGTAAGTTGGAAAAAGGCTTTTACCATCAAATCGATGAATTATAATATGAAATTGATGTAGGATGATAGGGAAATAAAGTATAATAGATGATGATAGCACATTATAATACGATGTTGAATTGCTTGCTTTGCTATCCCATAGTATGGAAACTAGATAGTAACTAGGTAACTAGATAAAATGGCACGGGTAATCATCTGTCGTGGTAGTGATTCACTGCTTTATTGTCTTGATATGTCGGACACATGGCGGGTTTTCAAACTGCCGTTTCAAATTGTCCAATTTTTCATTGGACAGTTTGCGGAATCTCCGTTAGGGAAACCAGATTATTCCAATCTGGGTTTAAACGAGTTTTGGGTTGGTGAAAGACGCCATTAGTCATCATGGTCAGATATTTGTATAAAAAAATTCCATAAGATTAAAATACAGATTTCATTCTAGCTAGCAGTGTAGAAGCCAATCTGCCAATCAGGTTTTCGATAAGCAAATGGTTGTCTTTAACTCTAATAACCATATGAAGGCAACGCCATCTTACCAGTAAGCATGCTTTCGTTGACAATACAATTTCCCGTGAGGAGCACAGCGTCACAATGCATGACACAGCCATGCGACGGCAGCACCATAACGTCCCCTGGCACAAGGTGCTCAGTGGACACCATGACCGTGTCTTCTTCTCCTTGACATCCTCTCCGAAGCACACTGGCTAAATCACTGGAGTGCACTCGGTTGGAGAGATTGGTTTGGTTCTAAATGAAGAAAAAAAATATACATAAAAGCATACCTAGTATTTTTGCAGACGCTGGAGTGAATAAGTACCTAATTATGAGGTTCCGGTACCCAGGGGTGAACAGGCGTAACAGAAAACGTTATCGTTTAACATAAATAATCATTGTTACTCAAAATAACAAAAATGGGCAACTTTCATGCGTTATTATTTCACATTTTTGACCTCAGATTCGGATTCACCACACTTGCAAACCCCTATGTGGCCATTTACAGCTCAAAAAACCATTTAGTTTAGCTAATGAACGGGGAGGAAGATCACACGTGATGTAGAAATGCAAGGGACCTGAGGGTTCCCCAGGGGCGGGTGGGAGCAGGGACGTCATCGTGCAAATTACTCGTAATTTCAAAAACCACATTACTGATCAGATACCCATCATATTACACCTTTTTGGAAAGCTCTCTCTCAGATGTTTCTATAGAGAAAATACAAAAGTAACCATGAAAATGCCCCATTACAAACTCTTTTATACATAATTGGAAATCATACTTGAAGGAAATCATTTATGAGGTGAAGGAAAAGTCTACCTTTCGAGTCTGGACAACAGCAACTCCGATGCTCACGCATGACATCAAAGCTATAGCAAGAGCGTAAAATATGTAGTCATCTATGGCCCAGAGGATGAAAGAAAATATTTGGAAGATGTAGAACGGATCCAATACTTCTAAAAAGAGTAGTGCCACTACACTTCTCATTGGAACGATGATTTCATTGTTGCCGAAAACAGCTCGCCTGAAAGAACAAAGTTCCCAACCGTACAACAATCAGTTGAAAAGGTCAACACTAATTGAGGAGCTGACATGGAAATGCATTTAAGTCCAAAAATAAATAAAAAATTGTTCGTCGAAATGAAAGTAAACAGTCACACAAACCCGTTAATATTTTAGTTTCGGCGACGGTCGCTAGATCGCATCATGACAAGTCCTGACACCTTTGCATGGATAAGAGATGATGTCCAACAAATCTTATAAGAGTTCAGAGGGAGGTCCTATGAAATTTGATTTTATGACTTAAGTGCATCTCCATTTCAGCTCCTCAATTATGATTATAAATCAATGTTAGTTTTCAAGTAGGTCCGCATAAGTTAGGACAAGTGGAATGAATCAAAACATGGGGTTGGGAAACAATTTTTAAAAAGTCATTTCATTAGTCAAGTACTAATAACATGTGAGTCATTAGATCGATTTCAAAAACTTATTTTGCCAAAAGACTGCACGAATAATAACCCCACCACGAATAATAATATTTGCGGAATGGATCATTTCTTCATCAATCAATCAATTTAACCTCATTTTCTTTTGAATTATAATTTTAAATTTATTTTAATTATTTTCATTAAATTCAATTTTTTTTTTTTTTTTCAAATAATTTAGTCACATTTTTATGCAAAGTGCTTTCTGTAATAGGTATAGTTTGCTCATTATTAACGGTTGTATAAAGGTGACAAGCGGTTTTAATATTATAGTAGGTTAGCTACCAGCGGCATCCTAGTAGTGAACATTAAAACTTTGTGTTTAAAATCACAGCACGGTTAAGAGGTTACTAAAATGGTCATGAACGAATAATATTTCCGACACCAATAAAGTAACGAAACGCGTAATTTAAGGTTAAAGTCAGTTGAAACCGTCAGCAAAAACATAGTGATATTTCTGTTTCAGCCTCCTCAGAAGACGGGATGGGTAATTTTAATTAAGACTAGTTTTATTTACAGAAAACTAACTTCATTTGCAAAAGTATCAATTATATTTGCAATAAAGTAATTGTAATTGCGAAAAAAATTAATTATTCGTTGCAAAGAGTTAAACTTAATTTGTCAATACTACAATGTGACACAGTGCGTTAACCGACCTGAAAAACTGTTCCCCAATGGAAAGGCCTTTACACTGGTGAAGAGCACTGGCAGACACATCCCAATCCAATCCCTTCAACTTGAAGAACGTGTACTCATCAGGATCCCAAATGTAGGACATCTTTTTACAACTGAACATTCGAACTTCTTCCATTTCTGTCAACAATTAGTTACGAGGTTAATTTAAAAAATTCATACTATAATGACAAATTAGGTAAGCTCATTCCCTCTCTAAATGGATATGATAAATCGTTATATACATACCCTTGAATGTTCCACCGGAAACGTGGACAGATAGTTTGCAAGCATCCAGATCATCAAGTTCCAGAAGAAATCGTTGGTCCCACACAGTCTGATCATCTTCTTTCAACAACTCCCTGGTTCATAGAAAATACAAAAATCTTGACTATCAAAAATTCACTGGTTACTCGAGTTGAATTAATAAAAACTATGGATTTTTTCCATGGAAAAATTATTTGATAATAAACAAATTTACCTGGATGACTGAGAAGTTATTATTTTGATAGGTCGAACATGGTAACACTTATGAGTCTGCTGATAACTCTCCTGAAAGAAAAAAAGTTCAATAAGCAAATATTTATGTACTTAGGGTGTTCATATGTAATTTTGAAATATAATCAAGTACCCATGAAACCGGCCGAATTTCACACTAATTTGAAGGAGTTAAAATCATTTCAAATTGCAATGGCTTCAAAATGTTTAAAAATTACATTTTTAGATATTTCATAGGTTTTTTAATTTTTTGTTTTTATTTTAAAACGATAAATGAATGATGAAGTAAATGTACTTATATGCAGGTTTCTCATTTTAGACGACATCTGATCTCGCAGGGCAAAAGTAGGTACAACTTTAAAATTACAATGACTTTAATATTTTTATAGGTACAATATTTTTAATCCAGACAAAACACACCTACAATCGTTGCTTACACGTCATCGTCACCCTGAAGACCACAATCTCAATTTTAGTTTGTCCGCCGACAATTTCATTCCATCGTTGGCGTGAACGAAAGACTTTGAAGAAGCTTCGCTATAAGCTTGCTTGTTCGATTCGATTCGTTTTCAGGTACTTAATCGAGATTCTCAACAAATTGACTTTATTTATAATATCATCATAATGCTTAAGGAATAAACGCTTTCAGAACGCATCGCAATCTCCTTCTTTGGCCGTTCATGCTTATATATTGAGAAAAAATATATTTACCGTAAATTGGAATAGAAAATGAAAATTTTCAAAGTGCTTAAATTTCCAGATAAAAATTGATTATAGTGGGATAATGCATACATTTGGTCAAAAGGTAGATTCATTTGTTCATGTAGGGTATTAGTTCTGCGAAATCGAAACTTTTTTTTTTTTTTACTTTATCAAAGGACTTTGTAACTGCCAAAATATTGTTCTTCAAACGCATCATCTCTAGTAGTTCAATCTGCATGAAAACTGGATTGATACTTTAAAAAAATACCTAGCTGGAAAAACTATAAAATTTAAAGCCAATAAATATAAGAATCCACTCACAGTGACTAATATTTGTTCAGCATCATCTAGAGAGCAAGGGCGATGAGTAGCGTACAACATCAAGCGAGGGTACCAATGAAAAACAAGCCGCAGGCTCCCAAGGCTCAGCACAATGAATACCCAGGTAATTACGGTACGAACTTTGTCACGGACGAATCCTTGAATTTCCTGAAAGTTAAAATAAGCATTGCAGTGGCATAAGGAGCTTCTATTTCTGTAGGAATACAGTGGTGATTGGAGTTGGTCTAAATCTTTAAATGAATGCTGCGCTAGCGTCAGGTGAGCGACGTGAGAAGATTCGTTCACAACTTTTATGGTATATATGAGGGATACGGCACAGCGATCAGAGTGAACCGCATAAAGGGGATGGCGGGGATGGTTACAAAGTAACAGAGATCGGAGAGTGTCAAGAAATGAGAAATTATCGTAAATAAACAGTAGCAGATGAGAGGTTTCACACTACATCCCACAATATGCAATCAAGTTGAAAAGAAAACTGCTGAATGAACAATATTTGACTGGCCCTAGTGCACTAAATTCTAAAACTGCACTAAAGGGCACTAAAACTAAACAAAACGCTGCAAATTATTACACATTGGTTCATTATTTCTGTGAGCACTTCTACGCATATAATTGGTATATAATAACTAAACGCCGTATATTATATATGATCAGAACATGGCGCATCGCCCCTCACAAAACGGTTCACACCTTTAAAGTTAAGAGCCCGCAATTTCACGCATCACAGTAAATGTAAAAGCAAAGACAGGAACGCCGCCCACCCTTGCAGGAGAAGGCGGATGGAGAAGATTCTCACTTACCTATGATAGCAAAAACCTAGAAAACCCCCGTTTTTGGCCCATTTTTGGCTCATAACATTGATTCGTGTGAAGCGATCGGGCTGGCTAGATCTCAAGTTAGTGGAGTCCAGGTGCGAAAGAACGGATTTTTTCATCAAGTTAAAGGCCTTTTATGGCCCAGACGGCGGACGGACATTGGAGTTTTGGAATCTACACTCCTTGCAACGTAAAGTGACAAACTTTGAGGGAAAAGGATTTTTTTTTTTTTTTTTTTTTTTTCCTTTACGATTACAAAGGCTTATCATTGGAAATAATAAACCAAAATGCACTAAAAATGCACTAAAAATAGTCATTGTTTGACGATTGGGATGAGGATATCGGCTATCCTTTGAGTTCACTTGTTCTGTAAATCGCTCAAATTAAATAAAAATAGTTGGTGTAGGTATTGGAGGAGAAGGGACTAACTGTTTTTTGAGCTATCCAGATCTATTTCACTCCTCGTCTATGGTGCGAGACATCATCAACCAAAAACATTTCAAGATTACATTGGAGAAATTAAAATTTAATAGAAAAAATAAAACGCAACAGTTGCGGATTCGGAGTTAGACAATAGAGAACTAAGTTGCGAGGGGCTTCCGTAGAAAAGAATTTCTGGCCTAGATAATGGCTTAAATTCCCTCGCAATGGGCCTATTAATAAATTGGAGATAATATAGCCGCTATATATCTCTAAATCGTTACCCGAGGCAACAAATCTCTTAATACTCTTCAATCTAGGTGTGTAAGAGAGGCTTTTTCGATAGTATAATGACCCACAGTTTTCTGTCTCAATTTCCAGCATTGATCCCACCTGCACAAGAAATGTTCAGCTGTGTATTCCCCTTCACCGCATTCACAAAGGGAGGGGTACATTGGAAGAGGAAGGGGCCAGTGGGGAACCCAATTAGAATTCTCATTGGTGCTAAAGGTGATAGTCCTGAGACTTCGACACTGACGCGTCATGGTGACATGTAAACTATGCAAGTTTGTGTCATTAGCGAAGTTTCGTAGAAAATAATAACGCAATGGCTCCATTATATTCCACAGTTAGCACTGTTATGTTATAGCTTTATCAGCGAAAGAAAACTATATTATTTGCGGTGCACCGAGACGGAAGAAAGTAGGTGATTGATTTACCACTACCCAAAGTATTTTTGAGTTAAAAGTACATATTAGAATTGAAAAAGTCTGCCAAGTTTTGTGGGCAGTATAGCTTCCTCACAACATATTGTAACATGGACGTATAGAATTAGTTGAAGAGCAAAGGAAGATGCCGAAATGATTGAATGCAAAATATTATCGTATCTAATACATGTGTATGTGTACTATGTATACCTGCCGACTGTGTATTGACAGTGCACATACTGTATGCATTCTTGCATACATGCTAGAATGCAAAATAGGGACTATATTCATGTTTACAGGTGCGGAAATTGTCTAAAGGGTAACACAATAATTGCAAATGTCATCAAAATCGATCCACTATTCTCAGAGTGTCATCCAATGTTAGTTTTGCGCTGCGCAATAGTTACTTATTATTCAATCAAATGCGATAAGATACAAAGGGAATCATTTTGTATCAAACAACCTCTCGAGTTTGAAGAAATCGGACCAATAGATGATAAGGAATCAAGGTATAAGAAATTAACGTTCGCGCATGCGCACGAACCAATAGGTTCATGCGACGGCAATGAAAGTTATAGGAGACCGTCTAGGAGCTACCCCGCACAAACCCTGAAAATTTCATCTAAATCGGATTAAAACTGGGTATAGTTTTGGGCATGAGAAAGATTTACCATAGACAGAGGCTGAACCAAAATTGATCAGCAAGCTCTGAAACGCAAAAAGCAAGTGGAAATTTCGATTTTGAAGGACATTTTTTTCGACTTCTTTCACGAACACAAAGCTTCCCTACCTTCGGTAGTGAGGAAGCAAAAATTATTAAACAAAACTTATTTAGCTGAAAAGACATTCAAGATTAATTAGAATATCGCATGTACTTAGAAAGTTGAACTTACCATTTGATCATCCATTCCATAATTAACATAATCAGCTCCTAAGCGAGATTTGACATTGCCATTTTGCCGAGCTCCCCCTTCTAAACAAAAAGAACGTGAGATAACTAATCAATTATAGTAGGTAATGAATGACAAGGCCTTTTACCAAGTAGGTACAACATTTCTTAAAAAATGATTTTTGGATAATTCCTTATCTCATTTACAATTTAAGATTCACTAAATCTCAGGTGAAGACAGGCCTGACTTATGACATAAAATATTGAGATGATGGTAGTAATAGACTTCACTCTTTATTTTGCTTTAAAAAATTAAGATGTCCGTCTGTTTGAGACTTCAATTGATGAAAAATGTATCCTAGCTATCGTAGCAACTTGAGCACAAATGAGAACCAGTGACGTATCTTTAACGTCGTCGGATCAAAAAAATAATCACACTGTTTGTGGTAAGTAGCGAACATTTTCGCGAACTGGAAAGTGTATATTATAACAGCACAGTCGTCGAGTAACTGAATGCAAAATGTGACAGACACGAGAGAGGATCACGGTATTATTTACACAGTTGTAACAAACAAGAGTTACGCATTCCAGGGATCACAAAATAATGATAAAACTACACAATCCGTACCCCTCCCCTACCAGCCTCAAATACCATAAATTAAAATATACCTCAGCAGGGAATTTTGGTTAATTGAAGGCTCCATTTCATAGTGATAACCCTGCCCTATGCATGAACATGACTACAGTAAATTAAAAAAAAATCTAATTGCTACAAGAAAAGAGAATCTACTGTTTCGTGCGAACAAATTGCGAAAGGAACACTTATAAACTAACTTTAACAGATGGAATCAATCTAGGCATGAGTCAATTTAGACATAAACCAAGAAATATCTCAGAACACAGGAAATGAGTTGATCATAACAACAACATAAATCATAATTCAATCAAAACTTGTTACAAAATCGTACAGCACTCAGTTCATACGATGCTACGACTTGGGAGGCCCATACATCGGGGAAAGCAAATCGGGTGTAATGATTATGACGTAAGCGTTTAGGTGACAACCTTAAGGAAGATTGTGCGTAAAAGTCAGGGGAAAAAACGAAGATCCTGTAAATGTTTGTGTATCAACAATCAAAATGTTCAGAAGTCGGCTCGTTGAAGCTTTCATTATTAAATCAGTTGGCCTGTTAATACTAGTATGTGCCGCAGAAAGAATAATCAGATATAGATTAATATCAATAACATTTTTACGCCATAGTTACCTAATCAAAACTGGCATTTATAAAGTTTGTCACAAATTAATTTGGCTAGGGTTGGTAAAGTTGGATCAAAATTACATTTAATGATTCTTTAGGATAGCAATGCGGTAACTTCTTAAACTATACTAAAATGTTAGCTAACAATTTCAGGAAGATTTTGTTTTCAGCCGAAGAATAATTTTCAAGGGTCGAGATTGGCATGACAGCCTCACACAACATTATAATACCCCCCTTGACTGTATGTGCAATGACTTCGCTTCCACATCCCCAATTGTTCATTTATAATCATGATAACCCTATTCAATAAGATTTACACAAAAATGTTTTTTCAAACTCAACTAACCTTGAAGGGGTTGCTGACAATCTTGCGCAGCGTCGCCGCCCGCCACAATCTTGGGGAGACGGACGCGGCTGCATAAACTTATGGGGGCTTCCCCATTTTTGGACACAGAACGCATTCTTCAGAAAAAATAAATATGACAATAGTAGGTACAAATACCAATTACCACCACCAGCAAATAAATCACAGCTGGTCACCGGGAAAAAACCGACAAAAGAAAAATCGTCTCAATCAAATCAGGTCACAAGCCAGAAGTCAGCCTTGTCAGAAAGTCCCAACTCTCCTGGTTTGTCTTCTGTTAGAAGATTACTAAAACGATCTCATCTGTCTGGTTTTGAAGGTATCAGTAGTTGTCAGTCCCCCGGATCAGGTTTCTTCCATCCCACTTTGGGTCGTTTCAAATCATCTTCACAACTGAAAAACTGACGAATGTTGTTGTACGGAGAACTTGAATAAACCATTGTGGCGGATAATAAATGTCTCAAAGTGTCCAGTGTAAAATAACAGCACGTATATCCTAGACTAAAACGAATTTGCGGGAACGACGCACGTATTCACAGTTCTAACACCAGTTTATTACACTCTAAATGTCTCAAAACACACTTTATGTAGATCTCCGAGAAAATTAATAATGTCTTCATACTCAAGCACGACACAGTCTTAGGAATCCTTGATACCTGCGAACAGAATAAATCGAATTAGAAAATTAAATTCACCAGGTGTTTGACGAAATGATTCACGACTCCCTTCTCAGGGTTCAATAGAAAAGGGCGACCAGGCATATAATCAATTATTTACTAATTAATTTTAATCAATCACACGTAGTAAGAACATGGAACGCTGTAATTTCGAACTATATTTTACTCTGCCAACTGCAATGACTCTCCTTTTTAACGTGAGGACCTGACATTAGATCAGGTGAGTGAAAAATTGTTTGTATATTGTCTGTTCGATTTTTAGGACGTGTTGTTGGGATAGAATAGTTTTTCTTCCAAAGGATGAAGCAGCTATGTGCGCCTATACTTGCGTCACCAAGCTTCCAATGTGGATGGATCGCCATAGACTAACACTGTCTGGGTTACAATTAAGTTCCAGTCATGCAGCATGATCGTATGAGCGAATTTTCATAAACTATCTATCGTACTATAGTATGTTAAATTGCATTGAAATTGGAGCAATTTTAGTTGACAGAAATGGTTAAAAACCAATTTTATGGCAAAAAACTTATTCTAAATAAAATTCCACTGATTCAGAAGGGATTTTTGATTTTTAATTTTGTTTGCAGTTTATATTTTAGCAAATTTTAATGACATTTACTTAAGTACATTTTTCATCATAATTTTGAGCAAAAATTTATGTCCTAGTTAATCGTTGGAAATTTAGTTTTGACTAAAATTCTGCAAAAAAATAGAAATTTAACGATTTTTGGCCGTTTTTAGCCATTTTTAGTGATTTTTTGGGTACATTTTTCGAAATTTGACCAATTTAATGTGCTCAAAAATTGTTGTCCAACGAACTCATCCTTTCTTTTGAAATGCTTGATTTTTTGGTGAAAGAACGAAGTTTTTATCTCAATTCTATCGAGAGTTGTCGTCTGGAATGACACATACATATATATATATATATATATATATATATATATATATATATATATATATATATATATATATATATATATATATACATATATACATATAAAAAAGCGTTAAAAGCCAGGAATCATTTCAGAATGTTTCAAAACAGATTTCGATGAAGAAAATTTTTATTTTAAAATTTTTGGAGCCATTGCAATAGCTTCATTTTCTAAGAAAATTCGCTAATAAAACGACTTCACCTGCCTGGATTTGAAGCTGTCAGCCTTTCACTCCGGCTCTAGTATTATTGGAATGAAAGAAAATTGTACGAGGTAACTTTCAACCCGAGTGATTTGCCAAATATTCATTAGGTATAAACTTATCTCCTTAACATAGCTATTTTTTCGAAGATTTAAGGTAAGTTTAGGAAGACATTATTTCCACCCTGTTATTTTGTTAAATCAGAGCTTTACCACAAATATCAGTTTTAACCTCATTTTATTCCAAGTTACGTGTTCTGCATACTGAAATATTGTAGGAGAGGCATACTCATAACCCACACGAGGGTTCAAAAGCGCTCCAACCCTTTGAGTATTAATAAGATGGAGGGCCATTGCTCTGAATTCAACGCTGTTCCCCCGTCAAGGCATAGGTGCCACTACTGTCGCGTTGGCTTTGCAATTTACTTGTTCCCGCCACACTTTTTTCAAATTCAAATGACAAAGCAGTTCATTGTAATTGAGGTTTTGTTTGATATTACTCATTATTGTTACATTTTAGTATTAATTATGTATGTAGACATAACTGCCTAGATGTTAGTATGTTCATACTTTGGTTCGCATGCCCAAATCTTGGTGCCTCCTATTTATTTTTTATGGGGGGGGGGGGGGGGACACAGAACAGCTGATCCACCTTCATCAAACATCCACTAGAGTGTACTGGCGTCACTTCATAACTCATTCCCACAGTGTAAAAAATATGAAATATTAATGGTGTTGAATAGCGGTGTACATGTACGGTGATCAATTAGGATATAAATCTTAAATAAGAAATATGTCCTAGGTATACAATTCCCATTCATTCACCAAACTCAACATCGCATCTTACATCAGCTGATCAGTGTTCGGCCATTTTGCCCATGGTCAATTCAAAAGCCAAACGACAGTAGTGGCACGTATGGTTTGACTGCCTGAAACATCACTAATAGCCCTCCATCTTATTAATACTCAAAGCTCCAACCAAAATCCTTTGCATTTTCATTCATTATTTTGGAAATTCCTAAGGTGCGCAAGGCATAATTACAAAATAATTACTAGGAATAGCTCCCTCAGGTTTTAGAAGTGCAAAAGGAGCGGGACAGGGCAGTGGCTAGCCGATGCTAGACTAGGCCGTTTGCGGCACTCGACGGTAGCCGTACACCGGCCCGTGGTTCCCTCCTCCGCCGCCCAGCGGCGCTAGTCTCCCCTTTTATCAGACTGACTGGGCTTGTATGATCGCTCCGACCGGTAAATCTACGGATTTATCCGTATGCCAAGAAAAAATAGATTTATTGGTGAGGAGATTGTGTACCAGTCAATCCCTTAGTAAAAATGAAGATTAGTTGGGCATGTAGATCAGAATAATGTGTATAATTTGGTGGTCTGGATGCTCGCAAGCTCGCATCTCAAAAAGACATAACATCAAGTAGTCAATCCCTTAGTAAAAATGCAGATTAGTTGGGCATGTAGATCAGAATGATGTGTATAGTTTGGTGGTCTGGATGCTCGCAAGCTCGCATCTCAAAAAGACATAACATCAAGTAGTCAATCCCTTAGTAAAAATGCAGATTAGTTGGGCATGTAGATCAGAATGATGTGTATAGTTTGGTGATCTGGATGCTCGCAAGCTCGCATCTCAAAAATACATAACATCAAGTAGTCAATCCCTTAGTGAAAATTCAAATTAGTTGGACATGCAGGTCAGAATCGGTGTACGGCTACCGTCGAGTGTTCGCGGCTCCCTCCACTCCTCTTCCCTCACCCATAGGTAAATTCGCGGTTCATGATTCGCGGGAGCTGCGGTGAAGAGGGAACCACGAATCACGATCTGGGAATTCACCGATAAGAGGGGGAAGAGATAGGGAGGGAGCCACGAACAGTCCAGTCTTGTATCAGCGTGCTGCAGCTCCGTCCCACCCACTCCTTTTGCACTTCTAAAACCTGAGTGAGCTATACACCTGAAAAACACATACAGGGTGTCTACAGATCACGGATTCCCGAAAAGTCTAGGAAAAGTCACGGATTTAATTGTAGGGCACGGATATTTCCGAAAGTCACCGATTTTTATGGCGTTGGTAACCAAATAATCATACTACTATATATAATGCCAGTACCAGTACCGGGATACACAAAACATACGAACGAATCAATTGAGATTTTTGAATCTATATAGTTTTAGACTTCTTTACTTTATAAGTAGGCTAGAATCAATAAAAGAAGTTATGAAGATCTAATTTTACATAGGCTACTCATGATTACAGTAGGTATACTGGTATTTCGCTACGCTATTCCCCGATTCTTATTTTACATATCCAGTAGAAACCTTGACATAAGCCCTCAGAAAAAGATTAGTTTTTTCCCCAGCTAAACGGTAGTGGTAGCATAACTGGTAGCATTCGATAAAAGGTGAACATCTAGAGGTCAGAATCAAATTATATCCAAATTGAGCGGAATCGAGTACAAATTATAGGAGCGTGTTAAAAATTGTAACATACTAGCAGTTCGTACTTGTAAGGCGGGAGTATGAGCGTTTACTCCCATGCCCGAAAAAAGTTGATCGTTTACTCCCGCAGTTTTTCGCTGCGTGCAAAGCGAGTAACCCAGAGAAGGGGAGTGTTGCTGTTTCCTCCGCTCCAGAAGATGTGGTAGTTGCCGTTTACTCCAGCCTGAAGTGAAAGCCCCACAAATTCTCCTTCCCACTTGAACAGACTTAGGACTGTCTCCAAAAGTTGAAGGTGTGGTTAAAAATTTGAGGTTCGCATCATGTCGGGAAATCCGACAATCGTCTAAAATCCCTCCCGATTTAGAAAGTCGTCAAGATGTTAAAAAAAAAAGAAACTCGTAAACGAGTTCCACTATCTGCTTTACAAGCAGATACCATGTTACATGGATATGTCTTTTTTTTAAATTAATTTATTGGTTTTATACAATTTTTTCCTGGACACACCAAGATCTGAAGATGTCCTCAGTAAGAGGACGAAACGTTATCAAATAAAACAATAAATGAAATAATTTCATTTATTTTCCCTGGGCCGCATCCCGACTAATTCCAACAAAACAACGGTTTACTTATAGAAATGTTGAAAATAACTGTGGAGAGAAGCCACTACAATGAGTTGTTGTTAACAGTCGACTGTTGTCAAGAGATGAAAATGTTTCCTATGGAGTGGAGTAAATGATGCTATAGCTTTACGTTAAGAATATTGTAACCGGCTTATTAAAATTGTTCAATCAACTTAGTTTAGGAATGTAGCCAGGTACGTAAGGAGGGGGAAATTGGTAGCTCGAGATGTGAACATTTATCACATAAATCAAGCGCTTTCCAACGAGTGGCGTACGATTTCTGTGCGATGAAAACTACGGAAGTTCCATTCCCCTAGCAACGGATGGGTTGTACGTGAACATCATTAGAAATTGTGACATCAAGTTAAGTGCTGCCTCCGCTTTTCCTACGTAGAAGGCAGGGCATTGTTTGCACAAGAACTGATACACACACCTAGGCGTCTGGCGATCTGCTGACCCTTTGCATGCGTTTGAGTTGGGGTTTTTAGCAGATGTGAAGTGATCCTCCTCTATAGCCAGTGGACAAACTTTACATCTGCGCTTGCCACAAGGATGCAAACCTCTTGGCGGTGGCGCCGGCCTATCGGATCTTCAATGGGTCAGGATATCTCCGATAGACGATCCTTGCCGATAAGACTTCTGAGAAGACTCTTAGTTACTGGGTTTTCTGAGAGAAATGGGAAAAGATCTTTTAGAATTTGGTTCATCTTCTCAATGCCGAAAAAGAATGTTGTTGTGAGTTGGACTTTTTTGATAGGATTTTCATTCGATTATATATATATATATATATATATATATATATATATATCTATATATATATATATATATATATATATATATATATATATATATATACAACAAAACTACAAATAAATATATTTTTTTCTTCTTTTAGCGAATTTTTGAAGAAAATTAATCTATTGCTGGGTCATTCCATGTCAATTCAACACACCCAATTTACCTCACCATATTAGATTTTGCTCAAATTTGGTATACTCATAGTAGGTGTTGAGACTAAGAAAAATACCAAATTTTAAATTTTTATCTCGAACCGTTTCTTAAATATGGCTATGTAAAACTTACAAAATCTTGCCAAAAAACCATGAACGGATTTTATACTATTCGCTCTACGAACTGTCCTAATTGAGCTAGAGAGCTGGGGGAGGTCTCATTTTGCAGCTTTTTTTATGCTCTTTCCAGTGATACACAACAGGACATAGGTTCTAATAACAAAAATTTTGTCAAAATACAAATTAAAATTTTGATTTAATTTTTTTCCAAAAAGTACATAATTTAAAATTTTCAAAATATTCCTATAAATACTTAGTACTGTTGTAAACAATGTGACAAAATATAAATATGGGGTGATGATGGGTTCATTGTTAAAAAAAATATTCCTGACACTAGTTTTCCACTAATAGCCCGGTTTTGACTAAATAATAAACATATTACGTACTTTTACCAAAGAGGTGAGCTATTTAATTAAATATATAAAGGAATACTATGTATAAAGGTAAAAAATATCAGAAATATTAATTCAAAATACTATCTTGTTAAAACAAAACCAATAACCATAGATATACTCCAATAAAAATTAAGTTATTTAGGTTGTTTACTTTAATTTTATACAATTTAAACCAAGTTAAAGCCTATTAATTAGTAAAACAATAATCTTGAACATTTCTATAACAATGAATTTGAAAAAGGTATGAAAATAGTCTACCTAAATGCTCGTAGTTATGTAATAATTCTGGTACAAACAGATTAATCAAAATTTACATAATATTGTACATATTTATGATGATGAAGTAGGTATACGAGTAAATGTAACACAATTGAGGCAGTACTAACGATAATGTTTAAACAACTATCTAGATTAACACTAACCTGAGGAAAAATTAAGTTTTGAGTTTCCCTAAACATTATCTCAGTTTACGGAATTACATTTTGTAAAAGCCAGTTGGGTTTTCGCTAAGATCGCTTTCAGCTAGATTTACTTTTTTTTCTACTTTCTTTACTCTTAGATACATTTAGTTACCAACTCGTATACCTACTTCATCATCATAAATATGTACAATATTATGTAAATTTTGATTAATTTGTTTGTACCAGAATTATTACATAACTATTTAAGTAGACTATTTTCATACCTTTTTCAAATTTATTGTTACAAAATTTATTGTTAATGTTCAAGATTATTGTTTTACTAATTAATAGGCTTTGTTTAACTTGGTTTAAATTGTATAAAATTAAAGTAAACAACCTAAATAACTTAATTTTTATTGGAGTATATCTATGGTTATTGGTTTTGTTTTAACAAGATAGTATTTTGAATTAATATTTCTGATACTTTTTACCTTTATACATAGTATTCCTTTATATATTTAATTAAATAGCTCACCTCTTTGGTAAAAGTACGTAATATGTTTATTATTTAGTCAAAACCGGGCTATTAGTGGAAAACTAGTGTCAGGAATTTTTTTTTTTTAACAATGAACCCATCATCACCCCATATTTATATTTTGTCACATTGTTTACAACCGTACTAAGTATTTATAGGAATATTTTGAAAATTTTAAATTATGTACTTTTTGGAAAAAATTAAATCAAAATTTTAATTTGTATTTTGACAAAATTTTTGTTATTAGAACCTATGTCCTGTTGTATATCACTGGAAAGAGCATAAAAAAAGCTGCAAAATGAGACCTCCCCCAGCTCTCTAGCTCAATTAGGACAGTTCGTAGAGCGAATAGTATAAAATCCGTTCATGGTTTTTTGGCGAGATTTTGTAAGTTTTACATAGCCATATTTAAGAAACGGTTTGAGATAAAAATTTAAAATTTGGTATTTTTCTTAGTCTCAACACCTACTATGAGTATACCAAATTTGAGCAAAATCTAAAATGGTGAGGTAAAATTTAAATTTAAAGTGTGTTGATTTGACATGGAATGACCCTGCTCTCTCCTCAAAATTTGTAGAATATGAATTTTTGAAAAAAATTTGTGCAGAAATCCGTTTCAGGCTATTCTGAATCATATTCTGAAGTTTAACGCATTTTTTAAATGTATGTATGTATGTATGTATATAGGTATGTATGTATGTATATATATGTATGTGTCATTCCAGACGATAACTGTCCGTAGAATTCGCTCATGGAGTCATGCTGAATGACTGGAACTTTTTTTTTATTGCCATGGGTGCCATACTTTTTCTAGGCCTCTGAAGGAAGCTCTGTCTGCTATTATTGCGTTTATTGATGAAAAAAGTTTTACTAAAGTCAGACACGACAATGCCGTTTACATAATTTTGCAGACCCTTCAATAATCTCAAGCTGTCGTCTCCTGGGCGCTCCAATTCGCTATTCGAAAGACAGCCCCCCACAATTTAGTCAACTTACGTCAGTTGACAATAAATACACTTACACGACAATGTCACTTCCAAGAGCTAAACCTAATGAGAATTTTATATGACCTAAAAAATAACGCAACGCCCGCAGCTCTCCACAGTCTCCTCCAATTTTCATCCCGCTCAGCCATCACACCATCAATCACCAATTAAGTTCAATTAAACCTTAGTGAGCTGTCCGCAGCCCATTCAAGTAAATGAATAGTAGTTCAGAGTAATAATTTTACTGCTATGTAACGAATTTAAGATTATTTTTAGGATGGAGAGATGCTGAATACATATTAAGTTTAGATTGGTCAAAAATACCCCGTGTTTACGTACGTGATACTGGTGGACTTGAGCGAATATAAAACTAAGATGAATCCATTCATGCATACTAACCAGTTAACCATTCAGTGTCGTAAAAAATATAACTAAATTAGAAAACAATTCTACGAAACAATATGAGTAACAAAATGCTTCTTCAGTCAACCATAATAGTGTTGCATCACATTTCGATTCAACAGATGGGCTACTCTTCGAATTCGTTAAAAGAACATTCCGTTCCAATCAGTGGATCCAATCAAACTCTCATATAAACCTAGCAAGACATATTGTTCATAGTCACAGAAGAACTCTAAGCTAGAAGAATCAAACGCAGCCGAAATAAGACAATCCGTTTTAAGGGCGCCTCACCTATTACAGACTATCCCATAAATCGGTATATTATCTTCTTCGTTATATTAATAAAGTAAAGTGTCTGTATGTGGGTACCTCCATAACTTTTGAACGGATTGACCGATTTGCGTGATTCTTTTTTTTAAATATGACCAGCCACTTGCGGCGCAAAATATAGGCCACATCAAAATTGCGCAACCCCTGCTCAGTAAGAGGTGGTTGTGAGGGGTGGGTGGGCAGAAAACCTGGAAAATCCGTGTGTGGGCTCAAACGAAAGTCCAAGAGTAGGGAGTTTCAATTCCTGCTACCATAAAGAAGGAATAAGTAAGGGGTGGTTGTGAGGGGTGAGGGGATAAAAACTGGAAAAATCCGTGTGTGGGCTCAAACGAAAGTTCACGACTAGGAGGTTTCAATTCCAGCTACCATAAATAAGAAATAAGTCCCACTCAACAGTAAAGACCATCAGATCTATACAGCCATACCGAGCAAGCGAAGCGAGCGAGAAAACTATGTTAGTTCTCAATAATGCAGAATAAATGAATATCGACCCAAACGCAGCAATCTGTCGTGAAATTATCAGGATTGGGGCCAAACAAATGATTCCTCCTCTTTCGCCCCGAAGCAAGGAAAGAGGAAGGAGGAGAAAGAGGAGGAATCATTTGTTTGGCCCCAATCCTGATAATTTCACGACAGTTCTCAATAATGAGAGTTTATAATTTGCCTTTCTAATCGACCGAGAAACTTCCCTCAATATTTTTTGGTTCGCGTTTCAAGAATGTGCCCGAAATCCCGTCATCATTTTCAATTCAATCGACTGGTATGATATATTTGTTTTCAATACATCGAATGGAAGAGTTGGTGGAACAACCGTTCGCACTCCCGAGGGCCATATGGGAAAATAATGATAATTTGAATTGCAAATTAAGTTTATTTATAACTTAGCATAGTATAAATGTTCGACCTAAGGTGATGACCAATGAGGAAAATTGAACTAAGCAAAAAATTCGTCTACACAGATAAATGTATACCACAGTTTGAATCCAGGAATGGTTTCTGAATGCCTAAAACTGGATATCCAAGAAGCAAATTATGGAAAATGTAATTTTTAAAATGCATTAGCTTCAATTTCTTCCAAAATATTTGCGAACCCTATTTTTACGTTCATAGAAATAATAGTACTTACAATATGAAGAATATTAATTATAATGTATTATATAATAAAATATGCATATGGTTGCATTGTCAAAAAATAAGGGTCGAACAATTATTCGTTTTTAGAGCTCAATCGGTACTTGTCGGATTCTATGAATTCATAATATGTGCATGAATGAATTCATATTTAATTTAATCCTAACACACATGAATTTAATCCTACACATACCTGTAGGATGAAAAATTGGTTGTCTCCAAAATTTCAATTTCCATTCGCACTTTACACGTTTTAGACCATTCTGAACAACTTTCGCCCCATGGCTGTATGTGTGTTAGGTACTGGAATTGTTCAAGATAATGTAAACCATTTCAAAGATCTATACATTCCCGTTACGGCTGCGATGAAGCTATGTGCCACACCCAACTTGGCAGCCGTTTTTGGTCTATTATTTGTATTCAATAATGAATCATTGTAATCAACCAAGAAAATCAAATTTTGACATGGACATGTCTTTGCTCTGGGGGGTCAACCAAAAATTTCCGTCACGCAAAATTTGTGTCACAATTTCAGTGTTTTTCACGTACAACCCAGCCGTTGCTAGGGGAATGGAACTTCCGCAGTTTTCATCGCACAAAAATCGTTTGCGTTGGAAAGCGCTTGATTTATGTGATAAATATTCACATCTCAAGCTAACAATTTCCTCCTCCTTACGTACCTGGCTACATTCCTAAACTAAGTTTATTGGACTATAAACAATTTTAATAAGCCTGTTACAATATTCTTAACGTAAAGCAATAGCATCATTCACTCCACTCCATAGGAAACATTTTCATCCTCTTGACAACAGTCGAGGACAACCGTTATGAAATCCCTAATCAAAGACATATCCATGTAACATGGTATCTGCTTGTAAAGCGGATAGTGGAACTCGTTTACGAGTTTTTTTTACACCACCCCACCCTCTTTTTTTTCAACGTTTCAAGAATTTGGCAATTCAAGGTAATTTGGCAAGGACTTGAACCGGCATTGTACTTATTTGCCAAATATAGCGGCAAAATGGACAAAATAGCTAAATTTTCCCATTTGTCTGTAAAATTCCTTAGTTTCTATCGGTTTTCCGGGGTCAAATTCGTAGTTCTGAATTGTCTGAACTGTGATTGGATCGTTTGAGCGTAGGGTTAGCTATTGTCAGCGGTATCGGTCACGTGTAAAAGCTTGTACAATGGTATCGGGTCGTTAAGCGAATAAGTACAATGCCGGTTCAAGTCCTTACCAAATTACCAACGGCTTTGTACCGAGTATCCTGGAAAATACCAAATTTTATCGACACAAGGTATTTCGGGACCTTAAATTATCAACGCGACATAATTTCCGGTGAAATTAGGGTGAATTTGTCTATTGACCTACAATTAATTTGAGGTTTATGGCCGATAAACGAAGCAATCATCGGCGGAAAAGTATAGTAAAAAACGGAATCATGTTCAGAACATGCCAAAGCATATTATCCGACCATAATAGCATGTTTCTAGTACAATTCTTAACCAGGCGACAGCATTTTCGGTGAAATTTTCGATTTTTACTAATCTTCAAAGCCCTCTGCCAGTTTACCGGATAACTAGTGGACGGAGCGGAGAATAAATAAGTTCATCCTGTTCAGCGTATGCAAATACCCATAAATTGATCCAAAAAAATTGAAATCCGTCCTTCAAATCATCACCTCGGCACCAATTTAGAGGTTGGTTTACGATAGTGGTAGATAACTGGCCAAAATCGACCCAGGTAAAGTGGTTAGGATTAATATTTTTTGCTAAAAATTTAGGAGGGTCATCCTGACATACCGAGGAAGCAAAAAAACAATGGGGACAAGAAATCCTAGACCATCATTACTAATCCTCCAGTTTCAGCAATGACGGTGCCGAGATCAGAAAATCCGGATCCTGTTCATTACTGCCCATCATTCCAACTTTATCTACCATAGACGATCATTATTAATGTCATTCTGATAAGGGAATGTCATTACTACTGACCGTGTAGGAGCTTAATTTTGAAATCTCTGATCCATTAAAGTTGCGCGCCTTTATTTGTTTCCAGATGATGAATAGTACTTAATTATTCAGTGATAGTGTTCAGTAATTATTCAACGTGATACGTTCACTACTATCGTATAGGAATGAATAAAGGAACAGCCTAATGGTTGAAATTATTGATGCACATTATTCAAAACATCATAATTATAATTTAAACAAAAATTACTCAAATTGAAGAAAATATGATTTATTGGATTGTATAGAGCAGCGGTTCCCAACCTGTGGGCCGCGGCCCACTTTTGGGCCACAGGCAGCTTGGTACTGGGCCGTGGATGCTGGTCAAAAATTTAAAAATATATTTAAAAAATCATCTGAGTTTCAACAATTAATATCGGAATAGAGATGGAAACAATTAAATTTAAACCATGCTCACTTGAGTGTTAGCAATAGTCAAATATTATTCAATTGCATTTTTATAACAAGTGAGTTTACTCTTTGCGCGTGTAAGATAGCCAGTGAATAGCTATGGTGCGGTTTTTACCACACATTTTAATTGATACCGACATTTTCTGAAAACAGCAGTTTTTTAAATAATTAATTAGTTGTCCGATTTTTGAAATTTTTAAAAATATTCATCTTGGATACTTTTCTTGCACTGTTACTGTACATTTTATTCTTTCCTACTAACTAAAACTAGAGCAGTAATTAAGCCTTTCACTGTTTTTTTAGGAAGTACTTCCCCAAAATTGATGATGAAATTCTTTGGATCAGGAATCCATTTGAAGGAGATAATTTGAAAAAAATGAACATGCCTTCGAGTGAAGAAGACTCCGTAATTGAACTGTCATGTGACCAGACTCTAGCATCGTTTTTTAAAACAACTCCATTAGTTCCGTTCTGGATTAAAGTTCGCGAAGAATATCCGGCAATCGCCAAAATTGCACTGAAGCACTTGATGGGGTTTTCCACAACATTTATGTGAACAAGCCTTTTCAACATTGGTTTTTTTGGAAAATAAGTACAGGAACAAACTGAATGTTGAAAGCGATTTAAGACTAAAACTGTCCACTTTCAATCCTGACATTGATTCACTCGTGGGAGAAAAACAATGTCAAAAATCCCATTGAGTTTTTTCTTTTTACTTTGACCACTTGTATGTAGGTAATTGTTTTTCATCATGTAACAACTAAAAGTGAATAAAGTACTTTGCAAATACTCAAAATATTTTTTCCCCTAGTAGATATCTTTTACTAATTACTAACGTGTATATATATATATATATATATATATATATATATATACATATATATTTGGGCCTCAAAGCTTTATTTTAAAAATAGTTGGGGCTCACAATTAAAAAGGTTGGGAACCGCTGGTATAGAGAATGTAAATCAGATAGAATATTCATACAGGAAATGCCTACGAATAACTGTGGATGAATCATTAATTTCCCATGTTTTCAATATGCTTTCCATTTCTGTCCGGTTTTTCCTCCATCTCACCTGGCAACCTTGCCTGTGCAGAATTTCAATAATTAGCTTCTTGAATAGCACTATCCGTCTTTATTACTGTTGGTAGGATACGGAAAAGTTAGGTGGGTAAATAACTCGTTAATGCAGATTGATCCAAAGCCAAAGGAGGAATTATTTAATATGAAATTAGGGCGTTTGAAGGACAATTTCATAGAGATGAATCAGCTAAGCATCCGCCATTACCTGTGGCCTACCTACCCCTGCCCACTACCTATATCCAATCAAACGTAACACATGTACTTACTTACCTAATGATCAACAGAAATGGCAATGCTGGAATATACTAGGTGTTTTTTATGGTAACTACTTACTGTCCTTGAGATGATTTTTCATAAGGTATAAATTCCTTTCGCTGGGATATTTGAGTACGAATCCAACTATCCCACTTCGATCTCAAAGAACGTGGCATGACATACATACATTACGCTTCAGATGGCACATAGACACAAATACTCCACGCTTTTGCGAAAAGTACTAGCTCAGCATTTAAAAATACATGAGACTATGTTCAAATATGAATATTATACATATCTAGGTGTAAGCTTACACTCACCAAAGGTTAAGTGGATTGCGAAGGTGAAATACAGATTGTTACCAGCACACAATACGCCGAGGCAAACTTTTTACCTACCAGAAATACGTACTATTTTTCAATAAGGACTAGATAATTTGAACGAGGTACGCTACCCAAAATTGAAATGCCGAACCAGAATGACTAATGAATGAAAATGACACGAGCAAGGATTTTCAACGCGAAAGAGGGGAAGGATTAAGGACTGAGAGGGGGCGATAGCGATAAGGAGGTTATAAGATCGATGGATAGGCCCTTTTCCTTGCATTTGTTTTTGTACGGTTACGCTGGAGTGGGGAGCGTTCGAAACTTGTAAGGGGAAGGACTCTGACGCCATTTTGTGTACATCCTAGTGCTCCAACTTGTCAGACAAAGAACACTGTAGGAATACTGTAGGTCTCTACACTTTTAAAATTAATTCATTACTACTGCACAGTAGTAAAATAGCCAAAAACATTCCGTACCACACGATTTTAAGAAAATATAGACAAAGTTGCCAGAAATCTACATGAATTACTCAGTTACAGTTTAAGGAGAGTAGTCAGGTTTTAGCACCCTGCGATTTAAAAATAAAAGGGGATTTTTTAAAAGGTTTCTTTGCCTTTAAAATTGAGTTTGAAAAAAATGATGATGAAAGAAATGAGATGAAGGGACACGACCCTTCTCAACCATGGATTTGGAAAAAGCATTTTTGCAAATTCCTGATCACCCTGACGACATTGCAAAAATAGCAGTGGTCACACCTTTAGGATTATTTGAGAATATGAAGATGGCTTTTGGACTATGTGGAGCAGCCCAAACACTTCAGCGATTCCTCCATTCCATAACTAGGGATTTGGAATTTGTGTATGTCTTTGTCGACGATTTTTTAATTTTCTCTAAAAATATGGAAGACCATTTTCGGCACTTTTTTCAAAACTTCATGAATACAGTCTCTTGATAAATGTTGGCAAAAGTACCTTTGCACAGTCTAATGTAGTGTTCCTTGGTCACTCCATTTCTGCGTCTGGGATATCACCATTGCCAGAGAAAGTAACTGCAATAATGTCATTCCCAAAACCAACAAATGTTGGTGAACTGAAGCGGTTTTTGGTTATGATCAACTTTTACCACAGGTTTTATCCCAAGATGGCAGAGATCCAAGCGCCACTCCATACAAAGGGCAATCTACCAGCAAAAATCCCATTGAACTGGACAATGGAAATGAAACCATCATTCAAATGGTCCAAAGAGACACTTGCTTTGAAAGTCACTCTTGCATTCCCTGATCAACAAGCTGAACTGTCACTAATGACTGACGCATCGAATGTTGCCATTGGTGGTACAGTGCACCAAGTTCAGAACGGCATAGTACATCCAATAGCTTTCTTCTCTTGTAAGTTGACACCAGCAGAGGAAAAGTACTCAACGTATAACCGCGAACTGCTAGCAGTATATGCTACAATTCAGCGGTTTGCATATATGCTAAAAGGCCGTGAATTCGCCATCTTGCCGTCCTCTCACTTATGCTTTTACCAAGTCTCGTGATGATCTGTCACCAAGACAAGTACCCCGCTTGGCTTACATAAGCCAATTTTCTACTGACATTAGACATGTGCAAGGCCACGACAATGCCCCAGCTAACGCTCTTTCTCGCATATCAACCATTGTCAGGCGCTTGGTCACCCCAGCCATCATTGTTATGACCCAGATCTCTGATCCTGAGCTTCACAAGTTATTGTAACAAACTTCTACCACTCAAAATTTGGTGCTTTGCAAGAGGCATATGGAAGATGCAGAATTATATTGTGATGTCCACCGGTAAATTGCAACCATATGTACCGAAAGACCTGTGCCAAAATATTTTTGAACAGTTTCATGGCATATCTCACCCTGGTGGAAGAGCGACCTCCCGACTTGTTTGTGAGCATTTCGTTTGGCCATCAATGCAGCGAGATATCAAGGACTGGGTTCGTTGATGCCATAACTGCCAATTGTCAAAGGTACAACGCCATGAAACATCAGTAGCTGGTGCTCTTTTTTGAGGCTTTGGTTATCCAATGTGCCTTGTGACAGATCGTGAACGCACTTTGAGTCTGGACTATTCCGAGAGTTTGTTCGAGCCCTTGTAATAGTTTTGCACCAAACTACAGCTTACCATCCACAGAGAAATGGGCTGGTCGAGCATCAGCATCATACACTTAAGGCAGCATTGATGAGCAGGATGAATAACAACACTTGCATATGGTCATTAAAACTACCTGTAGACCTACAAAGAAGACCTGAAAGCAACCCCTACTAATCTTGTTTACAGCACAAGTCTTCGATTACCAGGAGAGTTCTTTGAGTGCCCAAACTGTGTAACTTCTTCAAACTATGAGTAACTCTCAGATTTGATGAAAGTTTTTTCCAACTTGAGACCGACCGCTACAGCATGGCATTGATCAGTAAAACCTTTCAGTCATCCTCATCTAGACACTAGCTTCCATGTATATCTGCGGATGGATGGTGTCAAAAGCAGCCCTCAGCGACCATATACAGGCCCTTATCAGGTTGTATCAAGATCTCCAAAGATTTTCTGAATAATTGTGGGCACTCTTCATGTTACTGTCTCTCGAGACAGGGTCAAGCCTGCCTTTCTTGATGAGGAAATACCAACCGCAATCCCATCTCCTAGCTTACCTCCACTGGAAGCGTCTCAAAGACTGTCAACTTCACCACAGCCTCCTCAGCCGGCCACAGTTACAAGAAGTGAACGTCAAATCCACTTTCCCTAGAACTTGGCAGATTTTTCAAAACAGTAACAAACAGTTCAAGGGGGGAGTGATGTGGGTGGTCACTAGTGACATCACACATATTGTAAACTCTTGTTGCCACCCTGCCATTTTCAGGTGTTTCAGGTTTACTCAAAAAAAAAAAAAAAAACAGTGTTGAATTTGTTGGATTTTTCGTGTCCATATCGCTTTAAATAAGAAATTAGTAAAAAACGCCAATCAGAGTGTTATTCTTGTAGAACTCGATAACTAAACACCTGAGAAAAACCGAGTTTGGGGAGGGTTTCAACGTATTTTCCACACTGAATCGAATGGTAACACTTGCAGATCTCCCCAAATCTGTTATAACCGAGTTTTACACTTTGAATAACTAGTTATACCCTTTAAAACACATAAAATTGAGCACAACAAATAAACTAATATCTGTGTGTCAGCCATGACGTTCATAATCCCAATGGATAAAGAGAGGTTGAAAGTAGTATGGATTTTGTATATGCATGCAATATCGTCTTGAAAAGAAGATCCATGGATCCAATGCAGAATTAGGAAGAAGAAGAGTTGCAACAACTTGGAGTAAGACACCAGAAGAAGAAGTTAAGTCAAGTTTTCCGAATGAAGTCGAGACACAAATGGACAGCAATCAAGAATCAACTGCATAACAAAGCCGTCCGAGTATGGTGCAAACCATGGGGGAAGTGGACCTATTCTCAAGTGTAGACACTCGATATTTTTGAATAAACAATTTGGAAATTGAAAATAATTTGTTTTCGTGAGTACAGTTAGCTGCAGTTTCCCGTACGTCGTTCGGATGAAATGAATCGTTCGGTTCGTGATCCTACAATTGATTTGATGACAGATAGTGGATCAGACTCTAGTTTGGAGACTTCGGGATCCGAATTCCCAACAGTGAAGAAGAGAAAAACTTCTCAGCCGGCAAACAAGACAACACCCGCGAAGTTCGGGGGCAAACAAAAACGCTACAAGCAGAAGTACCGAATCGTGTGGGAGCGTGAATTCCCGTGGTTGAGGCAAAGTGAAGTTGATGAGTTTCATTTCTTCTGCGTATTGTGTGAAAAGAACTACCTAGGTGGGATCACGGAAATAACGAAGCATGAAAGCTCTTACAAACATTCTTCAGCAGCTTTGAAATCACAGGGTGCGTTCACCCCACAGGCTTTCGGCAAACCAATATCCAGGAGTCGACCGAAATATCCTATCTTTTTCGGTAAGAAGGCATAGGAGCTAGTTCAATTATAGACTACAAGGTAACGTAATGTACATAGTTGTTGGTTAAGTGTTGAATAAAACATTGGGTGAAACTTTTCAGAAAATGGAGTAGAATCTGTTTAGCTTCAACTCAATCCGTTGCCAAGTTTTTATCCCCCCCCCCCGAGAAAACCACATTTTAGACAGGAAAACTCAAAATTTCACCCTCTCAAGTCAACTTTTGGCCACATTTTCGGAATCAGCGTTGAATTGATTGAAAAGGGGATACAAATAATTTTAGACCCATCTCAAATATGTCCCAGGTAGCAAAACCTCAAGAACATTGTTTTTAAAAACGACTGAATAACCATCTAATTAAAATAAATTTTTTATCGCCGAACCAATTTGGTTTTCAACCAAATAAGTCCACTGAAGATGCGATTTATAATATGACCAACACGTTAATTGAAAATTTTTTACTAAATTTCAAGTCTATTGTGATTTTTGTAGACCTACAGAGAGCTTTTGATACCGTAAATCATGAAATGTTGCTACGTAAAATAGAAAATTTAGGTGTAACTGGACCATGCAACTGGACGCATTAGTTTTACCCCTAAAAACACGTACACTTTTATTTGAGTATATCAAATAAACTACAGATGTGTGAGGTAATGTGTAAAACTTAGTTATATCGGAATTGAAGAGATTTGTAACTGTTAAGTAGGACAAAACGAATCAGCGCGAACAAGTAGGTACGTAGACACTAACCCAAAACTCGGTTCCTAGAGGGTCACTTTTCAAGAAAACCCACGATTTCATTGAGAATAGCACATTTTTCAACCTTCAAACTATTGTTTTCTCCCCAATTTTGTAAAGGAAAATTGACTATACCTTCAACGAGTATTGAGACGAAGCAATTTTTGTGAAAGTTGACAGTACGTTCCTAATGTTAGTTTTGAGGAAGTGGCTAATTTTTAAACATTCTTACAATTTCCCAATTTCCAAAAGAGTTAACGTTTGTTTTTTGATAAATTAGTCTGAAGGGTGCTGAATAAATATGAAAATCATCTGTTCTTGAAGAAAATTTGCTCTGAGTAGGAACACTGGGGGTGAAGCCTACTGGCCTTTGCTCTGGTATCAATGAAGTGTTTATGGACGAGTGGACTGAGGAAGGCCATGGGGATGGTTCATAACTTGCGAGTGATGAAGCGAATTTATCTGGCATTGGTTCTGAAGAGTAGCCTCAGTGGACTGTATTGATAAATCCTGTGATCGGGGATGGCGTTAATATATCAATAAGGCCCTTGTTCCTCTAGTCATTAGGCTAGGAAGTATACTGCAAAGATAGGTTTGGTGAAATTTGCTACAACAAAGTCCCATTCGTATTTTTCTTTATCGAGGTGTATTGGGGAGGTGAGTTTAACAAAGCTATTGACCTTGGAGCATAGAAATGGTGATACCTTGTGGAATTTTGTCGTTTGACCACCGAAATGGGTATTACAGAAATTGCTACCCCTGCATCAACTAAAAATAGTAAATTTGATTTCTTACAACGGGCAAAAAGTCTTGTTGCTATTTCCTTGGACCCTGCCGATTCACATTAGGTTGGTGGGGTTATCAGTTTTCATGGTATTTTACACTCTTGAAAGTGCAAGGATGGGGGGAGCATGTGTAGGGCCAAAAGTAGTCAGATACCAACATGACGTGTTTTTCTCTGAAAGCGGGCCGGGTGAGTGGAAGATAGAGGTGGTCTGCTGGAAGTTGAGCTCTGAACTTGGGGATGGACTTCGTCTTGAGTAATGAGAGAAACCCTCAGGACTTCGCCTTTGAGGTGAAACGAGCAGAGGGGAGTTGATAGGTTACAGTGCGTGCTGTGGGGCTAGGGGGAGTAGATGGAGACCAAAGTGGAAAGGACTTTTGAGCTCCCGGGGGAGGAGTTAAACCCATGTGCCAGAGGATGGTGGCTAGGCCATGGGTGGTAGGCGGTCGGTGGTAGAAATTTGTATGCCGTTGCCACGTTCCGTCGTTGAGCACGCTCATTGGACAGGAATGTTGATAACCACAAGTAGAGGTTTCAGATCAGAGAGGGTTCAGTAGGAAGGATATGATTCTGTTTAGCGATCATGTGAACACCCTGCCGCATTCCGCCGCCCCTCACTGGGTTTTCCGGCCTTCCGTCTTTCCGGTTGTTATGCTCATACCGCTCCATGTGAAAGGCCAGAGATAGGCCATTTCCGTTTGTTCCATCTCACAATTAGGAAGGTGCTGCGTGAAGAGTTCACAAACTGTATCGTGAAATGGACACCTTTAGATAACCACGGGGCCAGGGTGGTTTGGATTCTCGAGACATAAATTTAATCCAAAAAGTCTATGGTGTCAGCAGTGATGAGATCTCTCATGTTTTGACACATGTTTCTCGTATATTGGGATAGTTTTTGGTCCCCAAGTGAATTATTCTCTGTGATTGTTGACAATGTGTGTATCTTGAGGACTAATAAATACAAATCAGTTGTTGGCAAAGTGACTCGTGACGTCTACCTCCCTAATATCTTAACATTCCACTGTGACATTGTCGATCAATGGAGGTAGAATGTGCCCAAATTTTATGGTTTGGGATGTAATTTGAGTTCCGGCGATTACAGCATCTAGTTGTATGAACCATAATTGGACGTCCTCTTTGTTAAATGGCGGTAAAGTCCGCATAATGGTTGCAGATACAGCTGTGATGGTCGAGGAAGCGATCGGTTCGGGATAAGCTGGAAGATTGTCTACAGCACTGACGTCCATCGTTGGGCTGCTGCTATGTCTAGATTGGGGATGAACAATTTAGTTAAAGGGATAAGAGCTTGCGATAGGCTGTTGGGATTGGGCGAATTGGCATAAAAATCTAGTTGGGAGGCAGTGTCAGGGAGCGGAGAGATCGATGAGGGTGGCTGAATTTGACTGCTTGCGAGGAGATCATCCATGTTGATGTCGAAATGTAGGCCGTAGTTCAGGAACCTTGTGATCACAAATTTGTGATGAGCATTTGAGTCTGACTCGAGTTGTGATGTTGAATTTAAGTGTGATCGTTTGAATACATGAAGCCCTGATTTGATTACAGCCCTACTTGGCCACATTTAACTCACTGTAGCCCCTTACCCTAATATTCGGGCATAACCATAACTCTCCTTATTCATTGACCAGAAATTATACCGTTGCCTGCCTAATATTAATGGTCAGTATTACACCATAAAGCTCTGTCTTCCAATCGCAGCACTGGGCGCTAACTGGTAGCCGGAAATTACTCTACTGCTGTTCATTCCTAAGTACACAATGTACCGTACCAATTTGACATAAAGCAAAGAACTAATAAGGGATGAATTTTAGCTGTAAAATGAAAATTGGAGTGATGGATCAAAAATACCGTGGCAAGGAAATATTGAGGACAATAACGTGTTTAATGAAGGATGCCGTTTAAGGGAGAAGACCTGAGAGGTATGTGTTCTTCAAGCGTGCGGCTGCCTTTTTATATCCTCTCCCACTTTGTATTTCCCTTTCCAGGGCATGATCACTCCCTTGTCTACTAGGTGTATCACGGTCAGTGGGTGGTATATGTTGTTTTATTGAAAGAGGATAAAAGTCTGATACAAGTCGGGCATGACATAGGCTTTGAAGGAAAAATACTATTAGTGGACTATCATTACTAGTACCTGAAATGGATAATGGTCTGAAATTTTATAATGATCTTATAGATGATCATCATTATGTTGTAGATATGAAGCACAGGAAAAGTTGGATTTTAACTTTGAATTTTAAGAAGGCCATTCAAAGCAACGATCTCAAAAATTCATGTGATTGAAAGCATGTAGGGGAAGTTGGACTGAGAGAAAAGTTGGATTTTAACTTTGAGTGGATGTTTAATTCGGAAGGCCATTCAAAGCAACCTGGCTGGCCGATCTCTGAATTAAAAAATTCATGTGATTGCAAAGATATGAAGACCGTGTATTTCAATTTGAGAATGACTTGAAAGGGTTTTCACATGCTATTGACGGGAAAATCTTTAAAACTTTACTACTCTTTTAAAAAGTTGGATGGGCGCCTGAGAGTAATAAATTAAATTTAAAAAGCTTAAGGGGACTGGCAACAATAGTTTTAATATTTAAAAAAATACCCGTGTCCATTGAATCTGTATTGAAACGATAATGTAAAATCATGCACGAGTGGAGTTGTGACCATTAAAAAATTCAGCACACATCTCCTGATTTTCCTTGTCTTAGATTGCATTCCCATCCGACAGTTCGGCCAAGTAAACCTGGCTGGCCAGAAAATACTTCTTATCAGGAATTACCTGAATTGAATTGAATTTAATATAATTATTTATCCCTTTTAGGTACTGTATCCGAGGAAAGAAAAGACACTCCAAACACTAGAAGCCAGACGTTGACGAATCAGAAAGCAAAATTATGCTTTGAGTCAAAATTGATGAAAATAGAAAAAGAAGAAGAAAGTTCGACTGCTGTAAAGAATATTCCGAACAAGAAAGGCAAGTTTTTCATTATTTGAAACTAGATTCACTTCATGTTAACAAATCTATCTGTCTTGTCTCGTAGGTACTTGATGTAGGTGCAACACTTTTTATAGTGAAATGTGATATCATGTTCATTTTTCTTTGTGGTATGGTTTTCAAAAACATTACTATCTTGGAATGAGTGCTAAAAGTAGGCACTTTTTACTTCATATAATATTCACTACTCTTACATAGCCCAAAAAAAGGGAGATTCGTTTGATGGTTCCTAGTTGCCTACTACCTACCTTGTAACTAAGGTTACTATGGATGTGTACTCTGACGAATTCGTCACAACAAATCGCCAGAACAAGGTCTGTTGGGTGGTTACACTTGACTGCAGTGTCCGATAGAACGTTTTTTGGTGTCATGGAAAACGGGGAGTAGTAATTACCTACTCTTTGATCATCATTTTTTATATATCCCACAGTTTCTTCTTTGTGTCTGTTCGAGCACATTTATACAAAGAAGTAACCAAAACAAAAAACTAATAAAACGTTCATGCAAAATTTACATACGACCGCACTGTCTAGTTGTTAAATGCGGTCCTTCTCCCACTTTGTTTCTCATGTCTCACAAGGACCTATTGTCAAAAACTATACTACTCTCTTCACTACTAATAGTTACAATGTTAATGAAGAAAGGAAATAATGTCCAGTTTTCGTTTTGAGTGGTGCAGTTGTACCAGTCCCATCTTGATTCTTCGGTGATGACTGTTCTCCAAGAAAAACTTGAGGATATTCAAAGAAATTTCAGATGTCTTCCTTGGGGAAATGGCTTCATTCCATATGAAAGGGTTATTGGCCTTTGATCTAACAGCAATAAACGGATAGTTGAATGTGATTATTCGAGGGCAGAATATCTTCTCATCATTGATATTGGCGATGCTTTGAAGGGATAGTCACAAACCTAGAGCCAATTCCATACCTGTTGTTTAGTTTTTGCTGTATGTACATACATAGGTGCTACAGCTCGTGCTGGCATTGCCACTGCTTATGCCAATGTTGCGAACCCATGGTTGACCTCAAAGTACCACCAAGTTTCAAGCATGTACCAGAAGAGGTGGAAGATTCTCATATGACCTTTCCTGCTGAAGTCCAACCTAGGTCTGATGGACAATCGCCTCCATTGGTACATACAAGAGACATACTCATTACTAAAAGACATACTCATGAAGGGTAGAGTAGATGACGCATCCTTATCACGGAGGCAATCTATCAAGTTTAGATGAAGGACTGTATCAAAGGCTTGGGTTTAGGTTTGAATCTGTCAAAGATGAGTGTAGTTGTGAAAAAATTAATATTTTGGCTGAATTTCGGAAATTGAATTTTAGAGTGATTGCAAGACTTTTTGTTGGCTATAAAATAAAAACGCTGCAAATGATTTCACGAAGGTTTATTATTTTTTCAATTGAGTATGATCGTAGTTTTAGTTGGCTTGCGTACTAGGATTTGTCATAAGGATACTTCCATCCAGACTCCTCGGCGTGTCCTATTTCGAGTTGCCACAACCTATACATTCTATAATTATATACGCATGTTTATATTACAACTAGCGAACGGCATTATTTCGATTTTTGACTGATTTTTCAACTTTGAACTTTTTGAAAACTTGATACATATTCTTATAGGAAATTTTACGCTGATTCCGAATATACCACATGTTAGTATGCTGAAAAAATTATTTCGCACAACAAATCGCAAAAAACAGGCTATTTTGAAATTTTTGACTACATTTTTGAAAATTTCAACCCGAAGATGTAATCCGATCATGCTGGCCAACGAACTTGAACTTTTGTTTTGTGTCCTTAACATTTTAAAATTTGTTTGAAGTTTCTAGCACAATTCTACGGACAGTTATCGTCTGGAATGACACATACATATATACATACATACATATAAAAAAAGTCCAGTCATGCAGCATGACCCCATGAGCGAATTTTTGAAGAATATTACCGATTTTTACAACTAGCGAACGGCATTATTTCGATTTTTGACTGATTTTTCAACTTTAAAATTTTTGAAAACTTGATACATATTCTTATAGGAAAGTTTACGCTGATTCCGAATATACCACATGTTAGTATGCTGAAAAAATTATTTCGCACAACAAATCGCAAAAAACAGGCTATTTTGAAATTTTTGACTACATTTTTGAAAATTTCAACCCGAAGATGTAATCCGATCATGCTGGCCAACGAACTTGAACTTTCGTTTTGTGCCCTTAACATTTTAAAATTTGTTTGAAGTTTCTAGCACAATTCTACGGACAGTTATCGTCTGGAATGACACATACATATATACATATATACATACATACATACATAAAAAAATGCGTTAAACTTCAGAATATGATTCAGAATAGCCTGAAACGGATTTCTGCATAAAAAGTTTTCAAAAATTCACATTCTACAAATTTTGAGGCGAGAGCAATAGCTTAATTTTCTTCAAAAATTCGCTAAAAATGCGTTAAACTTCAGAATATGATTCAAAATAGCCTGAAACGGATTTCTGCATAAAATGTTTTCAAAAATTCACATTCTACAAATTTTGAGGCGAGAGCAATAGCTTAATTTTCTTCAAAAATTCGCTAAAAGGTAATCTCAGAACATTTTTACAGTCGACTTTCTTTCATTCACTCTGGAATTCTTCAATAATGTCTATATTTGTTTTGCAAACAATTGTCTACTAATATTTATGAGTTTTTGACAATTTATTTAGTTACAGGAGGAGTGATTGTTCATCCTCAGGCGGTGCCATCAACTCTTGTACCCTCCCAATCCCCTACAGGTACTTTGTTTCCAATTCTAGCTTATAAGTACTGACAGTAAATGACCTAACTTCCGGCATTGCACTTTATAAAATTACAGAGATTATTGTGAATGCCTGCTTGATAAAAATAGATTGATTTTCAATTTTTGGCTGTTCTTCTTGTCTCTTGTAGTACCTTTAGATTCGTTTGCACTTCTCAGAACCAGTTAGTGGATAGCTTTTAAAATGTTCCCTGTTGTGATGACTGGCATGTAGTACCTAGATGATTTAACAGGAAGTATCTACATATTAAAAAAAGGCCTTTCCGTCCTAAATTTGGTTTTATTTAGTTTTGTACTAATTTGAACTGTCCAAATAAAGAAAAGTTGTATTTACTTATTGGTCGAAACCTCTGCTATGGTATATTTTCTGATCCACCACCTTATCTCTTAACGTGTACTGAATGTGGTGGTTCTGGTTTCCATGTTAGCTTCCCACCAATGTTTTATTTTGGTCTTGATGTTTTATAATTTGTGCTTTTCTCTTCGTTTGTCTAATCTCATCTACCTGTCAGTGTAGAGGTTTTGCAAAAGGAAGGCAAACCCTTATGATCCCCAGCTCGGGCTCTAGTCTGGCCCTGTAGGATGCCTCTGGTGACCAGATTCTCCTGGATGTTCTTCCCATTTGTAACGTGGTTTTTCTCTTTTCTTTCTTCCGCTACATTGTGCCTCCTAAACCATTCGATGATAACTATAGTCAAACATCCTTACCACGTAACCAAACCAATGGAACTGCAAGCCTCCACACGTTGACTCAAGGGCTCAATGTTCGACTCCAAGAATTGGCTCTTGCCCTACAGACGGGACTCTGCTCCTCTTCATGACCCTCGTGGTTAGGAATCTAGAAAAGAGTGACCTGATTGGTCTGAGCCTACCTCTTGAGGGTTCAATCTCAAAGAAGCCTTGAGCTTATAGTAAAGGAAGCAATGATCTGCTGTGTTCAGCATTTCATTAGCTCACAGTTGTTTAGCATGGTCCTCTGCCTGAAAGATCTTTGTAGTTGTCGCAGAGAGTGTGGGGTCCACACCCGATCCTCCATGCATAATTGATCCATCTGAATGCGAATGATGAACATTTTATCGAAGATCTGGGATATCGAACTACCTACTAATACTATGAGGATTCAGTGTCTTTTGAAGGCCTCTGTAAACATTTTCACAACAACAGTTAATCTCTCTTGGAATTAATGTTTATACAGTACTTGTTTCTTACCTTCTTTTTGTTTTAATTATTATCGACGATCCTTTATTAGTGTTGGGATTTTTCAGGTGAGGTCCTCAACCAAATAACGATACAGGCTGCAGACGAGCTGATTTCTGGTAAAGAATTTGCTTCTTCCCTCTTTTTTTACTGATGAGCTTTCTTCATCTTACACGTTCTTCGCTTATTGTTTCTATTGGTGATTAAAAAATATTCATTTATTTCAGAAGAAGGAATCGACGAAGCCCCCCACTCATCTCCTCCATCTCCACCTTCAGCACAAATGCCCTCAGGTAAAGTAAAATCAATAGCTGTCAGTGTCAGTTTAAAATGTTGAACACACCTCAGTGGTGCTTGCAGGCATATGAAGTGATGGACAAGGATGCTTTTCGGTAGAGGAAAGCAGCATGTTCATGGAAACGTGTCTGTGATTCGTTGGGTATTCAGAACAAAGATGATAGTCATCCTCGTTTTGTCTTCCTGCGAGTGGATTCCCTAAGCTAGTGGTGTACGCTACCGTCTGGGCTTTTTATTTTGTCATGCAATGGCCCCAGAATGCTGCATATTATTTGGTGGTCCTGTATGACGAGAGCAAACTCACCAGAAACAGGTAGTTATGAAAATTTGGTGGCTCTGTGCCTGGCCTCGACAATATGCACTGCTATGTTCAGTGGTTCTAGAATATATCAGTAGTCAGCTGCTAGATGATGCAGCTGCACCTTTCATTATTTGATGGAATCGTTCATTTTGTTGTTGACTCATTCTGCATCGATGGATTCATGGACAATATCACGTATGTCTGATGAATTCATGTGATTGTTCCCGAATTGACGTGGCTATGAATACATCAGGCTAGCGTAGAATCCCCCCATGGCTTCGTTTAAATTCATCAGTCGTGAACGGATAAAAACAGCCCTGGAGTGGGCGAATGCTGTATACTATATTTGCTCTACTCTTATGTTAGCAATTTCGGTTAGAATCTGGAGTTGGAGAGAGAGCGAGAGAACTAGGAGTTTTCCCTTACTGAGGAAAATATTAGATTATGAATATGTCTGGAGGATGAGGAAAAGAAATAAATAAAGATATTTACATGTCTCTTCATACTTCAAAACAGAAAAAATAATCAACAGAATTTAACTAATTGAATCATCAAGGTTTTATTTATTTGAGAAATGAAAACTTTTTCTATTAAATAAAGCTCGCAAGTTCAGAAGAATGGTGGGAGATAAATTGTAAAGGTAGCATTTACTTATAAGTATGTCCATCAAAAGTTTCCTATGAGTCAATCACTGATTGAGAAGAATTGATGTGTGACAAATAGGAATGGTTGCATGCTCTCTTTGTAATGCCCACCATGACAGACCAAATAGAGCGGTAAGCAACAAATGGTAGTGGTGATGGCTAAAGGCGTCTGGCCCAATGGCTAACAAGAAAGGTTTAATGCTGTCTCTTGACGACCATGCGGTGGGCAAGTAATGGCTTCGGTGGGGTCTGGTGAGCTTCTGCTGATCCAAATGTTGAGTGGGTGCGGAAGCTCCTAAAAAAGATCTCTTTGTTAATCCATAACTTATTATCATTCTAAGCCTAATGAAAGAGAAGTCTAGTTTAATACATTCTATAATGGTGTGTTTATCATGCAGATGGTGCCGCTCAAGATCCAGGTCAAACTTCTGCTTCTTCGGCTCAAGAGCTTTTTGGTAAGAAAATAGAGCAAATACCTGCGTAGGTATTCTCCTGGTGGAGGATATAAATCAGTTTGCCAGTAGTCATTGAAAATATCTAAAAATTAGTGCAAAAGTTGAACTGAATATAGGAATTGCGCTACTATCAGCGCCCATGTTCCTTTATCTTTCCGATTTTCAAAGCTTATTACCCCTTTACATCATCAATGAAATTCAAGATCTTATAGTCCCTGATGTTTCTTCCAAGCCTCCAAGTTAGAGTTTCTATACTTACATGGTACCATCGAGACCCAATAATTTCTCAAAATTATCAACGAGGCAACCTTAATGCTCAGACTTTGAGTGAAGGACATCAGTAAATTGCCATTTTGTGCCAGTGTTCGCTGTGGCTTCTATCACATTTACTTTCTCCATCAAACTACATTTATTTTATTTCTTAGAATGTAAAAATAGGTATGTAGGTACTGTGGTACAATATAACACAAACTTGAAGTAATGGTTGGAAATTAAAGCTAAATGATTTTTCTATTCCTCATGTTCAACAATTTACATTAATGTATGAAATGAGGCTATATTCAATATGCTGACGAAAACTCTCGGTATATTTATAAACTTTTCCCGTGTCTCTTGCACTTCAGACGCTTCGGATCTTTATTTTTTGTGGGCATTTTTACAAAAACATTATTTGGTTGACTGTTTTCGATCGTCAACACTGCTGTCTCCTTGGATCCTGCCTTCTCTGAGTAGATACAAAATCTAAAAGACACGTATTCAGCCCCTTATATACTCAAAAGATTCTATGGGCCATGAATCGAACCACACCCACTTCCATTGGTCTTTCTACATTGAATAACAATAGTAGATGGAGATTTTAATGATAAGTTCCCCACGACCAGAACGTGTCTATATGTAAGGGGGAGGGGGCAGGCAGGGGCATACCCTGCGTGTCCAAACTGACCCATAGTTGTTTCAATATAATCATCAGAAACGCTTGCATAAAGGCTGCAACACATTGGGACATTTTATGTCTCTAGTTGCAGATTCGCATGCAAGCTCTAGGAGCCACTCAGCCAATCCGGACCCTGGGTATCGTCAAGTAAATGTCCTAAAGAGGCTACATACGAAATTACAGCTTCCTAGAGTGTAAAGCATAGAAATTAGCTTTAAGAGCCACTCATCTGATCCGGACCCTGGGCATCGTCAAGTAAATGTCCTGAAGAGGCTGCATACAAATTACACCATAGAAATTACCTATTAAAATGATTTAACCACCGCTTCACAAATCGAACCGTTCCCGCAATATTCGGATCACCTGCTCACCTGATGAATCAAATCATCGAAATACCAGCTCAATGAAATCATCAGAAATTAACAAGCGGTTGCAATCATGTTCACAATATCAATTATTGAGAATGATCACCTGAGTGTACACAATTATTCAAATAACCATGCTCATAACTCAGCTTGTTGGCCACGCACTTCGCAGTAGTTAACATAATATGGTTGGATAAATCGAGAGCTTTCGAACGAATCGTCAACGAATTTTCTGGGATGAAAAACGACAAAGTACCATTTCCCAACGTCTAACGTCCCAAAGTCAAACGACTCGGTTGTTAGCGGAAATCATCAGAAAACCAATCGTAACGCTTTTTTTAACGCTTTTTTCGTTTATGTGCCAAAGTAAAGTCATAAAATGCAAAACAGAAGAATAGATACTCAGTTATTCTCAAAAAAAAGCTTCATAATTGTATGCAAATATTTGCAAATGTATGGTTTGTTTATAATTTCCTATGCATAATTCATTATTGTTTTACAGACTCCATGGTTGATCAACAGGCAGATCAAGCTATAAATGAGAGAGAAGGTAATCAGTTATGACAATATATCATCACCATTGCCATATCATTCAAAATGGCCGTTGAGGTTTTAGAAAATCACACCCTCATGAAGTTATTTATTGATATTGGTAGTGATCATGATATTTGGCCTAAGCCTCAAAAGAGGGAGTAAAGAAAAAGTGTAAGGCCTTGCGGCAATTTTTTGGACTGTTCATACCTACATTGACAATGCATTTGAGTAGAGTCCTCTTTTCTCATTGGTTCTTAACAGCACACTCCCATATGTTGATTCATATTCATTAATCAACTTAATTCCCTTTGTTTAGGTGGAAATAGCATGGAAACAAATAATGATGATCCCAGCATTAAACCAAATAATGATGATACCGAATTCAATATGAATGCTCATGGACTTACGCCGGAAGAGATTGTCAGACAAATTAGAGCTTCTCAAGGCAAATCTTCTCGAACCTATAAACAAAGATACCGCACAGCATGGGAAGCAGAGTTTTCGTGGGTTGAAAAGAGTAAAGTCGACGAGTTTCATTTCCGTTGCAAAGCATGCCTTAGAGACTATTATGGGGGTTTGTCAGAAATAATGAACCATGGAGCCACTGCTAAGCATTGTGTTTCCGAGTATAAGAGACTGGCGATGCTCAACGATGTGGGTAGAAAACCAGGTGAAGGTAATTTACTTGTGAGAATGGTTACAGTTAGAAAATGGTGGAACCCGTTGTGACAATATTAATTTAGTGTTTCAATTATTTATTCTAGGTTTGCATGGAGAAATGATCAAAGGCAGTCCCACCGAACTGGCTGAAATCAACTATACAGGCAAGCATAATCTTTTTATGGTGTTACCAGTAATTAACCTGTGATATTAACATTCTTCTTTTTTTCCACTTGGGACAACGTTCTAAATTTTGTGTCAGAGGTGATGGGATGGAGTAGCTAATGTTAGAGGGATGGAGAGTGTAAACCAATCTCTGCTAACATGTGCTGTCAATAAATATGTGATAGGTAACTAACAGAATTAAAACTCGTGCCTTTTCCCGCACCAGAAAGGAGCTCTGTTTAAAGACCACACACTTAACCAATGCAAAAACGTGGCCAATGTTATCAAGCCTCTTGACTGCGGGAGCTTTCCCGAACATAAACCCCCCCTGAGTCAAATATGAGCCGTCTTGGCTGAATTGGAGTCTGACAAAGGATGGAATGAAACTGCATGCCTCTAGCTCAATACTTACTTGCTAGAAGAAGTCGCAGTTGGGCGAGGTCATCATCAGTGTGTTTTGACTCAGTAAGTGAGGTAGTGAAGATATTTCACTGTGTGGTATGAGAGGGATTGCGTATTACAGTTTGGATCCTACTGTCCTGCGCCAAAAGTAACAGCCCAAAAATATATGATCCCTTGACAGAATTCGAACGTGTGCCTATTCCTATGCCAGGGAGAAGCTCTGTTTAAAGACCGCGCTTTTAACCACTGGGCTATAGCGGCCAATAGGTAATATCAAACTTCTTCGACTTCGGGAGTTTTCCTTGAGCGTTGTCGGGAATAACGAAACAAGGATCGGATCTACAGTGGGATCGGAACGGATCAATTCCCACTCTCATTTTTACCGATCCTCACGGATTGGAACAAAATCACCTTGATCGCACTGATGGTTTGGATCTACCCACAGAGTAGAGTAAGAGTTAATGGATCTGTAACCTGCCTTATTTCGTCGAGGCAATTACTGAAAAAAGTTTAAGTCCTGCAGCATGATCTGATGAGCGAATTTTTCCTAAATTAACGTATTAATTGTTTAAAAAAATTGTTAACTTCCAATTTTTTGGCAAAACAACTTGTTCTAAATAATATTCAGCGATTCAAAAATAAATTTTTGATTCTAAACTTATTTGCAGTTTTATAGATTTTTCAAAAAATATTTATTTATTCAATTATATTTATTTAATTCAGTGTAATTTAGTGCATAAATTTTGTACTGTTCTAGTTACTTGTTTATACACATTTTTTACTACAATTTTACTAAATAATATAAATGTAAACGAATTTTAGCCGTTGTTAGTGATTTTTTGTGTACATTATTTGAAATGTGGCCAATTTAATGTGCTCAAAAAGTGCTGGTTAACGAACTCATCCATTCTTTTATACAGCTTGATTTTTTTAGTGCAAGAACGAAACTTTTATTTCAACCCTAAGGAGAGTTATTTATAAACACATTATTTATATACACAAATATTTATATACCCATATATTTTATTAACAGACTTACCAATTTGAATGAGGTATTTTAATTTTCTATTTGACTAACCCAGCGGCCTCCCTCCATCGTAATTTTTCCTTCTATAGAATGGACTGAAGTGTATTGATCCAGGTTGACTAATACATAGGAAACTTTTAGATTATCACTGTGGCTTTTTCATTTACAAAGCTTTTCAGAATAATTTATTCCATCATCAGATATAACTAACATGTGAACATATAGTGTCCCACCGCATGATGCCTTTGGGGAAAAAACGCTGCAAATTATTTCACAAAGGTTTATTATTTTTTCAATTGAGTATGATCATAGTTTTAGTTGGCTAGCTTACGTCATAAGGCCCGTCCAGACTCCTCGGCGTGTCCTATTTCGAGTTGCCACAACCTATACTTCTATAATTATATACGCATGTTTATATTTCTCGATTTGAGCTCCTATCTATTCAAATAGTTATTGCCTTAATAATATCATTATCTAAGTACGTACGAAAAGTCGAGAGGATATGTTATTAAATATGCGTAGGAAAAGCTTTGGTATTAACACACAAAGAATTATGACCTTGAAAAAAACGTATATTCATGCCTCGAAGGAACGCCGGCGCCGTACCCACCACAAGGTGCCGCGGCGCCGGCGCCTCCTCTCACTCCACCCCCCCCCCCCGCTCACCCCCCCTCACCACCCACCGTGACCCCCCTGCCAAGCGTGCCAGGCGTGCGCGCGTAGAAAAAGACACTTTTTCGCCCGTTTTTGGCCCATAGCATCTATGCGAGTAAAGGGATCGGGATGGTTAAACGTTAGGACCAACTAGACCCCAAATGGAGTGTATGTGCGAAAGAACGGGTTTTTAAAGTCAATTCTTAGGCCTTTTATGGCCCGGACGGCGGACGGACATTTCAAATTTGGATTCTACGCACCTTCTAAACGTTAAGTGACAAAGTTTGAGGGGGGGTTATAAAAATTTTTTGCTACACGATCACATAGGCTTATTATTGGAAATAATAAACCAAAACCTGACTCGGGATCAATACCTACTGGATCGTACTGGAGAAAAATACCCAATCCCACCCAGGATCGGATCAGATAGTTTTGATCCATGAATCCAGCGGAATGGCCCATCCCTAGAAAGGAATAGTTACTCCTTCCACGGGTTGTTGATCTGAATTGCTGATGTTTGCGCGTTGCTGTTTGGCTTGAGAGGGATTGCATATTGAAGTATGAGTTACTCCTGTCCTGCGCCAAATGTATTGGTCCACAAATATTTGATATCGACGGAATTCGAATTTGTGTCTTTTCCTATGCCAGAAAGAAGCTTTGTTTAAGGGGAGTAGTCCGGTTTTAGCATCCTGTGGGCGCCTTTTTTTCGTTTTGCTTTCACAGTTCCCACAATTACGTACTAAGTGATTTGAAATTTTAAGGTAATGCTCTTCATACCTGGAAGCATGTCTGCTGTAAATGTTGTCCAAATCGGTCGAATAGAAAAAAATTGAAAAATAGGCAAACGTTATTTTTTATTGTAGAAAAACAGTTCATTTTTATGTTTCTTTTTCTGAACAACCATTGGGCCGATCTAATTCAAATTTCCACACGTACTTCTTCTGTATATGTACTAACATTACTGCCAGGGATTTTGAGTAAAAATAGTTTGATTTTTTAACCCCAGTAAACGAAACTGAAAAAAGTGGCCTACCAATCTAAGCATGTTTTTGTGACACAAATCTGTAACCATGAAGTGGAAATTACAAACGAAATTTCAATAAGATTACATCTAAGTGAATATCTTGTGAAAATTAGAACGAAAATTGTTGAGAAAAAGGAAAATTTGTCAGCCGAAAAGTGACTTTTCAGGACAGCTGTTTTTCTGACAGTAGGTGCCACAGGTGGTATGCGCTCCCCGCATGCCTGTTCTGATCTTGATTTTAAGTGCCTGGTTAACAAAACTACATCACATGTGAAACCTTCCAGTATCCCTTTTAGTTCCATGTTCAGTACCTATACTTTTTAGTATCCATGTATTCAACCACTTCTGAATGTGCTTCAAGAAGGTTATCAGTGACCAGATTTTGTTTACAAATCAAGCTTTCTGTTTTGCGCTATGTGAGATTTTCAAAAAATCGTATCTCTAGTTCTATTCATCCGATTTCAATTTTGTTTTTACCAAACTGTCTTGGATTTCATGTAAAATAAAAATGAAAAATCGATGTTTTTGGACCCCTGGATTTTTTGAGGCCCAAGACCTCCTTGGAAAACTATGACTCTCGGGAGTGCGACTCCCCTAGGTGAATGAAACATATTTTTTTCCCTTCGCCTTTCTCCTGGGAAACTGGGTTTCTTTATCACGGGCTGTTTTGTGTTAATCTAGAGTACTTTATTGTAAGATTATAGATCAGCTGCTCTCAACATTAAGATAAGATAGAATGAAGGGAATTTTATTCTAGTATGTATTATATAGTTACCTCGTTTTCTACTTCTTCATCATAGGAATAATTCTAAGTAGGTATACATTGTTAGAAGAATATTATCTATTGTTCTATGTTGTTCTTTTGAAAGCTGTATGTATCTGTTCACTTTCAGATGGTGATGGGGACTCGTTTACCTATGAAACTTGTGTTATCGATAAACCTCGTTCTCCAACAAAGTACGAAAAACTGGCCTATGAAAGAAGCAATAATGAGAAACCAAAGCCTTCTCCAAGCCTTCAAGAGAGGCCCATTGGTCAGTACTCTTCAGCATTATTGTATTGATAACGATGTACAAGGGTGTACATAAAGATGAATTCATACTGCTAGGATCAATTCTACATCTAATTTGTGACAACAAGAGGTGATGGATAGAGAGTAATTTACTCCTTAAAAGGGGAGAGGCGATTAACCTGCTACACCCAGAGGATATCCTCTGAAGGTTGAATAAACCGTCACGAATATCCCTAGCTGCAGCGTAATAAAGAATCGAGAAGGAGGAACTACTCCTATCCATCACACTCCCAGGGCTTTCAAAAAGATGGGGGGGGGGGGGGGGGGGGGGGGATGGAAGGGGGTTCCAAGTAGGCAGGGCTGTGGTAAAAGTTTATTTGTTCTAGCTTTAAGTTTTAGGGGTTATTGCCCATTTCGAGCCACACCCAGCCCCTCTATTATTAAATGTCCCCCCCCCCCCCCCCTCCAATAGGCAAAATGGGCAATAACCCCTAAAACTTAAAGCTAGAACAAATACGCAATATTACGCAATGTGAATTTTCTCTTCCAGACAAATCCCGATATTGACATTTTCACCACTCCTATATCTACCATAAAACGGTGTATTTGTGAGTAATTATTATGAGTTCACCTGTATTAATATAATTTTATTTCTTTTTTTATTAAGACCAAACTCATATTAATTTTGTAATTTTTCCATCGCATTAGATTAACTGTAACTGATTGATTATTTTCTTTATGTAATTGGGTTCGCCCGTTTGATAAATAAATAAAATAAAATAAACAATAAGTCAATTGGGATAAGGTGCTAAAGTCAACATTTTGGATTTCTAGCTACTTTGAGCAATTCAATGTACGGATCTTTTCCGTTATACGTATACCACTATTTATAATACTAGAGAAACCAAACATTTAAGTTAGTTACCTGTTTAAATCGATGAAGAAAGCCAGTACTCATTCATTATGCAATGAACTGACTTGAACAAGAAATGGACAGACATTGACAGCGCGCATTCGCACAGGCTCGCTTATCGCGTAGGCAAAGATAACGATAGACCAGATTACAAAGTCTATTGTATGGAATTCTATGAGCAGTAATGTTTTGAAATGAATAATCACAATCATCTTTTACTTCATACCCGAGTAAATCAACGAGTACTGGCCTTCTTCATCGATTTAAACAGGTAACTAACTTAAATGTTTGGTTTAACTAGTATTTTAAATAGTGGTATACGTATGACGGAAAAGATCCCAATGTACTCCTAAATTTCTGGCCAACGAACTCATTCTTCATTTGGAAAGCTTGGCTTTTTGGCGAAGGAACGAAATTTTTATCTCAATCCTAAGTTCGAGTAATCGTCTGGAACTGGGATGTCGCGTATATACACTTAGGTGTAAAAAATTTGGCCTACTCTCAAAAATGTAAGATTTTATGAAGTTGCGACTAATATTCTCTTGTTTTCGACTGGGTTACTGTCTGAACTCATTCAGAGACTTCGTTTGTTGTTTTTCAGCCAGGCGGATGAAATTTTTTTTCATCTCACAAAGATAGGGAATCGTGACGAGACGAGATCATGTTTCATTGCCTCCCACTTTCACGTTAACTTCCAAACTGCAATTATGTTGTTTATCTCTTCCACAGTAGTTCTCAGCCAAGGGGCGAGTGTTTTCCTGTACATTGAGTGCATTCCTCCCAAAATAATCGCTTTAAGAGGAAAAAAATGTCTTTCCCTCCGGAAATGGTTACGCAAACTGTAGCTGTCATTGATGATGGAAGGTCACTGAGATATGCCGCTCGAAGGCTTGGACTACGGGCTCTCTTCCAGTCATTGTGGCAGGAACAAACCTTTCTCCAGGCCTTCTCCATTCTCTTTCACGACCATCTGGGCCCCGCAGGCTGAACCTAGACTCATCGCTGAAAATGATATCCCTCCACTCTTCAAGTTCCCAAGCACTGTGATTTCGAGCTAACTGAAGGCGCAACATCCTGTGCTGACGGGTTAAACTTGGAACGCGAGCGGGTCTTCTAGCAGACAAATGCCGATCCCACCATCATCTCCAAACTGTCCAAATATCTAAATCCACACCCGTTGCATTTTCAATTGAGTTACGACCTTGTGAAGCAGTTGATCGTCGATTTCTCAAAGCTAAGGTATACAAGTACCTGACTTGAAAGGCTCTTGTTTTTCATGGGCGGCTAGAACCCTGCCTTGTAGAGTACGATCCTGTCTCTTGAAAATGTCTAACAGTAGCACAGACGGTTTCATAACGCCGTCCTAGCATTTGAGCAGTATATCTCAGTGACCTTCCATCATTAATGAGAGCTGCAGTTTCCGCCGACCATTTCCAATGAAAAAAACTTTTTTTTTTTAACACAGAATGTGTTTTAGCCATGGACTAACTAGCCGAAAATGGAACGCGGGATGGGAACGAAATGTGTGACGGATGATTTTCACGTACAACCGAGCCGTTGGTAGGGAAATGGAATTTCCGCCATTTTAATCGCACAGAAATCGTTCACCATTCGTTGGAAAGCTCTTGATTTATCACGAATTTATTTCGTATTTTTTTTCGTAGTTTCATACTATAACTATATACCTAAATTGATGTTATAAATGAATAGTAAACAATGACGCTTGTTTGGTTGTCACTTGGTTGCGCGACAACGCAATTTTCGTAGTTTCATACTATAACTATATAAATTGATGTTATAAATGAATAGTAAACAATGACGCTTGTTTGGTTGTCACTTGGTTGCGCGACAACGCAAACACATTCTGTGTTTCAATAATTTCGTCCGAAGTATGTAAATAGAGGTAACCGGGGGTCCAGGGGGCTTGCCCCCTGGCGAGGCGCGGAGCGCCGAGTTTTCTCTTAAATTGATTATTATTATTATTTTTTGTTGGAATGCACTTAACGTACAGGAAAACACTCGCTCCTCAGCTGAGGACTACTGTGGAAGAGATGAACAACATAATCGCAGTTTGGAAGATAACGTGAAAGTAGGAGGCAGTGAAACATGATCACGTTTCGATACGATTCCCTATCATTGAGAGATCAAAACAATTTCATCCGACTGGCTAGAAAACAACAAACGAAGCCTCTGAATGAGTTCAGACAGTAACCCAGTCGAAACCAAGAGAATATTAGTCGCAACTTCATAAAATCCTCCATTTTAGAGAGTGGGCCAAATTTTTTGCACCTGAGTGTATATATATATATATATTTTTTTTTTTTTTTTGTGGCGTTACAGGTGGTTGGGAAATATAGAACATACACACATATACGTATTATTGACAAAGTGTTGAAATCTAGGATTCATATTAGAACGCCTCATTCAGTATAATCCAACATTATTCTGAAGAACCTACACGAAATCCCTGTACTTCTCTGCCATCTGTGCCTCATAGGTCACAGATCAGAGGCGTTTCGGTTGCCTGTTTAAGCTCTCGGCTTTCAACTCAACCCCCTAGTGTGAAATGGGCCAACACTTCTTGTTCTTGATTCGATTATTGCAGATCACAGAGTCTGCTATTCTCAACGTATTGTATTGCAATACAATCTCGTAACTCCCCAATCATGCTATTATCTCTTCTTGATCTATTCCAGATTTAATCTTTATAACATTGTTCTTCTTCGGATTTCTGTACGCTACTTATGGAACTTCAATAACTCTCATCGGTTACATGATGTTTTATAGTTTTTTCACCCTCGCATCACACAAGTCTTGCCTTAACCTCTCAAATATATCCATACTCTACCTACTCTCTCCTATCTGTCCCCTGACTTTGACCTTCAGTCCAATAGCTCGGTATCTTATCAACAATATTATCTCTCCTAAATCACTCTCAAATAAAAAAGTTAATATTTTCGTTGAAGCCCCACGTTGGGGCTATTTAGTTAGTGTTGATTAATTGTTTTGACTGTTAGGTAACGAGCCAGCTTAATAATAATTTTTCACTTTTCTAAAATCTTCATGCAGGAGTAAGGCATGTCACTATCTCATGCACACTTTGTGTTTTATTTATTTAATTATTATTATCATTTTCTTTTTTAGATGCAGTTCGGCATTCAAAAGAATTGTTGGAGTCTGAATTGAAATTGGTGCGACGGAGAGCTGAAATTGTCGAAGTAGAGATGCGGACAGCTTTATTAAACGAACATACAGCAATGTTAAGAAAAAAAGTGGCAGCTGCTGAACTGAAATTAAAAGAAGCGGAGTTGGGAAAATTGGGTTTAGTTTTCAAGAAGAAATCTGGAAGAAAATGATGAAAGCTCGGTTTACTATGAACAAAGTGCATACTAGATCCGCTTTATTTAATATTGTTTTATTACCTATTATCAATTTCGGTATCATTTATAAAATATGATTTCATTCGTAAGTACCTAAATACCTACTTACTGTATATAGACCATTCTTATTTGTACAGAACATCGGTTAACTAAATGAGTACCTAAGGAATGCTGGCCATGTATGTCAAATCACTTTTGCAATAGCTACTTATTACATTGTTGTAACTGTCTGACTGTAATGATGTAATGTACCTATTTTCCTTAACATCAAAGCGTCTTTTGGGTGCTGTCATTGAAAAGAATGTTGAGAGTATTTTTAATCTCAACATGCAGTTTTAAGACCTATCACACTTGCATTTTTTCAGCTTCTTTCCCGCATTTTTCATGCTCGAACGTGAAGAAGGCAAAGTGCTTTTTTCCAAGGTCAGCTTTTTCGACCATTGTGCTATTTTGGTATATTATTCCCAATAATAAGCCTATGTGATCGTGTAGCAAAAAAATTGTATAACCCCCCCTCAAACTTTGTCACTTTACGTTTCAAGGTGCGTAGAATCCAAATTTGAAATGTCCGTCCGCCGTTCGGGCCATAAAAAGGCCTTAGAATTGACTTAAAAAACCCGTTCTTTCGCACATAGACTCCATTTGGGGTCTAGTTGGTCCTAACGTTTAACCATCCCGATCGCTTTACTCGCATAGATGCTATGGGCCAAAAACGGGCGAAAAAGTGTCTTTTTCGAGCTTTGAGTGTTAGACGCACGCCTGGCACGCTTGGCAGGGGGTCACGGTGGGTGGAGATGGGGGTGAGCGGGGGGTGGAGTGAGAGGAGGCGCCGCGGCACCTTGTGGTGGCTGGAGTGACCAGGGGCGTAGCAGAGGGGTGTAGGAGAATGGATATTTATTACTTTTATGTGTTATACCCATATAATACACTGCGGCACCATGAGGTGGGTACAGCGTTCCTACGAGGCATGAATATATGTTTTTTTCTAGGTCATATTTGTGTGTTAATACCAATGCTTTTCCTACGCATATTTAATAACATATCCTCTCGACTTTTCGTACGTACTTAGATAATGATATTATTCAGGCAATAACTATTTGAATAGATAGGAGCTCAAATCGAGAAATATAAACATGCGTATATAATTATAGAAGTATAGGTTGTGGCAACTCGAAATAGGACACGCCGAGGAGTCTGGATGGGCCTTATGACGTATGCAAGCCAACTAAAACTACGATCAAACTCAATTGAAAAAATAATAAACCTTTGTGCAATAATTTGCAGCGTTTTTAAACTCACTTGGGAAAATTAGAACGCAATAAATGCTAAAATGTAACCCTTGGGAAGTTAACAATTCAATTGAAAACCCCAAGGAGCCCTAACCTGACAGACTTAATAAAACTGCATTCCGCCAGAATGCACGGTTTTTACAATTATTCCTCATTCATTCACAATTACTCCTCAACAATTATTCCTCAACATTCACAGCAGACCTTGGAAAAAAGCACTTTGCCTTCACATTCGAGCATTAAAAATGCGAGAAAAAAGCTGATGAAATGCAAGTGTGATACGGCCTTTACCCATTATTGCACTTTGGCAAAGATCTCACGTTTTGTTATGTCTGCGTCATATTTAATAGAGAGTTTTTGGTGACCACTGACGCACCCTAACGTCACCCTAACGTACCTAAGAGTACGTGATCTTGAGGGGACGTTAGCAACGTCATACGTTAGCAGTTTCGCCCCAACTTAGACGCCATTTGCTGTTCTGTTTCCTGCCATGAGCGTCCATTTCGCCACATCGATGACGTTAAGGATTTCTCCCACCCTTAAATATGGCGAATGAATCTTCCATCATCGACCCATGTCTGGAGCTGGGTCAGCGTGGTCGTTGTGATAAGACGGGCGATAAGATAACAGATATCGCAAATGAGCGTGAATTTTGACATTAACATGTCTTTAATTTGGCAGAAATCATTCACCATTCGTTTGAAAGCTCTCGATTTATCAGCATTGGTATTAGCACACAAATATGACCTAGAAAAAAACATATATTCATGCCTCGAAGGAACGCCGTACCCACCTCATGGTGCCGCGGTGTATTATATGGGTATAACACGTAAAAGCGAAAGAACGGGGTTTTCAAGTCAATTTTGAGACCTTTTATAGCCCGGACTGCGAACGCACATTTCAATTTGGATTCTACGCACCTTGAAACGTAAAGTGACAAAGTTTGAGGGGGGGGGGGGGGGGGGGGTTATAACAATTTTTTGCTACACGATCACATAGGCTTATTATTGGAAATAATAAACCAAAATTGAACTTGGGAGCGAACCCAGTAGATTAGAGGTCTGATCCAGTGAGAGACACAACTTGTTTGCGTGGGTATGGTGGTCTGCCTTTCTTACAGTTGAAATTGGTGTGGTTAATTTTTTTGGATTTTTTATAGCACATTTTAATAAAATTTAAGTACTTTTCATTTTTCGCATAGTTTTGCACTAACTTTTTTAATGTTCTATTTTATAGATAATAAACATTATTTGAGCAATATTCTGCTAAAAAATATAAATTTAACGATTTTTAGCCGTTTTTAGCGAATTTTTGAAGAAAATTAAGCTATTGCTCTCGCCTCAAAATTTGTAGAATGTGAATTTTTGAAAAAATTTTATGCAGAAATCCGTTTCAGGCTATTCTGAATCATATTCTGAAGTTTAACGCATTTTTTTATGTATGTGTCATTCCAGACGATAACTGTCCGTAGAATTCTGCTAGAAACTTCAAACAAATTTTAAAATGTTAAGGACACAAAACGAAAGTTCAAGTTCGTTGGCCAGCATGATCGGATTACATCTTCGGGTTGAAATTTTCAAAAATTTCAAAATAGCCTGTTTTTTGCGATTTGTTGTGCGAAATAATTTTCTCGTCATACTAACATGTGGTATATTCGGAATCAGCGTATAATTTCCTATAAGAATATATGTATAAGTTTTCAAAAATTCCAAAGTTGAAAAATCAGTCAAAAATCGAAATAATGCCGTTCGCTAGTTGTAAAAATCGGTAATATTTGCATGAAACATTGTCCAAATTCAGATTGGACTACTCTTATGGAAGTATCCCTGTATAACCAATCCTAGAATTATGCTGTTTAAAACGTAGGGAGTAGGTGCTTGTTGAAAAAAAAAAAAAAAAAAAATGTAATCACAACTGATGAGTTTACTCTGTGAAATATTCCGTCCTCCGAATCTCTCGGTCTTTAAACTAATCTTTAAAGATTAGTTTAATAATAATAAAGTATGAGTACCTCCTAATTATTTTTAATAATTTGATTCCAGGTTTGTCTATCAAAATCATAAACTAAAATTTCTCTACACGATCAATAGCGACTGAAATGTCGAAGATTTCTTCAAAAATTCGCTCATGGGGTCATGCTGCATGACTGAACTTTTTTGCTATTTTTAGTGATTTTTTAAGAACTTTTGTGAAATTTCACAAATTTAATGTGCTCAAAAAATTCTGGCCAACGAACTCGGAATAAACGGAATCGATAAACGGGATTTTTATCTCAATCCTAAGGAAAATTATCGTTTGGAAAAAAACACACACACACACACACACACACACATACATATATATATATATATATATATATATATATATATATATATATGAAAAAAGCGTTGAACTCTAGAATTCGTTTCAGAATGCCTCAAAACGGATTTCAATGAAGACATTTTTCAAAAATTTTAGTTTTAAAATTTTCGGAGCCATTGCAATAGCTTCATTTTTTACGTACATTCGCTAATTGACTTCGAAATGTTTATTTTTTGTCAGGGAAATCTGAAGCTTGGTCAGGGAAATTTAAAATATTTGGGGGCCACCCTGGATAATAATATATATAGTTGTAGATACTCTAATAGGGTTATCGTGCCTTTGGAATCCGTGGGTAAGCGGCACTTACACCTAGCACAACCAATTGCTACGCCTCTGTTCACACTGCTTTTCCACAATTCAATTTTCGATATTGGCAAGTGGTATTGATACTGCCCAATCCGCTTAAGAGACAATTATTTCCTCAAACATGGTTGGAGGATAGAGAAATACCAAATTAAAACTCAATAACCAAGAACCTTTATTTTTATCAGAATGTAGACAATATAGTATCCTATAAAAATTATATTCAAAATATGAACTCACTCACAGTAGGTACTTATGACTCCCACTTTCATTAATCACATATTAGGTATCTACATATTCTTTCCAAATGAATGCCAGTCAAAAATAAGTAATTCTGGGGTAACTTATAAGAACAATAGAAGGCATGAAACAATATTATCCTAAAACAAATCTTGTTAAAAATTAGGACAGCATAAATTGCATATCACATATGGTATGTAACATAGCACAACAATAATAACGCTTTAAGATAATATTTTCTGGAAATAAAAACCTTGAGAAATTATTAAAACAAACAAACCCCCGGTCTTTAAACTTGAAACTCATTAACATTTCTCAAAAGAAAATTACAGATGTCTTAAATGGTATTTTTAAAAGGTCAGATAAAGTTGCCATATAGATTTATTGAATTTTGGAAGGACTAGGGGGTTTATTGAATTTTAGAAGGACTAGGGGCGGGGATTCCCTCCCCTCCTACCTCTGGATGTTGACGATATTGGGAGCAGGGTGGGAAAATCATCCGAAGTCATTCGAGCCTGAGAATTGTTGAAAGCTATTCCACGAGCCCAAATACCATTGACGGCAGGATTAGCTGCAGCGACGACGACGTTACGTGAAGGAGCTGAAGTTCCAGGGGCCAGATGCGCAGACGGTCCAGGTTCATTGCGTTGTTGGTTCATGTTTGTGGCCCAAGGGCTGGATGGAGCACGATAGGGCATGGTCGGACGGGGGGGCTGAACAGGTTGTGCTGCGGAGCTAGATCTAAAACCAGGACTTGTCGGTGCCCTGGGTGATTGAGTCGGCCATGTTATCTTCTCGTTTTGATTTCTTGCAAGCGGCTTGCCCCATGCATTGGGAGGAGGCACAGGTCGTTCTTCTCCATTTTCTACTTTATTATTATTGCCAAGGTTTCCAACATCCAGGTCTGACATCTTTTCAGTAACTTCCGAATGAGCTGATTTTTTTTCAAGCACAGGAAAGTCTGAAGAATTCACACTCTTGTCACTTTCGTAAAGAGAAGATGAAGTACTTTTAGGAGGGGGGTAGTTCGGTTCCCTTGCTTCTTCAACATGTTGCGATTCCTGCAAATTCCAAAAAATAATCAATTTGAAAACGGCCAACAGAACTTCGCGATCAACATCAATTGTAGAGCAAATTGGTTTATCCCAGGAGTAAGTAATAAACTCATTAAAAAGATCATATTTATGTTAAACACACTTTCTCTGGAAATACCCAGCAAACGGTCTCCATGATCTTCTCGTTAAGACTAAAGCTAATGGGGCCATCAATTTTCTGATTGATTTTTAAAATCGAAACAATGTCTTTGGTAGTGGGATGGTGTCTCAAGTGAGCGAGGAAAAATGCATTAATAAGGTAAGTGCACACCAGTACCAGGGTGGGACGGGCCTTGTTTGGTTTAGTTTATTGTTTATGGGGACACACAAACCAAATCCGGACAGTAGGGCAATATTAAATTATACATGGCATTGAATGCAGGCTGAATTAACTCGCTTGAAAAAATATGTATCTGATGTGTTGGCCCCAAGAAAGAGTATATTTTATGCTAAGGCTAAGGTCACGCAAATTACAATCTTTGTGGGGCATCGCTAAATAGGCAGCTTGCATTATCCTGCACGGAGTGCATAGTAGGAGTATGAGTTACAGATAGAGCAAAAGAAAATCTACTCCAAGGTGGATAGCTGTGCTCTTGGATGTTCAACACGCGTTTGGTCTGTCTTTCTCTCTACTTTTTTAAATTTATTTTTTAAGTCTTAAGCCGCATCTCAACCAGAAGGGTCATTAGCGGCATTGAACAAGGTGTCTAAAGGGACACTGGAAGTGGCACGATTCTAAGGGGAGCAATGTTGCCATCCCCCGACCAAGATAGAGAAATAACTATATACATGCTACTATATACAATCAGTAAAAAGTGAAATAAAACTATGACTAGACGTATTTAAATATATCACAGATCAGATACCACAGTTCGTAGTAGAGCTCAGCGGCTCTCAGGTAAAACAACAGGGATCAGACCTTGTCTGGTCCGGATAAAACTTAAACCCAAAGAGGGGGCTGATGCTGGACTCGGAGGTCCACAAGGGCTGGACAGTTGTCCAGAAAGTGGCGGATGGACAGATCACCCCACATACATCTCGAGCTTCTGCACTAAGCAGGTGTCTGTGAGTAAGACGGGTATGGCCAGTGGCAACCCGTTGACTACTATTCGATCCCTCCTTGGAAGTTGGGTTACAAAAGGGCCCACCGGGCTCAAGTCCTGACGGACACCACGCAGACCAGTGACCTCACCCTGCCATTGCTCATGCCAGATGGAATTGGCTTTATGTTGCACGTAGGAGATTTGATCCTCAATGCGTATAGGCAACATATCAATGGAGTTATCACCAATGACTCTCCTCGCTAGGGCATCAGCACACTCGTTTCCATGAATACCCGCATGGATAGGCACCCACAAGTTGGTTGTGGCTTGGTGTAGTGATACACGTACGCTTTGTATTAGGGGATCATCAGAAAATGAGTCCCTAATCGCCTCGATGGTACTTAGTGAATCGCTACAGATCACATAATTCCCAACTCCCAATAATTGGCAGTGTCGAACAGCCAGTGTCACTGCCCACAGCTCTGCTGTGAACACAGACGCAACTGGTGGTAGGCGTCTAGTGACTTGGAAGTTGGGGCTCCATAGAGCAAGGCCAACACCATCAGGTGTCTTTGAGCCATCAGTGAATAGAAGAGTGTGTCCAGCATATCGCTGGATTGCCTCAGTGTAACGACATCTGAGGATGTGTGGGGGTGTATTGCCCTTGAATGCGAAGGTCAACCCAACCCAAACAAGGTCCAGGGAGGGGCAGGGGGCTCCTTATATGGAACCAAAGGGTATCTCTCTATGCCAGGGGTGCTCAAACTTGAACTGCTGGCGATCTACCTCAATATTTTTAGACTACTTACGATCGACTCTGAGAGGCTGCAAGTATGTGTGATGCAGGGTTGTCGTACATACACGATACACCCTACCTACCTAGGTAGGGTGTACCGTAGCATGTATAGATATTAGCTTTCCGCACAATTTACATTATTTTAGTCAAGGTTTGGGTTAGGTTTACTTAAGTTCTTCTCTACAATATCAATGAAAAAACTCCTAGTTATTCAAAATTGCGAGTTTATTCGTTGTTACAAAACAAAAGAGTTACATATGGTGTTAAACTCAACTAAGGAGTGACTTTGGATGTTGAAGCGTGGCACTGCATGTCCTCAGCATACTTTTCATAAGATGGTGCGTAACCACTGAGTGCCAATCGCAAGCATGATGACATATGATCGTCAGTTAGTCGATTGCGATATTTTGACTTAATTATCTTCATTTCAGAAAATGCAGACTCGCACAAGTAAGTTGACCCAAACATTGCCGTCAGTTGAAGGGCGATTTGCCTTAGATTCGGATATTTATCTTCAGATATAAAACACCAGAAATTTGTATCAGATGCTGTAGCTTTGAGATGTATATCTGATATAATCTGCACCAACTCATTTTCAACAGAACATGAGTTCATATTAAACTGACTTGCTACTTCAGTAGCTAATTCCTCAATGTTTTTACATGAAAAAGGATAACTCATAAATGATGCTATATTTGCCAATTTACTGCAATAATAAAAACGCATTTCGAATTGTCCCAAAATATTTGATAATTCAGCCTCATACGTATCATAATTCAACTGAGGAATCCTTGCTTTCAAAGACGGAAAATGTTTCAGATCCTTTCTTTTCAGTTGATCTATCATAAGTTGCAATTTACTTTTGAATGCGTTTACTGCGCTAATCATCTCAATAATAGTTTTTCCTTTACCTTGAAGCTCCAAGTTAATGGTGTGTAAGTGCACGTAATAAATTTTTGTAGTTTAGTTACCTACTTATTAAAAATTTTTTTCTTCTCGAGATCTACTCAAAAAGCACTCGCGATCGACTGGTCGATCGCGATCGACCGTTTGAGCACCCCTGGTCTATGCTATCCCACCTAGTGAGCTCCTAAACACGAATACCCAATGGGCGAGTTCGTGTCTGGATTCTGGAATATGTCTCATCTAGGGAAGGTAGGGTGTCCGCTTCATTCATCTTGCAAGTTCTGAACAAAGAATTCTTACACTGATATAACTTTTTACTGGAGAACTTTCGTTAGTAGAAAAATTTAGTGTACACTAATATTGCAACCAACGCTAATAATTTGTAGGTTTATTGTTCAACAGTTACTAAAATCAACAAAATTGACTAATAACATTAGCGACTGCAACGTAAATAACAAGTTGTGCAATACGACCCAGGTGTCTTGAAACAGAAATGATACGTAGAAAGTCATACATAGCGTCATACCAAACGTTTTAAAATAGTACAACCGTATGGAAAAGAGAGTAAAGCCATACAACATATACAAGAAAGAAGTGCATGTTTTACATGAAAAATCAACTGTGAATTCGTAGTAATTGTGAACGGGAGTAGTAATTTCATTCATTCATTCATTAATCTAATGGTTGGAAATTATTTTAATGTTTAAATGTTACCAAAAAGCTTGGTGGGAATAGGATAGCCAACATAAAAAAGAAAAAAAATTGTGGCTCATATGGATTTTTTTCGAATATTTTTGGTTTGCAACACGAAACCTGTATAGTAATAGAAAATGTCACAATTGAAATCAGTGTTCTATTAATTAGCTAATCAAGGAGTTCCCACCCTAATGTGAATTAGGTGGGCCAACCAAATTGGTAGATACCTATTTATGGCTTGTAATCAAATCCATATTTCTAGAGAAAAAACGTCTAACGTAAAAAATTCTAGATACTCACAGGTTCAACAGATGATTTTGGTAGCTTATCTTCACGAACAGGTGCCACGTTGTTGGATGTTGAGGGCCGCGCCTGCTGTAAAATATAAAACGACAGTGGTATACACAGAGAGACGATAATCTTTGTGAGTTTACTTCTGGAAAATATTAATAATTTCTCACGTCTTGCTGTAGAAATTGTGGATTTCCCGAAGAAACGGCTTGGTATCTGAGTCTTTCATTGAATCGATTTGCTCTTCTTTCAGCCTTTGGCGCACCAATTTTGTTGTTGATAAGTACATTTTTATGCAGAACCCCTTCTCTTACTTGGTCCAATACGGAAACACCTGGACCTTCCTGGAAAAGAAAACTAAAAGTCACAAACTTTGTTTCTGTTATATCAATATAATGTCAAGCAAAGACGAAATGTAATTGGAAGTTGATAAATAATTGAACTATTATAGGTATATTGATGGATATGGGTAAATTGATATTAAAAAACGCTGCAAATTATTTCACAAAGGTTTATTTTTCTGTACCTTCAACTTGGATTACTGGTCTATAAAGAGAAGCTTACATGGGGTACATCATTATCAAAGTCTACCTTTATAGACTTTGACAACTACTGATAGAAAATCAATGAAATATAATAAAAAGTTCCGGTCACGCAGTGTGATCGCATGAGCGAATTTTCATAAATCGTATTATGTTACATTGATTTGAAGTTAGAGAAATACCTCTCGAAACTTGCTCTGCTGTAACCAACCTGAGGAAAGTAGCTTGAATGGGTTGGCCTAGCACGATTGGGATATGTTGGCATATTCGTCTTGTGGCTACCGAAGAGTTACCCTGGTTGGCAACATATCCCATTGGCAACAAGGAAAAACCATCTTGCCATATTCCTCAATTGAGAATTGATCCATTGCAACGAGAAATTCACTTGGACGGATTGAATGAAACGAGAGTGAACCCGACATCCCGACATTATTATAAGGAGTGGCAAAGTTCGTATCAATCGTCCTACGTTGTTTGGAAAATAAATATACGTTTCAAAACATACCAGCTCCGTGTGTGATCTTTGATACGTTTATGTGGCAGACAACTTGCGGGAAATTTGGATGTCGAAGTGGCACTCAACAATAACAAACAAAACTTGTACCTGTCTCAGTTATACCACTTCGAGTTCTGTTCACGCGCTATATAGAAATGAACTAATGATTTTAGGGATTTTCTATGTGGGTTTACTATTTTTACTAATTTATTTTCGCAGCCTTTCGTTCATAATTTGAACTCAAAATATTTTATGGGCAATTCATCGTACCAGTCAGAAACAAAAGCTATTCTGTGAACATGAGAGGAGAAATTGATGAAAAGTGATGTATTGAAAATAACACGTTTTTGTGTTGGCAGTTGGGAATACACTCAAAATTGGATCCTGCCGCTTTTGAATAAATAATAAATCAAAAACGGCAATTTATCACCTCGTTTCGTGACGAAATCAACAATGCCCGAAGACTCCATACCGTCTTGTTTGTGCAAAGGACTGTGTGATGGAACGGTCTATTGCACTTATCGGAAAAGTGACGTTTCATGCTTTGTACTGTGTCAGTGCTACAAAGAATGTTTCAATTCTCAAATTTTGTGGAAAAGAATAATATAAATAAAATTTTTAAATGTTACTAAAATTTATAACAATGCTTTAAGAAATGTCGGTATGTAGGTACCTGTGCAGTGCTTACTTGATCATAGATGCTCTTACTATGTCTTCAATAAATTATGTGTTGATACCTATAATTCGACATACCTCGATATACCTATAGTTCGATGGATGTGATCCAACTTAACTTTACAGGATCTATACATCTGAAGTCAAGATGCCTTATGAATGTTTGAGTTTAAGTTGAGATTCAATTTCTTTTGTTTCTCATCGTCAAGTGGTATGGAATTATTAGTCTCCTTGCCTATTTTTCTCGAGATTTGGGAATTTCAAATGAATGTGATAAATGGTGATGAAAATTATAAATACCTAAATGATTGTATAGGTAATAATAATGTTTAAAAAACATTACCTGTCTCTAGTAAATAGAGGAGAAAAAAAGTTCATTTATCTTCAAAATACAAAGGTTCATTATTGAAAATAATAAATCCAAATGCGTCATTCAACAAAAGGTCGGATTGTTTCGATTTTCGTAGTTTTAGAGTCAATATGTATAGTAAAAACCCAAGTGTGCGTATTCAAGTTACTTGGGCGCGCAACTTTCGAACTGTTTTCTATATTTTTGATTTTACGCCAAAACTAAGCTAGTTAGCAAGGAAACATCTATTACCAATATTCACGGCAGTTAAATTCTGCGTAGAATAACCTATTAAAATTTGAAATATGAGTAATCATGCAACCGCTTGTAAAAAACGGCACTTTTTTCAATTTGGGTGAAATGTTTCACTTGGATTTTTTAAGAGCTCTAGTCTCAGAAACGGTCCCACCAATTGAAAAACTTATTAGATGAAAGTCGCAAATAGTCTAACTTTGTAATTAATGGGTAACAAACATTGGAAATTTAATTTATTTTTAGCGCGTTTATGACGAAAAATACAAATTGTCCCCACACGACTCCTCCGTCGTACACCTGAGGTGGTTCGTCTAAATAAGGTAAATTTTGGCATGACTACTCAATCGTAAACGCAATTCAATTGTAATATCCTTATAATACAGAATTTAATTAGTCTCGCTAATTTTATTATTAGTGAATTAAAATATAATTTTACGAAATAATAATTATTTCCTTAGAAAACTATCACGTGTTAGAGAAGGAGCGGTCTAGAAAATAGTAGTGACAATTTTGAATTTTCCGTCATAAAATGACATGTATTATATGAAATGAAATTCATTACAAGTATTACATGAAAACGAAATAAAATGACATGTGATATAAAATGCAGTATTTAGAATTAGATGTCCAACGACTTTCATTTGATAAGACACACAGACTGGAGAGCAGTGAAGTTGTGGAAACCCATATCAATACTATAAATTATTACACTGCAAAAAAAAAAAAAAAAAAAAAAAAAAAAAATTAAAGGCGTGCCCTCACGAAGCTGGTTCTGGGGGTTTTCGAAGGTACTGAACCTGAATCCGAAGCCCGTTTTTCACATAGACGTCTAGTTTTTGAGGGGGAGACGTATAATAATACTAACCCCCAGGACCAGTACATGTGTCGTGAGGGCATGACCTTGATTTTTTGGGGGGAGGAGGACAGTGAAAATAATACACAAGTAGATCAGTGCTCACGAAATTAAACACGTGATAGCGTATTTTCTTGTAAGGAGATCCGCGTGAAATACACGCTTCCTACGTTGAATAAGAGACAAAATGGCTTAGGAGCTCAATCAGCTGATCAATGACCTCTTAGTCGTCAGCAGCCCCTGGCACATCTTTATTTTCACAATGTTACAGATTACATCCATACAAAATTTCATCAAAATCGGACGTCGGGAAGTGGCATTTAAAACGATTTCAAGAGGACATACATACATACAACATCAGTGAACAAAGTGAACACAATAGCTCATTTTTCCTTTTTTTAAAGAAAATGCGCTAAAAATAAAATTAAAATATAAATCAGATCAGATATAGAACAATAACGACTGATTATATCATTCTAATAGTACGTAATCAGATTCACAGTATTTGACCGGGGGATACCAACGGATTCTGCCTCAGGTTTGTTATCTGTAATGGAAAATAATAAACCTTTGTGTCAAGGATTTACAGTGTTTTGACTTCATCTTCACCAGTAAGCCAGTGACGCTTCGATGGTAGACGTGTATTTTAAAGTTACCTATTAAACCAATTAATATTGGCCGTAATTTGAGTTATTCAATCACCATGAGAAGACTCCACTCACAGCCCTCCTCAAGCCTGATGACAGATTTGCCCATGTCCACACTGACGTTGTGGGGCCTCTTCCAACGTCACATGGTCACACCTATCTTATCACCTGTATCGACAGATTCACCCAATGGATAGAAGCAGTTCCCATGACTGACCAGACAGCAATCACAATAGCACACACATTCTTCAACAACTGGATGACAAGGTTCGGGACTCCGCTGTACCTAGTCTCTGATCGTGGTCGATCCTTCCAGTCATTGCTCTTCCGAGACGTAGCAAATCTTCTGGGAATTGAACTCCGCTTTACAACCAGCTACCACCCACAATGTAATGGGCTAGTCGAGCGATCCCACAGATCAATTAAAGTAACACTCATGAGTCGTCTTGGTGAATCTCGTGAACGTTGGTACGAGGAACTACCAATTGTACTTCTAGGACTTCAAAATGTTTTCTAGCCCGAAATTTCAGCCACTCCTGTGCTACGGAACTGCACGGCAGAACTGGTATACAGCACACAACTTAGACTTCCTGGTGATTTCATCACAAGCTCCACACCACCTGCTACCCCATCCGCATATTATGCTCAAAAACTGCAACGAATATTTGCTAACCTTCGGCCAACAGAAACAGCTTGGCACTCCAAGGAAAAACTGTTTGCTAATCCCGCTCTAGAGACATCATCTCATGTTTACTTGCGTAATGATGGTGTCCGCCCTAGCCTGCAGCGCCCGTACACTGGTCCGCACCGTGTACTGCGTCGTACACCCAAAACATTTGATATTGAGGTGGGACAACACAGAGTCACCGTGTCAAGAGATCGCCTGAAGCCAGCCTTTATGCTGAGTGTGGACTCACAACACTCTCTAGACCAGGAGCCAGCACTCGCAACACACACCCCACCACAGTCAAATAGTCCTCAGCCTGAGTCGCCACATGTCAATAATGGTCCCCAACCAGCTGCCCCATCTGAACCTCTGCCATCCACCCTGAACCAGTTGCAGCCAAAAGGTCTGACCACTCGCAGTGGAAGACGCGTACACTTTCCTCCTACCCTGAGAGGCTTTGATACTTCCTAAGGGGGGGAGTGGTGTGGCGATCCCGGTTAGTTCACAATTGCACTAACAGACGGCATTGAAACAACATTCAAATTATCCAACAACATTCTGGTGATTGTTCAAGACACTTTGCTTCAGGTTTATGTTAAAGAAGAAGATAAGAACCTGAACCTGAAGTTATTCGCTTTGTTTGACAGGGACTATTCGGAGACCATCCCCGATACCCCAGACCTGACAAACTGGTATGAGCAAATTGGTTACCCTGGCGCCAGTGACGTGAAGTGTGACCACAATGGGAAGTATTTCATTGGCATGTGTTCTCGTTTTGATGATGCAGGTGTATTAGTGTGCTCACCTCTGCACATCTGGGATCTGGAATTCCAAACCAAAATAGATGTAAGTGGCTGCGCTAGTGCCGAAGCCTCTAGAATACCACCTATAACTACCTCTTTATCTATGCATGGGCAGGGCTGCCATATGATTTTAACATTTCAGTAGCTAACACCTTGATTTTTTCGTATCAATTAGATAAATCTAGTTACAATGAAACTGTTCTGCAACTAGAAGGGCGTTTGAAAAGTAGATTATTCACGGGAACAGTGGCTATTATGGAAAGAGAGTCGGAGGGAAAATTGCTTTTATTCGACTTGAGAGACGTTCGAATGTTGGACAGGTTGGATACTAGAGGCCTTTTGATAAAAGTACAGGCCTATGGGAATCTCATTACTTACGCAGAACGTGCATATGGTGGAGGCCCCTCCACAGTGACTGTCTATGATACAGAAAAGCTGCGTCTGGTAGAAAAATTCGAAGTTGAGAGCAGGTACGGAGAAGTCAACAGGATTCACATCGTCATGGACGACATTATGCTCATCTGTACAACATGTGGGCAGCTACTCATTCGAGATATGAAGACACGAGAAATCCTGCGAACTGTCGAATGCCTTCGTTTCCTTCCCCCGGACCCTTCCTGCTCCAAGTTGGTTGTTGTAAAACCAGGAAATAAACTCGTAGTTCTCCGCTTCTGGTAGAAGGTAATTATGTACCAGAAACATCTACCAATTGTCTTCACATGTATAATTTGTATTTTTTTACTTTTTCAAAAAATCGTTCAATATATATCAATTTTAATATAAATATCGTGAATTTGTTGAGAAATTTTTGAATTCCCTGAATACATATCAACTTCGAAATATTTGCCTTTTTCAACAATTTAGTTTAAATTCCAAAATCTTCTTTCCTTAAATTGGAAAAAAAAAAAAAAAAAAAACTGGTGCGAGGCTTCACACTACTTTCTTTACTTGTACTCATTACAGATGGATGCTATTCCGGTGATGGGTCGTACCTATTGGAAAAATAACCACAAAAGTGCTAAAAAGTTCCAGTCATGCAGCATGATCGTATGAGCGAATTTCGCAAATTATAGTACTATATTATGTTATATTGTTTTGAAATTAGGGGATTTAAAGGGAAAATAAATTGTTAACTACCAATTTTATAGCCAAAAACTCGTTCTAAGTATAATATTCTGCAATTCAAAAAAAGATTTTGAATTTTTTAAAAGTTTTTTTTAGCACATTTTAATGAAATTTAATTACATTTTTCTGCATAATTTTGCAAATAATTTTTTTAATGTTCTACTTCATAGTTAATACACTTTATTTGAGCAATATCTGCTAAAAAAAATATAAATTTAACTATTCTGAAGCCGTTTTTTGATATTTTTAGTGATTTTTTCAGCACATTTTTAGAAAGTTGGATGTTGCTAAACAATACACTTCCCAATTTCGTGAACAAAAGTCAGAAATAATGTTATTATTTTGCAATTAAAATAGAAATGGGACAATAACAGGTGAGTGGCGGATGTGTGGCGAATTTATTGTCCAGCGCTTCAAAGTGTCCAACTTTTTATTGGACAGTTTGTCCAAACTCCGTTATGGAAACTCAACAATTCCAATCGAGGTATGGGTTGGTGAAAGACGACGCCGAGGTTTAATCCTCGAGATTATTTATAATGGAGTTTGGCTAAACTCCGTGAAATAACATTTTGGTGAAAGAGGACAAATGTTAGATCACATAAGGGAACAAAATTGGCTCCAGTAAAAGTTCAACAGTAAACTTGACATTTACTTGATACATGAAAATAAAGTTGATTTCCTAAAATCAAAACAGATGAAATAAACAAAAAAGTTTCCCAGCAGTTTTATTATAAGTTATAATAATAATAAATTATTCAACCCTATCGCTGTTGGAGACTAACTTCTCACCCAGCCCAGCTGTAGCTCTTTATCAACTCTAATAAAAAAGTAGATGTATTTGCACAACTTACATCATCCCAGTCCTCGTCTGATACAACATTAACGTTAAAACTCCTGACAGGCTGCAGACCTACAGGTGGCTTGTTCTCACCCACCGCATAGATGAAACTGTCCACGACTTTACGATCTGGACAGTTTTGTTTGTGCATCTGAAAAACAAAAACATGTGTTATTCGACAAAAACCACTCGAGCTTATCAAAGCAACAACAGTTGCTACTGCAACTATCAAGAGCTATTGTAGAGTCTTAGATGGTCCACAATAAACACTTTTGGATTGAATTAAACCAATTTTATTATAAAAATTCTTTCCCCGCAAGAAACAAGAATAATCAAAATAATAATACAGTGAATACTGTCATTTCGTTGTTATGGAAAAATCAATAATGGCACACCTGGGTTTTCTCCATTTGATCTCCCACACACTATTTGGCATGATCAAGTGACCTTCATTGAGCGACGGCAATGCTTGGAGAAATCCAAGCATAATATTGTTAACATAAACAAGACAGTTTGGCAATGTCTACATGGGATCAAAATCTCACCTTTTCAAACGTTGAGGTTCTGATGATCTCTGGGCCTCAACGCAATCTCGCTTATCAGAGAAGGAACAAGATTGTATTTACTGTATGGACAATGCTTACCAGACTGGGTAATGTTACTATGCTGAGGTAAATGGATACTAACAGTATTTGATCAATGCTTACAACTGTTCTTAACATCTGTTTCCAGCAATGAAAAATAATATGAGGCATGAGACAGTGCCCCTCATTTCCGAGAGAGCGTGCATACCATTTGCTCAGCGATGGGTTGAACGGGGCGCGATGGGGCATCTTCTTGCGTTCTCAAGCAGCCGCGATTAGGGGATCAGCTTCATGTGGCCTCACCCATTTGATCGAGAAGGATATTCCGTGAACGCAGCAGATTTATGTGCTATTAGGGGAAGGGGCGACAGGATTTTATATTCAAGGGCAAAAATCCTCATTTCCATACTACAGGGCAAAAGTTCCCACTATCCAAAGTTCCCAAAGAGGGCATATTACTAACCTACATTTCTAACATAGTATTTTTACTGTGTTATAAGTCTCCAAAGTTAAGCAAGTTATCCTTCCCGATTGTTCCAATCTTCGATTGGGGGTTAGTATTCCAATGAATGTTTCAGATACTCCTACTATCAGTATTCCGATGAATGTTTGTTATGGATATTCCTGAAGATTCATGAACAATCCATCCAGCTTCATTTTCACATTTTATTCCCTACCGCCAATGCATTTATCAAGCGGCATAAGTTCTCTGCCAGTTACGAAGGAAGCTATTCAGCTTTGAGGTTTCCCAGATGACCTTTCCTGGATTGGATGTGGACTACAGTAGTAAGTTCACATTTTACACACTTGTTCTTCAAACAAGTATGTTTTTAAGGGGGGAAGTGTGACAGTACCCATCATTTCCGAGAGAGAACGCCTAACTTTTGCTCAGCAATGGGTTGAACTTCTTCTTGCATTCTCGGGCTGCCGTGATTGGGGATGTAGCCTTGCCCGTTCGATCAGTCTGATAGTAACGTAGTCACGTTGAACATTTCGTATTATTCTGATATTGCTATCAAAATATTTTATGAGATCCACGCGATTATTGTGATTGTCACGCAATACTAGTTCCTTGTTGGTCATGTTTGTTCATAATGAGAGTCATTAGTAGTTATAAGATGACTTAAAAGTAACGCATCTTTCTTTCATAGCAATCCTGACTCCCTCTAGCATTCAAATACCTAGACTTCTGGTTTATAATTGGAGTATAGGTGTGAAACACGCCAGGTTCAATTAGAGTCATTTTGACGAGTCACCTTCCGCGAATCCTTGGGGTAACAACGAATTCATTCAGAGACCTCAACTCGTGGCTCACTTGGAGTAACGCATAGTACCAAATAAACTTTTCAGCATTACTTCTGGTGATCACCCAACCGTCATGAGAGGGCTGCCGAGCAGAGACACGGTAAGTGCTCAGATCATTACCATAGTCTAGTGCATTGCGATTTTCATCTGTTCCCTCATCCGACAAACAGCCTCCCACCAATTACTAACACTTCTAATTCGATTAGGGATGGTAACACCCGTATATTCAAGTGTTCTTCTCTTTCGGCACAGTGGTAACGGTGAGTTGAAGATAGCTCATTCCTATAGCAATTCAGCTCATCCACACCCGGTACTACCACATATACGTCCCACATAAGCAACTTAGCGAAGACCTTCAATAGTCCGCCACTCAAGCAGCTATATGGTGGCCAGATTGCACCCAACTTCAGTGGTCACGTCTTACCAAGATATAGTGACTATTTGGTAATATCACTCCCTACAAGAGTCACCCCTTTTTCCCACTAAGGCTGTCCGTCCAGTGGACGCGATTTCGCGCGAAGAGGCGAATTTGCGCAAACGGTTCGCCTCCCTTTCAAACACACTGTTTTAACTGAGAGCCCGTCCACTGCAAGCGCTGCGGTTAAGCGAAGTGGGGCGAAAAGGGGCTAACGCGACGAGAATCAAACCAGTTGGTTTTTCAACGCGTCAACAAGTGAAATGGGTGTTGACACTAAGGACCAGCTTACTGTTTTGTGCTACACTAGCTGGTTTTTTGTCTGAAATTTTTAAAAAGACAGAGACAGAATGAAACGGAGTAAAAGCAGAATAAGCTGGAGTGATCTTCCAGCACGCTGATGGAATGAAAGGTGAATTTGAAACGTGCAGCTTTAGAAAGCATGTAGGTAAAAGTAAAACTTGACTAGTCTGATATGGCATGCATTTGGCACCTACTGCTAATCGCTATTTTGAGCCAGTTCATCAGAATCGACCAAACTTGTTCACAAGACCTCTTCCAGCTCCAATATCCTGTTTTTTAGAAATGCATCCAGGAAGTTCTAGTTATAGAGAAGTATACGCTTTTTTAAAGGGTCATCATCCAAATCATCTAATAAAAAGCCTACCATGTTGTAGTTACTCTTTTTGTCTGCCTTGCAAGTACCTTCCCTCTTCATCATTAAATCAGCTGATGCTACTTACAAGGTTCAGCAGAGCAAAGTTCAACACCAGGACTTCATGATTACCATAGATTACGTTTTTGACTTGACACATTTAGCGTAACTTGAGAAACAGTGACTACCCTCACAGTCTTAATGATTCATCAAACTATACACGCATTTTACTAAAATGATTAAAATCACTTTAAATTAAGAATCAATCAAGTAATTAAAATCCTTAGTGACTAAGTTGACTTCAACGTTAAACAATGATTTAACTTACTTCCATCTCCACATGGTTGATCACGTGCGTTGAATTGTACGGGCAAGTCTTTTTTTCCATGTTAGGATACTGCGCACGACACCTTGGTAAGTGGAACTGCATTCTGCTCTTGAGTATTGCATGCGCCCTATTGTAAGGGCATACAAGTGTTTCTTCAGCCGGGTCCATCATTCTGATACAACAACAACAACAGCAATTTTAATTAATTCATAGCAGGACCGGTATTTTCAAATAATTAATCACAGTGATTATTTAATTAAATAACCGTGTTTTTATTTTAGTTGAGATATTAGAAACGTACAGAATAAAACTGAATGCAGAAGCCTCTGTAATAAAGTAATAGAAAATGGTATGGAAAAAATCAAATGATCAGAACCAAATATTTAATGGAGATTTGATGGATGTACAACGAAAGATGTAGATACTGGTCATTCTAATATCTCAGAATAAAACACAATGGTCATTTTGCAAGTGTTATTCTACCTCGTTTTACTCCTTCATAATCAGAAAGGTTTTGCAACACTGAGTCGTAGTCTAGTGGGAAGAACTACGAATAAAAATGGAATATTGCGCATGCGCGCAAAATGCTAACAGTTAAGCTGGTTTCACATGGAGCGGAACGAGCGGGGAAAGCAGAAAGACGGAACGCAATCTGATTGGCTGTTGGGACAACAGTTGAGGATGGTGGCTACCATGTTGTTGGAATGGGCGGACAGCGGACGGAGGTAGAAATGTTTATACCGTTTCCGCGTTCCGTCCAGCTCCACGCAAGCTCATAGGACAGGAATGTTGATAACCGTAAGTAGAGGTTTCAGATCAGAGAGGCTTTTAGTAGGAAGGTTATGATTCCGTTCACCAAGGAGACCGCTGCATGTGAGCAATCTTTCCGACTCCGCCGCCCCTCCACTGGTTTTTCTGTCCTTCCGTCTTTCTGTGCTCATTTCGCTTCATGTGAAACCAGCTTGAGTCGTGGTCTAGTGGGAGGAACTACAAATAAAAATGGAGTATTGGGCATGCGGAGTTGTCAAGGGAAGCCGAATACAGCTCTGAATATGCATGTAACCCTCCATGCAACCTGTAATCCTGGTAAACCTTGCATGTAACCTGTAATTATCAATTTTTTAAATTCCTATTTCGACATGCACATTGTGACATATTCGTGATTTTCAAAAAAGGTGATTGGCTTCCAGGATTCATCCTCACTTAATTATGCTGACACCATATCATTGGATTCTTAAGTTTCACGATCTACCATTCATTTATTCGTTAGGCCTTCATTTATAGAATGGAAAGAGATAGAGAAATTTGTAGCACAAAGCAACAAATTTAGGGACAGCATAGCCAGAGAATCTCCAAATTACATGCTCGAACCTGAAATTGATTGTTATAGACGAAGCTTCGATACTGATTCTATAACTGGGGCTCAAACGAAGATTCAAATCGTAGTGTAGGGTCACGTAAGTGTAACTTTACAATAGATTCATTCAATCTTATGACGAGTCACTATTCGTACCGTACGAATCACTGGATAGCTTCTGTTTTGCTTGCACTAGAAAAACCTCTTTTTGTACAACGACTCAGATGGAAGATTGCAAAAACTCCCTATTGTATACTCCTTTTGAAACTGTTCAATGGAATATCCAGCAAATAAAGAAACATGCGTCTTATGCTCATCAATTTTGAAAGTAAGTTGTTCGAAAGGAGGATGAGGTGTAGCTTTGTTCCAACAAGGACAAAAGGGCGCCCTAGAGGAGCTCAGAGCTCGAAATTGCGTTCCAACAAGGTTATGGGGTTGAGAGCTCCGTGTTCCAACAGATCCTGGAGCGCCCCCAGAGCTGCTCCGGGGGTGCCCCAAGCAGCCCCACACTTTTGACGGGGTCTCATCGAGAGCTCCGAACCCTACGCATGCGCATTTTAAAATAACCTGCTATCCTTGGGTAAACTACAATCCACGTAACCTTTTTCAAACTGTTTCCACCTTCTCTACTACGTTTGTTATCACATCTGCGTTACGTCAATCTTCAACTACCGTTAACGCGTTTTGAACTCTCGGAGGAGCTCCGAAGTGTTCCATCAAACACGAAAGTGGGCGACCATGGAGCTAACCCCTTGGCAACTCTCTGCAACTCTGGAGGAGCCACGGGAGTCGCTCTCGAAGCGCTGTTGGAACAAAGCTATAATATTTTTGAGTACCGTTTGTATCATAGAGTAGATAGATTGTAAGACATGAGCGAATCACCAAGACCTTCCCCAACAACACGGGCCAAGCCTATCGTTGGGAAAGAAATCGAAAGTGAGTAGCTTAAGTTGTTCAATTTGTACCAACCATATTTATAAAATGCATTTGTGTGATTAAAATAAAGAAATATCGTTACAATGTTAGATCATCACCAGTAACCGATAATAACTTATCATACATTGGAAAAGACAGCTTACATATAGCCACAGGAGAAAAGGAGCTTGAATCTTGTAGGTAGAAATCATGTACTATCTTGAACTAAATAATAATTGGAAATCAAAGTGAACAAAGCCTGCAGATCATAATAATTTTGTTCGTGCTACAAAAGTGGATATGTTCATTAGACGTACAGTTCATCCAGAAAGATGTAGGTATTAGGTGGTTGTTTGAGGTAGGAATTTCATGTAAGATGTGACAGCGCGATGGAAGCTGCCCTAACCCCTAAGATAGAAGTTGCAGATCGTTCATGAACTACATTACATGAACCAGGCAGCCCATTCGGACTGTACGCACAGAACAAGGTCAGCCCGAACTGCCACATCTCCCAATGCGTATGCTTAAAAAACGGAAGTTAAAGAACGCTATCTCCACGAAAATAATGAGTTACAACGTGGGATCGATTTCGACGGTTAGTTCATCATCACCAACAAACAATAATATTTATGTTGTTTACAATAGCTTTGTTTCCGCTGCTGACCCGAACAGGTTCAGGTCAAGTTGCGCTTGCGCAGTGAAGAAGGAGTAAGATAATGGCGTTTCCGCAGTCCCTCGGTTCATATTCGGTGCAAGATGTCCAGTGTTTCCGCTGCTCAAAGAACATGATCCGAACATGAACTTTCTGCTCCGCCAGAAGAGAAGGTGCAGCTTGCTCCGCGCATGCGCTCTTTGGAACTTGAGATAACCCGATATATCCTTCCTCAAACTTCTGTAACCTTACACCTTTCAAATTGTGGTTTCCTTTGATTTCGTGCCTATTTTCGAGTCCATTGTTCGTATTTATTCAGGTGATTCAGCGATTTTCGAACTTTTAAAAGTTTTAAATTAGAATTGTTTGACCCTTTATTATATTCCTTATTTCTACTACTAAACTAATGAAATAGAAATAACTAAATATTCGGGAGTGAATCACGAGAATGTCGACGCCGAATAAGAATGAGACACAAGGTTTCGCTCATGGTTTTGCTAAAGTACCGCTAACGGGACTCCATTTCATGGATCTTCGTGTATCCATGGTTACTGCACCGAATATGTCCTAAAGCGTTTCCGCTGACATCTGAACTGAACAGCTATGGAGGTGCCCTTGCTCTGACCTTGCTCTGTACTGAACCTGTTCAGGTCACGTAGCGGAAACAAACCTATTAAGTGAGGAGGAAGATGTGGGGCCAGGGTGATCAAACCTCATCGACTGTGGGAGTTATTTTCCTGGAGCGTAACAGACTCTTTATTTTCGTGAAATTAGACAACGTACTTCTTTGAATTCCGTTTATGGAAATGGGTTTCCTCAACTTCATAGCGAGTGATTAAGTGCGCATGCGTAGTTGAACTGAGCATAAACCGAATCACGAAAAGCTTGTGAAGCTCTTTTTTCGCTATTATAACTATTAAATTATTATAAAATAATTTAAAATTCCTATTCCAAGCACTCTTACTAATGACAAGAGTGTGCCCACACACGAAGGGCAATGGATTATGTACTTACTCGTTTCCTGTACACAACTAGGTACACTATGATCAGGGTTACGGCCATAAAATAATTACTGAATACCCACCAATCAATTATTATTTAGGTGCCCACCTACCTCTTATAGGACAGATAGAGACATTCAAACTCTCAACGAACAGAGAACATATGGACCTCAGCAGTAATTTGACAAGATGGACTCAAAGTAAAATACGTGACCGCATTAGGTTTTCTGAGGATTCATTTCCTCTAAGCCCTAAATCTAGTGAACTTATAGATGGCAACAGGATTCAGAGAAACGCAGAAATTACCAAAATACACAAGTACTTACTTGAAATCGTATATAAGGTCGGAGAAAGTTTAAAATCAACTGAGTGTCTGAGTGGCGTAAGTGGGAAGCAAATAAAGCAACAAGAATCAAGGATAAGAAAAGGGCCAAAGGATCGCTGCATAAAACGTTAAAACCTAATCACGAATGGGCCCACAAGTAACAGAACACGAATAGGTAAGAGACAAAGACAGAGAAATGAGACTGTGGGAGATGATCGGGAGAACCAGTAATGTTGAGCAGAGAGTGCCAACCTAATGTTGCGGTTCGGACCTAGTCCTGGTTGTTGATTTTCTTGCTCTATGATCAAAGCTCTTATTTGTTGTTAGGGTACGTCCATAGCAGTGCTGCCAACGCTGGGGATTTATCCCCACCTGGGGGAATTTTAAGGGCTCTCAGAGCCCTAGGGGGATGGAGTGTGGGAGTGGATTTCTGGGGAATTTTTGAGCTTCACTGACAATCCTTGATTTACATAATTTTTATCATTTAATAATGATTAACAGGACGTTTCCATTTGTTTTCGTCACGCAACGAGCGTCACGTCACGGTGGGGTTTTCTATTGATTTTCACCTACCTACCTACAACCAATGCGTTACTAGGGAAGTGTAAAGCCGGTTTCACATGGAGCGGTATGTCCGGAGACGGAACGCAATGTGATTGGCTGTTGGGACAACAGGTGAGGATGGTGGCTGCCATGTTGCCGGAATGGGCGGTCGGCGGTAGAAATTTGTATACCGTTGCTGTGTTCCGTCGAGCGTTGCGCAGGCTCATTGGACAGGAATGTTGATAACCGCAAGTAGAGGTTTCAGATCAGAGAGGGTTTCAGTAGGAAGGATATGATTCTGTTTAGCCAGGTGCCGCTTCATGTGAACACCCTACCGCATTCCGCCGCCCCTCCACTGGGTTTTCCAGCCTTCCGTCTTTCTGGTTGTTACGCTTGTACCGCTCCATGTGAAACCGGCTTTACTCCTTTAGTTTTCATTGCAGGAAAATCGTTGGCCACTTTTTGGAATGCTCTCATTTTATCACAGCATCTCATAATCCCTAAGCCTCTGTAGTGTCAAGGAAAGCTGATTTATTACGCTCAGTTATAAATTAATATTGCTAAGTAGGTAACCATAATGAAATAATAATGTGTAAAATTAATCATTATTAAATGATCTGACTGTAGAACCTTAGGTCTACCGTCCGTTTTTTTTACTGTCTTACATATAAATTAAAGGTGAATTTCACCATAAATACAAATGAAAAAATGATCCCTCCACTAGATCGTTCTCAGAACAGCTACAAATTACACGCACGGGCAGTGTCAGGCACGAAAATCAGTTAGTCAAACCAAATCAGACGAGGGTTAGTGAAGATGCAGGAAAGGGAAGGAGTTTGAACCCCAAAATAAAATGATTTTCCCCAAAATTTTGTTGGAAAAATAAATGGATCTTTCTACATTAGAGTGCTGTGGGTGTACTTGTAGTTTTCCCTATTTTACTTACTTTTCATTCTTGTTGGATTACATTTTTTTGGTGATCTATGTTACGTTGATGTTGACCTATTCAAATTTATTACTCGTGTGAAAGTTCCCCATCAAGTTTTTCTTTTTTTGACAACATGATTCACCATACTTAAGTACCTGCTTACTGTTGGTAACGGAGTTTTTCCTTTCTTTTTTGTAATAATCCGGTCTTTAATTTTTTTTGCATTGTTTTCCTTGTTATTTGACCTTTTATCACCTAGGTACCAACTTAGTAATTCAATTTGTGATCAATATTGTGTTAAAAATTGCTTTTGATGGCAACTTAAATTTGGGGGATTTTCTGGTTCTTCCTGGGGATTTTTTCGTGATTTTGGGGGGATTTTTTTGCTGGAACGGGTTGGCAGCACTGGTCCATAGTGCTCCGCTTCCTGATTCTCGCTTTGTAGAGGCAAGAAACTTGCGTGATTGAAGCAGGTGGTGACCACAGTGCCCAGCTTGCGGGACAAAGTATTTGTTAATTTTTTCGTTCAAATCGGTTTATAGGTACTTCCTTATTGAACATGAAAGGAATTGGTCACGAACAGGAAGTTGAAATCAATGTTACTTACCAGCCACATGTTGAAAGTTATCCACAAAACTATTCCCTCTCTTCGGGGAAACGAAAAAAACGGTCCTAGACATTCATTTAATAATGAATAAGTTGAGGCAAGAATCAAAATATCGCTAAAAGATGTAATAGTTGGTTTCTAAACTAGAAAGATAATTGAGACAACTTGACTACACATTTACTATATAAATTTTTTAAAGTTCTGATGTGTTAGTAAAAAATCGTACGATTTTTTCGAAACCAATAATTGGTAATGTTATTCAAATATTGTGGGTAATTTTATGCGTCAAACAATCTTAATTAAATTGCGATGTAACTTTTTCCAATTTTGAGCGAATTGTTGAAAAACTCAGTAGGTACCTATTCCGGAAATTCTATTTCTTTCAATGGATGAACTGAAGTTATGGTTGTTATTTAAAACGAAAAGAGCGTTCAGTCAATTAAAAACAAAACATCCAGTAAATTGCAAAAATTAAAAAAAAAAAATACTGATTAATAAATTAAAATAAATGAAGGGGAAAACTACCGATTTTGACTTTTACATACACATACACTTGTCTCAAGGTTTGCAGATAATACATTTAACCTATTTTTAAACTTGACTGATGAAGAGCGGGGGCTATTTTGCTATATTCTGCCCAAAATGCATAGCTGAAACTAAAATAAAGGAGGAAGAAATCTTCGATATCTCCTGATATTACTTTGAAGATCTGTATTGCTTAGGGACCATCTGAGCTGGTCACATACATTTAAAATAAATAAATAAATAAGAAAAGATAGGCAGAAGAAAAATAAATGCAACAACACCGTACTACCATGGAAGATGAGAAGAGAAGAGATTTCTCTTCTTCCATGGTACTACCCGCCCACCACAATTGACCAGCGCGTGGAAAGGATCGGAAGAACTATTATCTTAAGCTATTTCATGAAGAATCCGATAGTAGCGCTGGCATATCAGTTCTATTTGTAGAACGACTTGAAACGATTACTCTTGTCTTCGTTCAGTTTATATAAATGATGATAAGGAACCATGAACCTAGAAGGGGAAGTTCCCTGCTCCCCTCCTAGGTTCATGTGAGGGACAGATGCAAAATCCTACTGTTTTATGTAGATAATTATAGATAAGTATAGATGTATAGATATTGCTAGCGTGAACCTACTGTTCCTCATTCTCATGTACAACGAACGGTGACAAGTATAGCGATCTTCAAATAGAACGGATAAGTCAGTGCTACTAGCGGATTCTTCAGAAAACAGCACAAGATTAATGGTTCTCCCGATCATCTCTTGTTGGCAATTCCTTTCGTTTTCGCATTATTCTTCTTCTTCTCTCTTCTTTCTGCTGGAACTATCTCCGAGAGATGTGTGTCCACTGATGTGTGTTGTGTGGTAGATCCTATATTTTTCCCGTTCGTTGCATGTTGGTATGGTTCATTCGTTTGTTGTATCTTGACCCTTCTTTTAGCGAATTTTTGAAGAAAATTAAGCTATTGCTCTCGCCTCAAAATTTGTAGAATGTGAATTTTTGAAAACATTTTATGCAGAAATCCGTTTCAGGCTATTCTGAATCATATTCTGAAGTTTAACGCATTTTTTTATGTATGTATGTATGTATGTATATATGTATATATGTATGTATGTATGTATGTATGTGTCATTCCAGACGATAACTGTCCGTAGAATTGTGCTAGAAACTTCAAACAAATTTTAAAATGTTAAGGACACAAAACGAAAGTTCAAGTTCGTTGGCCAGCATGATCGGATTACATCTTCGGGTTGAAATTTTCAAAAATGTAGTCAAAAATTTCAAAATAGCCTGTTTTTTGCGATTTGTTGTGCGAAATAATTTTTTCAGCATACTAACATGTGGTATATTCGGAATCAGCGTAAAATTTCCTATAAGAATATGTATCAAGTTTTCAAAAATTTCAAAGTTAAAAAATCAGTCAAAAATCGATATAATGCCGTTCGCTAGTTGTAAATAGCGACTGAAATGTCGAAGATTTCTTCAAAAATTCGCTCATGGGGTCATGCTGCATGACTGGAGTTTTTGTAATCACTTTTGCTCAATTGATTTATTCTCATGTTATTGTGGTTTAGTAAACCTCTTTTACTACGCATTATATAGCCTTTGTATTTTGTTTGCAAGTTATGTTGTACCTCTAATATGTATTGAATTCCTGTATTGTATCTTTTATGTGTGATTTTACTATGTCTGTACGTTGTTTATTGTATTAATAACAACATTTTCGCATTTCAAAAACACATTTTCGCATTTCCGTTTGGTGCGTCTGCTGACAGTTTCTTCTTCCGATCTTTTCAACTTTCAAGAATTTTTCGTCAAGTAGTGTACGTCCGCGTTTGTGTTTTTCGTTTGTTTGTTGACCTTGAAAATCAATTTCTGAAACTCATGCTAAGATGGGCATTTTTTTCAACCTGAACCCATGTCTATACGTTTCATGAAAATGTATGTATGTGTGTGTGTATAAGTATGTGTTTATGTATGTAACTCGTGTACATACGATTGCGACCTTACGGTACAATATAAATAATTCCAGTTTCGGGGTTGGGTTTTTATACCCAAGAGAACTACTGCAGAAGAATCAGATTATTTATTTTTTTAAAATCTTTTGAGGGGTTTAATGCACATTTATTAACTTGCACGGGTGTGTAGATCGTTTCGTGGGTTGGGGATTTTTTTTTTATTTGTTGGACATCAGAAAAAAAAGATTTAGCGCAGCCTACAAATCAGTCCAGACCACCAAACTATACACATTATTTTAAAAGGTGCAAACATCCGTGTATCTCGCTGTCTTCATTTTCGCTTATTTTAATGAGATTGGCAATGTTTTCCCCAGGGTTTTCCCGAAATGTTCCGGGATGTTTTGGTATCAAAATTTTCAGCTCGGCGTGTAGAATGTAAATCCGCTGAGACTGTAATCAACTTCGCCTTATTTTAATGAGACTGGCAAAACCCGAAATGTTCCAAGTCGATTTCCACAGAGTTTTCCCGAAATTTTCCGGGATTTTTTGGTGTCCATGTTCTCAGCTTGGCGTGTAGTATCTAATCCGCTGAGTCTGTAATGAATTTCGCCTTATTTTAATGAGACTGGCAAAATCTGAAATGTTCCTGGGGGATTTTCTCAGAGGTTTCCCGAAATTTTCCGAGATAATTTGGTATAAACGTTTTCAGCTCGGCACGTAGAATCTAAATTCGCTGAGACTGTTATTTTCAATTTATTTTAATGAGACTGGCAAAATCCGAAATGTTCCAGGGCGGTTTTCCCTGGGTTTTCCCAGAGATTTTTTGGTATTAAACTTCTCAGCTCGGCGTGTAGAATGTAAATCCGCTGAGACTGTAATCAATTTCGCCTTATTTTAATGAGACTGGCAAAATCCGAAACGTTCCAATGCGATTTTCCAGCGTTTTCTGGACATTTTGCGGGATGTTTTGGTATCGAAATTCTTAGCTTGGCGTGTGAAATTTAAAGTTGCTGAGACTGCCATCAATTTCGCCTTATTTTAATGAGGCTGGAAAAATCCGAAATGTTCCAGGCGGATTTTCTTCTTTCACTGGATCCTCTTGCAATGGTTTATTCCATGCAAGCCGTGGTTAGGTTGAACATCTTGAGAGAATGGGTGCATCACTCCACTCCATCACACCACTCATCTCTCTCACTACACACAAGTAGGATACACCAAAATTAACCAAGCCACTAACGCTTGTGCATTAGAAACTCTTATGCTTTTAGAACAACAGAAAAGGAGATATTTTTGGAACCTGAAAACAACTTTTGAAATCAATGATAGGAATGAGAGGGGCAATCAACAAGCTCCTGTTGAGGCTATGAACACCATCAACTGTTACACTGATGGTTCTAAAATTGATAGAGGACCTGAATCATCCTCTGTTGCGGGCGGTGTTTATACCCAGCCTTCAAGTGGCAGACTCTTACAGCCTTGACAAACATGCAACTGTATTTCAATAACAAATCTTTGCTATCAATAAGTGCCTGGAAACCTTAGAAAACCAAATCACTTACAACAAAAACATCCACATTTTTACCGATAGTCAGTACAGCATTAAAGCACTCCTGAACTCTTGTTACTCCAACTCGGGGTAACCGCGGAATCCTCTTTTAAATTAAAGAGGCCTCTATATGAGGGGGAATATAAGCCGATTATGGCGCCTGAAACTCTTTTCCAATGCGAACCCCGAGAAGTGAGTGAATGACCTCATAATTATCTTATATTATACCGTCGGCTTACAAGTAAAATTCACTAAGTCAATTTTTTTTTCATTTTTCGGTTTATTTGCTACTCTAATACATATATGTATTCTTCAACGTCCGATCGACTGGCGATGTAAGTTTCAAGGCCCGAGGAAAGGTTTCATTGGAATCAGAAAATTGTTTTTCACTAAGTCAGAATTCATATAATTAAAGTCAGGATAAATTCTTTATTGTCCTAATTATCGAGACTTAGTGAATTTCTTCAGAGAAATGATTGATATTGTCAATGAGCCCAGGAATATGTAAAATTCGCTATGTCCCACTAGTGGATTCATTTTTGATCATTTCGTGTGGAGCCAAGATGAAAATATGAGTTGGTAGGTAGAATCAATTCATTATTCACCTACCGCAGTATCAGTTCACTTGACTCCAGACAACCAGGATTACCAATCAAACTGTTCGATTTTTTATGATTTTTCAATGTCTTCTTTTCATTTCAAGAGTAAGAAGAAGAACAGCAATGGCCGGACAGCTTGTTCACCTTGTCAATTTCGAGCCCTTCCAGAAGTGTTTACACCGACTTCTCAAGAATAGGTACGCTTTGGAAGTCGTCAACTCAGAAACGACTGCGCAAAACAACCTAACATTCGATATGAAGACTGGGTACCATCGAGTGGTGCTTGAATTGAAACACCTGGTTCGAACAAATTTGTGCTAGAGGAACGTGGACGATGCGGGTTGAAAAGTCAACTGGTTGAAAGTCAAAATGGATCAACACAAAAGGGTGAACCAAGATCAATTCGATAAAAGTGCAATTAACAAGATAATTTCCAAAAGATACTCTTGAGAACGACAGCACCCAGCAAAAGCAGGGCCGACACCTCGAGGATGACCAAAATATTTTCTCGACTGTACTACAGACAGCTCCCTATTTCAGTGGGCAAAAAGAAAGATCTTATTACTCCCTGCCAGATGCTTCTCATACAGAAGAATTTACAGCATTGGTTTTACGGTTTACCAACGAGTGAAACCATAGTTGGCAGGGCTGCTGAATGTCCAATGATTCTGACGATAGGTATATTTTACAAGAACAATTTTTTGCCACGATTTCCAAAATAATTTTGGATTAAAATAGAAGGTCAGAATTTCCCACCTTTGTGGTTTCTTTACTAGGTATATTTTCTTATTTAGTAAGAGCTGAGCTCTCTACAAGTAGTTAGGTATAGTAAAGACTGCGCAAGCTTATTTGGGTAATTTTCTAATTATTTTTCTCCCCCAAAAATACGGGTTTTCATCTTTTCAATTTTTTTGTTAAGCGATTTTTTAACTAATGAGCGTTACCCATGGGTGCGAAAAAAGTATTTTGACTAGGTATTTTAAATTGAAGAAAATTCCATCCTATGATGTTTAATGGCATCAACCTCACTCTCCTACAATGAGTAGTAAGTTTTCTTTCTATGATTTTTCAAAGTTTCGCACACTGGTGACGTCAAAGCACTCCCTGCCCAGTGTGACGTCACTTGCCCAGCAAATTTTGAAAAATCATTGAAAGAAAACTACTCAACGTAGGAGAGTGCGAATGGTATCGAATTTCTAATAGAATGGAATCTATTTTCATTTGAAAATTCATGGGTATTCATGGGTAACGGTCAATGCTTGGTAATGCTTACCTAACACACGAACTAAATCACTCGCGACGAAGTTGTGGAAACCCATTACAAAACGGAAGTTAGTGAAAAACGTTGTCTATTTCCACGAAAAATAAAGAGTTACAATGTTAAATCGATTTCGACGGTTAGGCCATCATCAGTAACAAACAATAACTGTTTGTTGTAACAAGTTATTGTTTGTTACTGATGATGGCCTAACCGTCGAAATCGATTTAACATTGTAACTCTTTATTTTTCGTGGAAATAGACAACGTTTTTCACTAACTTCCGTTTTGCTTACCTAACAGTAGTTACATGCTACAATATGATTTATATAAGTTTTGCAGGCTATTTTTACTGTTTTTTCCTCTTTTCTTCTCTTTTCTCTTCTACTGTTTCCCCGCAAAGCTGAATTTCACTTTTTTCATGTTTATTCGGTAAATGTATTTCGATCGATCGATTTGATAAATAGGTTTTGACCCAATGTACTGCATTGTTGCTCCCTTTCTGGTGTTGCCGTACCCAGTACCCGCTTCAAGGGAACCTTGTTGTTTTTCCCAGGGTATCCTGTATTTCCTAGCGATCCCTAACCAGTCATGAACAAGTCTGGGCGGCTGCAGGTGCTTTAGGGCTACGTGATTATCCAAGTAAATAAGTACAAGGTACCTATTTATACTCCTCCCTCTCACTTTTCTCCATAGATTCTCTGTCACGCATTCCTTTATTCCGATAAGTTCTGATTGATATAATGCACTTGTCAAGAGTTAATCATGCCTCCAAGTGTGTTCTTCCGCCAAATATACCAACCCCTGACCTCTTCTCCATTCTGAAACCATCTGTGAACCTACATCCACAGAGCGGTCGAGAAGCCTGGCTCCCGTTCATTAATCTCTTCTAGAGATTTAGCTTTGAAGGAATCGTCGAAATCATAAACTGGAGATGCAGCTTAGCAACCCTTCCTATGCTGTTTGGAGGTGATTTCCTTCACAGGTATTTTTCCTCTCACGTATGATCAATAAGTAGGTAATTGTGTTACCCAAATGAACAAAAGTGGAAAGCACCGCTGTTTCCAGGGGCAGTCTGGAAGTCACATCGCCAAACATCGATTCAAACGAGCTACGAAGGTAGTAAATCACCCAAGTTTATCGTGAGGTTTCAAGGCAAAATTGGCTTCCTTAATTAAACACTTCCTTACTAACGTACCTTTTAATTCAGCCTTGCCTTAGGGAAAGGCAAGCTTCCAGAGAAAAGGAATTTATCTAGATCCCCTCCCTCGTCTTATCCATACCCGAGCACTCGGTCCACTATCCTTTATTCTGTTTTACTCTTTCGCCCTATCTTGCTGTCCTACCAAACAGCTACCCTGTTACAAACAATACTCCTCCCCCTCTTCTTGGCCTGTTTAATTAGCTATTTCATTAATGGGGTTCCTCATTTCGGGTGAAAGCTCTCCTCACTTTTTGAACTTTGGAGTGAAAAAGTATTTCTGGGGAACAATGAGTTTCCGGCGCTCCGAGACGGTGGGAAACTAAATATTCTAAAAGGACGATGTATAGATCCGTGAGGTAGGAAAACTCTCCTGTTGTAGTTTTTCGGTTTTCAACTCACCTCCTAGATTAAATCAAAATGTGTGAAAAATGATATTACTAAAGAACCTTGCTGTGTTGTTTTGGTCATTACTTTTTATTGTTAGTCTTTCTTATACAGTTTTGATTCACTTGTGCATGGGTAAGTACGACCTCAGATTGAATACTTATTTATACTTTATTTCTATTGGTGTTTGAAGGTGTACGGAGATTAGGGGCGACTGAAGAGAAGGAACAATAGAACGGAACTCCTTGGCTGAAGGCCTGCTGAGTCAGCTGACCGCGCCTTGGTGCCCCCATCCGTGACATTGCCCCTTTCCGAAGTGAATTCGTCCCGAATTCAAGTAAAAAGAACATACAATTTGGACCAACATACATATACCATTTTCGAACATAATTTCATCGAATAAATTTAAAAATTTGCATCAGCGAATTCCAGAAAACAGATTAATTTTTGTTTGTCAGCAGAAATCATGCATTCAGATCGGATGAAAACTGTGGAAAAGAAGCTTGTAACAAGGATTTCATATTGGCGCATGCGTACTAGCTATTATTGATACAATCATGTTGAAATTGATATAAGATGAATTAATTGTCATCCCCCAACTATCATCCGAGCGAGATCGGACGACTAGGGCGTGAGAAAATGATGCTTGGTAGAATTTACGTTTGCGCATGCGCAGAGTGAGATATTGAGCCAAGAAAGATGAAACTGATAGGGACCATCTACCCTCTAGCCCGCACATCCCCTGAAAATTTCATCCAAATCGGATGAAAACTGTGGAAAATAAGTTTGTTACAAGGATTTGCGGACACACGACATACAGACAGACATGGAATCAATGTTGTTCAGAATGGTATAAAACGTAAAATGCGAGTGGAAATTTTGATTTTGGAGATGAACATTTTTTTTCTCCCTAATGTGAAAAAATGCTTCCGCTACCTTTAGGTAGACTCGGAAGAAATACATATGGCTTGGGACAAATCAGGCATATGTTCTCTTAACAAAATTGAATGGAGTCTGAAAACTGTATGACATCCACGAAAAAGCGTTTAAATCCAGGAATTGCTTCAGGATTCCTGAAAACGGAATTCAATGAAGAACATTGAGGAAAAATTCATTTTAAAAAGGAGTCATTGCAATAGCTTCATTTTTGACAACAATTCGCTAAAAACGCTTTTTAATATAATTTTACGTTGTAAATTGACACTGATTTTTATTTATTACAATTTTACATTTGATATGATTTAAATATGATAGTCATGTTAAATAAAGCACAATAACTAAGGGCTATTACTTTAGTGTTGACAACACTCTTATATAGCTCGTACATAATAGGTATTACGTTCATAATTAGCTAGTCCTGGCAGCCCTGCGTTTTAAACGAACGACAGGAGTTGCTTAGGCAAAACCTGCACGACTGATAGGTCCTGAGTGAGATGAAGAGCTGTGCGCCGTGAACCTAGTGCCCCCGTCGGAATCGGTGTTTTCTCTTGTTTCTCGCGTTTTTTTTTAATCATGGATGAAATGAAACTCCGTGTACTGACAACAAATAAATATAAAAAAACACAAAATTTATATTAGTCGGATTTTGATTCATTATTATCAATGATAAACCTTCGTAATTGGTCAAGAGAAATAAGAAAAATATTTCTTAACCATCTAAAAATTGGTTGGTAAACGGTTCAAGATTCATATTCATATAACGAATAATAATAATAACAACAACGATAATATACCCCCTTCCCCGTGGCACGTGTAGAGTGAGACCAAATGGTTATAAAATAAAATAAATTGAAATAAATAAATGAATTAGAAAAAAGAAGAATGCGCAAACCCTTATAGGAAATTTATCGCGTGCCACGTAAATGCCACATATTGGGGTTGCTGGTTCGCTCTTTACTGCTTACTGCTAATTAGGCGGAAAAACAAAATTTTTCAAACTGTTAATTGGTTTGGAAAAAAACACAAAAAACCATCACTTTTTTGAATTTTTAGTTCGGTACCATCTTACATGTATTTTGTACGCTCATGATTCGAATGATGTTGTCCATATAGTGATAAGAGTAAAAAGAAATGGATTGGAGACAAATTTGTTCGCTAAAAGATTTTTTTCTTCAGTCCGCTGAAAGATTTTTTTCTTCAGTCCGCTGAAAATGGCAATTTCCCAAAACTAGCCAACATTATGGATTGGGAAACGGTCTTAATCAACTCACCACAGGAATCTCCATGAGCAGACCAAGTCATCATCAAGTTGTTGACTAACAACTGACGACTCTATTGTTATTTCATTATCAAGTTGTTTGCCCATGCGGTTTTAACGTGAATTTGAATGACAGAATGGTAGTTTCATCTAAATTTTTAAGTAAACCAAATACGATATTCAATATGACCTATCATGTCGAATAATTTGAGGTTACAAGTTTACACCTAGGTACCACAGAATAAACCTTTGTGTAATAAGTTGAGGTATTTTTATTTAAATTTCATAAACCTTGATTCAAAAAAGTTCAGACGGCGTACTTTGGAAAATGCACCAATATGAAGAGGTAAAATTCAAGGATTGAAATATCAAAAAATCGAGATCTCGAAAACCTTACCAGCACAGAGTGCCCCAAGTGTAAACCTTCTTTACTTTTGAAATTGAAAATGTCCTAGTCGACGGGTCAACCGGAAATTTTGTTACGCAAAGAAAAAACGTCACTCAACCTACCTACAAACAAGTTAGGTGTTTGATTTTCACGTACAACCAAGCCGTTGCTGGGGAAATAAAACTTCTTAAGTGTTTCCCGGACAAAAATCGTTCTCCATTCGTTGGTTTTTAATTTAAAACAATAAAAAACATTTAAATTACTGAGACATTTTCAACTCATAGCCCTTCTCTCATAAGAGAGAAAGTACGAGCGGCCTGCCGCGTTGTTTTTTCCACAATTTTTGAGATATCAAAGTGAAACTTGGAGAGAGTTTTTGGGGTGTCTAATACTAAGTTTTAAGCAAATCATAGTCAGGAAAAATCCAAACTTTTTGATCTACTCAAAGGGAAGAGGGAGGAGGTAGGATTGGATAGGTACCTACTTCGGAAACAATTTTCCCATTTTTCACCGAGTGACACATCATTTTAAAGATTTTTTATTGCTGAACACGATGGTGAAACCGAAATTGCAAAATATTCCGTTTACGGATTGGAGCTGATGAGCAAGAAGCACAATTTTTTTTCTAAACATAGAAAGTTTAGAATCTCTACAGATTTTCATTTTTTTTACCAACCATATTGTCAAGATCCTTGAACTGCCTCAATCTTCAATCAACATAGAAGCAATTAATCGGTGCTAGTTCGGTGTTCGCTCTACCGTTGCGTTTCAGGTTCGGGGTGCGCTCTATCGCCCAGCTTCAAGTTCGGTGTGCGTTCTACGTATGGATCGTGGTTCCCCACAGTCCCCACAGTTCCAACGTAAATGACAAAAAATCATTACAAGTGATCTTACCTTATGCGCAAATGCTTCTGATGTCTTCCAACAGGGCTACGAAGAGGTCAGGACTGTCTGCACGATACAGTTTCCAGCAGTAATGGTCAAGGTGTGACTGCAAATGGTGCTGAGGAACCCCTCTCATTTTTTTAAAATAATTTAACTTTCGCGTAACAACGTCGGCATCCGAATCTCCCGATGAAGAAGCTGCGTTTCCTGCTAACAGACGACCCCTCTTGTATTTTCTTCGTCCTGCAAAACGGGAGTCGTCAATCTGAATCGGACTTTCTGCGGTTTTCACCACCATTGTAGTTCCGCATTTATGTCAGTCTGCGTTATCATCCTCGTTTATCGCGATGGGACCCTTAGATCGCAGCCGGTTCATAGAGCGCACACCGAACTAGAAGCAATTAATCTCCAAGGAGCTGTAGCTTTGCGTGGACTCCTACCGTCCCGACTTGTGGGTTATGTTGGTCAGGGCAAAAGTGGCTAACTTTACAGCCAGCAGATTAGAGTTGCATGATGAAGTACGAGAGATGATTAATTCGAAATGAATGAGTTAACTTCAGCAAATCGTACGGACCGGACCTTCTCCTCACATGAGTGTCGAGATTTTCATCAAATTAGATTTTGCTCAGAGCAGTTTTTTTTTCGGAACATGAAGACCATAACTTTTTGTTGATGTCGCTATTTGGGAGGGGGAAAAATTTATGCATGTTTTGTATTTGTGTAAAGGCTGTGGAAGCTTATTATTAGAAAATTAGAAAATTTCTGATCATGCAACTTATGCAACTTATTAATAGTTAGTAGAGATGTATGTGCACTTCTGGCCTTTTTTGGATATGGTATTTTGCGTATTGGTGGACGCTAACGCCATTCTTCTAGTCAAGAATCTTGAATATAAAATCTATCTTTATCCGGGTTCATTACCTGCAACCATCCTAAAAAGGTTTTACCTGCATCCATTTCCTCAATAAGATTCAGAGAACTTGGTGTAAATTTAACGCATAATTTCATGATTATGTACGTACAGAGCCTCTTGCCCCCAACTTTTTTTTCTCAATTTTTGGAGTATCGAAGTGGAACTTGGTGGGCGTTTTCGGAGTGCCTAAGATTATGTTTTAAGCAAATAAAAAAAAAAAAAAAAAAAAAAAAAAAAAAAAAAAAAAAAAAAAAAAAAAAATAGGACTAAATTACTTACCTAAAGGAGTAATATTGGGTTGGTGCATTGACAATTTTTTTCCATTTCTTGCTGAGTGACATCTTACTTTTAACTCTTTTTTTTTTAACTTCGATTCTCTTCTTGAGCTCTTGCTTTCTTTCTTGAGACAAAATTTCAGATCGATTTTTAACCCACTTCCCGATATCCAATCGATCTGAAATTTTGCCCACGAGTTCATGCTGGCGTAGATTTTAATTTATCAAATTTTCGCGATGAAAAAGTTAGTTATACTATAAATTTTCGAAAAATTGAAATTTAATACGGGAACCCTTACAAGTGTTTTATAAAAACTTTACAAATGTTTTGGCAACACCAACTGAGCAACTCAGGCAACTCTACCGGGAAAATTTAAAAAATGAAAACATCGTTAAAGTTATATAAATTAACTGCCGGAATTCCAGATCTGAAATTTTAGTTTTTAGTGAAAAACGAAAGTGATTATTAGTGATTAAATTCATGAAATGTGATATTATAGAACAGTAAGATTTCCCTGTTAAACATAAAACGACATCGAAACATTGAAGTGCTGGATTGACATGACAAATTTGATGAGTTTCAGTGAGTTTTAAGTTCATAAGTTTTTGTAACGCAATCAAAATGTAAACTAACTTCAATTTTCAGTATCCTATGAAATTGAATTTGTCCAATTGAATTGTCCAATTGAAATGTCCAATTGAATTTGTCAATTGTCCAATTGAATTGTCCAATTCAATTGTCCAATTGAATTGTCCAGTTAATTGTCCAATTGAAATTGAATTTGAAAGTGTCCTATGAAACTTCAATTTTCAGTGTCCTATGAAACTGTCCAATACTTACTTCGAATCAACCATTCTACTCTTGAAAAGTTTTCTGTGAACTTTCAACGGACTTAACGCTAAAAACCAACAAAGTAGTAGAGCTCATTGTGAATCCACTTATCCTTTGTTGGGCTACGACTGTTCACAAAATGCAAGGTTCAACAGTTGACCATGCAATCATAAACTTAGGACCAAAAGTTTTCGCAAAAGGACAGGCTTACGTCGCTCTCAGTCGTGTAAGGACACTCGAAGGAATTCGACTTGAAGAGCTCGACTGCTCAAAAATACAGGATAAAACATTCTGTAACCTGCCAGCGTTGGCAGAGATGGAAAGGTTGCGTCAACTTCCGTCTTACCTTAATATTGATTAATGACGAATGAAAAGACTGAATACTGAATGAAAAAATGTTCCTTAATTTTTTTAATCTTAATGAAAATGCCAAATACAAATTAGCCACGTGAAAAAAAGACTGAGTAAAACGATGTTCCTGATTAAATTAAGTTAACTACAAATGTGATAATCGAAAATGAATGTTCAACAATGAATACATGTCTTATCTCATATCCCACTAGATATACTATATACTATTGAACGTCTGCATAAAATGACAACGAATCCAGGGTCAATAAAATATTAAATGATTTTCCTTGTCAATTTAATTTAAGTTATTATCAATGTGATTTTGAAACAATGTGATTTTGTTTCAATTTACTGTTGCCAAGAAACTACCAAATATTGAAACAACAATAAAATTAACCGAGAACATGAGAAAAAGAAAGAGTTACATTAAAAACTTGTTTTTATGGGTTCCTTTTTTAAAGATTTTTTAGCTCTGAACAAGATGGTGAAGTCAGAATGGCGACACCTTATTCTGATTTCAGAGGAAGCTGACGAACCATGAAGACGCGAGGTGTTTGTTCTTAAATGCCTATCTTTAAATATAATAAGACTAGAGGCCTGTTAGGGCTCGGAAAGCCCTAATCTAGTTCCTAACAGGAACTCAGCACATTATAGTAACGATATAAGTCCTACCTATTTGCGGCGTAATGTGACCTGGTGCAAAGCTAAGGCGATGTTATTAAATGATTAAAAAGAGGAAATACCTATCAAAATGTAAGTAATGTAATAAAATAAATATCACCAGTTGAGGTGGTCCTCGCCACTATGAGACTAAACAAAAAGTTGAATCGGGGAATATATATAAAGTCCGCTAAGATCTTCAGTTTCAATTTCTTCGTTCAGAAATAACTCTCCTAGATGTTAGTAACTACACTACGTTTCTTACTTACCGTGAATTGATGGCAACTGTTGTTACCGCCACAGCCTGATAAACAACTCTCGTTGATAAGGACCGCCTAGAACACGATCAAGGCGGGTATAGAGACGAACGGCGACACTTTTGCAACAAACTTGGGGCCGTGCTGATTCAAATGAGCAGTCTAACACTAAAATCGGTCCGCGAAGTTCTTCACAATTTCAAAGACCGTTCAGAATTATATATAAAGAAGATATCGCAATTATGGCTTCACCATCTTGTTCCGTGCCAAAAAATCTTTAAAATAAGATGTGACTCGGCAAAAAATGGAAACAAATGTTCCAAGTACCTACCTAATCAAATTCCCCACTACCCCCTTTTGGTAGTCCAACAATTTTTGAATTTTTATTGATTTTAGTATTTTAATACCAAATTAGTATTTGACACCCCAAAAACGCTCTGCAAGTTTCACCTCAATATCTCAAAAATTGAGGGAAATGGGGGGGTTACTTTTGTAAACAATTTCCAGCGCTTACTCGGCAAAAAATCGAGAAAATTATTTTCCACGTACCTACCTAAATCCTCCACTCTCTTTTTGGCCTTTTGGTATTCCAACAGTTTTTAATTTTTTATGATATTATTTTTGGTCTGATTGAAAGTATCAGGCACCACAAAATCGCCTTTCAAGTTTCACTTAATTATCTTAAAAATAGTAGAAAAAAGATAATGGGGGAGAGTTACTTATGTAAACAATTTCCAGCCCTTAAATTGGGTTCAACTCAACAAAAGCTTTTAAGTATTTTTTTCGAGTCCATGGAGACTACTGATTGGAAAATAAGATTTGCTGGGGTTTTGAGGTTCAGTCATAAATTGTACCACTATTTTTCCAGGCCAACGTTTCGGTATATTTTTATACCATCCTCAGGGCTACAAAGAAATGCACCAGAGAGAGTCAGACAATTATAGGCAAGAATAATAAGGAATAAAATGTACATTTATGTACCTAATTATTATAGAAATGTCTAGCTATGTATATTAATGGACCAACATAACTTTAATCTATTTTCTCAATAAGTATTATATATATACATATATGTTGACTATGTAATTGAAATGATAAAGTCATCATACCTTAGATAGGGGGTGGGTTAAACCTCAATTACATCTAGGTGCTGGATACATCTTGAACTTGACTTTCAAATTTATTTTAGATCAAATGCCGAAAACTTTTATTGAACCTGAATGAATTACTTATAATGAAGATTTGAATTGTAATGAAGAGAAACTCGTGTGTAAATCGATATCAGATAACGAATGTGTAACGGTCAACTGTTGGTTTGTGCTTAGGTGGGTGGTGGTGGACACAGCAGTCAAGAAACCAAACCTTATAACTACTGATGGGGTCATCGATAGCTATTTTTTGTGAAAATCATAAGACTTCTATGAGACCCAATTTCCAAAAGAAAAGTGCGGGGTTCTTTATAAATGGCCAGGAGCGTTTTGGAACCTCTGAGTGATCTGCCAGCATTGACCGTAGCACGCAGGCTGGCCGCGGATGGATGGAGACCACTGAGAAGCACCAGCTCCTTGGGGAAACCGTGCGGGATCCCCATTCGTCCACATCCTCCTCTTTACCTCCCTCATTTCTCAGTTTGTCTGGTGCGATTTATTTGAAACCACAGTCAACCCTCGTTTATATATACACAGCATACGAGACGCGTCTTGTTCAATTAGATTTTAATGAAGGCCCTCAAGCCAATTACGTAGTCGGAGGGTCATTTTTAGCGAATTTTTGAAGAAAATTATTAGCGAATATTCGAAGAAAATTAAGCTATTGCTCTCGCCTCAAAATTTGTAGAATGTGAATTTTTGAAAATATTTTATGCAGAAATCCGTTTCAGGCTATTCTGAATCATATTCTGAATTTTAACGCATTTTTTTATGTATGTATGTATGTATGCATATATGTATGTATATATGTATGTATGTGTCATTACAGACGATAACTGTCCGCAGATTGTGCTTGAAAATTCAAACAAATTTTAAAATGTTAAGGACACAAAACCAAAGTTCAAGTCATCCTTAACATTTCATAGTTATGTCCTTTAGTTCAAGTCATAAGGCCAGCATGATCAGATTACATCTTCGGGTTGAAATTTTCAAAAATGTTGCCGAAAATTTCAAAATAGCCTGTTTTTTTGCGATTTGTTGTGCGAAATAATTTTTTCAGCATACTGACATGTGGTAGGTATATTCGGAATCACCGTAAAAAATCCTATAAGAATATGTATCAAGTTTTCAAAAATTTCAAAGTTGAAAAATCAGTCAAAAATCGAAATAATGCCATTCGCTAGTTGTAAAAATCGGTGATATTTGCATGAAACTTTGTCCAAATTCAGATTGAACTACTCTTGTGGAAGTATCCCTGTATCACCAATCCTAGAACCATGCTGTTTAAAACGTAGGTAGTAGGTGCTTGCAATCACAGCTGATGAGTTTACTCTGTGAAATCCATGTTTGTCTATCAAAATCATAAACTAAAATTTCTCTACACGATCAATAGCGACTGAAATGTCGAAGATTTCTTCAAAAATTCGCTCATGGGGTCATGCTGCATGACTGGACTTTTTTGCTTCCGAGTTTACCTACCTAATGGTGATATTCTCGAGACTTCGACACTAGCGCATTCTTACATCGAGTTGATTATTTAGTTTTCAGAACTGCTTTTTGAATCTTTTAAGAAACTAAAAATCTTTAGAGCCCTGTGAAAGGACGTGTCATGGGTGTTCTGCTAAGTGGGAATATTAGGTAGGTATCGCATTTGAAAAGGTAAATTACCTACCTAGAGGGTAAGCATACCTACGTACTTTACGTATATTATTACTTATTGTTCATGTAGTTCCATAGGCAAAAACCGAAGTAGGTATACCTAATTAACTTTTTTTTTCCCTGAAATTTGCGTAACTGCAAAAGAAGAATGAATTTCAAGGTTTTTTCTTTACTGCTGTTTTTTTAATTCAAGTTGCACATTTCCTGATTGAATATTCAATAAACTTGCTAATCAGCTGTTGTATTTGTTGGCAAAGCAACAACCTATCTACCTACTTTGATTAGTCACTTTTATCCAACAGCGAATCTGGTAGGATGTACGTACGTACCTACCTAAGCAGTTTCGTTTCTTTCTGTTGCAACAACCAGCCTTGTTTACTTAGGCAAACTATCAAATCTATCCTTTTATTCATTCAATATAACATGTAAGGCTTCCCTAGTTATAGTAATAGGAACTTTTAATAAAACGCTGTTGATTATTCTCAAAGTCTAAACGAATGAGTTCTTTAGTTTTCCGACGCTGATTAACCACAATATTTAGTGCCTTAAATAAAAGTATCATTGGCTACAACCCATCCATGATTAATGGAATTAGATTTAGTTATATACTACTTTGTGTCACTACAATACTAGTTGCGACTATGAATTGCTATATCATAAGAAACGTACACTAACGAACAATATTAAGAATTTTCGCAAAGCAAAACTATTGAAAAATGACATAGTTGCTACAATTTGAGTGAAACTTCATGGCGGACGCTCAAGCCAACTCCATGATGGCTGAGGCATGATGTCACTGGAATATGGGCTATAGCTAGCCAACATTTTAGCAAAGTTTCTTAAAATGTGAAGCTTTGCAATGGGTCAAACAATTGGGATATCAAAAATGTCTTTTACGGAGGGGTCAACCAAAATACTTCATCACATTTTTTTGACATGAAAATTACAAACTCACAACACAGATATTCACTTACAACTGCTCCGTTGTTAGGGAATGTAACTCCGTTAGATTTGGTTTATTATTTTGAATAATGAACCTTTGTAATCGACCAAGAAAAATTTTTTTTTAACCCCCCCCCCCCCCCCCCCCCTGAAAATTTTTTGGTTTACGTTTCAAGATGCGTAGAATCCAAAAATCGAATTAAAAAAATCCGTCCGTCCGCGGATTTTCTCAAAAATGAATAGACCAAACTTCATGAAACTTTCGTCAAAAATCGCATTGGGGGGTTTCCTGAGAACCGGTTGAATATTCTGGAAATTAAGCTTGTTACTAGGATTTGCGGACATAAACATACATAGATACATACACAGAGGTAGAGAGAGAAAGACACGGAACGAAAGTTGTTCTGAGTAGTCTAAAACGTATGATGCAGGTGGACATCTTGCCACTTTAAAAGAACAACAAACGTTTGATTTTAGTGGAGACTACAACTGTTCAATCTCTTGAAAGTGAAAACAACGCTTCTGCCACCTATAGGTAGACTTGAGCAATTTAAGAGATGAAATTTAGCATTTATGTATCAATACTTCACTATTAGGTACCTACATCTGCACGGACAATAAACACGATTTCGCAACGTTAGAATAAATTTCATCGGAACTATATCACCTTATAATTCCAATATTGTCATTATTATTCTTGTATTCCAGCACCATGATCTAGCGATCGTCTAATCAATAGATTCGCTAGCATCGCATTAAAAATCGCCCTTAGAAATTCGAAGGTGTATTTCGAAGTTCGAGCCCTTAGGGAAACCGAACCATTCAACGTAGAGCGTTGCGGATGGTTTCAATCGATTGTTTGGGATCATATTTATCATTGACAAGCAAAAAATCTTTACTGTTACCTTGAAAGTTTTGAAATCTTGATTTTTTGGATGTTTAGCCCCTTAATGCTACCCTTTAGGGTTGACAAAAATTGATGCCGAGCTTATCTAGATCCCAAATGCGATTTTTGACGCAAGTTTCACGAAGTTTGGTCTGTTAATTTTTGAGAAAAGCCGCGGACAGACGAATTTTTTTTAAATTCGATTTTTGGGTTCTACGCATCTTGAAATGTAAACCAAACATTTTACATTTTTCGGAGGGGGGGGGGGGGGGGGGGTTAAACAAAATTTTTTCTTGTTCGATTACAAAGGTTCATTATTGAAAATAATAAATCAAAAAAATTAGAAAAGGTAAAATTTTGGCTTTTTGTGTACGATTTTTGTTTACTGTCCCTTTGTATGAGTGTCTTTAATAACGATCTATTTATCTTTTAAAAATTGGAACGAGCAAAACTATTTTTTTGTGCGATGAATTTTTGGCAATACACCTGCAAGTTATAAATATGAAGGTACGAATAACAATAGAGTCCAATTATTCATCTGAGGAAGATATGGGTTCTAATCGATTTTGTTAACGATTTTTGCAAAACATCTGTCTCCTCATTTGTAATGTAATTTTACTTTCATATTGTACTCATATTGATCTTGTAATGGAATTCACTCCAGGAGTAATATGAACACTCTGATGATTCTAAGAAGTATCAAATTAGAACTTTACATGTTTTTGTCCTACAACATACATGAAACGAAAAGTTTCTATCTCAGAGTTGTAAGATGTAGAGGACGGCATGCTGAACGTTTACTCTCAAAATAAATAAGCTCGAAAACTTCTTTTGATAAAGAAACACATAAACACCACACCTTCTGCTTCCGAAAGAGTGAAAACTGGAAATGAAAGACCTGCCGAGAACACATTTCATCTGTAGACCCTTTTCCTTCAGTTCGAAAGTCAAAACGCGAGAGAGAAAATTTTCGCACAGTTGGTTTTCTTAAGTGTGAAATCAGTGAGGCGTGGGGCTCTCACCACCTCGCTTGACTGCTTTTTCACGAAATACGTTGAAAAGCTCATCCGGTCTACGGAATCCCTTTCCATAACCTTTAATGGGTGTTCTCGGAATTATCTACAGACAAACCCGTGTGTGTCAAAATCATATTTCTGCCTCTTTCGTCCTCGAAATGTTTTTTTTTCTTCGAAAATTCGGTATTTTTCTTTTTATATTCACACTAGGAGCGTAAAAAACGCCTCTAATTTTACGTTTAGAACAGCTCTGCGTTGGATGAAAAAATGGTGCTATACGGGATTGCTGGAAGCCGGAGAAATTCCATCCCAATTACACCTCCGTAATTTCCCATTAGTTATCGGTCTTTAGGACCACTCTCGCGTTCTCCCTCTTCCTTTAGGACCGTCTCTATCTTTTCTCAGCATTACCTACCATCTCTCTTGCCTAAGTTCATTAGCGAGAAATAAATTGGGAAGGAAATCTGCAAAAGGAAAAGTGAGAACAGCTGCGCTGGTAGCTGTGAGCCTTTAGTAGTTCGGCCGCCTTTTCGTAGCTTTTCCGTTACAGTTACCCCCCACTGACCCCCCTTCGGCTTTCCAAAAAAGATGGTAGCCATTTGTCCGGTATCCCGGGCCCTCCCCTCTCCCCAGAATTGGATTTGCTACGGGCCAATTAATTTACCTGGGATTCTTCTTTTTTTTCCGTCTTTCTTCGGAAGGTAAAAGGAAAAAACGTGGATACACCACGTGGTGAGAGGGGGTATCTTTTAAAGTGAAGATATCGGGGACAATGTCGGTAAGGAAATGGAGGAAGGGGGGGTGTAGGAAACTGCCCTGTAATAGGATTAACGATAAGGACGACTTTACGACAACGGCCAGGCAGGGTGTTGGCCCCTTTACCCTCACCACCATTCTAGAGAAGAGCCCTCCGCTATAGCTCTAGCGAAAGACCTCCTCCCGCTCCCATAACTCCACAAAACAGTCCAGTAACCGGCAAACTCCTATTGGCCCCTTTTCCTTGCTATTTATGGGAAACCGTTCTCGCGGAGCCTTTTTTACTCTCTCCTATTCTTCTTTGTAACAAAAGCTTAATTAAGTTTCCAAATTAAATTATTGCATCGGCATTTATTTCTTGGGCTTTTCGTAATGCAGTAGAAAACAGGTCGTTTGTGTTTTTAATAATACCTCGCAGGGCTAAGGGGAAGTTATGCAACAGACGAGAAAATTGTTTCTTGTTTACTGGAACTTCGAAAACTATGGGACCGTAACTAAAGTTATTCCTATGAAAATTAGAGAAAAGTATAAGGTGTGTCTGTATGATGGTCTGCTGTTTGTGATGGATTTGGGTGGTTCCTTCTTCTTGATTTTTGCAAATGCCACATCTAGGGAATAATTCCTGAGCTATCACCTTTCAGGATAGTCTCTGGATGTAACAGGTTAATCGCCCTAACCTTTGAAGGGGTAACTACTACAATTCTATCACCTCCTTTTGGTTTATTATTTTCAATAATAAGCCTATGTGATCGTATAGCAAAACTCGGCGCTCCGCGCCTCGCCAGGGGGCAAGCCCCCTGGACCCCCGATTACCTCTATTTACATACTTCGAACGAAATTATTGAAACACAGAATGTGTTTGCGTTGTCGCGCAACCAAGTGACAACCAAACAAGCGTCATTGTTTACTATTCATTTATAACATCAATTTATATAGTTATAGTATGAAACTACGAAACAAAAATACGAAATAAATTCGTGATAAATCAAGAGCGATTTATCAAGTAAATGTCCTAAAGAGGCTACATACGAAATTACAGCTTCCTAGAGTGTAAAGTATAGAAATTAGCTTTAAAAGCCACTCATCTGATCCGGACCCTGGACATCGTCAAGTAAATGTCCTAAAGAGGCTACATACGAAATTACCGCTTCCTAGAGTGTAAAGCATAGAAATTAGCTTTAAGAGCCACACATCTGATCCGGACCCTGAGCATCGTCAAGTAAATGTCCTAAAGAGGCTACATACGAAATTACAGCTTCCTAGAGTGTAAAGCATAGAAATTAGCTTTAAGAGCCACACATCTGATCCGGACCCTGAGCATCGTCAAGTAAATGTCCTAAAGAGGCTACAAACGAAATTACAGCTTCCTAGAGTGTAAAGTATAGAAATTACCTATTCAAATTATTTAACCTCCGCTTCACAAATCAAACCGTTTTCGTAATACTCAGATCACCTGCTATGAATCAAATCATCGAAACACAAGCTCAATGAAATCATCAGAAATTAACAAGCGGTTGCAATCATGTTCACAATATCAATTATTGAGAATGATCACCTGTGTGTAAACAATTATTTATATAACCATGCTCATAACTCAGTTTGTTGGACACGCACTTCGCAGTAGTTAACATAATATTGTTGGATAAATCGAGAGCTTTCGAACGAATGGTCAACGAATTTTGTGGGATGAAAAACGACGAAGTACCATATCCCTAGCAACGACTCGGTTGTACGTGAAAATCATCCGTCACACATTTCGTTACCATCCCGCGTTCCATTTTCGGCTAGTTAGTCCATGGCTAAAACACATTCTGTGTTAAAATTTTTATAACCCCCCCTCAAACTTTGTCACTTTACGTTTCAAGGTGCGTAGAATCCAAATTTGAAATGTCCGTCCGCCGTTCGCCGTCCGGGCCATAAAAGGCCTTAGAATTGACTTAAAAAATCTGTTCTTTCGCACATATACTCCACTTGGGGTCTAGTTGGTCCTAACTTCTCGCCAGCTCTATCGCTCCACACCCATGGGTGCTATGAGCCAAAAATAGGCGAAAAAGTGTCTTTTGGTTTATTATTTCCAATAATAAGCCTATGTGATCGTATAGCAAAAAATCTTTATAACCCCCCCTCAAACTTTATTTATTTACGTTTCAAGGTGCGTAAAATCCAAATTTGAAATGTCCGTCCGCCATCCGCCGTTCGCCGTCCGCCGTTCGCCGTCCGCCGCCCGGGCCATAAAAGGCCTAAGAATTGACTTAAAAAACCTGTTCTTTCGCACATAGACTCCATTTGGGGTCTAGTTGGTCCTAACGTTTAACCATCCCGATCGCTTTACTCGCATTGATGCTATGGGCCAAAAACGGACAAAAAGTGTCTTTTTGAGGCTTTGAGTGTTAGACGCACGCCTGGCACGCTTGGCAGGGGGTCACGGTGGGTGATGAGGGGGGTGAGCGGGGGGTGGAGTGAGAAAGGGCGCCGCGGCACCATGAGGTGGGTACAGCGTTCCTTCGAGGCATGAATATATGTTTTTTTCTAGGTCATATTTGTGTGTTAATACCAATGCTTTTCCTACGTATATTTAATAACATATCCTCTCGACTTTTCGTTCTCACTTAGATAATGATATTATTAAGGCAATAACTATTTGAATAGATAGGAGCTCAAATCGAGAAATATAAACATGCGTATATAATTATAGAAGTATAGGTTGTGGCAACTCGAAATAGGACACGCCGAGGAGTCTGGACGGGCCTTATGACGTACGCAAGCCAACTAAAACTACGATCATACTCAATTGAAAAAATAATAAACCTTTGTGAAATAATTTGCAGCGTTTTTTTGTATATTTCAAGTTGTATAGAAATTGGAGATTTATGAGTGAAAAGAAAATGTTAGCTATTAATTTTATGAAAAAAAAAAAAGTATTCTAAATGATACTCTTCTATTCAAAAAGAGATTTTGAATTTTAGGCTATTTTTTGCAATTTTATAGATTTTTTAAAACAAAATTTAATGAAGTTCAAGTTTTTAGCATAATTTCGTACATAAATTTTTGAATGTTCTATTTCATAGTTGATAAACTTTATTTGACCAATCTTATGCTAAAAAAATATCAATTTAACGATTCTTAGCCATTTTCAGTGATTTTGTCAGCACATTTTTTGAAATTTGACCAATTAAATTATATCAATATACAGTATAGGTAACACTTTTATGTGTTGGAAAGATGACTTGGTAATAAATTGTTTTGTTTATCAACTATATTAAAAAGCGTAAAATTGTGAGATTCCGCTGCTGTAATGGATTGAACCCATTTGTGAGGTCCGAAGCTCCGAGTTCCGATACTAAATATACTATAAGCGGCGTTTAATAATTATGGACCAGAGATCTACGTAGAAGGGCTGTCTAATACATAAATAACAAACCTTTGTGTAATAATTTGCAGCGTTTTTATATGGTAGCAGAGCATAATTTCGAATCAAACCCCCTCCTCCCTCAGCCCACTATTATTGATTGTCCCCCCCCCCCCCATCCCATAGGCAAAATGGGCAATACGCATTAAATTTCCGAATTTAAAAATTAAATATTTACCACAGCCCTGCCTATTTTGAGCCCCCCTCCATCCCCTGCTTTTTGATAGCGCTGGTATTTTGATGGATATGGGTAGTTTCTCCTTCTCAATTGTTGCAAATGCCACATCTAGGGATAATTCCTGGGCTGTCAGCCTTCAGGATATCCTCTGGGTGTAGCAGGTTAATCGACTCTACCCTTTGAAGGGGTAACTACTACATTTCCATCACCTTGTTATATGTTCCGTCTGCATTTTGTGAATATCATTCTAACCCACAAGAACGACACTAAGCAATCCATGTTTTGGGGTTGGCTTAATAAACCCATTGTCCCAGTTTTACCCATAGGTAAAAACAATCTAAGTATGAGAATAACGTTGAATTTGCTTGCATCATGCAGTTTGTTTCACTGTGAGACCTCAGTCCTTTCTTCAGAGTAGCATCGGCTTTATCTTTCAATTCGAGAAGCAGTTGCAAAAAACAATCAATTCATCTTTTCGTCTCGATAGCTTCACTTACTATTTTCTTCATATTTCCTTCATCGATCTTATCTCTTGTATTCCGTAGTAAATCCTTCAGTTTTCCTGGCTCATTCTCAATTTTTCAAGCTCCATGCCGTGGCTGTCCGTTCTGCTACCAGATTGTCGAGTACTTGTTCTGTTCTTCTCTTTCCTACCACCTATTATTTATCTTCCTACCATTTCTTCTATTTCCTATTTATATTCGTTACTTGGGTATTTCATTCTTTACTACTATTTTAATTCCTTATTATTACAATCATCTATAGGTTTCAAGTTTCAAACAACAATCATCTTTATTCATATGATTAAATCTATATTAATAAAATCGTAAGTATGTCTGTCTGTACATTGATTAGAATCATGAAATTTTGCGTTTCTTTTCCGTTTCATTCTATTTGTAGACGATTGGTACCATTTCCTCAATCTTTGTCTGTCTGTCCGTATGTTTGTCCGCTTTTCACGGTTACAGGGGTCATTGGACAACTGATATGAGTGGGGGAAACATCTGTGTCAGTCCAACTTAAATTATAGGCTATTTGAAGTTTTTACTATTCGAACCAGAAGGGGTGTTTTAGGGGAAGGGGAGGGGAATAAATGGGGTATCTTGGACACCATTGAACACACTAGAGATCTGATTGGGCGAATTTGTTTGGATTATTCCAACTGTTTTTTAGAAAATTTCTCAACATTCACCTACTATAAACCGTAAAATTGTGGAGTCCTGAGCTGTAAAGGTGTGTATTCTTTTGCGAGGCACGATGCGACTTGTTTTGATCACTTACTAGATATATATGGGGCTCAATAATAATTATAGACCAATGATCTGCGTAGAAGGGCTATCTAATACAGAAATTATAAACCTCTGCGTAATAATTTACAGCTTTTTTTTATGATTTGGTTATAAGCGAGAATCATCAGAAAATTTCGGCACCCCTAAAAAGTGTCGTTTCTTTAAAGCAACGTTTATTACGGTTGTGGGCCAAAGAAAGTGCATGAATTGTCAAATAACAAGGAGAAGTGCGACCTTAGCAAGCTGAGTGAACTCTGGAGCTTATACATAGTGATATTTTCAGTGGGACTTGTTTGAAGTGATAAGTAGCGATCATTTGACAGTAATATACTACAGATTATTAATTTACGACGTTTTTCTCTCGGGGAGTCTATCTGCTATTTACTGCAGGTAAGTGTCCATACGAATTAAATACCCGATCAGCCTTTCCGACTCGAAGACTACTTTTCATGGCGGCAATTGGGAACAAATCTCAACAATAGCGTGTTGTGAACAATGTTGCCCTTGAGGTCAACTCCGGTCTGCAGGTGACAGCCTAATTAAAGTCCAGCGATTCCAATTATTAATGCACTCGACGCCCAACTCTCGCGCCTTCTGAACAACACAACACAACATTCTGAAATTCCGCATAGGGTTCCGGTGTCTGGGGAAACGAGTAAAAAGCCACAACGTACGGAACTAATTGCAGGCAGATACAATAATGTTGTTAATTAGCCGGAGCAAATTACCCTGGTAGTGTTAACGAAACCTCTTGGTAAGTAATCAACGCATTACTGAGACTTTCCAATATCTGGTTCCTAGTAGTAAATCTAAAATATCCCCGTTTCGTAGATTCACTGCCTTTAACTGGATGTTGTAATTAATGTCGGTAAACTAAACGGTAGATAATTTGGGTGAGAATTATAAATAGATCATAATTTTACTGAATGTACCGATTTTTATAATTTACAGATTTTGCTGGGTGAGAATTTAGTTCACTCAGCTGATTAGGAAAGAGTTCAATTAATTATTGTCAGAGAGAAAATTATGGTTTGTTTATTGGCATAGCATGATTTTTTGTCTTATTTTACGAACATTTCTGCCAGTAAAAGCGTGTTCTACGCTTAAAAAAATCCATAGCGGTTTCATAGCGTAGAAAGACAAAATCGGTTAATTAGGCTGTGACAAAATGATGCTTTACAGATGTTGCGTTTGCGCATGCCTAACCTGTACGTTCCTGAAAATTTCATCTATGTTGCACAGAAACTGTAGAAATTAAGCTAGCCACAATAAGAATTTCAGAATTGCACATGTGCAGTAGCTACAAGTGATATAATTGTGTTTAAATTAAAATTGGATGGTTTAATCGTAATTTCCGAACTATACCTATTCTAATATTTATGAGCGAAATCGGACGATCCTCAGCATGTTATTAACTACCATGACAAAATGTGAGCACGGAAATTACGTCACTCAGCTGATCTGGAAAGATCCCATCATTCGACTCTTGAAGTCTCAGAGAGGCTCCCGGTCTAATTTCAACATTCTACAGTGAAAAAGAGAGATTGCAGCTCACGCAGTTAACCAGGTAAGAGCTCATCATTTCATTTGTGTCTTGATGTCTCAGAGACAAATACGAATCAGTGTCGAATTTCAGCACACTTCGAATTCGAATTCGTGTTTTTTCAAAAATAGTCTTTCGTTTGCTTAATTATTAATTTAGATGTCTTCAAGTAGTAACAACGCGAAAGGAGGAACTGGGAGAAAACGGAAGTGCGAACTCAAGAATCTGCTACTCCCAGAACCTTCAATGTGCATAAATTCTCCTATAACCGGTTACAATTCAATCGGCCTGCTTAACGAGGATATTAATTTGTTTCAAAGTGCAAACAACCCCGAGATGTGGGAAATTCCCAATAACAAGATCGTTCCGGTTAATATGCTGCAAAATTTGAAGAATCAGTGGGCACGTGCAGAAGTCTTCTACAACAAAGAATGCTTGGCTGAGGAACAGAAAATTACCACTATGAAGAAAGTGCTCGAGAAACACTCAAACCGGCTGGAGGAGCTTAAAAAAAAAAAAAAAAAAAAAAAATCAGGCTATCATGAACATAAAAATGATAGCGTCTGTATTGGAGAAATAACTTTAATAGTATGTATAGTATGCTTTTTGTGCCTCCAAGAATAATAAAATAAATTCTTTATCCTACATTTCGTCGCCTACAGTCCAAAGTTAAAGGATTTGTTTACAACTCTCGAGGACAACCGTTATGAAATCCCCAATCAAAGACATATCCATGTAAAATGGTATCTCCTTGTAAAGTAGATAGTGGAACTCGTTTACGAGTTTCTTCCTAGAAACGTTGCTTAGTAGAAATTTACATCCCCACCCCACACTTTTTGTTGCATTTATCTTTTTGAAGACAATTTCCTCAAAACGTTTATTATAGCGGTAACCGGTATATAAAAGGCATTTCAGTATTATGAAAGGTACCGTTATATAAGTATTCACGGCAATTCCAACACGAACAAAAACACTCACTTCGAGGTCAAACCGAAATTTGCGTCATGAGTGTTACATTATACGGACCACTATCCTCCTACCAACCACACATTATAAGCGAATTCCAGCTTGGGTAGATCTTGTGAAATAGAAGTGTTTGAAATTGGCACATGTGCACTCACACTTTACTATATGCCTAGCAACAATGCACAAATCCAAATGATTTAATAAAAATTGAAGATTTTATCATTTAATAATGATTAACAGGACGTTTCCATTATTCGTTTTTATCACGTCACGAGCGTCACGTCACGGTGGGGTTTTCTTGCAACACAAAGAAACGAAACTACTTAGGTAGGTAGGTACGTACGTACATCCTACCAGATTCGCTGTTGGATAAAAGTGACTAATCAAAGTAGGTAGATAGGTTGTTGCTTTGCCAACAAATAAAACTGCTGATTAGCAAGTTTATTGAATATTCAATCAGGAAATGTGCAACATGAATTAAAAAACCAGCTGTAAGGAAAAAAAACCTTGAAATTCATTCTTCTGAAGTTTATATTTCATAAATACGGCACTGACGGTGCAGTTACTACCCGAGTTTTGCAGTTACGCAAATTTTCGGAACAAAAAGAGTTAATTAGGTATACCTACTTCGGTTTTTATCATTTAATAATGATTAACAGGACTTTTCCATTTGTTTTCGTCACGTCACGGTGCGGTTTTCTATTGATTTCCACGTACAACCAATTCGTTACTAGGGAAGTGTAACTCCCTTCGTTTTCATTGCAGGAAAATCGTTAGCCACTTTTTGGAATGTTCTCATTTTATCACAGCATCTCATAATCCCTAAGCCTCTGTAGTGACAAGGAAAGCTAATTTATTACGCTCAGTTATAAACTAATATTGCTAAGTAACCATAATGAACTAAAAATGTGTAAAATTAATCATTATTAAAAATGATCTGACTGTAGAACCGTAGGTCTACCGTCCGTTTTTTCAATAACGGGTTCCTCTTTCTTGTACTGTTCAATAACATTAATTTCACTTTTATCATGTAATAATTATAAATCATCATAAATGAAATGATTATGATGAAATTATTACTATACCCTTGAATAGATCCACTTACCAATACAATATAATCTGTCAGCATTTCAATACGCTCTTCTCCATTAATACGCTCTTATGCCTTACATTGTAGGCCTGAAGAAGGCTGTTTAGTATCCTAGGGACTGGCACAAATAAATTAGCATGAGATCTCACAAAAACAGCGTAAATATTATTTTTCGTATTTATTGCTCATATATTCATGCCACGCCACACATGTCTTTCAAAGTTTGAAACTAGAGGACTGCCGTCAGAACGATGTGTATGGAAGTTGTACGGTGTATTAAATATTAGTTGGTGTTTGCCAGTCCCTGTGGACGACTCGTGTAGTTGAAAGAAACGGGACGCTACGAGGGAGAGCGGAAGGGGAATATTAATGGCCTAACGGTGTTTTCCCCCTCTTGTTCATCTTAATAAATTTGAAACAAACTTTCCGGAGCACGAGCGTTCGCTCCTTCCCCACCCCGTGTCCTCTCGTCTAAAGTGTTATGTTCGCCCGGGAAACAAGGGGATAGTGTCAACACAACTGCGGAAAACGACCCGGCAACCGCCACTCTGCCTCTAATCGGCCCTGATAAGAGAACACCGAACACCTCCCGCCTTCATGAGGCCTTGCAGTACCTCTTGCCGGTCGACCCTCAGTTCCCCAGGTCTTCTGGGTTTCGTGCCAACTAACTAGCTCTGCCTATCACAAAACTAGCGTGCCCGAACTGTTTTAGCTGAGTTCAAATGTGAGAAGACGATTTTTAAAAAGAAAGTTTCTAGCGATTTGAATTCCATTTATTCTCGAAAACGGTTTCCAACGTGATATTTCTTGGATCCCACTACGACACACAGTGGTTCCAAACGTCAAAAAAGCGACCGAAACTCAGTAAGGTTGAGGGTACCCTACCAGTAGGAGTAGTATAGATCTTGCTGCTTCTAGAACAGGGTCAGAAAGGTCACCAGAAATGGCGAAATTAAAAAATATGAGAGGCTGAGACGGGGTTTGAACTGTGGACGTTCGGAATGCGAACCGACGCCTTAGCTCGCTTAGCTATCTCAACCAGATGGTATATGTGTCGATAAAACTGATTGATACATCTCCGTATTTTTTTTTTCGCGCCCGAGCGTGGGGCGTATGTCATAATCTAATATCAGAATGAGTCAATTAACTGCAGTCGGAAGCCGCTCGCATTTCTTGTTTCATATTCAGGAATGGCGAGGGAGTAATATTATTGAGAGGTTATCTTATTGGTTGATCCCTAAACTATTACGTAATATAGGTATATCATCATATATTATCACTCGCCACGACATTGTTTCGAGCGTCTTACCAAATTGATACAAAATTCATTTGTAATATTTATTATAACTGTCGTGGAAAGGTAGGTAATTAACCCCATAACTTGAAGAAAAAAGGAGACAATAGCTAACTAGGATAGGATATTGGTTTCCAAGCTTCAGAAGCGTTTACTCAATATGAACCCCTAAAATACGAACAAAATGGACGTCATAATTCATGATCTGAAGAGTGATTGTGAACAGAGTATTGTACCTAATGTGAAAAATGAAAAAAAATGGGTATAATTCCAACAAGGAAATCCAATTGTTGGGTACCTATGAATAATAATAATAATAATAATAATAATAATAATATGAACACATATTACTTAGTTATCTCTGTTCTCTTTCTTTTTCATCTCAAATATCATAAGGGAAAAGGAATAAATAAGGAGAAAAACAACATTCGATAGTATTGATTTTATCAGATCCACTCATTTATTTCCATTGCATTTTTAATGAAGGAAGATCCTTTTACATTAATAATATGTACACAATTTGGATAAATCTCGCATGCTCCTCCCAAGGACAGTCTTGTAACTTCCAATCTATGATTCTTCCACCACACTCGTAACATTGCACTTCATCTCCGATTTCCAAATAGTAGAAGCCAGCACTGCAGAGCTCAGACACAAGGTGTCGGATAACTTTCGGCCATTTTTTGAAGGTCTTCAATCGTCCATCGTAGGTATTCACTCCTTGAGCGGCTGCATCAGATTCCGTCTGCGTTGCTTGTTCAGCAGAATAGGACTGAGGATTGCAGCACATGTTGATAGGTCAAGTGTCGGTTAACAACTGAACCAAAGTTCAAGTCTCACACAATTTATATACTATCCTCTTGGTATAAGCAAACAATCAGACATCAATGTTATTCAGTCCCATAGCATGCAATAATTCAATACATTGTTCTGTTGCATAATAAATATGCATACACACGCAGGTGTCCACAACATCACAGGCTTCACCACTTCGACACTGAGCCCAAGTGCATGTATTAAAATGTCTCCCATGAGGTGTTTCGACATAGTAAGCTCCCACATTATCACTTTCCATCGTGTAGATTCTCTCAATTAATGCATTCACCTGCACCATATTTTTGTAAAACCCCATTGCTGATACGTAGCGATTAAATTCATGGTATGCAGGTAGAGTCATCAGTTTCAGAAGGCCAGTGTCGCTATTCTTCGCAGGTGGTAGGACTAACTCTCCAGCTTCTTCTGTGAAATTCACCATATTTTTTTTCAAAAAAAAAATATTCCAGCTATGAAATGCATCATCAACAGGAAGGTTGTGAAAAATATTGTGAGTGCAAACGAGGTTTGTACTACCATAGTGAGATTGCTTAAAGCAATAGTAATGTTTTTACCACATGCGGTTCCAGCTTGTTGAAGCACAAGGTCAACCGGTGCACCTGTCCCCAGATGGCTAAACCCATCTATGAGAGCTTCAATCGGATGTGTGTTGTCTTCCATGCTTGCTCGTTAACTGGCGTAATTCTAAGATGTCGACTCCTCATAAAAGCCGCCGTTATATGTGAGTAGTGGTGGTGGGGAATGGCTAACCAAGCCATTACTCCCACTAACAGCCGTGAAATCTTTCATCTTGTCCAAAACAGAGTCGATGGTGGGGATTAAATTTATCAAATTTGATGCGGCCTTCGCACTCAATGTGATGTTATATGGCTCAACGTGTAACAATTTATCTAGCCAGCTTGCGTAATAACTCAATATTAGATGCTGTTGCGGTGTACTACTTGCAGACATGTGAGTTCCTTGAAAGAATGTTGAGTCTTGCTTACGATCCACTTGTTGCAGTATGCTACTGAACAGCTCCCAATCGTGAGATGATATGTAAAACGGAATTTCACGCGATTTTCGAATCACAATCACCGTTGTTGTTATGTCAGAAAGACCAATCAATAACTGAAGACTTTTTGTCTTCTCAATCAAGAATGAGCTTGTGAGCATCAACGACTCCATGATGATTACTACTGGTTTGCACACATTGTCAGCTCTTTATAAATGAACCTCCCCTCCCCTTTTCACTGACATTCAGGGCTTCTTTCGTAGTTCATAGTGCTTATTTGCATATTCCATTGTAATAAAATCTTGAGGTGTAGTAGGATCTCCCGTAGTTAGCAGGCGGTATGATCCAAAATGTAAAATTCTAGATTTTTCATTTTTTGTAAAGGGAAGGTAGCCTATTGTTACCGCATCCGACTCATTAATCCCTGGCTTAAGATTAATCAGACGTTTTCTACCAAAATCAACTACTTGAGGTTTAGCTGTTACTATATTTTTTTCAATTAATAACTTCTCTAATGCTGCATCCAGCTCGTTATTAATTATTTCCTTTACCGTTTCACTCAAATAATTATCAGTGCCTGTCGATCGTGGAGAAGGGGTGGTAGGGTGTGATCCGAATCTGCTGATAGCTGACATGATAATGAGGGCTATATAATAATATTTAATTCTTTTAACTCTTCCAATATGGAATTTATTTCTGGATCATGCACAGTGTTCCCTGCCTGTTTAGAAGCAAACAGCAAACGTAGTCGATCAACTATCTCATTCGGATCATCAAAATAAACATATCTTGGGTAGGCGTTTACTGCTTTGACAAACCCTTTCCCCTTTGGAGGGGGTCCGAGTAATGCTTTCAACAAATTTCGATATTTATATCCTGCTGTATTGTATGGTCTGAATTTTGAGTATCCTTGATGTGCTACATTACTGAACCATACCAGATCTCTGTAATGAGTTTTATCCAAGGGTGTGAACTCAGTTGGTTGGCGTAAGAAAAGTAATTGGAGAAGCCCTTCAGTAATTGGCGCTTTCACTTTATCACCCAGGTAAATGTAGTCACGATCTAAAGTCAACTTTTCATTACCTAAACTCAAGCTACCATCTGCATTAACTTTGGGGCCATATATAGTATCCAATTCATATCCTGATTTATGCCCTGTAATTAATGCGCGTAAAAATGGTCTCATGAAAAGATGGAATTGTTGCAGGTACCTTTCCATCTCATCTTCCCCCTCTGGAGTGCTACTAACCATCTCTAAAGCAGTTTTACCTATACTCCTTCTTTTGGGTGTAACTAATGGTGTGCTAGTTACTCCAATTTGTTGATCTGGATTGGAAACAAAAACTTGCGATCCATCCTCTTCAGTTTTAACGAAGTCACCCACTACATTAGATAGCTCATCTTTTTCTTCTTTTTTGTCTTCATCCTCTCGCGCATGTGCATCTTCTTGTTTTATTGTTCGGACAAACGGTTTGCGGCTTTTTATTATTCTTTTTCGTTTAACTTGGAAACGAGGACGTATGCTGTTTTCGTTGTTGAGTGGTTGTGGGGTTACCTGCTTAAACAACTCCTTTAACGGTTCTAAAGCCACAGCCGAATCAAGTTGAGCTTGCAGTCTACCTTGCTTCATTAGTTTATATTTTTTCCTGATTGCCTCTTGCGCCCTCACAAGGCGGGAAGTAACATGTTTTACCTCCTGCAATGCCATCCTGACTAATTGATGCACTTATGTATCGGGTAATATATATACATCGAATCCCATTCTGTAGCGACCATCTTGCAATTTCTTGTCTTTGTCAATTAATAAAAAGTTATTTTGAGACCAGCACTGTGTACACATGCTTTTAAATTCTTCAAATTTCATATCACCTTGAACATGATCGTCATATATGTGACGAATATTCAACGCATCCATTTTGAACATGACAATCATTGTAAGATTTATTCTAATCAGATTTTTAGGCACCAAAACATAACTATGCGTACAAAAGAATAGATCGAGTGCAAAGTGCCTGGACATGGCGAAGTATTCCCTCAAAATATCGTAGTCTTTAGTTATTATATCGTCAAAAATAACTATAGAATGGGGTTTTATTTCATCAGGTCTCAACAGCTCCACTTGACCATCATCTAACGATGAACCATAGGGGTAATATCCTATATCGGGGGCTAAAGAGTCCAAAACACGTTTTAAAAATTGATACTTTTCCTGGTTTAGCGTTCTTGAAAACACATAAACATTTTCAAATCGTAATCCATTCGGATGTAGCAGCAATGAAAGAATAGTGCATGATTTTCCAGCGCCTGAAGGACCGCAAATAAGACCTCTGATGGGGTTTTTACCAAACAGAGGTCCGTGGGGCAAGTACTCTTGTTGGCTGAGTCCCCCCTGCTCCTCCCTCTCCCTCTCAGCTTCATCACTCACCGCTAATTTTACACACTGCTTTAGAAGTCTCATCATTAAAACTGAGCTAAATTCTCATTTTTCACCTAATATATATACCTTGTATAGGAATAAAATAAAAACACGACTACTATTTATAACATCATATTATTTATTACATAATTCCACGTTGTACAACTCTAGTTAATGGTGAATATGTAACGAGGCTGTCTTGTAGCATTAAACAATATGCTGTCGTGTTGGCTGGAACAGGGTCCTTCGTCTCAAAATCGATACGGATATCCAGAATGTTGTTTCCAATGCTTGAATCAATTTGATGACTGCAGTCAACAACGACGATGGGGGCGAGGTCTATAAATTCGTTATATGTCAACATGGGCTGCGGCCATTCCTCTGAGTAGTAAGCTCTCTGAAAGTCTGCATACATATGGTAAAGTACAGGAACCCGTTTAGTATCGAAATCCAGATTCATTCTACTGTAAGGAAATACTTGTGAACCAATGTGAAGACGGAAGTTAGTCAATTTACAGTGATGGAATAAAGCTATATTTTTATCCACATTTTTTTGTAAATCTGTTTTCAACCCAAAAATGATGTATCGTGGTTTTTCCAATTCTGTGCTAGTTTTCACTGTCCATGAAAACTCTTTATTTGTTGGTAAGGTTGGGTATACAGATAAGTTCCAGCTTCGAAATCCCATTGTAATTGGTTCATTCTGTTCGAGAAGTTCGAGTAAATCTGCCCTTTGGCTATCAGCTGGTCCCACATATGGAATATACCAGATCATTTTCTTAATATTGAGTTCTGGTGAACCGGTGGATGGAGTACCACTGGCTACTGGTAAGCGCGGTATTATAACGTTTGTGTCCGAGGCTGCCCTATTCATTATCAGCTCAACTCTTACATTTACCAAAATTTCTTGATAGTCTTCTGCAAATCCAAGCAAAGTTCTCAACGGTATGCAAACAGAAAAGTTTCCACTATTTTCATCTACGCAAGGATTTAAAGCGGATTTCTTAGACGGTAACATCCATCCAGCTTGTTGTAAACCGTCAACAGTCGCTTTACTAAAACTGGCATAACCTTTCATGGTGGATACTATGCCAGGATAACTTGTTTTGTCAACTAGTTCGCCATTCATAACCAGCTTTATATCATCAAATGCGTGTGCGATTCCATTAGGTCCAAGCGTGTATCGATCATATTTAGATAGGGTACCTTCCACTTGTAAATAGCTTCTCGATATATTTATGTATTCCCCTGGTTGGGAGAAGGGAAATACAATCTCGTCCGATGGGTTGTATCTTGCAGTTGCGAAAGGTTCATGAGCCCGATATTCCAATTTTATGAGACTGTCATCAAAAATAGGTTTTTTACGTACGTTCAACATATTGCCTTGGATTGTAAAGAGGATTCACGTTATATCCCAAATTTTTCAAAAATTTATAATTGATTGGAGTTAATAGTTGATGTTTACGCTCCTCCGTAGCAGTGAGCGAACTGAATTTATTAGGGGCAGGCGAGCTCTTTTTATGCCAATGTTCAATGATCAACATGTTGTTGCGTAATGGTGAAAATCTGTAGAAAGCAATCCATTTATACTCCTCCTCTTTTAAAATGTAGACGAATGGATATTACTTCATCACCAAAATTAATTAGCTTTCCATCTTGATCGATCACACTCACTGTAATCTCCTCCAATTTGTTACCAATTACAGAATGATATGTAACAGAGTCAGGATTTTCTGACATACGGTATCCTGGTGCTACGCTGGGTGTAAATTGATAAATAACGTGTGATGGTTCTCCATTTCGATAATCTCCTTGACAGCAAGAAACGGAAACACCAATATTTAGTACGTCGAAGACGTGTACAACACCGTTCGACCAGTTCCAAGTATTGCTTGGTAGGATGTTCCCAGCCTCAAATCCCAACAGATGTGAGAATGAATCACTATGATTAAAATCAATTCGTTTTGAACATTTTATACCACAACGTTGCGTGTTCAAGTTCACTTGCATATCAAAATCAATATCCATTTTTTTCAGCTCACTCACTAGTTGCTTGCGTAAGTCAGCCAACTCGTACGTACCAGTGGGAACTTTATACAAGCTTCCAGTGTGGAGAAAATGCTGTTTACCTGCGGGCAGTTCCATACCGAATACATCTTTTTTTAGGCTAGCAGACCATGTCTTTTTTAAAGGCCTATTAGCTTTATATGAGAGAGTGGTAGATCCACGGAGTGTCCCTTTAGCAAACCCTAGAGGCGTAAGAATCGAGTCGTCACTTGTATTAAAAAGTGTTTTACTCGTTTCTATAAGGGCATAATTGTTCTTTATAGTAACCTTTATATCAGGGAATGCTGTTTGCATTAGTTTTTCTATATCTTGAGCATCAACGAAACGCCCACTAGTGTTGTGTACTGGAGCTCCATCATCGAGTAGGTAGAGGGTTGAATTTACATTCTCTACAAGGTTCGGAATAGAGAAGTAAGAATCAAACGAAGTAAGTCCAACCGCCCAATCTGATGAATCTAGTTGAATAGGCGGGAAGAAATTAGCGTTAAGTTCGCTTTTCCCCCGCTCTGTAAGTGATATTGTGAAGGAAGCCATGGGTATACTGATATCAGTACTATTCACGTAGAGACTTTTTATACTGTTCGGATATCATCCAAAGGAACAGAAAACATAAATGACCACAGATTATGCTATCCTTCTTTATTGTTTGGAAATGATTAGTGTTATAAAACACTGTTCTATGAGGACCAAAATATTGTTTCCATTCAAGTGGGGGCTCCAATTCACCATAGCTATCAAAGTAATGTACATTTTTTCCATTGAGCCAATACGCTGTCCAGTGAGTTCCATTCGTACCATCATTGCTTGAGGCCATATTTATTATCGAACACTCAATCTTTTTCGGTGGAGTAGATGGAACTTCATCTCTCATTCTAACCCCATTGAAACCTATAATATCAGCTTTATCACAAAGGCGTTCCAAATCAGAACTTGATAATGCTCGATTTGGAAGCCATAAATTTAGTTTTTTGAACGATTGTTATTACTCCTCTTACGCCCTTTGTATATACCCTTCCCCTGTTTATACGGACGTATATATAACCCTTGCCCCTGTTTGTATGGGCGAATATATAATCCTTGACCAGTTTTACTTGCTTCTTCCATTTTTTGATTGTGTTTCTTAAGTTCATTCAACTCTTCTTGTGACCGCTTTGCATCTATAACTGTCTTAGCAACAGCTGCTCCGCCACCAACTAAGCTACCAACAGCTGATAAGAAAGGGAGTGCGGCTAACAAAGCGGGTAGAAAGCCACCTCTAATAGTTGGTTTCCGACGCTGTTTATTACTGCGATTGCCTCCTTTCTTACTCTTTTTTCGTGGAGATCTTCTGCTTTTCAGTCCTGACCCTTTGGAGGATTTTCCCATTGTTTTTAATTTCATAGCGTTCGTTGTCAACCAAGCTGCAGCTCGTTCAGAAAAAGGAAGGCTCTTGTCCTTGACTAAATCCCAAGCTCCCCACTCCAATTTCTTGTCAGCCTTGTATCGTTGATCCTCGTCTTTTGTAGTGTGATAAGTACGATCGTGAAAATAGCACAAGTTGTCAAGAGCAGAAATTCCGCGTTGCCCCAAATCGTGGCGTTCTTTAAACCGTGTACCCGGACCACAAAATTGGTATGATGGGAGGTGAAGCTCTATTGGTAGCGCGTCAATTGCACGGTTTATAAGTCCACGTCCTTTCTGCTTCTTTCCCATGCCCATACTGAAGATGTGTTGGTGTCAACTCCATCATATATACTCTCGTTAAATGAGTTCTTTTTTATCGATCCAGCTATTGTGCGTGCCATCGAAACCTAACCATTTTACCAATACTTCATCTCCTTTCTTCTTTAATACCTTTTCTACAAGGTATACATCACCTACCTCAGTTTTTCGTATTTCATATTCATAAAATTTTCCATTTAAAATGTTGTTACGGTAATCTTTCAAAGTGTATGTTACGGGAACAGTAGGTTCGATAGAGTGTATAGTAAAGACTTCATTGCTCCAATTTGGAAGGTACCCCTTGTCAAATATTTTTTTATATTTACTGATCCTTACTTTATCACCCACTGTATAGCGGTATTTCTTATCCTTGACAGCATATTGTTGACGATTTTTTAGAATATTTATGAGAACCTCACCTTCATTGTGTGGATTAACCTCACTCGGTTTCATTCCAATGACGCGATGTTTTCTATGATTGTATTCGTGTACAAGAGTGGGTAGTATCCTCACCCAATTGTAACTACCAAGTTCCGTGAAAGATCGATACATCAGAGATTTCAAAGTTCTATTAAACCTCTCAACTATTGTCGCTTTTTTGTCACTATGAGATGAGTAATGTTGTATACCATACTGTTTCATAATCTTTCCAAATTGTACGTTGAAAAACTCTTTACCCCCATCGGTTTGCAAGAATTTCATTTTATTTCTATTAAGAATAGGTTCTATAGCTTCTACAATGGATGAAGCGTGTTTGGATTTCAATGGGACAGCGTAAGCATACTTGCTAAAACAGTTAATCATCGTTAAAATGTATTTGTATCCATTATTAGTGCGAGAAAAAGTGATCATTTCAACGAGATCTGCTTGATATAAATCATTTAATCCTTTCACTTCAACAGGTCTCGTTGGAAAGTTCTTCCTAGCTGGTGCGTGAAGTTCTTTTGCAATCTGTGCTCTAATGCTCATTATGTTCAACTGATATTATTCTCACCTTTCCACACACTTATATATAGTAAAATATGACTTCTGCACTTCTTTTATTGGTGTGAATATTCAAGAACCTTCTGATATTAGTCTAACTAACCATCCCTAACCATCCTAATGGAAAATTACATTTTTTTTCTAGTGAGAGGCATATATTTTGTTATTTTAATTAAAATACCATCAACTGATTTTAACATCCAACCTGATCCTTTCGATTCAAAATTCTCAATTTCCGTTATAATTTGCTCAAAGCTGCGAATTAAATAATTATTTAAATTAGTTGTTTGGTCTAATTCTTCTTTTTTTGTTTTAAAATTTCCATCAATTAGTACATCCTCAGCAATCATTAAATTTTGTCCATCAGTATCATCAAAAACCCTAATTTTAAAAAACACGCAATCCAATAGTAAATTTACCTTAATATTCTTCCATTCTGACAAGTATTCATTCAAAACAGATACAAGTTTTCCTTGCAAATTACGTAGAAAAGATTCTGGAAGTTTGATATTATTTATATTTTTAAAATATATGTCAACTGCAGAGTTGCATACTTTTGACAAAACTTTACCACCTTCTAAGGGTACAGCAAACAACCTTCGCAATTTTTGTCCACCACGTCCATGCTCTAATTGTATATCATCATTCCCCCTTTTCATGATTATAACTGAACCATTCCGGTCAAGAGATGTCATTGAACTGCTTTGAACAAGAGTTGTGATCAAACTAAACATTTCCCACACACAACCATGGTTAAATTTCCAAGACCTCTTTTTTTTTTTCATTGTGCACAGTTACATACCTCACTCGGTTATATATTCATAATGTTCAATTGGTATGAACCTTCAGCTTGGAAAAAGGAAAAAAATCAACATGTTAAATATTGTGCATTAAACAAAAGTACAGCCAACTGCTTTAACTTTACATGAAAAAAAGTAGAGGCGCCATACTTTTTTCCAACTGTCAAATACATTTGACTGCAAGATTGTTCATATTTTTATTAAGAGTGATAATATTTACAATAATGTGGTTACAATAATAGTTTATAATTATTTTATTTATTTATTATTTATAATTTTTATTATTTATTTATTATTTATTTATAATTATTTTATTTATTATTTTAATTATTTTGTTATACAGTTGAATGATATGGTTTCGTGTGGATCCCATCTTCTAAAATTTCCCTTTTATCATCTTGAAAACTTAAGGATTTTTTACATAAATCTACTGTAAAGACATCATGCAATTTCGAATCAATTTTTCTGAAATTTGAGTATAAGTCCTTTTTGGTTTTTAGACAATGTAAATAATCCTCAAATTTTAAATCAGCTACAGCGGTTTTGCCAATTCCTTTAGCTTTCTTGATGACATTATCACCAAATTTTAAACTATACAATTTAGGTCGTAAACAAATAAATTCTTTTACGGGAATAGAGTTGGTTTCATCTTTGATTTTACCAATTACTTTTTTGTTTTCATTAGAATATAGAGAGTGTGATGATGGGTATTCACTGAAATCAAATATATGGGTGTAGTGGATTTATATAGGTTTGACTTGACGTAGGCAGACCAAGTCGGACATTTATATCCCGGTTATGCGGGTTGGTTTCTAGGCCACCCCCGTGAGGAATGCGGGCGGAGCCGCCAAGGTCAACTGATTTCGCGGGCTGAAAGGGTGGATAGTCCGTGTCGCAGCCGCGCGGAGCGCTAGGCTCGTGTACCAAGTGCTGGGTTCGATCAGTTTTGTACTGAGCCGTTTTGTAATATTCCGGCCTTAGATTTACATCTGAAAGGGGAATATATTGAGCTTGGTTGAGGTACTGAAAAGTATCCTCTGCTTTTTGTGCATTTGGAGTGTATTTGACACTCGGATCGACCGTGTGACCCTGCGTCGGATATCGTGGGTAGTCGGACAGCTTGGTCGAATCGTAAAGATCGGCTTCAGAGCGAGTCTGAAAGGTTTGCTCGATCTTTTGTATAGGTGAGTCTTGTTCGAAAGTTTCTCGAACGAATACGTCGGGCGAGAAGGCGATCCGGACGTGAGGGTCGCGCCTTGCGCTGATGTTTGGTTCAGCGGACTCACCGTGTGGCCGGTAGGGCGCACTACGTTGGTCACTCGGCCCGGCCTTGCCGCCTTCCTCCTTCCCTTGCAAGGGGAAGTAAGAAGGCTGACGTTCCATCGAAATGATCGAGTTTTTGCTCGTTTCGATGCCTCTACGTGTGAAAAATAGAGGGTTTTGGAAGTGGACTCGCTTGCCAGAGCGTCTTTCCAATGCTCAGATGGCAGGGTCCTACCTCGCAGTCTTGATAAAGACTTCCGTAGACGGTAAATTAGAGCGGAGGAGCTGAGTAATTTACCGGCGTGCCCCAGCGGTCGACTACGAGCTTAAGGCTATGTAATCCGGGTGACACGGCTCGGAACGTCCCTCGGGCGTACTGTCTAAAGAGAATATCGATAGAAGTACCGGGTGGCGTCCTAACAGATGAACTACGTTGGGCAATGAGCAGGATGAATAATCACTGGACTCGTAGATGCCAATGCGAAATCTGTGTGGAGAGAAGGTCTGGCTTGTAGAAAGCAGTAGGAAGCCGTTCTTGAGATGAACTCGTAATGCAGAAGGTTCGTCAGCGTAGAGCGTGTAGAATTCTTCGTACTTCGGAGGTGTCGTCGTCGAGAGCGGAGAGTGGAATGAATTTCGGAGGGCTCCTAGCGGGGTATTTATAGGGAGGTGGCCGCCTCCTGCCGCCTCCTGGTTGGTCCGCTTAATTTCATTAATTCTACTGTGCAATCTCATTGGTTCGCACAGTGTTTTCCCAGTATCTGTGCATATGATAGCTGAGTTGGTCTTCCGAGTTGGTTTCCCTGCGTCCGTTGCTTTGACGGGGTCCCCGGGGGTGGCTGAACGGCCTTGAGTTTTCCTGTTTGAGGTTTCTCATTCAAGGCGACTTGTTTCGAACTTTTTGTCGCATCTATCTCGCCCAGTAAATGTTTGGGGAGGTCGCCTTGCGTGTTAATCTTTAATATTTCACTTTTGGGAGAGAATTTAGTATTTTCTCTCTGGTGAAATATTTTGTTTGACGGAGTTGTAACTCGACGTCTTATAAATATTTTTGTGGTGTGCCTACCTCTTTTTGGTAGCCCTGTAAAGGGCTGTTGACAAGAGGGGGTGGATTTCACCACAGGGGCCCTCCCAAGACGTCGTGTTAATAACGACGACGCCGGCTGGGGTGTTTCGAGCGCCGTTACCCACCTCTCGTCGAATTTGGTAGAGGGGACGTGCCTTCTGGCAGATTTTCGGGGAGCTTTCTCCCTACTTTCTGTCTGATTTTGTGAGACAGATTGTCCTTGTGATACAGCTTCTTCTGAGTGTAGAGTATAAGCTGGCTTGATTTGCTGTTTGGGAACTTTTTTAGTATGTTCGCCAATTTGCACTGTAACCGAAAACTTATCTCTTTTAACCACTTTGAATGGTCCCGTGTAAGGACATTGCAGAGAGGTGAGCTGTGTGGGCACTCTGATATAGACATGAGTACATGTATCCAAATTTTTGGGCATGTTTACGGCATATTTCGTATTATTATGTTTAATATGCGTAGGCCGGAAGAAAAGAGGTTCCGAAAGGTTCGTAGAAGTTACGAAAATGTCTCCTGGGAGTGGCACGTCAATTCCATAAACTTTTTGGAAAGGCGTAGTTTCGGTCGCCGGGTCTACTGCCGTACGCATGGCGAGTAGAACTTTGGGAAGTGCGTCGAGCCAATTTTCGTTTTGAGCTTTGAGAGCCTCTTTCAAAGATCTATTTCTGCGTTCTACCATACCGTTTGTTGATGGTTTGTATGGTAACGTGTGAGTATGTTTTACTCCGAGACGTTCCATAATGGAATTGAACAGATCTGATTCAAATTGGGTGCCCTGATCACTTGTGATGTATTTAGGTACGCCCTTTGAAGCTACCCAAATATTGATAAAGGCATTTGTGATTGTGGTTGTTTCGATGTTGTTAAGAGGGACTGCCTCTAGCCAACCCGTTGCTCTATCAACCATCATCAAAATGTAACGTTTCCCTCCTTTTGCTAAAGGTAAGGGTCCGGTAATATCAACGTGGACGTGTGAAAATTTGTTTGCCGTTTCAAATTCGGAGTAAGGGAGCTTCACGGAGCGCGTGATTTTTGCTCGTTGGCAAGTTTCGCACGCTCGGACCCAGTTTGCGACATCTGCACGTAGTCCGTGCCAAAAATATCGTTGTTTAACTTTATACACTGTAGAGTGTATACCTGGGTGTCCCAAATTGTGAATTTGGCTTATTATTTCTTCCCTTATTTCGTTTGGAATATAAGGTCTAGGGTGTCCTAGGTCTAGGTTACACCAAATTTCTCCTTGAGAGAATTCAACTCGTGTGAGTTTCAATTTGTCCTCCGCGGTAGGGGGAGAACGAATTTGTGAATTTGAAATGTGCAGTAGAAGATTGCATTCTATTGCAGCCGTAATTTTCGAAATTTCGGCTATGGGTGGACCCTCGTCCGTCTGGGTTGAAATCGATTTCGTTTGAATTTCAACCGGATCGAAGGGTCTGGAGAGTGCGTCGGCGACGACGTTGCTCTCTCCGGCAATATGACGAATGTCACTCGTCATTTGAGAGATGTATGTTAGCCATCTTAATCTCATTTTAGAAAAATGTGCATTTTTCTTAAGCATCGTGCCTAGCAGAGGCTTGTGATCCGAACAAATATGGAAAGATCTGCCGTCCAAGTCGTTGTGCCAGTGAATGCACGCTTGGTAAACGGCGAACATTTCCTTGTCGAACGATGCTTTGTTCTTCCATTGTTCTGGAATTTCTTTACTAAAAAATCCCAATGGTTGGTACGATTTTGAGCCATGTTTGTCTGTAATTTCTTGTTCTAGTGCCGCTCCGATGTGTGTGTCGGATGCGTCACAGACTAATCTCCACTCCGCCGTAGGGTGTGGGTGAGCAATGTTATGCAATGTTGCTTTGATCATTGCTTGCTTCAAGCTGTTGAAAGCTTTATCTCTCTCTGATGTCCATTCGATAGGTGTTCTGTCATTCTTTTTGTTTGACTGAATGGAGTCATACAGAGGTTGTGCCGTGTGAGCGAATTTGCTTGAGCATGCTCGGTAGAAACCACACATACCTAGGAATCTGCGTAGACTTCGTACGTCTACTGGCCTAGGAAATTGTTCTATGGCTTTTATTTTATCTCGTTTAGGAATTATCCCTTCCTTTGAGATAGTGAAACCTAGGAAATCGACGGTAGGTTTTGAAAAAATGCATTTATCAAAACCTACTCGAAGTCCGTGTTCCCCTAGTTTGTCAAAAATTTGTCTGAGGTGGTTCATGTGTTCGTTATAATTTTTAGAAGCCACCAGGATGTCATCTAGGTATACAAATGCGAAATCAAATTTTCGCATGATGCTGTCCATGTATCTTTGCCATGTTTGAGCCGCTCCGGCCAAACCCATGCTCATTTTCTTAAACTCATAAAGACCGAAAGGTGTAATAATCGCAGTTTTATGAGCGTCATCTGGGTGCATCGGAATATGATAATACGCTGATTTTAAATCTATTGTCGAATAGATTTGCGTATCATGTAAATTCGCTTGGAAAGAGCGAATGTGAGGAGGAGGGTAGGCGTCTTTCTTCGTTTTCGCGTTGAGGAAACGGTAGTCGCCGGTGATTCTCCATGACCCGTCTTTTTTCGGTACACAGTGTAACGGGGATGCCCATTCGGAATCCGATGGTGCAATTATGCCTTCTGAAAGCATTTCGTCAAAAGTACTTTTGACTTGAGCCCGTTTTTCGCCTGCCATGGGTCTTGCTCGGAAGTGTACTGGTGTTCCTTCCGTGGTTATACGGTGGTAAACCCCGTTGTTTTTCCATTTACCATGAATTTTGCTCATTTTATCATTGTATTTGTTAATGATAGAGCGAATGTTTTCGTCCTCTGTGATTTGCACGTCCTCTGGTTGAGGGGTATTGTCACGATGAGGGATATTAGCTGCTATTTGTTCGTCAGTGAACTTTTTGTTCATGACTGCAGCTATTTTTTGATCGGCATAGCACTTTATTTTATCTTTATAAATGTACTTGTGTTTGACCCGTATTCCGATATCCCAAGACTCGAGGAATGGAATACCTAGGATCGCTAGATCAACTTTCGTGATCATAAACTCGGTGGTCATGTCCCCGAGGCCGATGTTAATTGTTGTGTCAGCTCGCCCTAGTGTGTCTATAGGGGCTCCGTTAGCTGCTGTGAGCTTAACGTTGGACTTAAGAATTTTCAAGCCCAATTTTTTTGTGACATTGTGGGGCAGAATGTTCACTTCTGCTCCCGTGTCAATGAGAAATTCAGTGCCGTTTAGTTTGCACTTGAAAAAAAGCCTTTTATACTCAGTAGACTGCCGGCGTATAGGCTCAGATACGCTGGCAGTTATTCGTTTTCCGAACTCTCTGTGTCGGAGGTTGGAATGGTACTTTCTTGTACCGACTGCTGAGTATTTTTGGTAGAAACCCGGGTTTTAGGCTGGCTTATAGTCGCAGCCTTTCTGTTAGTTTTGGAAGCAGTGTTCGTCTTCCAAGTACAGTGTTCTGGGTCTGCACATTTGCGAGTTTCGTTACCGAAACGTGCGTGGTTTCGACAGACATAGGCCGTCGGTTTGTGAGGCTTACTCTCCACTGGTTGAGGTTTGAACTCAGCTTGTTTCGGGAGGGCCTTTTTGAAACCAGTATTTATGGGTTTCGGAGTAGATTCAACTCCTCGTATGTTCAGAGAAGTATTCTCTGCTCTGTACGCGTGTAGCGTATCAGCTAGGTCGAGCCGGGAGGTCGTGGTAGGCTGAGCTGCGACCATACCTCGTGCTTCGATGGGAAGAGTCTCAATCCACTTTTGAGTGATTAGAGCTTCCGAAAAGTACCCAACAGCTTTCGAGTACATCTCGTGGTACTTGGTGCTGGGTTTTTTGGCGAGAGATGCGGGGTCCTCGAGTGCGAGGAGCCTGTCCTGTAAGGACAACCCATATTCTCGTTGGAGGCGCTGTTTGGCCTCTTCGTAGGGTGCGTGGGGTGCCGTGAGGTAAGCTGAGTCGATAGCTTCCCTCATTTCTTCTGGTACCCACTTGTATATAGCTGAGAAGCATTCGTTTTGCGTTCTCATGTGTTTTCTCACGCAGTATTGATCGAACTCGGCGAGTGCACGGTCAATATTCTTCTTTTGGAAGACTGGTTTTTGATAATCTCCCATCTCCTCTAAAAGTGCTTGAAAACCACCTTGTGTAGAGGGATGTTGCGTGAGATGTGGGGCGTAGAGGCCCGGCGGGGGTCGCACGCCCGCAGTGGTTCCCTGAAATCCACTAGCTTCATAAGAGGGAACGAAATGCTCCGTGTTGAGCCTGTTCAAAGGCGGGGTCACCATTTGTAGTGGATTTATATAGGTTTGACTTGACGTAGGCAGACCAAGTCGGACATTTATATCCCGGTTATGCGGGTTGGTTTCTAGGCCACCCCCGTGAGGAATGCGGGCGGAGCCGCCAAGGTCAACTGATTTCGCGGGCTGAAAGGGTGGATAGTCCGTGTCGCAGCCGCGCGGAGCGCTAGGCTCGTGTACCAAGTGCTGGGTTCGATCAGTTTTGTACTGAGCCGTTTTGTAATATTCCGGCCTTAGATTTACATCTGAAAGGGGAATATATTGAGCTTGGTTGAGGTACTGAAAAGTATCCTCTGCTTTTTGTGCATTTGGAGTGTATTTGACACTCGGATCGACCGTGTGACCCTGCGTCGGATATCGTGGGTAGTCGGACAGCTTGGTCGAATCGTAAAGATCGGCTTCAGAGCGAGTCTGAAAGGTTTGCTCGATCTTTTGTATAGGTGAGTCTTGTTCGAAAGTTTCTCGAACGAATACGTCGGGCGAGAAGGCGATCCGGACGTGAGGGTCGCGCCTTGCGCTGATGTTTGGTTCAGCGGACTCACCGTGTGGCCGGTAGGGCGCACTACGTTGGTCACTCGGCCCGGCCTTGCCGCCTTCCTCCTTCCCTTGCAAGGGGAAGTAAGAAGGCTGACGTTCCATCGAAATGATCGAGTTTTTGCTCGTTTCGATGCCTCTACGTGTGAAAAATAGAGGGTTTTGGAAGTGGACTCGCTTGCCAGAGCGTCTTTCCAATGCTCAGATGGCAGGGTCCTACCTCGCAGTCTTGATAAAGACTTCCGTAGACGGTAAATTAGAGCGGAGGAGCTGAGTAATTTACCGGCGTGCCCCAGCGGTCGACTACGAGCTTAAGGCTATGTAATCCGGGTGACACGGCTCGGAACGTCCCTCGGGCGTACTGTCTAAAGAGAATATCGATAGAAGTACCGGGTGGCGTCCTAACAGATGAACTACGTTGGGCAATGAGCAGGATGAATAATCACTGGACTCGTAGATGCCAATGCGAAATCTGTGTGGAGAGAAGGTCTGGCTTGTAGAAAGCAGTAGGAAGCCGTTCTTGAGATGAACTCGTAATGCAGAAGGTTCGTCAGCGTAGAGCGTGTAGAATTCTTCGTACTTCGGAGGTGTCGTCGTCGAGAGCGGAGAGTGGAATGAATTTCGGAGGGCTCCTAGCGGGGTATTTATAGGGAGGTGGCCGCCTCCTGCCGCCTCCTGGTTGGTCCGCTTAATTTCATTAATTCTACTGTGCAATCTCATTGGTTCGCACAGTGTTTTCCCAGTATCTGTGCATATGATAGCTGAGTTGGTCTTCCGAGTTGGTTTCCCTGCGTCCGTTGCTTTGACGGGGTCCCCGGGGGTGGCTGAACGGCCTTGAGTTTTCCTGTTTGAGGTTTCTCATTCAAGGCGACTTGTTTCGAACTTTTTGTCGCATCTATCTCGCCCAGTAAATGTTTGGGGAGGTCGCCTTGCGTGTTAATCTTTAATATTTCACTTTTGGGAGAGAATTTAGTATTTTCTCTCTGGTGAAATATTTTGTTTGACGGAGTTGTAACTCGACGTCTTATAAATATTTTTGTGGTGTGCCTACCTCTTTTTGGTAGCCCTGTAAAGGGCTGTTGACAAGAGGGGGTGGATTTCACCACAATGGGATAATGATTTTAAATCATTGTACAAATTATTTGTCTTTATCTCCCATATGAAACTATCTGTATCTTGGTAACATATCTTGATTGCGTTTTCTCCAAATTTCGGTAACAAATGTTCATAATGTAGATCATATATTAAAGTTTTTGATAATTCTAATATTGCAAAACCTACATAAAATGGTTTATTGAATACAATTTTTTCATTCGCCAATCGAACGGCTATCAGATTTTCATCGAAAATTGTTCTATCTTGAAAGTTAGGCTTTCTAGCTAATGCAACTAGTTCTTTTTCCGAAGTTATTAATTTCAAATTTATTCGGTTTCTCACAGATTCCATAGTTTTTTCCAATCACTGCATTATTTAATAATTTGAAAAAGTCTTTTTCAAAATCATTCTTCGCTTTTTTCCTCATTTCAGTATTCATATTTATGTATGTAGATAACCATTTACTTTGCTGAAATTGCAAAACTCTATTGATTCGAGTTAGAACCAGTCCAGCTTTGATAGCTTGCTGCAATACAGCAATATGAACCACATAATTTGTCTTATCTTCAAAATCTAACAAAAGTTTTTCAACCTTTGAGCCTGGAGGTTTCTTTCGCTCTGGTAAAAAAGGGAAATCCGAATGTTTGTTATGTAAATTCTTAGGATAGTGCACATCAACGTCTAAAATATAACCATATTTTCCACCAGTTTCAATCTCCATTACATTTAAATTTTCAAATTCGGTGAGCCATACAAAATGTCCAAATGGTAAGCTTTGACTCATAGCCCAACCATAAAGGTTATTGACATCTCCATAGAATATGTAAGAACTATCTTTATAAGGGTCATATGTTTCTGGTAAGTGAATATTATTAGCTACTGCGTATCGTTTAACGCTTTGTGTGATTCCACCACGAATTCCTGACTCCACAAACTGTATCATATCTATATCTGTTAGAATTTCAAGCTTGATTTTTGAAACTTTCAGCGCTGCTTTGAAACTAAAACCGGGTGAAGTGAAAAACCAAGCACTATCTAACTGAAAACGATCATAACTCAATTTTCTAAATTGTTCAAAAACTTCACAAAGTAAAATTATGTCTGTTTTTAAGTATAAAATAGTATATTCTTCAAGATTATTAATTTTGAATGCATTCCAAACTTTATGGGCGTGTTTGTAATCCACTTCGCTGACTGGTTGATTAGTCAATTTATTATAAAATTTATCTCGGGATGGTAGAACTGTTTCTTTCAAAACTGAAAAGTCAGTAATGTGTTGATATGGGTAAATGCCTTTTCTCAACACTAAACTTCTTAATTCTGAATCATGAAAATTCTTTTCCATCTCTGGAAATTCCATACATGTTGCAACTAACTTCTCTAAAGAAGCAGGTAAAAATCTAAACGAATCAAGAAATCTACACCACAATTTACATCCTTCGAATCGAATTGAGAAACTAATATATTTCTCTTCCGTTTGAGGAATAACCTCAATTTTTACGTTGAATAAACTCAAGTTTTTAACAATGAAATGGGCATCATATGCTGAGAGGTTATGAAAAAAGATTGGAATGAAAGATGGTTTTTTCAGTTTTTGTAAATTACAAAAGCTGCAACAAGTAAAGCGAAAAAGTCCACTAGCGTGATCGTGATCAGCACATTTAATATTTGTCTCACTAAACTCTATACCACACAACTCACAGTGTGTTGCTGCATCATGCTTCAGTTTTTCATTATCAGTCATTGAACATTGAACTTTAGTTTCATAACATTTTTCAATTTTTAATACTTGTTCTCTGAGTTCAGCTAGAAATCGATAGACACAATTTTTGGAAGAGAAAATAAATGTTTCATCCTCTTTTAATTCGGGATAATAGGATTTTAAATGAAACCCTACACACATTGGAGTATGTAGGTCAATAGGTTTAGTTTTTGGAGCAGCGCTGATACCATTTTCCAAGTCAACTGATTCATCCATATTTGAGGACTTCGTATTCAAAGGCTGTAAAATACACTCTAGATCGGCATAAATGACAAAGCCCACCTTAGTCATAAACTGATAGTCGTTGAATTCAATTGAATTCTTTTTGGGGAACTCATATCTACATGGTTTGAATCTATTACAAAATATTTTATGTTGTTCAAGTCGCTCCTCTGCAGTTTCACCCGTTGTGTAAATAATAGTTTTACGGTACGCTTTAAAACAATTTCTACACATAATAATGGAGCGATTAGGAACTTTGTACAATTGTGAATTAACTAATGACGGTAGGTTAGATATATAACAATAATGGGAGTGATGGGTATTCTCGAGATATAGTAAATCAATAGTTGGTAGCCCTAGATTTACTTTCATAGAAACCTTAAGAGGGTAGAATTTAAATTCATCAGTTCCACCAGACAAACCATAAACATTTACACTCACAGGATTATGTTTTTCAAACCATGCGATGTCTTTAAAAGTAGCGGGGAAATTAACGCCCTCAAAATTGTATGGATGAATCAATTTATTATATTTTGATACGCGATGTAAATTTTTTTGAGCAATACCATTAGTACTAGTCTTCAAATACCAGCTCAATATGGCATACTTGAAACAATAGTTGTCATTATTTTGAACATTTATTATAGATTTGGAAATCTTGAGCTTGTGAGGCAAAGTGAAGAAACATTTTGCTGTAAGAGGAGTGTACTTTGTTATCCTAATTAATACACCATCAATCGATTTTAAGCTCCAACCAGATCCTTTAAATTCAAAATCATCAATTTCTGAAATAATTCGTTGGAAACATTGTATCAAATATGTTTCTATATCTGTAGCCTCCGATACTTCTTCGTTTTTGGTTTTAAAATTTGCATTTATTATCTCTTCACCCCCCATTTGCTCATTATTCTCACCATGATAAATCTTGATTTTATTAAATGTACACTCTAAAAGTAAATTTGTTTTAATGTTTTTCCACTCTTGCACATACTCAATCAATACCAACATCAATTTATCCTGAGAACTGAGTAAAAAACTTTCTGGTAGATTGAAACGGTTTACATTCTTAAAATATATGTCTATTGCAGAGGTACCCACTTTGACAATAACTTTCCCATCTTCTAATGGAACAGCATGCAATCTTTTCAATTTATTTTTACCATATTCTAATTTTGAATCTGATGTTGAATCACTCATGACTGATAGTTGTTGAGAACCATCATGAGCGTATAAGAGCTTTGAATTGAGTGTAGAACTTATGCAAGTATGATTTAAATATTCTAATCTACAACTGAACAACCTATTGCACAAAGAGCATGCTAGTTTTTTTTCTTTTGTCTCTTGTTCATAGAACTAGAATATTGTTTTCTTTTACTCGCTGCTGATGTGGACGGCTGCTGTTCATAATAACTTGTATCTTCATCGGCAGCAATATTATCACCATCATCGCCATCATCATCATCATCATCATCATCATCATCATCACGCATTCTAAATAAGAGGATGAAAGACTCGTCAGACGGATTTTTCCCTTTGAACGTCATGACGTACGATCCCGCTAAAAAATGAAAAATAAACAAGTTGGATGTGGCACATAGCTTCCTCATATTTATCCAATACATGCTTATACAGATCAACATTGGATGGTGAGAAATTCAAGGATTTCAGGTTTGTGCATTGGATGAGACTGTTACTCGTATCTAAGGATTAATCAAAAACAGTTGGCTTACCTTTGTAATTCGAGACACATTCTTTTAATATGTCCCCGTATCTTTTGGGCATCCATACGTTCATTGAGGAGCCGGTCGCCAATGATTTTATTTCGGCGACAATACTGTTTCCGAATTTCCCTTTAATTATCCTCATTGCAGAAATACTGAACTCCTCGTTAATGGGGAGTTTCCCCACCGAAATAGTCTCAAACTTGCGATCTCCAGCATGGTTCAAGCGGGCAATTATTGACTCCATCACTATTCTGCAATAAACACATATTATTATTGGAACTAAGCTCCAGGAAAAACATCTTGTGCGATGTTTCACATACCCAACAATGGGATTTCCTTGTTGGAATTATACCTGTTTTTTTAATTTTCACGTTAAACATGTGATGAGCGTAGCAATGATGTTTTTGTATGTCAATTTGCTTCACGATGTGATTCATGTATGCATGAATTGTTAGATCAAGCGAATGATTTATCCTTTATCTTAATGTACATGTATATATAAATACTACAGAAATGTACATTTAATATATTCAATGCATATACATTCAACTGTAATGCAATGGGTCTAATTTAAATATTTCATCGTCACCTTCTATTGCATAACTCTTTTTTTCTGCTTCATTCGCTTGATCTAACAATTCATGCATACATGAATCACATCGTGAAGCAAATTGACATACAAAAACATCATTGCTACACTCATCACATGTTTTTAATGTGAGCTCCAAGTCCTCTGAAAATCTTGGAAGCAATTCATGTTTGACATATGTTCTGCCAAGACGTTGAGAGAAGTGGAATTCCTCACTACATGATTTACAATAAATCAAGTTATTAATTTTTAGAAAATTTGATTTTATGCAGATATACAATTTATCAAAGTTTACTACTGCCATAATAATTAAATAAAGGCTTACCTTGAGTTTAGGGTAGGTAGCTGGTAGGTACGTAGGTTGAGAAGGTAGGCTTGAGCTTACGTAGTTGAGCGGTGCTAGCTTTATGACCAGTGAAACTTATCTTAGACGCGCTATTCCTTTTATAGATACAAACATCCCTACCTTGATGCGTTTCATGAGCGAATGATCACGCCACATTTTGGGAATTCGATAAGATGGACGTTGCACTCATTTCGTAACTGCATATCTTACGACCAATATGCAGAAAGAAAAATGAAACAAACATGTAAAAAACTAATAGGAAAAATCTCACTAATCATTTTAAAACACGTTTCATCGTCCCATGCTATTTCGTTTTTAATTAGATTATTATACGCCCCACGCTCGGGCGCGAAAAAAAAAAATACGGAGATGTATCAATCAGTTTTATCGATACATATACCATCTGGTTGAGATAGCTAAGCGAGCTAAGGCGTCGGTTCGCATTCCGAACGTCCACAGTTCAAACCCCGTCTCAGCCTCTCATATTTTTTAATTTCGCCATTTCTGGTGACCTTTCTGACCCTGTTCTAGAAGCAGCAAGATCTATACTACTAGTAGGCAAGTCGACAACTTCGCCAAATTAAAAAAAAGTCCAGTCATGCAGCATGACCCCATGAGTTTGAAGAAATCTTCGACATTTCAGTCGCTATTGATCGTGTAGAGAAATTTTAGTTTATGATTTTGATAGACAAACATTTGCATGGCTGATATTTTCTAAGCCACAGTCAGTATTAAAGCTACATCAAGTCCTAAAACAGTTGAGTGTGAAACATTAAAGAGAGCGACCGAGAGAATCAGGCTACGTGAAACCGCGTCGGTGGCGGTGTTATAACAATTATCAAGTAAAACTGTATACCTACGTGGTCCCACGATCATGCCTGTGTGTCCGACCGGCAAATTTATAAAAAACTTGTATCAAATTCAGTAAAAATGTAAATAATAATAAATACTCATCACTTGCCGACTATAATGGATGGATTCAGATAAGATCAACAAAGTTTGAGTTAAACTAGTACGAAAATGTAGTAGAATACCGACATTTTTTATCCCAATCCTTAATCATATTCGAGATGTATGATTTAAAAAAGAGTTATTCAGAGAAACCACTTTCGTTTTGCACTAAAACCCTGTTTCTCTGCTTCAACTCAACTAATTTTGATTTTCGAGCATTTTTTCGAAATTATCACTGAATTTTCTAATAGAATTAGGTATGTCTTTTGATTCTCAAAAAATATCATTTAAATATCATACCAACATGAACATGAACTTTGAAAAAATAATATTAATAAAAATCCACGAAAATTAAAGTTTTACCTGCCTAAAAAATTCTTATAAGATTGTCGAATCTCAACTGTCTCAAGTAACTCCCGAAAAAGACTCCGCGTAGAAAATATGCGAAGCCACAAAATGCATGATATCATCCAATTTGTGCCAAGCATACCACTTGCAGTCAACCTATGAACATCTTTACAGTAAAACCACTCCCGAGTGGCTTGGCCGATTTTTGTTATTACTCGAATCACAACGATTTGTTTGGGTTTGTACTGATAAACTGATAAACTTCCTTCAACGAAGGGGTGATCAGACAAACATGAGGGCTGGGGGATTTGTATTGTATGTAGGTCCATTAGGATTATATATCAGCAATAAGGTGCAAATCAGGAGTTGTGATTTGAATATTAACGAAAATCGGCCAAGGCGTTCGGGAGTGGTTGTTCTGTAAAGGTGGTGAATAGGTGGACCGCAAATGGTATGCTGCTATTGTAGGCGTGTGCTTGGCACAAATTGGATGATATCATGCATTTTGTAGCTTGGCATGTTTCGTACATGGATTGTCTTTTTTGGGAGGGATATCACACATTTTCGGCGGCCTTGGAGTAAAGGAGTGGCGTGTATACCGGCTGATTTCGTCAACAGCCAACCTAGTAGATAATTGGCTGTTGTCCAAAAATAGATATATAACACTTGCCCAGCTACTCAATGTCGAAAAATATCCTTCAAGATTGTGGTGCCTACCGCCCACCGCCGACCCTAGGCCCTCCCTCCTCCACCCACCCCCTCTGAAAATGTTCGGGATACCTCCCACAGTGTACCCAGGGTGGTGTGGTGTCGATAGGAGTTGATCCCGTTGAAATCCGACCACTTTTAGTTTTCCTCCCTCCCCCACCCCCCACTCTGAAAATATTCGGGATACATCCCACAGTGGACCCTCAATTTTAAAATCTGCTGGCCACCCTCTGGGGGTTCCTGAACAAACCCACCCACTCGACCTATCATAATGCCAAAGTTGAACGTGCCTCCACCCCCCTCCACCCAACACCAATCGATAGGGTGGGGGTTGAAAAATTTCAAATCCTGGTGGCCACCCTCTGAGGGTCCTCGGAAAAATCCCCCCCACCCACTGGGAAGATCCCTCCCCCACTTGGCTGAGCGTAATGTCCAGATGGATGGATAAAGATGGATAGATGGATGCGCCTCCATTTAAAAAAGATCGGTGTGTTACCTACAGGGAGGGGGCTAAAGTTAGGCCGAAGTTCCTCTTTGTATAGCTCGGCGAGTACGCATTGCCTGGCTTGACAATGTGAGACTAGCGTCTCGCTTGGTAGGTAAGCTTTTGAACAGGTTTTTCAACATTGTTGTTTCTCCAAATTGGAAAAAAGGCTTGGAAGAATGGGCTGGAAATTGGAAGAACTGGAAATTGGAAGAAATTAGAAGAAGAAGGAAATTGGAAGAATTGGCCGAATTTTGGAGAAAAAAAAGATTCAGTTGTGGCAAGGGGTGTGAAAGATGTTATTATGATCGCAATCATTTCCGGGTTGACGAATACATTCGACACAACGTCCCACTAGAGAAGGAGCGTGGTTAAAACACACAAAAACCGCTCTTTTTTTGCTCTTTCTTTGACAACCGGACAGTTTGCGTTCAGAGCGATTTTCGCCCGGACACCTTGATAAAAAACCGAACTGTCCGGGCCAAAACCGGACACCAGCCAACCCTGCTAATACTCCCATAGGAGGACATAGCAGGGTATTTATTCTCTTCTACAATCCATTTTTCAGAGAAAATCTCTAGTCCATTGAATATTTCTGGTATATATTGAACGTGTTTGATCACTGGATTTGTGAGCATTAAAGTGAGTATTTTAAAATCAGAATAGATTTCAGCTGAATACATCGAACCTACTCTGAAACGCTCTACAGCGCTTTGTTTGTTCCCATGAACATTAGAGCTTTAACGTAAGAAAACCAACTTGAATGTGAATATCAACAAATAAATGTTGCCGTGAATTATGCGCAAGAAATGGCATAAATTCCCCCAAAACCCCGCACTACGTTCACGGTTTAATAAGTAATTTTGCTGGTAGTAATAATTTCTACTTATTGTCTTCTGCGTAGTACTTCTTCTCATGAGGCTTACACGTGGGTATACTACCAACCATTCGAGGTTTCACTCCCTTTCTCCCCGTACATTACCCTTTTGCGACTAAATTACCCCAGGACGCTCCCACTTTGGTGAAACACTGTGTTCCTCTGTAATAAGGTTTTTAGTTGTTTGCTGGGAAGGTCAGAGGTCGGCTGTACCTCACAATTTTCGCGTTCCAAAGGGCTATGAAAGACCCGCGAGGTGTGACGTTGATGATTTTATAATGAAGAGCACCCTGCCGCTCTTCCCTCCCTAACCTCACTAACACAGCCGGTCTCGGTGGTCCCTTTTATTGACTCCGTGTTTCAGTTTAGTGGGGTTTTTAGTGATCCCAAAGCGAGCTGAATATTGAAAACGGGGTTTCTTTCACAGGTAGATGAGTAGGTAAAGGGGGAAGGCCATTTCGTCGCTTTTCATGGCTTCCAAAACAACATAAATTATTTTTACTTTAGAGGTGGACCACCTAGTTAATTATTTATACCATCCCATTCTACCTTATTATCATTTGACTGCGCAGTGGGTATAATGAATGAATTATGCTCAAAGTGGGGATAAATATTCCAAATAGTGAGTAAATACGAGTAGATTGAGCAAGTAAAAAAAATAAAAAAATAAAAAAAATCGAGATAGGTACCTATTCAAAGCAGTGTACTGAAAGAAAAAAGTTATTTATTTTAATTTTGTTTCTATCGAATTTTCGAAAAACAAAAATGGTGCTTTAGAAAATAAACTGTCTTTTTAGAATTGAGGTAAAAATCCATTCTGAAATAAAAGGAAATAAAATAAAAGCAAGCATTTCAATAAAATATAATTCCTTGACCAGCACTTTGTGTGCAAAACAAATTGGTTACATTTCAAAAAATGTGCTAAACACGTTACTCTACACGGTGTCAAAGGGTCAAATCAAGGGGCAGGATTCTAAGGAAAGCCGTGTCGACGCTCCGTCACTAAAAGAATTGCCATCATAGACCTGCACTAGCAGATCGGGGAGAAAATAAAAATTATATTTCAAAGAGCAAGGTATCGCCGCAAACTGCCAGATGGCAGTGATGACCACTCGTCCACGTTAAATGAACAATCTTGTGCATACAAATTATCTGCTTTAAAGGGGGTGGTTTGAGGAATGACATTTGACTAGTTGTCTTCTCTTCATTAAGATTTATTGACATACCCAAGAACTTTCGCCTCTGAGTGAGGCCTCACCAGGGTTCTAGAAGTTAAATTAATATAGGCTATTGTTAGTTCTAGGTCATCATGTAATTGTAGTAATGCCTAATGTAGCTAGACTAGTACTTTACAGGTGTGTGGTAGGTAGGTACTTACATTTGTAAGTTTAATTGGATAGGTATCATCCAAATCTCATCCCCTCAAACTGCCCCTACCCTGGAGAATGGGTGGCAAACCACCACCTGGAAATGATGATCTTTCTTTGTAATAATTCGCAGATTTTATTCATAGCCTCGAACAGTCAACTTACATTACTAAAATTAAGTAGGAATAACTCAAATCTTATACGCAGCTCACGTTCAGTTGCGGATGATTCCCGCGAAGTTGCGGAAAATCGTGGCGGCAGAAGCGTCCCAGCTCCGAAGCGCTCAAAAGACGGAGGCCCCTTTTTCAGACGAGCTCATTTATCAATGGGATGTAGCTGTGTTTTTAATGAGCTTCGCGGCAAGGTGCGGCCGAAGTCGAAAAAGGTATAGGGGTGAGAGACTGGGGTGGGGGTTGAGGGGGGTTTCATGGATTTATGACCGGGAACCTTTTCCCCTACCCGTACGCCCTAAGAGTCAACCTACCGCACTTGGCTCACTATTAATTTTCAACCCCCCCCCCCCCATCCCTTACCCGTCAACCTTTCATTGCCACGACTTCTGCCGCGCTTTCCGGGTTTCCTTCCGCGTTCGCCGTTGGAATAATTAGGGATTTCGAACGGGAAGTTTCCGGAATTCCATTTTACTGACATTTTCTTGCAGTTGGCTTTTCCCTGTGATTGGAAGTTTGTGCTCGCAAGTGAAGGTTCGTATGCGAGTGGAGATACATTTGGTTCATTCCCTTGCGGTCCCCAAAACCTTCAATAAACACATTTCTGTTTCTTCTCTAAATAGCAATAATAAATTTAATACCGAATTTTATACTTAAGACTCACAAATTTTATCCAACTTTTCGTAGAAAAGGGGTTGATGCAGCCGTCGGCACATTTCCTTTGCAGTTCAGAGGGTGTAAACAATTATAGTCATTCATTTTCAGATTTTCAGATTTCTTTATACATATATTTATATACCTATATATATATATTTTTTTTTCATGGATAAAATTTTGGCTCACTACTCCTCCAAAACCGCTGGTCCGATTCGGACCAAATTTTGATATATTGTATTTCCATGAAGTGAGGGACGCTATCCTGATCAGCTGAGTGAGTTAAAATCTTTCCTCTTCACCGTTGGACGTTGACAACTGATAGGGAGCCTCTTTGGGACAACAAGAGGAATGACCTTCCTCTTTTTAAAATAAAAATCCACTTTTTAAAATAAAAATTTCTCCCCCAAATAGCTAAGTAAAAGTGAAATTTACTATTCCGTTAAGAAGAGCATTAAATGATACAGTTTTCATGAGATTCACCAGATTTCTGGATTTAGTTTGGAGGAGGAGTAACGTTTTAAAGATTTTCAGAAATTTTATTTTTTCATGATTGTCTGTCTATGTTTGAGCTGCTATTTTGGTCTTTAGAGGGACTTTTCCAAGAATTATTGTGCACCATGCTTAAAGAAAAGTTGACGCTGATTCCAAGAATGAGGTGAAAAGTGGAATTAGATGAATCAAAGACGAGAAATTTCAGTTCAAAAAGGAAAAAACACAGTTTTTGAAAAAAACCTTTAAAAAATCGTATCTCGAGAACGGATCGAGATAAAAACATATGCGGTTGCTGACATTCTGCTCCTCTTCATATGTAGCTTCACTTAATTTGTTTTTGTCACACTCGGTCGTATACACCCTGTTTATATATTTAACTCCGCTACGTACAATAGTTTTGATTGGAATGAACTAAATAAAAATGATGAGAAATACCTACACTTGATAATATAATATGGTAAGCGATCCGTGAAAATGTTGAAGCGATACGTTTAATATTTCGCATTTCAATTTATGAAGAAAACGCTGCAAATTATTACACAATGATTTATTATTTCTGTGCCAGATAGCCCTTCTACGCAGATCATTGGTCTAAAATTTAAACCCCATATGTAATATTATATGATCAGAACATATACAGAAGGGTTCACACTTTTACAGTTCCAAGACCCCGCAATTTTACGCTTCACAGTAAAGATGTTAAAATAAAAAACGGGAAAATAATGCTTGCAGCAATTTAAGTTAGCACATGAGCAGAATGGAGTAATGATTTGCGAAAAATGAAATTGTTGGGGTACAATCTACAGCCTAGCCCACAAATTCCCAGAAAATGTAATCAAAATATGATGAAAACTCAACCTTCTTCCTCGGAGTTCACTTTCGCGCATAATGATGCAATTATGTTGAAAATAACAGGGAATAATTAAACCGTTGTCCCCCAACTATGCACCCAATTTGAGCGAGATTAAACGACTAGTGCGTATAAACATTATTCTTGAAGAGATTTCCATTTGCGCATGCGCAGAATGGAGTAATGATTTGAGAATCTAATAATCATAGGATTATGTTGAAATTGCTAAGTAATACTCAAATTAACTTCTTCCACCTATCCTCCAAATTTGAGCGAGATTGGACAATCGGAGCGTGAGAAAATGATGGATGATGGAATTCACGTTAGCGCATGCGCCGAGTGAAGTATTGATTTGGAAACTATTGATACACTATCTACGAAACAGATGAATGAATACAGTTATGACCCATCATTGCTAACCCAGCAGTTATACTTTTGAATGCGCAAGAATGTTACTAATTTCACGTTTTATTTTTTAGCGAATTTTCGTAAAAAATGAAGCTATGGCTCGGAAAATTTTAAAATCCACGTTAAATGAACAATCTTGTACATACAAATTATCTGCTTTAAAGGGGGTGGTTTCAGGGGATGACATTTGACTAGTTGCCTTCTCTTCATTAAGATTTATTGATACACTCAAGGACTTTCGCCTCTGAGTGAGGCCTCACCAGGGTTCTAGAAGTTAAATTAATATAGGCTATTGTTAGTTCTAGGTCATCATGTAATTGTAGTAATGCCTAATGTAGCTAGACTAGTACTTTACAGGTGTGTGGTAGGTAGGTACTTACATTTGTAAGTTTAATTAGATAGGTAGAGTATCATCCAAATCTCATCCCCTTCAAACCGCCCCTACCCTGGAGAATGGGTGGCAAACCACCACCTGGAAATTATGATCTTTCTTGTAATAATTCGCAGATTTTATTCATAGCCTCGAACAGTCAACTTACATTACTAAAATTAAGTGGGAATAACTCAAATCTTATACACAGCTCTCGTTCAGTTGCGGATGATTCCCGCGAAGTTGCGGAAAATCGTGGCAGCAGAAGCGTCCCAGCTCCGAAGCGCTCAAAAGACGGAGGCCCCTTTTTCAGACGAACTCATTTATCAATGGGATGTAGCTGTGTTTTTAATGAGCTTCGCGGCAAGGTGCGGCCGAAGTCGAAAAAGGTAAAGGGGTGAGAGACAGGGGTGGGGGTGGGTTGAGGGGGGGGGTTTCATGGATTTATGACCGGGAACCTTTTCCCCTACCCGTACGCCCTAAGAGTCAACCTACCGCACTTGGCTCACTATTAATTTTCAACCCCCCCCCCCCCCCCCTCCACCCTTACCCGTCAACCTTTCATTGCCACGACTTCTGCCGCGCTTTCCGGGTTTCCTTCCGCGTTCGCCGTTGGAATAATTAGGGATTTCGAACGGGAAGTTTCCGGAATTCCATTTTACTGACATTTTCTTGCAGTTGGCTTTTCCCTGTGATTGGAAGTTTGTGCTCTCAAGTGAAGGTTCGTATGCGAGTGGAGATACAGTTGGTTCATTCCCTTGCGGTCCTTCAATAAACACATTTCTGTTTCTTCTCTAAATAGCAATAATAAATTTAATACCGAATTTTATACTTAAGACTCACAAATTTTATCCAACTTTTCGTAGAAAAGGGGTTGATGCAGCCGTCGGCACATTTCCTTTGCAGTTCAGAGGGTGTAAACAATTATAGTCATTCATTTTCAGATTTCTTTATACATATATATATATATATAGCGAGATATATATATATATATATATATATATATAAATTTGAGCGAGATTGGACAATCGGAGCGTGAGAAAATGATGGATGATGGAATTCACGTTAGCGCATGCGCCGAGTGAAGTATTGATTTGGAAACAACGAAACTCTTAGAGGACCATCTTCACCCTAACCAACACATAACATGAAAATTTCATAAGAACCGGTTGAATATTGTGGAAATCAAGATTGTTACAATGATTTACGGACATACACAAAAAGATACTCACACAGAGGTAGAGAGAGAAAGGTACAGAATGAAAGTTGTTCAGAGTAGTCTAAAACGTAAAATGCGAGTGGAAATTTTACCACTAAAAAAAAAAACAAAAAAAAAAAAAACAGCCGTTTGGTTTTAGTGGAGACCACAACTTTTAAAATCCTCGAAAGTGAAAACAATGCTTCCCCTACCTAAAGGTAGACTTGGCAGCAATTTAAGAGATGAAATTTAGCATTTAGGTACTAATAATTCACTAGTAGGTACATCGCACGGTTAATAAACTCGATTTCGCAACGTCATGATAAATTCCATTGAAACTATATCACCTGATAATTCAAATATTGGCATTTTATCAGCTGATATTTACAAGGCTATTTTCATGTATTCCAGTATCACTAGCTAGCGATATTTGATGGAATTTAAAGCTTGATCGTCTAATTCGGTTCGGAATGCTGTTACCAATAGACGTTGGTGACCTCATCCAGAAATATCTGGTGAAAAGTGGAAGCAAGAGTTCCCAGCGAAAGCGGCATCTTCTTGCACTGCGATATCTGGTGTGATTTGGGTTTCCAAACGAAGAAAAGGGTAGGGGTGTAAATTTAAGTTGAGGAGTTCATCTTAAAATGATGTACTTTCAGGTGGCTGGGATTACAGCTAGTACAAGGCGTTCAAACCTTGAGTCATTTTGAGACCAATACGATTCTGGCGTAGAAATGATTAACGACCAGTAGTTGAGTGAAGACTACCCAGAATGCTATATCGGAATAGTACTGAATTCAGTTTAGAACAAAAATCTAAAATGCTAAAGCGGTGAAACTTGCTTAATGGTATGATTTTTGACAGTTAAAGTAGCGTCTATCATGCATAAAATCTGCAATATTGTGTTAATCCACTCGTGCCTATATTTTAAAACCGAGAAAGGCCGGAAGTAAAGGGATAAAATTATTTTAATTTCGTTTAATTCCAAAACTGTAATATGTATAACCCTTTTTGTCATCCCTGCACTTTTAATTAGTGGAAAAAATAGGAATGAGCGTCAAAATTAATGGTGATGGTTGAAGAGAAGAACGGAGAAATCTGAAAGGGTCCCATCAAGACAACTATTAATTTGATTTCCTCACTAATGAATCTGAAGGGCCGAGTTGTGGGTGGAGAGGTGGCGATGAGGGGCGGGGGTGGGGGTGATGTGGAGGGGATGGGCCTCATTTGTCATCATCAGAACCCCTTTTCAAGTGAATGGTGGAATTAGGGAGCATCATTAAGTACCCCTTCCCCCCCAGGCTCGGCCACCATGCGTTATACCCCTGGCCCCTACTTACCGCGATATTCGCCTGTATTGTAGATCTTTTCCCCCCTTCCGGGAAGGTTTAGGTTTAGGTGGGTTAAACGCAAGGGGCGTTCTGGCCCTTCACTTCAGATCAGAGTTGTGTTATGATGGGGAAGCGGACATGTGTTGAACGTTGGAAAGGATTTGTTAGCAATCATCTCATCCTCGTTATTGATGATGGTCCATGAGCAGACAGATGATGCTGAAACGAGTTTCTATTTTTATTCGTTGTTGATAATTTATTCCGAACAATACCTATCAATCATCTGCAACTATTCGTTTTATTCATGTTATAACTATTCGCTAATTAAATTCCATATTCACCCTGAGATAGAATAATAAAATTAGTCGCTTTACGTATCAAGGTGCCTACTTGTAATCAATAATACGAAAATATCGCTCTTCCGTTTACCATTAGCACTTTTGCTTCCGAGTTTACCTATTTTGAGCGGAAGCATTGTTTTAACTAACGGGAGATGATCATTTCCAAGGGCGTACGCAGACTTTTTGCTCTACTGGGACCAACAGTAATTTTACAAGACTGATGTTGGCAAAAACTATCATGAACCAAATGAAGGTAAATGCAAAGCTATAATTTATATAAAATGTAATGAATTGAGAACAACTTGAAAATTATTATTACTAAAACATCAAACGCCTGGGGTTTATCAACGATTTTTCTTCTCGAGGACCAACTTTCTGTGTACATTCAATAGGCATAGTCCGTTGAGACGGGCTTCTCACATGGTTGACCTCAACCATGTTTTAACCCTTCTCAACGTGCTGAATGACCTTTCAATTGAACACGTTGAGCACGGCTGTGCGAGAAGAAAGTTTAGCGCCGATTTCACTTGGGCCCCTTGGTCCAAGGTGCAGTACATCGATCAAATCCAATTCATTCAATTTTTCTGTAGTAAGACCCCTTTTTATCCAAAATGTATGCCATAGCTCAGCCTCAGTTTCAATGAGGGTATCCAAACCATAAGACTTACAAAAGTGGTTCAGTCGCTATTTGAGTTCTTCCTTTGAGTCCTTCCATTTCCAACATCTTCGATGGATGAAGTACCAATCCCCCTAAAGCTGTTACATTTATCATCCGAAAATCGGTCTTGTAATGAACTTAGTAGTGAATCCAAATATGGGATGTACAGAGATAATTTACTGAGATGCGTATTAATTTGTGTGCAACATAATTGTGGAGAAGGTAGTCGCAGAATGATGACTGGGGCAGTTGCCTCACCCCTGCGTACACCCTTCATCATTTCCACTCGCATTTACGTTTTAGACCTCACTAAAAACCTTTCGTTTCGTGCCTGTCTGTCACAAAGAAGCTTAACTTCCACAGTTTTCATTCGATTTCAATGAAATTTTCAGGGAACATGTGGGTTAGGCTGTAGGTAGTCTCCTATAAAATTCATTGTTCCCAAATCAATACTTCAATCTACGCATGAGCAAACGTGTATTTCTTGAAGCATAATTATCTCACGACCTAGTTGTCCGATCTCGCTCATATTAGGAGGGTAGTTGGGAATAGGCAATTTAATCATTCAACATCAATTTCAAACTTGTTGTAGCAGCTGTTCATGCGTGAATGTTAAATCCATGTAGCAAGCTTAACTTTCACAGTTTTTATCCGATGTTGACGAGATTTTCAGGAAATGTGTGGGTTTTTTAAAAAAGGTGGTATCCTATCAGTTTCTGTGTTTTCAAATCAATACCTCCCTCTGCGCATGCGCAAACTTAAATTCTATTAAGCATCTTCTCACGCCCTCGTCTTCCGATCTCGCTCATATTCGTAACATAGTTGGGAAAAGTAGTCATCCCACATGAATTTCTACCTCATTGTATCATTAGTAGCTGCTGCGTATACGTAGATGTGACATCCTTGTAAAAGGCTTACTTTTTATATTTTTTATCCGAGGTTTATCACATTTTCAGGAAATGTACTAGTTAGGCGGTAGATGCACCCTACCAGTTCCATTGTTCAGAAATCAATTCTTCACACTGCGCATGTGCAAACTTAACGTCTATAAATTTTCATATTTTAGTAGCCTAATTGACCGATTTTGACTTTTATTTATTTATTTATTTTATTTACGGGCTAGTTAGCCCAATATACAATACGGAAGCTTACATAGAAATGCAGACATATTTAAAAAATACAGACAACGAGAGAAAGTAAATTTTACAGAGTAAAAAGTGTTAGAAACAAAAAATTAAATCAATGCACAAAAGAATAATAATAGTAGGTACCTTTTACTAGATGGAAAATTTAGAAAAATAAGAAATTGTGTGGTTCTTAAAAACAGAAAAACTATTGAAAAATAAATCGAGGCAATTATTTTCAGCTGCTATTAAATTATAATGTCTAGCCATGCGATAGAGGGGTTATTGAACAAATAGTTATACGGGACAAAAGGGACGGAAAATAAATCATTACTTCTTGTAGGATGGATCGGCGTACGAAAATCAAAATAAGATAAAATCTGGGGGCTGTCAATTTCGCAATTATGTAATTTGAACAAAAATAAAAGATCGCCCACGGCTCGTCTATCCTGGAGTGATAAAAGACCACACTCGGTCATCAGTGAATCATAAACAACATCATCCTGCCGAATATGTTTTTTAAAAGCAATAAAACACAAAGCAATATAAAGCAATAGGTATGTAGTTTTCACGGTACATCGTTCTAAAATCACACTTACATTTTTTACTTACTATTTCTCCAAACTATATAGTTTTATTCCATTCATGTAAGGGATACGAAGAATCTGTGTGCTGCGCCCTTCGCAAACGTTTTTTCAAATTTTTAAGTGAATGGTACTTGACAAGAATCATACTTAATATTGATATCAACGGTGATGTTTTATGGTGGGAGGTTGTGGAAGGTAGAATAACGAAGAGTGAGAGTTCATGTCCAAACATTCGTCAGCATAATAAAATATGAGAAATTAAAATATTGGGGTAGACTAAAATTGATATATCATGATTCCAGGACGGCTAATGTACAATTTATGAACTACATTTTGTAAACCCTAACACCAGATCCCCCCCCCCCCCCCCCCCCAGAAAAAATTGCGCGCATTGACATTTGGACAAATTTAGTTTCATTGAGGTTTATAATGACCGTTTGTAATTAGATATAAGTTTACCCCTAATCAATACAAGTTTTGGGTGCATAATGTATTGAGAATATTTTTATGCAAAGTGCTGTAGGTATTGTCACCTCATTGAATCGTATTGGATGAATTTCCTTGTTTTGTGTAAATTTAGTCCACATTTATTGTGAAAGTATCTACAAATAGTTGATTATTATATCGAAAATCTCGAAAAATGAAGTAGGTAGTTGCGATTGCACAAAAGGGACCTTATCTTACCCAACCCCTCTCTCATGTCAACTGAACCTTAAAAAAATAAGACTGTATTGCACTGATGCAACGAAAGACGCTGTCTGCCTTAACCCTGCGGGAGAAAACAATGATGATGGAGGTCATCCTATGGTATACCAAGGTCATGGAGGTGATGGTATACCAAGTGGACTCTGAAGGTGAGGTCTCTGAAGAAAAAACACCCCACTCCTCCGCTATTGAAACGACGCAGTACTCGTATTTTTTAAAATGTGAATAATCTTACTTATTAATGTTTTAACACGACTGGAATTATGGGTACTTTTCCGTTATAACCCCCCCCCCCACCCCCCAATCTGTTTCACGACTTTCGCGACTGTTTCACGCCTGCCCCATGTTTCTAGGCACCGGTAATGATCCCTTCACACATTTTAATTAATGTTCGCTCAGTTTGAGGGAGTAATGAGGCATTGGTGAATTCTTGAAAAACAAGAGGGTAGACGGCATAAGCGTTAATCCGCTGAAGGATGGTGTACGGAAGCGCTAATTCCCGAGAAGAATGGGTTGTACAAAAGCACGAAAAATAAGGTGCGAAAGCGCAAAAATACGTCCGGTTGAAACCGGCTTTTAGGCCCAACGTAGGTTTTTACCAGGTATGAAGTCGCCAATTCGACTATCGGCAGGGACAGTGTAGCGTGAAGTAACCCGAAATACGTTTTCAATTGTTGCCCTTTCGGAGTGTTGCTGACATAATCGTTAAGAAGACCGATTCTACTGACGAGTGAACTGCCTTTTCAAAGTCAAGAATGAACACTTTTGGAGAAAAGTTCACACCGAAAGAATCACAAAGCTCCTGCACAAACTCCCACATACGTTGGTAGCACTCGGTTGTTTTGGCTGGCAAGGAACAAAATGCGAGTTGAAGGTAAACTCCGTTAACAAAAGCGAGCAGCGTGTACAACTGGGCAAACAATTTTGGCGAAACGTAAAATGTACCCATCGTCAGCTAGTACAATACTGCCGCACAAGGATAGATCCCGTACTCAGCCGGGCGCTGACCACGGGCGCTGCGTGCTAGCTTGGGTCCAATGTCTTCCCGATGAACCGGCTGGTTTACTAACTAATCTCTTCGCAATGGTCAGGCGATAAGGAACGGGAACAGTAATTGCAAAGGCAGGTCATTCGTTTTTTGTTCAGTCACAATGGAAGTGCCGACCAGTATATTCGACCTGTACGTGAAATCCCGTGATTTAGACTTTTGTGTGCGTCTTTTCCAGAATTTCGGGATTATTCCTAATGAGAAACTATGTCCCCGGGGACATTCTATGACCGTGAACGGGATTGAAGCCGTGCAAAGGTGGCGATATAAAAGAAGAGAATGTCGTACAGAAGTGTTCATGCGTAATGTTTCAACAAATCCTCACCGACATCGGCAACTTCTGAAAACACGGTAAATCTTTTTTCCTTCTTTTTTGTTTATTATTTCCAATAATAAGCCTATGTGATCGTGTAGCAAAAAAATTGTATAACCCCCCTCCTCAAACTTTGTCACTTTACTTTTCAAGGTACGTAGAATCCAAATTTGAAATGTCCGTCCGCCGTTCGCTGTTCGCCGTCCGCCGCGCCGTCCGAGCCATAAAAGGCCTAAGAATTGACTTAAAAAACTCGTGTCTGGGGTGACCAGGGGCGTAGCAGAGGGGTGTAGGAGAATGGATATTTATTACTTTTACGTGTTATACCCATATAATACACCGCGGCACCATGAGGTGGGTACGCCGATCCTTCGAGGCATGAATATATGTTTTTTTTCTAGGTCATATTTGTGTGTTAATACCAATGCTTTTCCTACGCATATTTAATAACATATCCTTTCGACTTTTCGAACGAACTTAGATAATGATATTATTAAGGCAATAACTATTTGAATTGATAGGAGCTCAAATCGAGAAATATAAACATACGTATATAATTATAGAAGTATAGGTTGTGGCAACTCGAAAGAGAACACGCCGAGGAGTCTGGACGGGCCTTATGACGTACGCAAGCCAACTAAAACTACGATCATACTCAATTGAAAAAATAATAAACCTTTGTGAAATAATTTGCAGCGTTTTTAAAATAATATAATTTCTTCCCACAGCTTGAAATTGTCACCAATGCTACGTAAATATGAGATCCAAGTAAGAAGGAATGCCTAGAAACATCAGGCGGGCGTGTTGAAGACAAATTGACTGGGGGGGGGGGGGGGGGGGGGGGGGGGGGTTATAACGTGAAAATTCCGAATTATGTATTGTTCTCTTTTTTTCAACGTATTGCTCCGATTTTACACATTTTTTTAAAATGTTTGTTCTTCAAAACTGAATTTTTTTAATCCAAAGTTATCTGCAGTGATGGTGGAATGAACCCAACATGCGTCCGAATCTTTGGAAAAAATCAAGCTCATATCGCCAGTAGAAACGCCGCAATTCACTTTTGAATGTTGCTCAAACTTTGAACTCGTTTTTCTCAAAATGAGGTTTCCAGGAGACCAGATTTTGAAAAATTTTATCTTTGGAACTAATCAAGATAGATTTTTTGAAAATTGCAACGTTTTTAGTAGGATCTCAAGAATCTAGAATTGGCAATAACTCAATTTCGACATCCGGTAAGATAAGGTCCCTTTTCCAAGGACGGGTCACAAATGTTGAGAGGAGGAGACTTACCACTTCTAGCTTCAACTTAGAGTTGATCATTCTGAGGATAAAGAATTTATATAAATTCAGCTACCGTAAGCCAATAACGTGGGAGGAACGAGGAAGTTGCACCGGCGTTCCACCCCCAAAAGGATCTTTTCGCCCGGCGCAGTTGGCACCCCTGCGGCCACCCCTGAAGCCTGCATCCCCTCAGTACGGTTCGGATCGCGGCAACTATCTATCGCTGTTCTGCACTGTGCTTTCAACTAGACGTTTACATTTCCGCATTCGCGTATTTTCACGTGGGTTTCTATTTTAGCCTCTCGTCTGTTCAATCCTAGACCACCACCTTCTCCTCGATCTGCCTGAAAAATAAAAGGTCAGATGAGAATACAATGATGATTTTAATACCCAACCATGCACGAACATGTTTGCTATGCGAACACTTTCAATCCCTATAACATGGTCTCCTGTGGAGGTTTGACTTTTCAGTGACTATGAAAAACATTTAAACACATGTTTTCAAATAAATAAAAAATGGCACGGTTCTATTCCATTTCAACTTGAAGGTAACTCCTTCTTCTAATCTTGTTTCTAAATTAACATTTTAATATGGTTCGTTACTATTACTTAGGTATATCTGTCTTCGAAAATCAATTCAATTTCATCGTATAAACCTTTCGGTATTACAAGGAGTAGTTTATACCTTATAAAAATAGCAGACGATGTCTCGATTTCGTTTTCGCCTCGACAAATAATGTTTGACTTATGTATTTGTATCAAATAAATACTTAGATAGGTCTACTTAATTTACCTATCATAAATTTATCCTTGCATAGTTAACAGATCACAATCAATAGTTCATTTCAGAGTTCACTAATAATCTCTAATCGTTGCAAGATTTCCAAAGCGGTGTTGATGTTCGTTCTATCTTGGTATCTATGTTGTAGATTTTATTCTTCATTTTTTTTCCCAGTTTCTAGAAATTCGGGGAGGGGGTGAGGAGGAGGTTGAAGATTAGTCTCCAATGTTGACCCAGTAAATGTCAAATCGTCCGAACCTTTTGAAATTCGGTGTCATTATCTTAAGTACTGTAAACTCTGTACCTCAGAGGTCGATTATCGTAAGTGACATTCTGGCGATTTTACAGGAGAGCCAAAAGAAGTTGTGGGCACACCTATTTTGATCCCTATGGCCCATTCTGATGACTTTATCATGCTCAAATTAATTAATTTGAGCATGATAAAGTCATCAGAATGGGCCATAGGGATCAAAATAGGTGTGCCCACAACTTCTTTTGGCTCTCCTGTAAAATCGCCAAAATGTCACTTACGATAATCGACCTCTGAGGTACAGAACTATTGTTTCAAAACCTTTTTTCTTTGAAGGTAGAAAACTGGGGAGAAAACACCGCATGTATATCTCAATTTGCTTGAAATCCAAACTGCTGCTTACATGTAACATTGTAACGCTGTTTTACATTCGAAACCCAAATATAACTACACACCGGGTAATAATGCTAATGAATTATTGTAAATTAGAGGGACCAATTTGTATTAAAGTTGTGGCCGCACTTCATTCCAAAACAACGAAAATGGTTGATATTACAGACGCCGCCGCCGATTAGTTGCGATTATGTACTATCGAATTACTTTGGGGGATTTCGGTTATAATATTATCTCCTTTGTTAGATTCAGTTTGAACTTGGACTGTTTTCAACACAAAATCAGATTCTCATTTTTCGTAACAGCAGTACAAATACCTTGTATAAAACGAAAAATTAAATGACAATCTTAATAACCTACTGCCTCGATTTTTATTTATATTTTAGCCGGAAACAGTTTTTTCGGAAGCTTAAATCATAATAAACATTCAATAGCTACTAGGATATAGAACGTATGGATTGTAATAAACAGAATCCGTGTTCCCGAAGATAGCAAAGTAAGTATAACAATGATCTGAACCGTTTTGAAACAAAGATAGGTTATCCACTCCGTACGAAACAAACATCTTCTTCTTTTCCGTATCATAGGTTTGAAATATTTTTGTAAGATAAGTTTTTTTAAAGTAAGTATTATATATTAAAGTTGGGTTTATACAACATTTTGGGCCCTATTGAGAATTGGCCTCATATTCCCCTAACGCCGTTTAGGGCGACTAAAAGGGAATCTTTCTGCAATTGAATGGGTATGATATGGTATAATATAATAATTAATTTGGTTTAGGGAAATACTTGGCACTATATATCTCAATAATAGGCGTTTTCGGGTGAGGACCCATAGTCGCGTACCTTCTCTTGATTCATTTGCCAGGTACTCTTGTTCAGCTGCATTGTATAAACGAGCAGCAAAAAGGGAATTAAGCATTGGGATATGGTTCAGGATATCCTACATACCTTCTTGAAATGAAAGGGAAAACATTCAAAAGTACCATATTCAACTATCGTAAAATTGTTGACTTATTGTGATAATTGATTAATGAAATAATTAATTAGAATTAGAAAATTGTGTAATCATAAAATTAAGTTAACAGTTACACTGATTTTATAGCTTTTAGCGAATTTCCTTAGAAAGTGAAGCAATTGCAATGGCTCCAAAAATTTTAAAATCAACATAAAAAAAAAGTTCTTCAAGGAAATCCGTTTTGAGGCATTCTGAAACGATTCCTGAAGTTTGTACTTTTTTAGACTCTAAAGAACAATACACCATTTTTCATCTATAAGTATATGTTATTCCAGACGATAACTCACTTTAGGATTGAGATAAAAATTCCGTTCTTGCGCTTAAAAATCAAGCTTCCAAAAAGTCTGTTGGCCAGCACTTTTTGAGAACATTAAATTGGTCAAATGAAAAACAAAATGTGCTAAAATCGGCAAAAATCGTACATTTAAAAAAAAGCAAAATGTTAGTCATAGACGTTTTTCGACGATGAACTAGACAATACAAATTTATATAATTTCGCCATACTTTATATTATTATATTAGTTATATGTAATAATTGCTAACAATCAATAAAAACTGCAAAAAAGCTAAAAATCCAAAATATTGTTTGAATTGCAGAGTACTTATTATTTAGAATGAGTTTTTTGCCATGACATTGGTAGTTAACGATTTCCCTACACTCAAAGTGCTCAAAATTCAAAAAAGTCCAGTCATGCAGCATGACCCCATGAGCGAATTTTGAAGAAATCTTCGACATTTCAGTCGCTATTTACAACTAGCGAACGGCATTATTCCGATTTTTGACTGATTTTTCAACTTTGAAATTTTTGAAAACTTGATACATATTCTTATAGAAAATTTACGCTGATTCCGAATATACCACATGTTAGTATGCTGAAAAAATTATTTCGCACAACAAATTGCAAAAAACAGGCTATTTTGAAATTTTTGACTACACTTTTGAAAATTTCAACCCGAAGATGTAATCCGATCATGGTGGCCAACGAACTTGAACTTTCGTTTTGTGTCCTTAACATTTAAAAATTTGTTTGAAGTTTCTAGCACAATTCTACGGACAGTTATCGTCTGGAATGACACATACATACATACATACATACATACGTACATACATACATACATACATACATGCATACATACATACATACATAAAAAATGCGTTAAACTTCAGAATATGATTCAGAATAGCCTGAAACGGATTTCTGCATAAAATGTTTTCAAAAATTCACATTCTACAAATTTTGAGGCGAGAGCATTAGCTTAATTTTCTTCAAAAATTCGCTAACAATGCAATGTTTATATATATATATATATATATATATATATATATATGTATATATATATATATATATGACGAAAACTCGCTAATATGATCATGCTGCATGACTCGGACTTATGTTTATTAGCATCCTTCAGTAAAAACCAAGTGAAAAATAAGCGCTAAGCTCTTTTAGATGCATGAAAAATATCGAAAACCAAATTTTCTGCCTGTACCTCAAGAATTCGTGATTTGATCTTGCGGTGGGAAAACCCACTTCGTTAACGCTATTGTCAGCCAAACACCCACAGAAATGTTCAACCCTTGCAAGCCAATTACTGCTCCCAATAAGTTCACAACATTCTAATCTCACAAACCGCTGCCATAAGGCTCTCGCTTCTAGTATAAAATATTCCATCAAGTTTCCACCCGTTCGTGCCAAAGTGACTTCTTTCGCTTTATTACTTCCGCCGACGACACGACCCGATTTCCTCTTGACTCTTAATATCGTTCGACCGTGAAACAAAGGCTCTGAAAAGAGAGAGAGAAAAAAGCCCAGAGAGAACCCATAGAATATAAAATGGAAAAATAGAGAAAGAGAAAAACATAAAATGAACAGGAATCAACCCAGTTTCCGTGTCTGCGACTTCATCGAACACTTGACAGAACGGCTTCCTAGCAGATAGTATACAGTATTGGGTTGGAGGTCGGCTGTCCACGGGTTGTCATAACAAAAAGAAGTGAGAGGGTCGGGGGTAATTGTGTCACTTCTTCGGATTTTTTCCGAGTCACGCCAAACGAAGGGAAAAGAGGGTCGATATCACTTCTACGATAACAAAGGAAACTCAATTTTTGAGCACTTTTTTTCTCTTTTTATTATTACACCTTTGTCGTAAAGAAGGAGCTTTTTACGGAGAGCGTCACCGTCACGAAAGGGCATAAAAATGGAAGAAGGGTGGAAAAGCGGAGGAATAATAAACGTTACGGGTTGGTAATAATTGAATACAGGTCTGAAGTGTGGGCGTACCTAATAAAGTTCATTCAGTGCTTACATGAATGTTTCGAGAAGAGCTCACCACCAAACCTTCGGTACTAAGTATCTTGTCGGTTTATGAATAAAATTCATAGTGGTGTAGCGAGATGTTATGACTAGATTTTTGTATTTTCCATACTTTCCTCACTTGGCCTAAGGGTAAAGGGAAATCATTGCTATCGAAAAAAAAAAACTCGGCGCTATTTCGGAACATGCACATGCATGGTGGTAAATTAATTGCTGAGTGAAAAACTTTGGAATCTCGGATTCTGCAGTGACTTCAGTTATAAAATCCATCGAATACCTACCACTGCTTTTTAGGAGACTGATTCCCGAAATTGACAGTGGAGGCAAATCAAAATCGTGTATCGTGTATTCCTCTGGGTGGACATTTCGTGGTTTTTTATTTCAAATTCAAAACCAGAATACTTCAGAACTCATAACATAGTAAACACAACAAACAACTAAATAAATTTATGTCTTTACTTTGGCGCATAAACGATAGAAACTCGTAAACGAGTTCCACTATCCGCTTTACAAGCAGATACCATGTTACATGGATATGTCTTTGATTGGGGATTTCATAACGGTTGTCCTCGAGTTGTCCTCGACTGTTGTCAAGAGGATGAAAATGTTTCCTATGGAGTGGAGTAAATGATGCTATTGCTTTACGTTAATAATATTGTAACCGGCTTATTAAAATTGTTTATAGTCCAATCAACTTAGTTTCGGAATGTAGCCAGGTACGTAAGGGGGGGGGGGGGGAAATTGGTAGCTTGAGATGTGAACATTTATCACATGATTCAAGCGCTTTCCAACGAGTGGCGAACAATTTTTGTGCGATGAACACTGTGGAAGTTCCATTCCCCTAGCAACGGCTGGGTTGTACGTGAAAAACAAGAAATTGTGACACAAATTTTGCGTCACGGAAATTTTTGGTTGACCCCCCCATAGCAAGGACATATCCATGTCAAAATGAGCTATTCACATGACATCAAAATTTGATAGACTTCGCTCCCGCATCAACCTACTCAAACTTCACCAATATTGTTGGACAATAAACGTCTGCTCTACTTGACCATGATACGTCCAATCTGGTAGTATGGTAGTTCCTTTTTGGGGACTAGCCTGCAACACGCAGATCAAAAGGATCTAAACCCAACAAAATAGACCTCTGCGATTAATGAAGAATGCTCCATGGTACGTGCGAAATTCAGTTATCCATAGAGATCTGAATATACCACTTGTGGCAGAAGTGATAACAAAATGAGCCGCATTCACGCAACCATAACTTCTCACCATTCCTCAGCGTTCACAAACCTCCTCAGCTCATGAAGACAGCCTACCCCACCCCCGGCGCCTGAAAAGAGAAAGAACCGTCGACCTGATGGATATAGTAGAATAGAAAGCCATAAAATCTCTGACTGTGATAAATAATGAATATATAACTATTTTTCTACATTAATTAAATTTAATTACTTTCGAATTAATTATATCGTTATATTATACATTTATATTGTTATTATTATTACGAGTATTATACATTATTCATATTGAGAGGGCCTGTTAAAGGACAGCTACCCTCACGCACGTTTCATAGTACTTCTGTACTATATTAAGAACATCAATTAACAAAACAAAAAGTATTGTATACAAAAAGTTCCAAAAAAAAAAAAGCTGCCTACCCTTAAATTTTATTTGCGATCTCGTCACACGGCTGTCTCCTCAGTTTTATTCAGGACATGGTTGGCCTCAATGATCAGAATTCAAGTGTCCGATTTAATTTTATCCACAAAGTTTCTTATAAAATTCGCTCTATTCTATGCTAAATGTCTGAGTACTTAGTAATTGTTTATAAATGCTGATTCCCTGAATGCATGTTAAAATGTAGAGTGTGGGTGATAGTGTTAAGCTTGCCACAGAACTTCGTGATCGAATCGCATTCTTCATTGTTTGTAAATCGCTGTGGCTATTACTGGAGGAAGTGGAAGAAGATCTCTACAATACTATATAAAAGCCTTCTAACGGTTTGTCAAATTACCTACATATTAATTTGTTGAAGTGGTGAATTGAGAATTTCCAGGATAAGGCCGGTAGTTTCATCCGTCTTATGATGTCTCACAGAGGGTCCCAATAAAATTTCAACTTCCAAGAGTGAACAGGAGACTATTTTGCAAGTGATGGTTCTTCTTCATAAAAAGCATTAGAAAATACCGAGTAACGCATTTTAGTCACGTTATTTCTTCACCCAATTATGTTACCCGAACTATTATAATTTTTAGCGCGTTCTCTTCTAAAAAAGAAAAGCGCTATTGTATTCTCTTTGTCCACTTATGTATGCATGTGTATTCTCGTAAATGCGCTTTAACTCGAGAACGGCTGGACCGAATTTGACGGGGTGGGTCGCAAACTTATCATCTAGTCATTCAATATAAAGTGGTTGCGAACATAGTCATTGATAATCAGCAGCGTGAGCTGATTTCGGGATTTAAAAAAATCCAATTATGTTATTAATTTATCCTACGACGCTGACATTTGGAATGGAACCTTTGTGAGACGGTTAGAATAGGATTTCAACTTACCGAACCACCCCAATCAGCTGAGTGAGCTCTTAACGATAATTGCTATGCAATTTATCTTACGACAGAAAAATTCGGAACAAACCTCTGTGAAACAGTTAGAATAGGATTTTAACTTGCTAAACTACATATCTTGTTTATCTTCTTTAGTTTTACTTCTTTTTTTTTTAGTTGATACCTATCTTCTTTAGTTGAATTTTTTGGAAAAAAGTGAGATAGATATTTTAGATGAAAGTGCCATAATGAAAAGTACCTATTCTAAAGTCTATTAGTTGTTCAAGCAAATCAAAGAGTTTTGAAAAAGAAGAAAGAAGGAGAAAAAGGAAGAAAAACCAGAGAAAACAGCTGGGAGGGGTCGGTTGTTCCGGCCGGTCCGGGGGCGGCCCCCTTGACGATTAGTTCTCCAGGATGTGTGGAGAGTCTCCACAATACCCGTTAAGAGATGGACGGAGAGTTAAGAGCCTGTTCAAAATGGATTTGTGGCCTCGGGCGCCGTCATGGTGGGTGGGTCCGGGGCTGACCGGCTGAACACGGGGGGAAAGCTCTCCACGCGGAAAAAATGCAGAGGAAATACAGAAACAGAGGATAACATTAGACAACACGATCACAGTAAACTACGAGTACAACAAAGGGATGACATCAAACACAGAAAGTAACAATGTTGATACAGACGGTAACAAGCAACTCATTAGGAATTTTTCAGAACTTACAGCACCGTAAACAAGACAAAAAAAGGATTTTCGAACCATGCAGACGAAATTTCAAGATATACCTATACACCATTCCCATTTCATTATCGTTCTGGTACATGTACAAATTGTATAAAACCAATAAATAAATTAAAAAAAAAAAAAAAAAAAAAAAAAAAAAAAACGGACGGTAGACCTACGGTTCTACAGTCAGATCATTTAATAACGATTAACGTTTGTTTCGCCAAAATTTCCGTCAATCGAAACTTTGCAGCTCATTAATGCATCAAAAGTTTTGAGTTTTCCCGCACTTCACTTATATCTGCAGGCAATACGAAACTATTTTTCTAGCCTCTTTATTCATATCGTTTTGTGACGCTCGCAACCACCATAGTCTCGTGACGCTCGCAACCAATATAGTAACGTGATATAATTTCGATGGTGCAATTTCGATCGTGATGTGACGCTCAAAAACCCCACCGTGAAGTCACGCTCGTGACGTGACGAAAACAAATGAAACCGTCCTGTTAATCATTATTAAATGATAAAAAAAACTTGCTAAACTACCCCAATCGTGAGCTCTTAACGCTAATTTCTCCGTTCAAGCGTTGAACGTCCCCCCGAAATTCTTATTTCGTAATTCCTTATGAAACTCTGATCTAAATGCGCTTAAAATGTGGCTGATCTATATGCTTTAAAAGCTCCAACAAACCTACAGTTAAAGAATTAATGTTTACCTGGTATAAAAAATTGCATGTGGGTAAAATGGTGTCAAGAGTAGGTTAAAATTTGGTGTCTTAGAGGCACTGTTTTTATTTCCTAGCGATGACAGGAACGTCGTGTATGAGGTTTTGTTCACCATACTCAAATATTAAAATTGTAAAGGACAAGCGAAGGAAGTTGCTTGGATACAACTCGAATTCATCGATTCAGCCTTAGCTGTAGTACAGTCTGCGGAAGGTAAAGTCGTCAGCGGTGACCCTCTCAGACCCTGAGGGAGCCCCGACTCAAGTGGTGGAGTACGTGAGAGGCATTAGTTTCACCGGCGGTTATAATGTTAAACAGAGAGACCGTGTAGGAGATGGGCGAGGTTCTCGAAATGTCCTTCTACCCCTTCATTTGTAATACAATGCGCTCCCATATTCCCACTCGAATACACCATAAAGCTCGGGGAACTACAAAAACTGAAAAATAAAATGTGCCACCTAGTTCTATTTTTAAATCAACTCTTCTTTCCGTTCTTTGTTGGAAACCCCGAGAAAGTTGAACTTTTCATATTTCCCACTATTGTTACGTGTCACCGTTCCAACGTTGGATTTGCAATGGAGAAATTTCTATCCGCTTCTTTTCTTGTGTGAGGGATAGTAATGATATTGGGACCGAGTATCCGTTCTTATGGCATAAATCATCGGAAGAAACGGAGATAAAAGTTTCATTTTATTGTCTAGATCCAGTGTGAGATTTTCTCTTTAGTCTTTTAGGTTTTCGAGTTGCTTGATTCAATCGATGAGCAGAAATGCTGCAAGACTTCACCATAACTAAGAGTCCAGTTTGGCAATTGCATAAGCTCTCGACTAATTAACTCTTCAACTTGATAGAGAAGGGCATGTGAAATAATTATTATTCAAATTTTTAACCTCGTAGACAGTCATTCCTGGGGTTTTTCTAACCATCGATGGTGCCATTGTACAACTAGGTACATTCTGGTATGTGAGAGCGTAAATTGGCGAGACACCATCTGCACATAAATGGGTGGTTTTATCTGAAAAACGTGAGACTTTTCGAAACGAAGTCGTTGGATCCGGTTTTTGGGCCTGGAAATGGGATTTAGTCAAAGAGCGGCAATTGCGTACAAAGCCTGATATTCCGATCTGTTCTGCATCTCAGCAAGCTTAGCCTCCTTCCGCAGTACATGGCCTAGCGGAGTTTCCTACTTCATACCCCGGCACGAGATGGCAGTTATTGAACGCCTTGTTACCCAATTTCCCTGTTGCACTTCTTAAAGTACTAAATTTCTGATTTGACTTGGTTCTCGCACTCAAAATGTTGAGAATTTGGATCCTAGTAACAGTTCATTATCCATGATGTGACACTACCTTTTTGCCGCAACATTTGTCATCCGATGTCTTCGTACACAAAGCATTCATATCCGAAAAAAATTCCTCACTCTTCTAAAGCACAAATCAGCACATAAATAATCACCACCAGTCCTCACGTTAAAAAAAAAAAAAAAAAAAAAAAAAACTTAATATCAGCGCTTTACTCAGATTCATTGTGACATGGTATTTTCTTTGGCACAGAATCGGCGGTCCAAACGCCTTCTCGTAGAAACATGAGAAATACTCCTTCATCACTCGTCTCTTGATGATTTAGAGAGTCTCCCTATTAAATTTCAATTTCCTTGGGTGAACAGGAGAGAATTTAGCACACCCAGCTGATCAAGTAAAAGCACAATATTTATTCTTCTCTTAATACCCCAATAGTGGTTGCAGTTATGTTTACAAGATTAATTGAGATGTAGGTAAACAGTTATTCCATAACCACGCCAATGTACCTCAGATTGTTGGCCACGCACTGCGCTCTGGTTAACATGCTACGGTTAGGTAAATCGAGAGCTTCCCAGCGAATTGAGAAGGATTGTCGTGCGATGAAAACGACAAGAGTTACATTTTCCTAGTAACGCGTTGGTTGTAAGTGCACATCAGAAAATGATAATTGTTGCAATGTTGTGTTGTTGAAGATAGTAGACAGACAAAGTTTATCGAGAAACTTGCAAATTTTTACCGCTTGCACGGAGAAAACTCATTCATCGATAGGTTTTTTGGCAATTATTTATTTGTTTTCCTTACTGCAATTATTTTTGTAGGACCTATTATGCTACTTAACTTGTAGGTAAGATATGAAACAGTAGGTGAAATTACTTAAATTAATAATTCGAATTGTTTTGTTGTTGTTTCGTTAATTGCTAAGAAATAGTGACTTCCTCATTTTCTGGATAGAGTAGCATGATTAGTAACGTAATGAAAGTAGGTAACAACCTGTTACCCATTACATTTTGTTATCACGATCACGCTTATTTTGCTATGACCCCCAGCCAAAAGACATATGTATGTCAATGTGTTACATTTTGGATCACGCAACGGGTAACAGAATTTTTAGAATAATTCCCAGCGAAGAGACATAGACATGTCAAAATTCTTTATTGATTTGAAGCGATTCAGTTACTAGAGGGGTTCTTAATGTCTTTGAATTTGGTGGACAACGAATGAGGACCAAAAGTTCCAGCGAACCACTTAATTTGGTTTATTTAAAAGTAAATATTTGGTTCGTTTAAAAGTAAATAGTGACATAGATAGTTGAAAAACATATTTTTGAAAACATCGACAGCACTTTTTAATTTTTTTAATTTTTTTTTTTGGCTTTGCAGACATATACAAAATTATAATAATACATTATACATGGTAATAAAAATAGTAGAGATGAGTCGATACCAAAATTTATCGATTCCCGATACCGATACCTAAAAAATCGATTCCCGATTCTCGATACCGATACCATCGGCTCATAATACCTAACTTACCTGTAGGTGAAAAACAAAAATTCCTCTTGAACTAGTAATATATTCAAATTTTTTTGTACAACTGTTGTTACTGCACATCTATCGATAGCCTCTCGCAATGAATACTGGCACCAATAGCTTACCGTTCCGTCGTAGATGAAGTTATTAGTCTATTTAGCGAATATATTTTCCATCTCTATTTATTGTCATTAGGAGTTCTTGTTCCAATGAAGCTTTAATGCTTTAGTTACTTATTAAAATTAAATAAATTTTAAAGATTAATTCTTATTACAAATTCTAAATTTCAGATTTATATTTTCATTCAAGGCTTTAGTTAATTTGATTTGTGCAAATACAAAATTTGATATTTTTTTGTTATCTATCAAGTATCAATTAATAGGCAACTTTTATTGCCTAGGATTGATTTCTTTCTGAATAAAACAAGTTAAGCAGACTGACTTGGTTTTTTAGTTTGTCGTCCTTAACTGTAAGGTATTTCCAAAATAAGACTGGTTCTAGGCTTTTATACTTGGAAAACATAGCTTTGTCTAATGCTTCTGCTGTCACAACCAAATAACACAAGCCTACTTGTAAACAAAGTTATAAATTGTAAGTTGTGTTTTGGACAATTCATGTTTCGCAACTGCTAACTTCACGCAACGGTTGCACGGTACAACCATCTTCGTTATTAGATGGTTGCAATAGTACCGTAGTGTAATAAAACGCCCATCACCGGGCGGTATCGGTATCGGCTTTAGGCGATCGATTCTCGATACCGATACCAATGCCTAAGAATCGGTGGTATCGAGAATCGGTATCGGGAATCGACTCATCCCTAAAAAATAGAAACACATCTATAGGTCGACCAAAGATGGTCTGCGTTGTGAGGACGGATTATGCTGGCGAAAACGGAACTACTTATCTCCCATCAATTAATAATTGTTGGCGCAAACGATATTTTTTCTAAAAATTTTCCCTCACGAGTGTCTCTTTTCCCTCCATACCTCTGTGGGAGCATCTGCCCTCAAACAAACTTTTACGTTTTAAATGAAATGTTTTAAGTAGCGTCCCTGCATCATACATTTTTTCAATACAGTTGACTCTCACTTACTTACAATAGACCGCACGACCTTTCCGGAATGTGAAGAGGAAAAAAACATCTCTCCATTTTTATCGTAGGTACTAAGAATCACTAACCAGTGAATCAATAATAAAAGAACTAAAAACATTCACTTTCTAGGAATGACTTCTGCTTCACACTATTCACGCGTGTAGATCCGGATAGATTGTTTTTAAAACATGCACCGACAAACATTCTAAGCTCAAAGCTAAGAAAACATAATACTTCTTTATTGTAGTCAACAAAACAAATAATGAATACCTACTTAGTTACGAAATGTATACTCCGTGTTTATTTAATTAATATACACATAGGTACCATTAAATGAAATGATAAGTTAATTTCGTTACTACTTCCGTACTTTTCTTGAATAGTACCTTTACCTATTTCTTGTTGGAATGATGAAGGAATTCTGGCCAGTCGTCTCCATCATCTGCCTGCCTTCACTTATAATCGAACTAACTGTTCTAGCAGAAATTCTCGTCGAGTGACAAATAATCACCTTTCAGTTTCCTTTCGGGAGAAGTACTTGGCTGCATTGCAAACAATCTCCCGAGCTTGCATCCTAAGTGTTTTTCAGAAGTGAAAGTACGAAGAACGTCCTGTTTTAGGGGTGATGATCATAACGAACAGATGAAATTAAATTAAATAAATTAACTAGCGAAATAAAAGAAAGAAAACGTTAAATAATGAAGAGGAGGAATGATGAAGAATAATGAATCACGGGAAGTAGAAAACATTTGTCGAAATTTCTCTTCGCGGTAATTGTACGTAACAGGGTTGTCTTTCAAAAGTTGCTTCAACGAGTGGTCCACTTTTCTGCCGCATAGGGTGCGCACTCCGAACGCGGGCCATGTCTGGTCAAACTATAATTATCTACTTCATATGTGTAATGAGTTGACTGAATATCATGGTTCTAGAGGTATATACTTAGATTTTAATGTTGGTGTCACTGAGAAAGTTATGCACATGTATGTAAATGTTGTACTTCCGATTCAAAATGGCATTCGCATGGTGATCACGTTGTCTGGGTTCCAGCAAGTTGTTGTCTCGCCAGTTTTTCTTATTCCACCTACTACTCAGCGAATATTCCTGGTTGTGATCCACATAATCCAGTTCTCGACTTCTTTCTTGTCAATTCCGCTGAGATTTCAATACAGTATTGTTGTTTGAATCCTGGAGGAACAACTGGATTTCGGATACCGCAACCCCTGAGGGCTTTACACCTTGGTCCAGACGTTCCAGCCTTTGCACAGAGCCCTGTGTAAGTAAGGCAGCTTTTCGGGATTTGATGGTAATAAAGATTAATTTACCCATTATCCAACCATTGGTTACTCGGAACACATAATAGGCACCTACTTACCTACAACCATAGATATATATACCTATGGTATATATCAATTAAACATATGGTTGATGTACCCTCGCATTCACTATGAGATTGTCCCAGGGACTTTGGGAGGCTGCCGCCCATAGTTTATTGTTCAGTTGCTAGTCTCATGTATAATTAGTGTACATATTGCTCATTAATATTATTATGGAATTCCCATATAATTTTTAGTGGCCACCACTGTAGGCAGGAAATATATATTAATTTACACGCATTTCGCTGGGAATAAATAATCATCCATGAGAATAATCGTACTAATAATATTATTAATAATAATAATACCTAATAATATAGTATAATAATAATAATAATAATAATAGTAATAATAATATTTGAATAATCGTACGATAAAATATTCACATCGGAACAAACATAATTTTTCCCTTCTCGTGAGATAATCGCAAGGTCGCAACGCAGTAAAAAATTTTGGAAAACACTTTTAATCCAAAGAATTAATTATTATATGAACACAAATAATCAAATAGTCGAAAACGGGGGCAGCTCACGAATCGGCGGTCGAAGATCAAGAAGTGGGAACATAATTATATTTTTGATCAAGTAGTGAGGAGTCTTAAAAAGTGTTTTATCCACAAGCAGGGTAATAATCACTGGAGATGGTACTTGCTGTTCTTCCTCTTGACAAAATCTAATAAATTACTATATTTTTGTAGATTTCCTTTATCATTTATCACGTCTTATCCTGGTTATATAGAACAATCTAAACCATTATACAAAATACAGTACACTATTACCGCCCAACTTAAATATTTAAGTATTACGCACGCAGGTGCATAGCTGTAGTCAAGCTGCCTGCCTTGGTCACAACTATTTCCAATTGACCCTGTTAGCTCGTTCATCTGCCATATTTGACATTTGACAGACTTTTCTTTAACCTGCCGATAGATGAGGTAGTTTGAAAGTCACTGCGTACAGCAGTACGCAAGGACCAATGAAGGAAACGGATGGCAACAAAAAATGTTGTCTATTTTCGTGAAATATAGGGTAATTTGTATGATAAGTGTGAACTTGAGGTGGGATAAAGTTGTACTTCTACTCTTGGATCAGCACTCCCTTTTAATATTCGATTGGTGAGTGCTCCCTTGATGCATCTGTTTCAAAATAGTAGTGTAAAATAAGTACCTACCTAACATAAAAATAGGTTAGTACCTAACATGGTACCTAGGTTAACAATTAACATTTGATACATTAGGAGTTACTCGTCAAAGTATATAGTGACTACGAATTTATCGATTCATCGAAGAAAATAGTCAGTACCTATCTAGGAATTCGATGTTATGCAATTGAAGCACATCAGAAATGGTTGTTATCAGGGCATTGCATCAAGCGCCGACAGTTTTCATGTTTGATCGGGAACACCGACACGTTCTATTTTCTGCTGTTTACTTTCTGTCGTGGGATCACTGAAGCATTCAACCAAATATAATGTTAAATGTGATGTCGATATTGAGGTTAGGTCATCATCAGTAACAAACAATAAGGGAAAATACACCAGAAGAGACACTGCTAATATTGTCATCGATGAAAGGGATGTTAGATCCCATTGGTCGAGAGGAACGAAGAACTGGGTTGTACAACCAACCATGTGCAAACAGGTGAAAGAGAGATTGTAGCTAGTCAAATCAAGTGAAGGGTTTTGAACATTGTACAGAGATCATTTCTAGCGTTTTAGTAATGGACCTATCAATGGTGAAATATATTTTGGGATATTCTCATTTAATGCTAATTGCCTAGACGTGCGTAATTTTTAAGACTATTTGTTCATTTATGGAAGGAAAAGTGGGAAGGAAGGGGAGGTGGGTGGTGAGGTCATGGTAGTCCTTCGGGAGAACCATTTGGGCTTCAACCCCGTCCGTTCTGTGTTGTGGGGATCCCAAGCGCACAATAGATTTCCGGTAATTCACATTGTGTCTACATATAGGTAGCTGAAGCATTGTGAAATGATCAACACTTTTGAAGAACTAAGGCTTTAATCGACTTTAAACGTGAGCTATACATTTCAATGAAAGAATAATATTTACGAGAAAAATACTTGGTTTGAATAACATGTTTAGGTAACGAGGAACGTTAAAGCTGGGTTTTGAATCATCTCACATTGTTTTCACTATAATAATAATAATAATAATTTTTTATTGCCATAAACATCGTCAATTACAACAATAGAGCAAACGTCATTTAAAAAAAATACAAGTAAATAAATGTCTGAGGGGAGTAGGACAAGGGTGCGGAGTGTGGAAGAAAAGGGGGGAGGCACAAAGCTCCCGAGTGTAGCCGGCCGGGGCCAGAGCGCCCCGACCGGCCCGGACCCACCCACCATGGCGGCTCCCGGGGCCACCTGCCCATTTCTGAAGAGGCAGCCCAAACAAGTGACAAAGGTCACTCTGACCCGGGAGAAAAAAAGTTTTTGGTGTCCAAAATCAAAATTTCGACTCGCATTTTACGTTTTAGATCATTCTGAACAACTTTGGTTCCGTCTGTGTGTGTGTTCTGTCGCGTGCCCGCAAACCCTTATAAAATAGTATAGATTTTCTAGAGTTTTCATCCGATTTGGATGCAATTTTCAGGGAATGATTGGGTAGGGTGTAGACGGTCCCCTATCAGTTTCGTCTTTCCTAACTCAATACTTTACTCTGCGCTTGCGAAAACTTAGATTCTACCTGCATCATTTTCTCACGCCCTGGTCGTTCGATCTCGCTCAAATTTGGATGATAGTAGGGGGATGACGATTTGATAATCCCATATCAATTTCAACATATTTGCATCATTGATAGCTACCCGGCATTCGCAAATGTGGAATTCTTCTATAACGACCTTAATTTCCAGTTTTCATCCGTTTTTGATGAATACGCGAGTTAGGTTGCAGACAAGTTGCGGGTCACGCGGTTGGTACCTATCTCATTGTTCTAAGTTCATCAGTTTATTCTTCGCATGCGCAGAAGTTAATTACCTACTGCATTGAGTATAAATTTTACGTTTCTTAATTGACCCAATATGTCGTTTCACGAAACCTCTTGATTTACTCTTTTACGCTAAGGAATTTCTCAAGAGCATTTAAAACTTTTCAATGATCTATACATTCATGATACGTAAACGAGGACTTTACATACTTTACCAACATTTGCTCGTGATTTTCACGAACTTCTATCCTTTCCAGCCTTGTATTTTACTCATCACTTTAACGATAGTCTATTCTTTGCTGTCACTTGTGTCGTCTATTTGTTGATCAGTACATTAGAAGAAATCCTGGTCGCAACAAGACCTCATGAGTGAATGTTCTACCTTATTTGATCGAATTTCTGTTGAAAAAAGAAGCTATTGCGGTGGGTCCACACTCTTTGAAATGGACTTTTTGAAATATTTGTCCATTGAAATCAGTTTTGGAGCCATTGCAATAGTTTCATTTCCCTTGGAAATTGGCTAAAAATGTCAAATTTCAAGCACACTAAGTAAGTGCAGGTTAGATTAGTGCTATTAATTTCAGGTAAATGACGGAAATTTCTATTGAAATTTAAATTCTGCGCATTTTAGCGGAACTAGGAACAGAAGAAATAGACTGAGTTGAATCGGAAGCAGAGGAGCCCGAAGTAATGAATAAATTATTTAGGTTGCAGCAGGGTTAGAAAATAATTAAGTGAGTAAACAGAACAAACGTCTAAAGTGTACCTATATTAAAACTTTATGAAGTAGATGTAAACTCATATTGAATTCTTTTCTCCCAACAGATTACCAAAATTACTTTAGCCGTAGTCTTAACGAGCGTCTTGTCTTTCTCGCTATAATAAGGACGTCTAGTCACCTAGGGTTAAAAATTGACCAGAATAATTCCTTTTGGCACTATACATTTTCAATGAAGAAATTTTACTAACATCGGGCTAATCAAAATTAAAACTTCGATTGGATTCCTTAATATAGTTATATTGTAGATTTACTTTTATTGTCCCTGAAGTCCTCTTTATGCTGGGTTATTCTTGACCAAAATTCCCGACCAGTTTGACTTCAATACTCGTGGTCTCAGAGATTTTTTAGTTATACAATCCAATTGAACCTTTAACGTTGATTTTATATTAACGGGCACTAATGAAGCTTTAAAACTATAATAAGCTATACTTATTTATTGCTATTCTTCCAAAGTTGTACCTTTCCTAACCAAAATTGCGATTTAATCCCTACTCTTTTTCTTCCAGAATACCAAAGAAAGGGAAGCTATGTGTTCGTGGAAGAAATCTGATAAAAAAAAAAAATCTCTATACTTATAATTATTGTTCTGACTACATCTATCGGTCTGATTATATCCAAACTCGGAGGGTAGTTGGGTATGAGTTTAGAAAGGTGCCCTATGAATTGTATTGCGATTGGTTAATCAATAACTATTCGCAAGCGCAAAATTAAAGATGGTTGAAACACGTGCAACTCCGAAACTAATTGACCGACTTTGACGACATGTTCAGGAATTGTGTGGATTTGCTCTTAAGTGGTCACCTATACATTCAATCGTCCTAGAATCAATAGTAGTGTATGCGCATGTGTAACTATAAATTTCTGATCAGGTCGTAATTGGTTCTTTTAACTAATTCTATACATCCATGTTATAGTAAGAATCCCCAACCCACCCAACATGACAGACGTTTTTCTAAGATCTCACGTCTTAGGATGTTTACGAGATCCTTTCACATTCATTACTTGTCAGTATGATCATAGTATGCAATTCTGCATTCTTGTAGATTACTAGGTGATTTTTTCTATGCATAGCAATATCTTTTTTTATGTTTGCCAAAGAGATAGATAGATCAAGAAAACTCAGCTCTTCTCGAATTAGAGAGGAATGAGGTAAAGGGATCTAATTTATGATTATTTTTGTGAACCAAATTTAGTTGCCTTTCTGTTCCAGTCTATAGTTTTAGATGAATAGCTTGCTTATTCATAATAACAGTCGAATTTACTTTATCGGCTTCGAGGGTAACGATGTTTTGAACAAAATTCTTCAGGTCAGCTTCTAGGATCTCCTCTTTCCCCGGTGGTTTGTTATCATGATGAAATCCGGATGTTTTCTGCAAACACCACCTCAATTACCGCTAGTCCATTGGAAGCTTCAATGGAGGGAAAGTTACTTCAATATATCATTCTGTTATATATTTACATAAGGGTGGGTTGTGCATGTTGCGGTATGTTGTAACAATGTTATATTTTCATGCCTGGCTATCCCAACCAACTAGTACATTATCGTTATCTACTGTTATCACCTGCTTGGTCATTATCATTCATTTTAAATAGGCAGCCTCAACACACTCCACCTCTAAGCTCAGTAAACTAATATAACAGGGGCGGCCAATACCGATGAAAACCCTACATTATGACACTCCGGGGAGAGGAAGCCAGAAGGGGACTGCCCAGCTCAACGAGTTTATCTGTTAATTGGATCTCCGGAATAAACGGGCGTCGCACCTCCCATAGGAAAGCCTACCCACCTTCCTAGTTGTTCTATTCATTGACGGTTAGGCCGGCCTCATGCGCGATACTGCAACACGATGAACGAGCAGGAAAAATCTATCGTAGTTGAGTTTACGATGAGGAAGTGGGGTTACTAATTAATCACTATATTTAATATTAGTAGATTGATTAGGTGCAGAGGACATCGTTGAGTATAGGAGACGGGGATATAAGATGAACCCGGAACATCTGTGATATTGCCAAGGCTAGTGGTACAGGCGTGACATAATAAATTATTGTTAATAGTATAGTGAAACGGTTCTAATAATTATTATAGCTCTAATTGAACGAAAGAACTGTTTCTAGGAAAGTTTCATAGAATGCCGAGAAAACCTCAAGAGTGTACATATAATCATCAAATATCAATAAAAATTCTCACTTGTGATTCCACTTGCGGCATTTTGTTTCAATTTTTTGATTTTTGATTTTTTACCCTCCACCCCCTACCTCGACACCGAATCCAAAATTTCCTAGGTTTTTCGTACAACTTGACTGAAATTGGAATCGAACAAAATAAGAATCACAAAAATCAGTAAAGAATTGTAGCCTGTGTGTCGTCAACAAAACTTGTCGAAAAAAACCTAGTGTTTTTGGCTTTGTCCCCTCCATTTTCCCTTTCCCATCATGAAATTGAAAAATTTTCGGGGACTGTTGCAAAACTAGACTAAGATTGAGATCGAGTAAGGAAGAAATCGCGAAAATCGGTTGAGAATGTGGCCTGGGCAGCGCCGACTAAATTTGTCACTCTCACCTATAGTTTTTTTCATGAATTCGGTCTTAGAATGGTTTGAAACGGATTTGTACGCGGTATTGTTTTGGAAACATGCGGATTTGCCTCTAGACGGTCCCCTATAACTTTGATCATCGTTGAACCTAGGAGGGACGCGATTTGAATTTCCTGAATCACCTATTTCTCACGATCTAATCTTTGAACTCACAATATTTTTGTAATGAAGTACCTAATATCTATCTTCTCATACATATTATTTATTTGGCGACGTGATAATATTTGTGGTCAGTCATAAGAACTGTTTTTTTCTTCAATATTGAATCTTTGTAATCGACCTAGAAAAAAATCAAATCCATCAATCATCAAATCCAAAAATCGAAAAAACTACCACATTGTGCCTGAAGGCTAAAGAGTAATGAGCATGGAATAAGTTTCTACATTTTCGATGTTGAAATGTGCTATTCATAGGTAGAATAGCAACGAAATTAGCTCCGGAGGCATGAGACTCAATGATTCGTTACTAGATGTCCCAAAAGGCCTCCATTCCAAATGTTAGCATCATATGTTGAATAATATATAAATTACTATACACATTTTAAGATGTTCCAAGAGGCCTCCGTTTCATATTTCAGATTCATAGGTTGATTAGCAATGAAGTTAAATCCGGATCTCACTCATCTAATTTGGGGAGCTCTAGAATTTATGGTTCGTTTTTAGACGTCCCGTGCGTTCTCCATTTCAAATTTTAGCTTCATACGTTGAATAGCTCAGAAATTAGCACCGGATCTTACTCAGCTGACCTGGGGGCTTTAGACTTTGTGATTAGTTTCCAAACTTCCCCAGAGGCCTCGATTCAAAATTATAGCTTCATAGGTTGAATAACAAAAAAATTAGCTCCATATGTTAAATTTCAATAGATACCTATATGCCTTCCTACTAGATACTTATATGCCGACCTACCTACTAGATACTAGGTAGGTTTTACCTACCTAGGTTGAATAACAAAAAAATTAGCTCCATATGTTAAATTTCAATAGATACCTATATGCCTTCCTACTAAATGCTTCTATACACTCGTTAGAATTAGTTTGTAAACAAAACATGAGAACTATTATGCCCATAGGTCTGCTAGTTGTACACTCACAGACTTACCTATAACGAACAGAAAATTTTTAGTTAAATAGACAGCTTTCGAACGAGAGGTGAACGATTTTCGTGGGTTAAAGAGAGAAGATGACAAACATAACAACGGAGTTGTAGGTATGTGAAAATGATCAGAAAGTTTTCTGACGGTTATGGCAAATAGGTATCCGTATAAACGTATTCTACGTTAAAAATGGTCTGTTCGCCATTTTATCTTTACCTACCAAGCGCGGGCAAGTAGTTGCATCCGATTCTGTGTAAGTGTAATGGAAAAATTTAAATATAGAGATGCTCCTTATGACATTTCAAAATGAACCGCTATATAGGCAAATGCTCGGTAGTTTGGATAAGTTATAAGCTACCGGCAAATGAAATGAATAATCGACAAAAGAGCGAAGTGTTTTCTGCTTATTTCTGTACCAACACTAACCACAGTGCCCTATCACCATCTGGGTGATCTAGCTAGGTAAGCTGAATGCATCAGACTCATGAGAAAAGCTGTTACGGATTTTCGCACGCTAGTCCCAGGGTTAACTGAAAATATAAAAAATAATTATTAATTAAATCCTCCGGTAGTCTTCCTTGCATCACAGTTCCCGGACACGACTACCACAGCCCATAATTTTTGATGAAAGCAGTAAAACATCTTGGAAACAACGAGAAACATTTCCCGAGGAAAGGGAGAACGGTGTCAGGCTATTACATCATCAGCCGCGCGGGCCATCAACATTTAATTGCGTCGCTTGCCAAGGTGGGTTAATAGCGAAGTGAATTTATCTCGTGTAAGCAGGCCCCCTTGTAAACCGAAAAGCGTAGTAAATTGCACACAAGAGCGATAAAAGGCGGGTAATGCGATTTTAATGGGAACCCAGAGGCCTTGGGAAGGCTGGAAAAGGCGGCACGGGTCTGACGGGGAAGGGATGCACCTGGATGGGAGACTGGCTGGTATAGTGGCGAGGGAGGGGTTGCCGTCTAATATCTCGCGATTCCCCGGAAGGTCAGGATGGAAACGGAGAGCGAGGATTCTGGGCAGGTCGTTGGGAGAACAGGAAAGCCCCTCACCCTTGCTAGGAAAACGATCATAAATCAAGGGCAGACCGCAAACACCTCAAACTATCTGTCTTTACTGCTCTTCCTTACTCTTTGGTGCGTGCGACCCCTAGGAGGGAGAAGGATATCCACTGCGACCCGGGGGGTTGGCCTGGGGGTTCTCGAAGTCCCCTGTGCTGACTCTCGGGTTTTTTGCTTTCGCTGTGGGTTTCTTTTAAAAGGAGGAAGAAGGGAAAGGGTGGGTAGTTGGCAAAGCTAACTGATCGCATTAGCAGAAAAATATAGCTTCACTTATCGACCTGACTCCCGAAAACCCGCCGGGAGATACATCCATCTGGGGACGACCGCCTCAACCCCCATCGCCTCTCTGCGTCGCCCCTTCGCGACCCTACATCACCCCCACCTCCCCACGCTATCGCCCTTATATGGGAATTTACTACAGGGAGGGGTTTGGCGCTGCTTACACCTCTGATAGCGGCCACCAGTAGTATTTTACTAACACAGTGTAATTACCTACCTATCTACCTGCCCCCCCCCCACCCCCCTGTTCCAAAAAGTGCTACATCTTACTTGTTAAAGGAAACTCGTAAAAGTAGGCAAGAAAAACGCGGTGATGCTCCCTTGCCAAAATTCTTTCGAATAAGGAGAACAAAAAGTCCAGTCATGCAGCATGACCCCATGAGCGAATTTTTGAAGAAATCTTCGATTATTTCGATTTTTGACTGATTTTTCAACTTTGAAATTTTTGAAAACTTGATACATATTCTTATAGGAAATTTTACGCTGATTCCGAATATACCACATGTTAGTATGCTGAAAAAATTATTTCGCTCACCAAATCGCAAAAAAGCCCAGTCATGCAGCATGACCCCATGAGCGAATTTTTGAAGAAATCATCGACATTTCAGTCGCTATTGATCGTGTAGAGAAATTTTAGTTTATGATTTTGATAGACAAACATGGAATCAAATTATTAAAAATAATTAGGAGGTACTCATACTTTATTATTATTAAACTAATCTTGTAGATTTAAAGACAAATGTAGGTAAATATTCATAGATTTCGATGTCCAATGTGGTCAGTATTGAAGGCAGTTGAAATCTTAACAGTATCCTATTATAACGGCATTATTTCGATTTTTGACTGATTTTTCAACTTTGAAATTTTTGAAAACTTGATACATATTCTTATAGGAAATTTTACGCTGATTCCGAATATACCACATGTTAGTATGCTGGAAAAATTATTTCGCACAACAAATCGCAAAAAACAGGCTATTTTGAAATTTTTGACTACATTTTTGAAAATTTCAACCCGAAGATGTAATCCGATCATGCTGGCCAACGAACTTGAACTTTCGTTTTGTGTCCTTAACATTTTAAATTTTTTTTGAAGTTTCTAGCACAATTCTACGGACAGTTATCGTCTGGAATGACACATACATACATATATACATACATACATATATACATACATACATACATACATACATACATACATACATACATACATACATACATACATACATATATACATACATACATACATAAAAAAATGCGTTAAACTTCAGAATATGATTCAGAATAGCCTGAAACGGATTTCTGCATAAAATTTTTTCAAAAAATCACATTCTACAAATTTTGAGGCGAGAGCAATAGCTTAATTTTCTTCAAAAATTAGCTAAAAAGAAGGAAAACTCCCTTAATGGGGAAAACAAAAGGTCATGGATATGTCATTCAGAAATCAGCTTTAGGAGCCAATCAGCCAACCAATCAGTAGGTTTAAGTGTTTAGGGTAGAGAATTTTTCATAGGCTTCTCAAATAATGTGGTTTATTCGTTAGCTGAGCGCTTTCGCCGTCTTGTGGCCTCATCAGAGCTTATTATTGATTGGCTCATGTTTAAATATAAGCTTTTTGGGCCCTCTTCAACATCTCAGTGATAACCTGTTGTATTTGGAGGTGTTGTTTACGTCAATTATGTTAAAAGGAAGTAGATGTGAAAATTTGTGTGGAGGAACACACATTGTCTGCAGGTTGAACCTCTTAGTTATGACCTTATAAGTATAGTTTGATTTCCTGGGTTCCTTTGTTATCAAATTGAGAAATATTCAAAATTTTTGTAGAGATGTGCACAATCTGAAGTGATAAAAAGTTTATTTATTATAAATTTATATATTAGGTAGTTAATTTATCACTTCAGATTGTGCACATCTCTACAAAAATTTTGAATATTTCTCAATTTGATAACAAAGGAACCCAGGAAATCAAACTATACTTATAAGGTCATAACTAAGAGGTTCAACCTGCAGACAATGTGTGTTATCACTGAGATGTTGAAGAGGGCCCAAAAAGCTTATAATTAAACATGAACCAATCAATAATAAGCTCTGATGAGACCACAAGACGGCGAAAGCGCTCAGGTAACGAATAAACCACATTATTCGAGAAGCCTATGAAAAATTCTTTACTCTCAAACACCTAAACCTACGAAGGGCTAGGCAAAAACCCATAACTAATACCAACCAATCAGAGGTCTATGCATACCAACTGCTTACAAGTACCAACTAAATAGTAACCTACCTTGTGTGGTTACTAAGCAATATTAGTTTATAACTTATCAGCTTTACTAGACACTACAATGGCTTACGGATTTATTTATTTATTAACGGTCAAGCCCAATTTACAACAGCAAAAATATAGGTTACATATATAAGTTACATAATTTACACATCTAATAAAAACAAGAAAAAAAAAAAAAAAAAAAAAAAAAAAAAAAAAAAAAAAAAAAAACAGTTTTACCAGAAACAACAATAAAACAAAACGAAGAAGAGTCAAAACAAAGCGGGAGCAGAGAGCACTATAGATTTTAGAGATGAAAGGGGGCTATTGAAGAAATCGAAATCTGGATTTAAATTTAAGAAGAGGTTTGCAGAACGGGGGATGCGGTGAAGTGGACGGTTCAGAAGATAGTTAGTCGGAGAGAAAGGAACGTGAAAAATTTCAGGCTGACGGCTTGAGATTCGAGGGATGGAGAGACGAATTTCTGCCAGCAACGGAGGACAGTCAATAACGCCGTTAACAAGCTTGTGGAGGAATGACAGGTCGGCCATGCCACGCCGCACTTCCAGGGACTGGAGTCTGCAGATCCTGAGGAGTGATGGATAGTCCACGTTATCCGAAGATATTCCAATCTTAAATGCAATATACCGCAGGAACTTATTTTGGACACGCTCAATTTGGTATTTGTGGACGGCATAATAAGGAGACCATATCGTTGAGGCGTACTCCAGCTTAGGAAGGACAAGCGCCTTATAAAGCATAACAATGGCATGAACGTGGCTAAAATCGCGGGTATGCCTCTTTACAAAGCCAAGCGAGCGCATAGCGCTACTGGCAACCATTTCAATATGCCGTGAGAAAGTGAGCTGACCGTCGCACCTAACTCCCAAATCCAAAGCTTCATCCCTTCTAGCCAGGGGTGCATTTCCAAGGGTGTACACAAACTGAAGGGGCGCCACTGAGTGATGAAATGAGATGACAGAACATTTCGATGGGTTCAGAAAAAGGCAGTTCACCACACACCATCTCTAGAGTTCAGTGATGGCCCGCTGAACGATGTCACGGTCTTCAACCGAGGTGACGTATCGGAAAATCTTCAGATCATCAGCAAAAAGCAGGCAATTCACGGCAGGACCCAAGTGGGCAATAACACTGTTGATAGCCTGCAAGAAACACCAGGGTCCAAGATGGCTGCCTTGCGGAACTCCTGAGGAAGCATGAAATGGAGAAGACAGTGCACCTCGAACCCGCACCCTCAGCCATCTATCACGAGATGATGGGATCATAAGATGTTGTGGTAAAATGAGAGCATTCCAAAAAGTGTCGAACGATTTTCCTGCTATAAAAACTAAGGGAGTTACACTTCGCTAGTAACGCATCGGTTGTACGTGAAAATCAATAGAAAATAAAGCTTTTAGTACACTTTTTCGGGCTAAAAAACAGTTGCACAATTTAATACCCCAGCTAATCTTCTCATAAATATTATTGATTTGGCGACGTAATAATATCTGTGGTCAGTCATAAGAACTGTTTTTTTTGTAATTGACCAAGAAAAAATAATTGTAAACAACCCCCCCCCCCTCCCCTCAAAATTGTTGGTTTACGTTTCAAGATGCATCAAATCCAAAAATTGATAAAAACTCCCTAATGATTCGTTTCTAGATGTCCCAACGGGTCTCCTTCCCAATTTTTAGCTTCATATGTTTGTGATTTGGAGATCACAAGGCAACGGTATAAGGAATTTAGGTGCCCCCCCCCCCCCCCCCAGAGGTGCAATGGGGGCCTAAATCCTCATAAAAAGGTAGAGGAGAGTAAAGAGCATCCCTTCAGAGAGATACCCACTCCTACTAATAGCTTTTAATGAGCCATGTTCGGAGTAGATTGGTTTCCAGGGACCTGGAAAGCCCATCTAACGCCAAACCCAGCTGCTAGAAAACTCGAGCACAGGCCGCGACACCCGTTGTTTCATCAACGGGACGCCGGCAGCGCTATCTCTGAAGCCCTGACGGGACCTCGATGGAGGTAACTCTGTTAATACGGTAACACAAGTCATCTTGTATGATGTCATTGTTACGTGTTATTTTTTCGTTGCGTTATTAGATGCCAATTTTGGGCAAATAAAACGGTCTCTCTAAAATCGAATTAATATCGTAGAACGTGTTAGAATATTAATCATGAAAAATATCTTCAGTATCAATGCAGAATATTGAATAAAAATTTGTGATTCAGAAAAAAAGAGATTATGTTTCATGCCTAAAAAATGCCAGCGTCATAGATTGAATAGCAAATAAATAAGCTCTGGAACTCCTTTAGATGATAATAGAAACTTTAATTATTTCAAATTAGGTAGCTAATTATTTGATCTCTCCTTCACATGTTATTAACTACCCACCTGTTAATTCCATGACTACGTAGCTCGTCTCGCGGTTGTGGTCCTGCAAAACGGGCAATATCACGGGCCGTCCTAATGACATGAAACATGAAAAAAAAAGAAAGTTTCGTGTTGCATAGCTTCATTAGGATATTTTCGTAGTTTTTCTCCTTAAATTTTTACGTCATTTTTTTTAAACTCGAGGAGTATGTGTGTTCACAAAAGTTGTTAAAGTTTGCGACAGTTAATTGGATATTTGACATTTTTATTTTTGTATATTTACAATTTTTTAAAAGTGAATTGTACTGGTGCTGGTTTTAACTAATGTTCTTTTTCCCAAAAACCCGCCAATATAAACATCGATCAAAGGATGGTGCCTCCCTTAAAAGTTGTTAGGCAAAAACAGAATCAAATGCAAATAATACTGGTTTAATAAAAACGCTGAAAATTATTTTACAAAGGTTCATTATTTGACCAATTTTGAAAATATTTTTCACGTTGAATCCAAATTAATTTGAAGATTGAAGCTCTTTTAGAGGATGTAAATTATTTTCAAGATTGAAAGCCTACATTTTTCATCATTTAGGCAAGTTTAAATTAAATTCAGCGTCAATAGAAGATTTAATCCGACTTCGGATTTGTGTTCTAGAGCACAAAAACTATGGGGGACGTTGGCTTAGGGGCCCGTTGCAAATTGTCAGCAATCGTCTCAAATTCTCGAAAAAACAGAAATTTGGCTTTATCTTCAAAATGTTGCAAAATCAACATTCAGTATTTATGTAGCATACAGAATATTGAATACACTTTTGAACAAAGCACGGGAGAAGACTTACTTTTGCAAATTTATAATACGTTTTAGACTACCTACATATATGTAAAAGTCGTGTGCAATCGGAATATTTTTTTCAAGTATGAGCCTTTGGTAACTATATGCTGGAGGCTATCAAAGAAGAGAAGTAGCAAAGTTCGCTATTGACTTCCCCCTCGGCGGCTATTGGATTGTCACGAAAGGACTTCTACAGGTTTTGGGGGCCCCAGGGTATTTTCCTCCTTAGTGATCAAACTAGATCGAGAAGACCGTGAGAGGCGAAGGCGGAGGGTGGCGGCGGGGGGCTGGGAACCGCAGTTGGCTTCGTCTGAAAAAAGAATTCCGAAGAGAAGACCAGAGTATTGTGAGGTAGTTAGCACCAACTTCTAATTCAACAGGGAAGGCGGAAAGGGAAAGAGAGAGCGGGTAACTCGTCAAAATTTGTTGGCCTCCACCCTCTCACACCCCCCTTTTTCAACCCCTCGAGGGAAAGTAGAAGAAAGTGGAAATTGGCGGGAGGGGTAGTAAAGAAGTGGAAGGGGGTTAATTTTTTCGACACATTCGTTAGAAAAGTTGGCTCGAAGCCCCCAGATGTTGGGTGGTGTTTTCGAGTAATTGACCTGTTCACTGAAGAAAAGGCGATGCTATTTAGCAACAAACTTTAATTTGGTGGGTGGCGAAGCTGGCCGGCTTCCTTTGGGAAGTGGTCAACGCCGTCGCTCTTAGTGGCTCTCCCTGACCAAAGGGTCGTCCATCCTTGAAGACTCATTTCCCCTTTCCTCTCTTCCAATGAAAATTTTCATTTTCCTACCTAATGTGCATTTCATGTTTGTAACTATGTAATATACATGTATTGTTTACTCCTAGCCAAGTGAACAAGAGGATGTTATGGTTGACATTAACAATAAATTAAACAAAACCTAACACTTATATTTCACAAAAGGTGACAGCAGAAAAGAGAGTAATGATAAAAACACAAGCTGAGATTGCCGCGCACACCACACCAACCCAAAAAAACTGATAAGATAAAAATTACAATCGCCTAGGAGCAACATGACTCCCGCATCACCAGGGTTGCCCCAGACACAAAAGAGCTAACCTTAGCATGAATGGTGAATATCTGTTATTTAATATTGAAATGAAATGAAATGAAATGAAATTGTTTATTTGTAAAAGCCTTCCGGCGGTACAAAAGTTATTTAATATTTATCTTAGATCTATTAAAATAGGTACATTCAGAAACAAAAATCAGATAGGCAACAGATACATATATAAAAGGAATAGAAAGTACTATGTCCAACAAGTACTATGATATAGAGTGCGTTCTAGTAGCTAGGGATGTTAAGTCGATGGATGCTGTTACTGACAACTGGTCTTGGGAGAGAGAGTGGCTAGTTACTAGGTAGGTAGGTACTCAATCGAACATGTATTTTATACATTTTTGAAATGAAATTGTTTGTATGTAAATATAAGCCTTCCGGCGTTACAAGGTTACAAAAATAATAATCACACTATTAACGAAATAATGCCTATGAATATTAATATCCAGATTAAGCGGATAATGAATAATCAGCTACTGTAAGAAACCTTCGTTCAAAATGAAAACTCTTATTCGTATACAATTGTTAACAAAGCAAAACACTTATTTACATGTGGCCACATCTTTAAGAAGCAACAAAGAAGAGAGTTCATAGTAGGAGAATTCATTTGTTAGAAAAAAAGACAAACGCTCGCCACGAAGGACTTGACATACACATAGAGAATGAAAGATTGTATCAGACTCAGAAAGGTTACAAAGGATAATCTGCAAGGTTATCAAATTTTGCAATAAACCTGGGTATACTTTATTTAGCAAAACGGTTCCCTGGTAGTGGAACCTGAACAAGAAGTCTCTTAGTGTGAATACATGAGTCACAATTCAGATAGGCGGGGAGCATGTCCCCAGATTTTATAGCTTTTTCAAGTTGAATTCGTCCTTTTTCGAAATGAATTCGTCCTTTTACAAAATCAATTCGTCCTTTAAAAAGAAGGACCAAATCTCGAAGGCAACCAGAAAATGGTATGCAGATACCTTTTTTTTTTCGGAGAATAATAATTTATTGCATTGGTTTGCATAGTTAATAAAGATGCAATTGAAGAAACTTAAAACGTTTACAAGGAATTGACACAATTTACAAAATGTTTGCAAGAAATTTATACAAAACCCCGAATTTTAGAGTTTTGGTTTATTATTTTCAATAATTAACCTTTGTAATCGACCAGGGAAAAAAACCCTCAAAATTTATTTGTTTACGTTTAAAAATGCATAGAATCTTCAAAAAAAGAAAAAATGCAGTTTGCGTTAGCAGAACCAACTTTTTAAATACCTATTTGTAATCAGACAGTCGACATAACTTTCAACAAACTCAGCTGATCAGGATGGAGCCTGTAAAATCATTCGTCTCTTGCTGTTCTAGACAGGCTCCCTATCAATTTTCAGCGTCCTTCGGTGAACAGGAGAGATTTTAGCTTACTCAGCTGATCAGAATGACGCTCCTCACTTGGCTCGTCTCAGCTATCTCAGAGAGGCTCCCTATCAAATTTCGACCTTTAGCTTCTCGATGCTTGACCAGCGTCTCAAGTCACTGGAAACTAGAAGATGCGAGGCTGACTTGTCATTCTTCTTTCAGCCTGACAGGGGTGAAATATCCTTCCCTGGACTCCTACCTGATGATTGCCTTGGGTTGTCACAATACCCCACTCGCAATCATCAGCTTTTGCATGACTCGCATTTGCTGATAGTCACTATTTATTCAACCTATCCTTCGTCACCCAAGGAAGGCAAATGTACTTATCGAAACGACTGGATTCGATTTCTTCGTGCCCAGACTCTCCCTTGGAACGACTCCATCGCTCTTGCAGGATAGCTACGCTCTGAGCCCATATATATTTACAACCTCGCACAGCTACCGGAACTTCCTTATTTTGTATTATAACCATGCCTGCAGTTTTACTTAGCCTTTGTTTTCAACTAATAACTTTTTCTAGTAATGGCTTTATATAGTTCACTATATACTCGTATTTAACTTTGGTATTGGCACTCATTGTCGTATTTGTGAATTATTAAACTGTAAGAGTTAAATCTTTGACTTATAATTTTTCTCTTTTATTCCCCATTTATATTTCAATTTTTAGCCACCTGAGTATTGCTATTATGTCAATTACCAGGTTAGAGCACAATTCAAGTCCCCAAAGTTGGGCATATTAATTTAAGTCCCCAATATTGGGCAAATTAATTTATATCAATTTTATTTTCCTAAGGTATAAGTCTCCATAGTTGAGCCACCGTTTTGTCCCGATTGTTCCAATCTTTGATTGGGGGTTAATTACCTAATGAAGTCTCTGATCTTCAATCAAGTATGTCTTTAAGGAGAGGAGTGTAACAGAGTTACCGTCATCGAGGTTCCGTCAAGGCTTCAGAGATAGCGCTGTCGTCGTCCCGTTGGTGAAACAACGGGCGTCGCTGCCTTTTCTCGTGTTCTTGAGAAGCTGGGTTTGGCGTTGGATGGGCTTTCCAGATCCCTGGAAAACTAATCTACTCCGAACATGGCTCATAGAAAGCTATTAGTAGGAGTGGTATCTCTCTTACGGGATACTGTCAACCTCCCCTACCTTTTTATCGAGGATTTAGGCCCCCATTGCACCTATGGGGGGGGGGGGGGGTACTTAAATTCCTGATAAAATACCTATACATGAAATTCTAAAAAAATAAATAACCTCTTCACATTCAAAGTAATGGAGGTGTGAATGTAAAAAAGCACCCTCAAATTCATCACCTTAGAAAGGGTTGAGAGAAAACAAACACAAAGGATATATGTTATTTTTTAACATATCAACTAAATTTGCAAGTAAGCATTCTTTTTAGCATCTATTGTATTGGTATCAAATCACGGTAGAGCAAGTCGCTTAAAAAAGATTTTTTCCAGTTCACTTCTTCACACGTCATTTATTCTACTTCAAGCGTTGAACTTTCTACCTCCATTTGAATTTCTTAAGTCTGCAACTTGACTGTATTTTATGAATCCCCAGACGCCATAAAACACGCATGCGCGAAACTTCTTGGTCGACGCTAAGGGGTTTGTTGAAACGAGTTTAAATTATTTTGGAACGAAGGGATCGTCGATCGTTTGTTTTATGCCGACGAGCTAAAACCCCGTCGTATATTTAACGATGCAAAATAACTACGAGCGTAAAAGAATTTATAGCTACTTAAGGCCCTCGGACGGGTTATGCATATTCACTCTTGCAGCTCATCCGGAATTTTACTATTCAGTGAAGAGTCCCCGGAGTTCTGCATCGTCCCTACTTAGCCGTCTACACGTGTTTCTGAGCTGCTTTTACTCTCATTTTCATTCCATTACTCAAAACGAATTAAGATTCTATTTGAGATTGTTTTGCTCCAAATTATTGATCAGGGTACCGTGGTGGATACCGAAATATCTTCCTGAACGATAATGTACGCCTCTTAATGTACCAGAGAATCTATCGAATTTAAACTTTCTACAGTAAATAGGAGAGAATTCAGTTCACTTAGCTGATTAGGAAAAAAACCATGATTGCAATCGTACCTTAATGCCCCAGAAAGTCTCCCTATCAAATTTCAAGTTACTAAGGTGAACAGGAGAGATTTTAGCTCATTCAGCTGATCAAAAAATACTTACTTGAAAAAATTAGTAAATTAATATTATTGTGAATGAACAGATAGAGATCTGAAATTAATTGATTTATCAAAAATGACAAGTAGAAAAGTCTGCAAAGGAAAATAGAAATAAAATGAAAATGAAATGAAATGAACTATATTTTTACAGAAATCTCTTAGTAAATACGGAGTATAATATAAATATATAAAATTAGTTCTCCTAATGGGAAATGCACGTGCTAAGGTTACGAGTCGCAATGATAGAAGTAAAGGAATTAGAGAATATACAAGAAGTATTAGATAGAGCCCATAATTTCTGTCAGCTCTTAGTTATGAACGTTTTTGTGGAGAGGAAAACGGGGAAGTTACGGTTTCTCAGAGAGACGTGATATTCGGTCTTGATGAAAGAAAAGTGACATAATTTCGAACAGTTTTTTAGAAGTTAGGTTTTACAGGATAATGTACTGGTTTTACAGGAAGGTATTGATCAAGAAAGGGTACTGATCTACGCATAAGTGTGATCCACACAGAATAATAAGAAAACATTTGTTTAATAGCATTTATATTTTCGCGTTGCTAGAGAAATATACAGTCTGAACGAAACTGGATGAAATATCTTTCCAACGCTGATAACCGTGATGTCCTATACTACGAATGAACATTTGCAATGGAGCACGGAATTTTCATCGTTAATATTCTAGCAAAAATAAGTCATTAATTATACTAATTTGAGTTTCACACTTCATTCTTATTTTAGTTTATTACGTTCAATAATGAACCTAGATATCAACCAATAAGGCGTATACGTTTAAAGTTATTTCACTGCCTGAAAAATTAGACAAAACAAATGGCCGACTACCATCTGCAGTTATTCCCCGAATTACTGGACTAAAGTTTGGTAATAAATCCTCCAGAAATCTCGGCATTAATTCTGATTAAACCCATGGGATATAATTTAAGGTTAGAAAAAATGAAAGAAAAAAAAACGTTATCTCAAGGTATTATTTTTAGTTTGATTCGGAATGATTTAATTGCAATAAATCAGATGAAATCAGCCAATGTATTGCACTTCTATCCGTTAGCGCTCCATCACGGATTAAATAAAAATCTTCAACATGATTGTCAATCACAATGCGCTATAAAAACCCAAAAGTAGCTTAAACTTCGGAATCAATCAATCATTTAGATCGATTCAATTAGGGTTTCTCGTGTACACTGTCGGTAATTTGAAATTAAAACTGATTTTTCTAAATATTGCAACCTGCAAACCACCCCTCCCCCCACCACTTGTCACCATGGTTGATTTAACCACCTCTCCCATCCACCGCATGGAGGAAATTTCTTTGAAACCTTGCATATGACCGAAGGCCGCTGAAGGACAATCAAATGACGGATTTAACAAGCTTACTGGCCAATCGAAAATCAAGCGCTTGACCCAATTTGTTCAGACTACTGAGAGAGGAGGAATATGAAAGCGCTAATTCGTTTGGGAACAGTCAAAAGATTGTTGTAAAAGCGCGAAAATAAGCGCGAATTTTCGGCAGGATGTCAATTGCATTTTCGCAAATACTTGAAATTCCGAGCACTTTGGGTATAGGGGTGGCAGTTTCAACAGCGGGTGGAGATGACGGGAGTGTTTCGACATCGATATCAAGCAATAGGAAATTGGTGTAGGAAACATTTTTCACATCCATCCGAATCCACCCTATAGTTCAATGAAGAACATTCAGTAGTTTGAAACATATGGAAAATAATTGAAAGACTACAATGACTGATGAGTGCTTATGTCGATTGCTCCAATTACAATGCGAAAAAGATGTTGTTTAGAATCTTGACATAGAAGATGTGGTGTGGTTCAAGCAAGGGCTAAATTGAAAAAATAGGCATATCCACCTCCAATCAACCTTTTAAATACAAATCGTGTAGAGATAAAAGATTTAATAATTGTATTTTCTTATTATAATTTCCTAATGAGTAAATCTCTCAGTGCGGTATGACTCGTAAGACCGGCTTGACTTGACATTTTCTGTCAAATAAAAAGCATTACTAAGATTCTCGTAATAATTTCCTACCTAAAACTGCGTGGAGATTTTCGCGCTTTCACAACTTATTTTTTGCTCTTTTGTACAATCCATGCTTCCAGAAATTAGCGCTTTCGTACACTGTCCTTCAGCAGATTAGCGCTCATACCATCCGGCCACTGTGAGAGGGAGAGAGAGCGAGAGGGTAGAGAGAGCGAGAGATGGAGGGTGAGAGAGATGGAGAGAGAGAAAGAGGGAGAGAGAATTAAAAATTGTCGGTGGCTTCCTGAATTAGGCGAAACTTCATCAAATGATGGGTTGGGTGGCCTGAAAAACCTTACGTAGCAAACAATATAGAGTGACAAATTGTCCTCGTGCAGCGAAGCAATAAGCGGAAAATTAAAGTAGCAACAATAAAAAATATTATTTGAACCACAGGTCCTGTGCGCCTCTACCCTCCCACTACAGCCCCGACCGCACTTTCGCTACGGCAGTTATTATTATACGTTGGAGAATCCTTTTGTGAGGACGCCCGGTTATTGCGGAATATTAACCCGAGTAATTTCATTTCCAAGGAAACTCCCCCTTCACGGGTTCCACAGTGTTATTTGAGGTCACGATAATACCCGCTGTCGGGGCCTTGATGGTTTTCAACGGCGATTATCGGATTGTAAAATATTGAAGTACACAGAGCTCGGAGGATTGCGGTTGGCCACATTTTGATGTTTCCATTAGGGGATATCGGCATCCAGCATATCACCGTTGATGCAAACTCATCAGAGGAAGAGGAGGGATTAAGTTCTATGGATTTGGAATGTTGAATAACAATAACCTTTCTATGAGATAATAGATTGGTAGAGAGAGTAAAAACAGAAACAAAAAACTAATAATAATAACAACAAATTTTTTTTTTTCGTGATTTATTTATTGCAATTGAAACATAGTACACTTCATACTATATTTCATTTCATGGTAAGCTCACTAAAGGGGGAGGTTTACAGCAAAACCTGGGCCGTACTTGTAACAAGAACATTTAAAAACACTGGATTACACTTGCACTATTTGCACAGCAAAATTAGGTCCAGAGGTTTATTTCTCTTGAGTCACCGAAGTTCTCCTTCGTTGTTTAAGACGTTGAGCATCTCCAGATTCTCGTGTTTGTGGAGGCGATGTTCGTGCTTCCTTGCATATTTGGCAATAATTTCAGTGACCGTTTCTACCCTCAAGTCTCGATGAATATCATCATTCCGCATGAACCTGGGGGCCCGAACTATACTTCTCAGTATTATATTTTGTCAGGTTTGGATTGTTTTAATATTTGATTTTTTCGCACAACCCCAGAGCTGAACACCCTAAGTATTTTACAGTGCCAGAGTATGGTATTTTATTTGAATTGATTTCAACTTCTGGGGCTGAGATTTTTCGATTAGTAAAGCTGATGTGCACTGACTTTGTTTCATTCAGCAATTCACAACCTTGTTAGTGGACGTCTGTAGATTGCGAGTTGCAGTTTCAGCGTCATATCCAACAGAGAGGATAGCAGTATCATCTGCAAAAGTAGCTACAGTTTGCTACAGTTACCTGTTGCGGAAGATTTCGTGTGTACAGCAGGTGGAGTACTGGGCCTAGGACACTGCCTTGCGGTACCCCTGCTTTTATAGGCTTCAAGACAGAGTACTGGTCACCCTGCTTTACCCTGAAGTGTCTGTTTGCTAGGTAGGATTTTAGGAGTAAGTAAAACTGTTTTGGGAGATCCCTGTGCAGTTTATACTCAAGTCCCTTGTGCCAGACCTTGTCAAATGCCTGGGCCACGTCCAGAAAGATACTGGAACATATTTTTTTACCTTCTAAATAACAACAATAATAATAAAAATAAATAAATGAATAAAAAATGAACCGATTACTCTAGGAAAAAAAAAAACTTTCCACTTAAAGTCAGAATTGACTAGTGAATCGTTCCTCACTCACTACGTGCCTAACTGCATAATATATACGTAGTTAAAAGGTAAGTGGTTCCTTCGTAGAATTTCTCATTCGAATTCAACATTTTCCATGAAAAGAAGCAGGGAAACGAATGAGTAATACTGAGAAAAATAAAACAGCGAAGTAATGTGACCAACATTATTACATTATTCGTAATAGGTTCATCTTTTAGAACTTAAGTTGAATAGCAGAGCGAGCGCACATTGTTGTTTCTTGAACAATTGTTTTAATATTTACAAAACAACAAAAGAACGTATTTAGTGGGGCGGTAGGGCTTAAACCTACCTGACTAATAAAATAATTATTGACGAACCAGATTTTGTTCTTTCGATAACATATTGTAATGCACACAAATAAATCCATCGTAAATTGTGTTAAAATTGGATTTGCATAGAAAGAATCACGAAAATCGGACGAGATTTGTAGCTTGGGAAAAGCTAGAGAAAATTTGTAATCATCCCCCCCCTCTCCGTCTAATTCTATTAAATTTAGAATGAAATACGCTTTGCATTGATTGATAGGTCAGGAATTCTGTGCTACCCGCATACCGGTAGGAAAAGAAGAATTAGAGGTGGCAATAATATCCTTGAGGTATTTGAAAATAAAATCCATAAAATCAAAAACAATTGCATACGAGTCTGCAACACATTGGGACATTTTATGTCTTTATTTGCAGACTCGTAGGTGTTGCAGACTCGTATGCAAGCTATAAGAATCACTCAGCTGATCCGGACCCTGGGCATCGTCAAGTAAATGTCCTAAAGAGGCTACATACGAAATTACAGCTTCCTAGAGTTTAAAGTATAGAAATTACCTATTTAAATGATTTAACCACCGCTTCAAAAATCAAACCGTTCTCGCAATATTCGAATCACCTACTATGAATCAAATCATCGAAAGACCAGCTCAATGAAATCATCAGAAATTAACAAACGGTTGCAATCATGCGGAAATCATCAGAAAACCAACCGTAACGCTTTTTTCGTTCATGTGCCAAAGTAAAGACATAAAATGTCAAAACATATTTGATATTGACACATTTGTCCCCACATAAAAAAACCTGAATAATTAAAAGTTGAAATATATGCGTCAGACACTGAATTTACTTGGAAATATTTCATTACATCACTTCTCAGAGAGACACTAGATTTTCAAGAAACTAAAATTTTTAGAATAATAGATTTAGCCAATTATTTAATATGCAAACTTAACTACTTTAGTATTTCGCTCAAATCGGTTGGTACTAGAAGTGGTATTCGACATTTCGGTGATGTGGCATCAGACAATGGATTAAAACACAATCACTGATATAGGTTATAAATTGTGATTCGGACAGCAAACCTAGTTTTGTGCACGCGCAACATAATATCCTTTGAGGTTTTCCCAATAGAATCAGTTTCACTTATTGTTTCCCTTCATTAAGGGTTGGAATATCTTAAAATGGTTACGTTAAGAAACAGACTACACTGCCAACTCTTGGTGGAATTTAGAGCTTGATCGTGTAATCAATAGATCCGCTTGCGGCGCATTCGAAATCGCGCTAAGAAATTCGAAGGTGTTTTCGATGTTCGAGCCCTTAGGAAAACGAACCGTTCAACGTACAGCGTTGCGGGTGGTTTTAATCGATCCTTCGGGATTATATTTATCATTGACAAGTAAAAAATCACTACTGTTACCTTGAATGTTTTAGAGATCTCTATTTTTGTATGCTTAGCCCTTTAATGCTACCCTTTAAGGGCTGACAAAAACCGATGCCGAGCTTCTAGGACCAGCTAGACCTCAATTGCGATTTTGATGCAAGTTTCATGGAGTTTGGTCTTTTAATTTTGGAGAAAAGCCGTGGACGGTGGACGGATGGTTTTTTTTTTAAATTCGAGTTTTGGATTCTACGGATCTTAAAACATAAACCAAAAAATTTTCAGGGGTGGAGGGGGAGGGGTTGTAAAACAAATTTGTTTCTTGGTCGATTACAATGGTTCATTATTGAAAATAATAAACCAAAAGGGCTATTTAATAATCCGACAGCGGACGGCGGATGGACATTGCAGTTTTGGGATCTACGCACCTTGAAACATAAAGAGAAAATAATATATTTTTTCCTATACGATTACAAAGGCTTATTATTGGAAATAATAAACCAATACGCTATTATTCGTGAACCCTGATCCACTTTCCTTAACATGAAAAACCATGTCCGTAAAAATATAATAAAATGCAACGTTTATAGTTTGAATTCTACATTGAGCAACTCCAAAACTTTTATGTTGCAAAATATTGTATGGTATCACGTGGGTACTCGGACAAATGGGATTTCTATTGATTCCATGAATTTCTCCAGTCAATCTGCCAGGTAAGACGGATCTGATTGAATGACAGATTGAAACTTGGTTCTGAATGGTCAAGGGAGAATTTCGTCGTTCCATCTCGGAAATATAAACGAAACCTCATCCTCTTCCGCTCGTTTGCTGAAAGAGAGCAGAAAAAAGGAAGGGTCAGGTCGAAGGGGATTGTAGTTCCCGAAAGGGAGAAGAAATCTACGATAAAAATGGTCAACGTCGCCTTACCCCTATACCGCCCACCCCCCTTGGCACGGCTCAGTTATTCAGGGAAAACGATCGTGTTTCCTATACAACTTGCAAGCAGGTGGGACAACTCCGAGGGACTACCAATATAAAAATGCTATCAAATGAAGTGAACACAAAAGAGGAGGAAGGCACCATATGTGTGAGAAGGTCGAAAGGATTCGGCCCCGGAGAATTGAATCATGTTTTTTCCCTTTTTTTACTCTCCCCTGCCGGACAAAAAGTTGCGTGTACGACTATAGCGGACCTTTTTTCAGGTGCTATATAGAGGGTCAACGGGGAAGCGAGAAAAAGGGTTCATAGTGATTTGTATGTAGCACGTTGCATTGGTTTTCCGCAAAAAAAGGTCACCTGTCTGTGATTGTTAATTTGAGCAAAAAAATATAACATTGTATATGTTGGATTTATTTTTAAAGAAGACGGTTTATTAAGGATTAATAGAACGGAAGCACGTTTTGGTCAGACCAGTGCAAACAAACTGTTACGGACCGGTGCACAGTGTTTCAAAATGCCAATCTAGCTGTTCAGAACAGAAAAAAAATTTATCGCATATATTATTTGATAAGATTGGATTATTTTCGAATTATTAAATTCAAATGTATTTTATTTCAAATTATGAATTTATGTGACATTATTGTAAACAATTGTAAGAGGAATTTTGAATAATGTGTCCAGGGTTGGTGGAAGAGAGGGCTTAATGCCCTAACCCACCCTGTTGGTTAAATAAACGAATCAATCAATCTCTCACGCCCTCTCTCTCTCTCTCTCTCTCTCTCTCTCTCGCCCACCCTGAGTTGCAGAGTATTAATTAGAATGAACTTTTTTACCATCAAATATCGGGAGTTAACCATTTATTTTTACTCATAGTCCTGAATTTTCTAAACAATTTAACATAATATAGTACGATAATTTACGAAAATTCTCTCAAATGATCATGCTGCATGACAAGACTTTTCTGAATAATAATTTCCTATTCAAATACAGGTTTTGAATTTTTAGCTTTTTTTTGCAGTTTTATCAATTTTTAGCAAATTTTTATGAATTTTAAGTACATTTCTCAGCATAATTTTGTACATACATTTTTGAATGTTCTATATTATAGTTTATGAACTTTATTTGAGCAATATTCTGCCCAAAAATATAAATTTAACGATTTTTAGCAGTTTTTATTGATTTTTTTAGTACATTTTTTGAAATTTGACCAATTTAATGTGCTCAAAAAGTGCTGGTTAGCAAACCCTTCCTTTCGTTTAGATAGCTTGATTTTTTGGCGCAAGAACGGAATTTTTATTTCAATTCTAAGGAGAGATATCGTCTGGAATGACACGTGAATATAAGTAAATAAATAAATATATATAAATGAAAAAGCGTTAAACGCTTTGATTCGTTTCAAAATGCTTCGAAACGGATTTCCAATGAAGATAATTTCCAAAAAATTTTCAAAACTTTCCGAGCCATTGCATTGGCTTTGTTTTTCACGAAAATTCGCTAATGCGATACCTGCTACTTTGTACTATGAAAATATATATAATATATACAGAATATAATCGATACAAAAAAACAAACACCGTGTTCATTAGAGCTTACACCTAAAGTCATAACAAGCCAATTCGCTTATGAATGTCATCCTGCTTAAGCGTGGAATGGATGATGGAAATCTGAATTGATTAAACAAATTTCCCAGGAATTGATTGCCTTCCTATTGGCGCCTACGTCCACATAGTTCTAGTAATCAAATAATAATTCTCTATACAGTTATTTGTGTATGTAACCCTAGCCCCTATGGTCAATCCTAAAGTGAATGAATAATTGCATCCTTTTTCCAAGTTTTTATCTTGAACCAGAAAGCTGGTTATCCGCCTTGAACTTCGCTCTTTAATTCTCTTAGCTCTGGAATAAATCTTGAACGCTCTTTTTTTCGTCCAGCTCCACTTTGTTCCCGACACGACCCCCTTCAGCAAGGGAACATTTTCTACCAGCTCGAGTAACTACTACCATCGCCATTCCAACAAAGACCTCCTCGTAACGGAAGATGTATAGCACTTCATGGAACTTGGATAGACGAGGAAGAGTAAAATTATTTCTCCTTTATGTACATACCTAAGTGTTTCTAAGTTTGATATCTCCTTCTCGTCTTTTGCAGGTAGCGATGAAAAGTTGTTGATTAGAATTTCTCTGCTCCTCCCTCTTCCCCCAGAGGCTAGGTGATTTTATTCTCACCTACATTTCATAAATTCCAGACAAAACTTAGAATTAATAGGTTTGGCACTCTGCGTTTCCCATTCTGCTTGGGTTATTTCTCGAAAAAAAAAAAAAAATTTAAAAACAAAATAATAAAACAACAGTAAAATAAAATACAAATTTAGTCCTATGCACTAAATCTTGATATAACATGGAACATGTTTTTTGGGAGAACTGGAGAGTATTAATGTCCCGGAGAGTCTCCAAGTTTCAACTTCCAAGTTTCTTTCCAGTCTAATAGTGGTTGCAATCTTGTTTATAAAATTAACTGAGGGCGATCACCAGTGTGTAAACTATTATTCAGACAGCCGCGTTTTACCTCAGATTGCTGGCCACGAATTCTGTAGTGTTTAACATAATACGGTTAGGTAAATCGAGATCTTTCCAGCAAATGGCGAACAATTTTAGTAGGATGATAAATGCCTAAGATATTGTTCCATTGCAACGATTCGGTTGTAGGCGATAATCATCAGAAATAACTCTTGCATACGAGTCTGAAACACATTGGGACATTTTATGTCTTGAGTTACCCCCCCCCCCCCCACATTTCAATAAATAATTTTTACGAATAATGTTCAAAAGTTCAAAACAATAATTTCATTACAATTGTAACGGTTTCAATGATTTCAATAAACTGTTGTAATAAAGCAATTATCTCTACACGCGGCTTCATTTTGGCGTTTTCTCGAAGTCATTTCTAACGTGGAAACTAATAACAGCAAACCAAGCGGCATTGTTTACTACATCCATTAATAACATTAATAAATATAAAATGGCGACATAAATATCAAGAACAAGTACGAAAGAAATGCGCGATGAATCGAAAGCTTTCCAACAAATTAATGGTGAACGATTTCTGTCCGTTGAAAACTTAAGAAGTTTCATTTTCTCAGAAACGGCTTGGTTGTACGTAAAAATCATTAGAAATCAACCGTAACGCTTTTTTATAACGCAACGCTTTTCGAGTCCATGAGCCAAAGTAAAGACAGAAAATGTCAATAGGAACGTAACGCACTAAATTTCACGTAAATTTTGTCTATTTTTGGCCTGGTAAAGATGGCAAAAACATGTTCCATGTTAAATAAAAATTGAATTCAATGATGAAAATTGAACCTGAAAAGTGAACTTTGTCAAAGTAAATCAGCTATTTTTCCAAACGATTATTAATCCAAACACTGGCTCCAACTCCATATGGACGTCAAACTCCGAGTGTTACACGTTAGATAACAAGTACAATTTTGTTCATTCCATGTTCGATTTTATGTCTTTAAGCGTAAAACTGCTTCTATCCTCCATAAATACACCTAAACAATGGTCCGACTTCCGGGGCATGTTAGGATATTTTTTATTCTTGGTTTTCAATACAGTTGCTCACGACACTTCGTCCAAATCGTCAGAATGATTTACTTTTGTTTTCCATTGTTTGCCTGGCAGGGCAATAAATCCATCTCCTTCCGAGCTGTCCAGTACAAAGTGCTTTTTATTTTTCATTCTGGAACATCATCAGTAGGCTTGCGGGGAATCAGTATAGTCACTGAACCAATATTTTGAATTAAAAGTTTGTTTACCTTCAATGATGAAACCATAGAGCTTTTATCTTCTCTTGCTTCTCGGAACTTCCTGTATATGAGATTCCGTTCTAATCCCACATCAACCCCTACAATCACAGTGGATTCACGTCTCTCTGTCATTGTCTCACAGCCTCTCATATTTTTGCTACTCAAGCAAACTTAATTACTAGGTGGTCTTATATTGTGAAACTTACGAGCATAGAATCCACAGAAAACCACTGGATTCAGTGCGGGGTTCCCATCATAGGGACTATATTGCAGCGTGGTAGAATGGAGCGTCACGTTCAGCGGATACACGGCTTCCGGTAACGTGGTCTTCGCGAGGAAAAAACTGTCTATTGCTTTGAAGGTTTTTTCTACCGAGGATTGAGGCAACTTATGACGTTAGGTAAAAAAAAGTTTCCGATCCGCCAATAACTCGGGAAATATCGCTTTGAAAAATGAAGGCATTAAGGGCCTGTATCCTTTAAGGGCCTGTAGTGCACCCACTACTTTTTGAACTAGTAAACTTTCCGAATAAAATTCTCTGTTTTACTAAATTTTTATTTATAAAAAAAGCTTACGAGGCAGTATCTGTTGTTAATAAGTTATGGAATCTAACAGAAGGATACCTATCAATACCTATTATTCAAAATATATCCATGAATATGTTGCAACCTTTATAGAACACAAATAGAAATACGGAGCAGAGGTAAGATCAATTAAACAATTATGAGAATGTTTAGTTGAGCAAGTGGGGCAGAGCTTGAGAAGACACCGCTGATCTTGTTATTGAACGATTGAGTAGCTGATTTAGGGTGTATCTTTTCGGCGTGTATAAAATTGAGGGCTATTGCTCCGATTTCAGCGCTGTGCTCTGTTACTCGCTTATGTAACACTGGTATTGCGCTGAATTCGGAATTAATCGTCCCACCATACGTCCGTTCTTTTCAAATCCAAATGACAAAGTGGTAACTCCTCGTATGCTTTCTCTCAAGAAAACGACAAAATCTTATTGTAATCAGCGGAATATCTAGGATATCCGAGTGAAGGTAGGGAGGGAACTGTCGCTATGGGAGATACATGTTTTGTTCAACTTTTCCAATGGGGCTCCGTACATGAGAAGCCCGAGGTAGAGTGCAGAACGGAAACTTAAACCTTACCGATTTGCTCTTCTTTTGTTGCCTATGACCACAATCGTGACGGACACAACGGATGTTCCGTTTCGAGACTGGAAGTTGAGGAAACGTAACCCCAGTTTCTTCGTGTTTCAGATTATGATAGAAATAATAATTTTGATACAGTTCTTGTTGCCAGACGATGTCCAGTTTGGAGACATGAATAGGAACACCAATTCGCCGCCTGTCACTATGAAGTACAAAAACGATTACCTTCTTATTTTCGGAAGCATACGCGAAGCTCCCCATCGACGAGTTTTTATACGTGAAGCTCCCCGCTTACTTACTCTTCGTGTGTGCGAAGCTCCCCGCTTACTTTCTCTTCGAGTGTGCGAAGCTCCCCGCCTGCTTTCTCTTCATGTACGCGAAGATCCCCGTCACCTATATACGAGTCACCTAATGCAGTAACCTAGATTTTAGGCATTACAAAAGTTAAAATGCATAATACCAAAAAAAAAAAAAAAAATTTGATGCATGCATGAATAATTGTAGTATATTAAAACAAAGTTAATTTAATTATATCACAGAATAATATCGTGAGCGTCGTCAATAAGGGAAATTATGTAAAAATAAACATCGAAATGGTCAGTAGTCAAATATCAAATCTTGCCTGGTAATTTACATGAAAGAATTTATATACCTAATGTGCAAAAAAAAAAAAAAAAAAAAAAAGATTTTTAGCCGTTTTTTGTGATTTTTTTCTAAAACTCTTGGAGCCTTACCAATAACTTCATTTTCTAAGAAAATTCGCTTAAAATCATGAAATAACGTCATACGTTCATGCAGTCTTTTTCAATATTTCGTTCCGATTTTTCATTGTTTTTTTTTTTTTTTTTTTTTTTTTTTTTTTTTTTTTTTTAATCGAAGCTAACTTATTGAACTAACCTTTGATGGTCGGGATGAGATGTCTTCCAAAGCCTTCCGTTTCACATTATTTTGGAGAACCCTTTTCGCAACGTCGCTTTCTACAGATGGTCGTGGTTCTGACTGCCAACCACATCCACAATATGCCTTCCCATTGTCTTTACTGCGCACTTAAACTTCCTCAAACTACACACCCACCTACTCATTTCGTTTCCCAACGGTTTTTGGAAATACCTACAATTTAAAACTGTCCACCGCGCACATCGCGACCGCGACGAGTACCGGATGCTACAAACGTGGATACGTTCATGTTGTTCGATGATCACTGAAAGCCAGTCCGTTCAAATCACTGATAAGGCTTGAAACACCTCGAAAGGGGAAGAAAGTTTGACAGGGAGCATCACGTACACCAATTCTCTCGGGACGGGACGCTTCGCGTATGCCTGCTAGAACTTGCCGGGGAGCACCGAGTACAGCTCAAATGACTTTCACTTCGGACGGGAGCTTCGCGTAGTCATCCTTATTTTCTCACGCTTATAATAACATTTCAGCATGAAATCATCTTTGCGGGAGTGGGCTACATCACACACTGTTGTTTCATGAAGACTAGACACTTCACGATAAAAGGTCAACTTGATCAACTGTTTAAACAAAGAGCTCCATAAAAACGGAAGTTAGTGAAAAACGTTGTCTATTTCCACGAAAAATAAAAGAGTTGCACTGTTTAATCGATTTCGACGGTTAGGCCATCATCAGTAACAAACAACAGTTATTGTTTGTTACTGATGATGGCCTAACCGTCGAAATCGATTTAACAGTGTAACTCTTTTTTTTCGTGGAAATAGACAACGTTTTTCACTAACTTCCGTTTTGAAATGGGTTTCCACAACTTTGTCGTGAGTGATTTAGTTCGCAAAGAGCTCCATTTAAACAAACGTCTAGACGCATCTGGAAATATCTAGGCATTTGATCAAGTGCCAAGTTCTTTGATAAAATTCTTATTTTTGGAGTACATTCTTAGGCATTTGGTTAAGTAGCTGGGCTTAAGTATGTGACTGCGTCATAGATACTGGACGTCAAGTGTTTCTGTCATTTGTGCAAGAACACAATTGAAAAGTTTTTCGTTTTTTGAGTCTAGAATCGTGCTAGCCTGTACTACACTCGGGGTTGCGTTCTGCTCACATCCTAAGGAAGACGACGAAAACAGAAAGCAATTAATAGAAATAAGAGGAGGATCGAATAAAACTCAATTTTATAACATTACACTCAGTAATATTGAAAAAAAAAAAAAAAATCCATCTTGTGGCTGGAATAACGAAATGATCGCTTTTACTGAATGAATATTCTGAAATAGCAAAGATATACCCGACTTTAGAGAAACGGAATGCAGTTAGCATAAGGGCGGGAGATCGGCAATATGGAAAAACGGATAAAGGCGACCGGTTAGATATTGGCGGTCGGTCTTAGCAACTACCGCCCTTCCCTGTTTTTGTCTGCCTTGCTGCACGTGGTGCCGGGGATTGGAGAAAATTGAAATTGAGAAAACTCAGACCTTTACCACACGGTTTTTATGTGGGTGTTCAATGTGATTTATCATTTATTATAATTAAATTATGTCTTATTATAAGAAGACTAAAAATAGGAGCTAAATGTTGAGGATTCTGCACAGCCTATGACTTGGACATATTCCCCCAAAGGTTTTAACAATACGGTTTGTTCTTAATTTTTGGATATTAATTTTTAATTACTTCTTATTTTATCAACTGAACATGGCTATTGTAAAGTACCTATTAGTTGTTTGAAATTGACAGTTAACCTGAATTCCTGGCATTAGAAGAATACTTTGGAAAACTTAATGCTGAATTTTAATTTCCAATGCAGTTCTTCCACAAATCTCTGCAAATATACGGGTTTCCTTCAATTTTCCGAATGTATTTGCATAATTTTACAAAGTGAGTTGTTATTTGAAGAAAAGGGGAGAGGAATATAGTCAATATTAGAACGGACACTTAATCATGATGTTCGTTACTCCAACATGTGGATGTTAGCGAACAAATTTATAAAAGTTCAGTTTAATTTGTAATGTAAAAGGTCATAATTTGTGCTAAAACAATATATTTTCGGTACCACTGCGTGTGAAAACCTGTTTTAAAACGTTACGGGACCAGCAGAGCATTGTCAGAAGACACTTGGAAAATACAGGTAATAAAGCTTCCCTCACGAAAAATAAAGAGTGGGGCTATGTGAGTGGAAAAATAGTGAAACCTTTACTTGCGTCGGATGGAGACTCAATCATCCAAGCACAAATCATAAAAGATTGGGAAGAAAAAGATTAAGAAGAACTCAAATAAATTGGTGGGTGCAGTACATCTAACGAAATTTGGGAAAAACTGAGAAGTGTACATGACTCAACTGTCCCTGCGAAAGTCGCAAGCTATTTAAAACAAATAATCTATCGAAAGATGGACGAAAACGAAGTGTGTGGATAAACTGGCCGGGATGGGAATACCGGTTCACGATTACCTCCAAAGTGCACTAATGTTAGACAGTTTACCTAGATCATCCGAAAAATTTACCTTTGCAATAGATGAACTCCCCAAACCAGAACAAATAAAAACCAAATTGTCGGAAGAAAGTGAACAAAAATCAAGAGCTCAAAACTGTTCAAGCGATGCGTTACTACTTAACTGAAATATATAGTCTACTCAATATTGAATCCAAAAACCAATCTGTACAATTTGTAACCGATGGGAATAAATCATCAAAACGTTGGTTCCGTGAGAATAGAAATGAAAACGTTGAGGAAATAGCAATTTTAGCAACTGCATACATATCGATCATAAATGTTGAAGATAACTGGTACCTTGACAGCGCTTCAACATGTGCAATGAGAACTCAAAATTTTTCGAACTGAATGAGAAAAAAAATCTAAAATCAACTTAGCTAACAGAAGACAACTGATGTTCTAGGAAAAGTTACCTACCGTATTCGTTGCAGATGACACTGTGCTGGATGGAAACGTAAAATTTGAAAATACGTCCCAAAATATGTCCAAAATCTGCGAAACAAACTTACAGATAAAAACTGCCAAATAGTGTTCAGGAAAGAAACAGTTGAAGTCATGGACGCAAAAGGGAATGTGATACTCTTTGCCGATGGAAAAAAAGATTTGTACTTCGTTAGGGTTAGAAAGGCAGATTCTTCATATCTAATAGGTTGAAACAAAACAGATATTACACTATCATGAGCGACTTGGGAAACTAAACGAACGTAATTTAAAAGATTTAGCTATCGAAAAATCATTGAAAGATCTACAGTTCAACCCTAAATCACATCTTGGGAAATGCAAGACATGCAAAACTATGTCAAAACTTCCTATCTCCAAAATTTTAGATCGAAAACCCTAGCTCCTCGACGTCGTACATACGGACCTTTGCACTGAAACCAAAGTAACATCAATTGGAGGGTCCAAATACTTAAGGGTCCTTTAAAGAGCTAACAATTCCTATGAATTTCAATAAAATTTTAAGATTAGTCTCACTGTTTGGCTCGTACGCAATAACCGTTTCATTGTAAGTATCCATTTATATTACGTTGAGGTCATAGTTTCTTGTAATAGGTAGCTTGTTGGGCTGTTACTGAGAAGGTGACAAGTACGTAGCCAGCTCAGGTATTGTGACAATAACACAAGTTCAGGTATATATTGAACATGAACACTAATAAGCGAAGGACTGCTATATACCTAATACAGAAATAACTATCGGGTACGTTATCTAGGTTCCTCACTAAGTTTGAGAAAAAACAGAATCTACTTTTCACATCTGACATTGTAGGAACTTATCAAGTGAACAACCGATTCTGCAACCCAAACATTGATACTAGGTCAATATTCATAGTAAATATGATAGATTGCGCTTTGAACAGGATTGATCGAATTCGATTCAGTATCCCTAAAAACATCTAAAACTACAATAAATACATATTTTTGAGATTCGTCGTCCGGTATCATCGACGATCTCTGACGATAATATCGATGTTGTATCAAATCGTATCCCTCCGAAAGTCGTTTCAATCAAGTGAACAAGTCAGGAACTTTTGGAATCCACAACAAGCACGTAGGTACTGCTTCGGTGTTTCGTTTGACGTCGTTGATTATATTTCTGCCAAATCGTTTTGGATCGGCACCGAAAACTATACATCATATTCCTGGTGTCTAAGGAGTTTACGTACCAAATTCCAAGTCGATAGCTCCAAAACTGCGGCCTGTACGCGGAACATACAGACACACACATATACATATTCACGCCGAGTCAAAGTAGAGACTCACTTTGTATATCAGTAAACCTTTGTGTAATAATTTATAGCGTTTTCAATTGTTATTTAGAGAAACCTGCCTAAGGAACTGTCGAAGTGCGGTGAAACCTAATTCCAACCATCCCAGAGTTACATAAATAAACGGAATAACAACTGGATCTTAGCATTTTCTAAAGCCTCTTCAAATCCATCTCAACAGAAGAGGAATCTATTGCTTCATCGTATTACTGATCTTCTCAATTTACAGGCGGAAATGGTTTCCCCCAGCTACCCTTCGTTGGACTTCCTCCTTTCATATTAATTTCCGTTTGGAGAAGACATAAAATATTAAACTCAATTCGCTATAAAGAAAGTTTAGAGAATATTCTCGCCACTAATTTAATGTGATGGTTCTATGAGTCTAGCATACGTCTAGACGAACAAACTACTACTTCTGAAGGAACAAACATGAAATGGAATGGGCAGTGCTCTCAGTGGTAGGTAGTGGTATTCACGCTGCCAATTCTATTTTATCTGTTTGAACTGCAAAAACTCATTATGGTGAAGGGTAAATAGAAAATATGTTTTTCGTTGAATTTTCCGTACTTTTCCTCTGCTCCGTCCTTCATTCCGCTCCCATTCAATATTAACCCTACTCTTCACACAGTTTTTTCTCAGTCTGTGTAGGCAGATAATGACTTTTCTGAAAAATAGGACGAGATGTTTGTTAGTTCCTCATAAGGAACTCATTTTTCATCATACTTTTTTTTAGTAGGTAATTCTGTGAATTACCTCAAAAGTGGTACAGAAATGGATTTACGTGGATATAATGTTAATTGTGGTGGAACTCACTGCATTTATTTACAAAACTTTTCAAAATTTTTATTCGATTTTTGAAATCTACGGAAAAACCATAAGCCAAAACATTTTAAGGAGGTGTTGAAAGTTCGTTCAGCAAATTTTCGCAGAAAATGAAGCTAAGTGTTGCAGTGGCTCAGAAAATTTAAAAATCAAAATTTTTGAAAAATTTCTTCATTGAAATCCGTTTTGAGGCATTCTGAAACGAATCCTAGCGTGAAACGCTTTTTTCATATGCATATTATATATATATATGTCATTCAAGACGATAACTCTCCTTAGGTTTGGGATAAAAAATTCCGTTCTTGCGAAAAAAAAAAAAAAAAAAATCAAGCTTTCCAAATGACAGGATGAGTTTGTTGGCCCTTTGTCTTTTTGAGCACATTAAATAGGTCAAATTTTAAAAAATTGCTGAAAAAAGGCTGAAAATCGTTAAATTTATATTTTTTAGCAGAATATTGCTCATTTGAAGTTTATCAATTATAAAATACAATAAACCAAAAATTTAGAGAAGGGTATTATATTTCAATTTCCTGTATACAAGAGCCAATCTTGTGGAATTGCTTCGTGAAGATCGAGCAGGAAAACCCTAGTGACCGCTTCAGGCTGTTCATAGTTTTTATGCTTCGTTCAAGGAGAACGGAAAATTCTAATAAGACCAGTGGAAAAACCAATAAATGGATCCATTAGAATTACTCCCCCCCCCTCTCTCCCCCAAATGTTTTGACTCTTTCAACCGTTCAATGTGACGGCGATTCGATAATGAATGTAACCAGAAACAATTACAATTGATCTGGTAAATGTTATTACGTTATCTGGGTGATCCCTCCCCCCTCCATAATGGTATAGACAATTTTTTTGGATGAAACTAGACCAAATATTGATTAAAAAAAAAAATAAATAAATAAATAAATAAATGCAATATAAAAATAAAAAAATAAAAAAATAAAAAAACGCTGGGGGGGGGGGGGGGGGGGGGGATAGGCGTAGTATGTATGTGTGAAGGTTCGTGTGACAAATTTTAGCAACCGATTTTCGATATTTTTTCTCTGTTCTATCCCATTTTTAGTCTAGTTGTGCAACTGCGGAAACCTCGGAAATGTTGAATCTGTTATGGAAGAAGGAGAATGGGGTTTTTTTGGTACACATTTTTTCGACGCGAGGGGATACTTACCGATTTTTTGAAACGCAGCCCAAGCTACGAATCTCGACCGATTTCCGTGATTCTTATTTTCTTCCATTAAGAATTCGACATAGTTTTGAAACGTATGTCAGGAGTCTCAAATTCCATCATGGTAGGGGCGGATGGAGGGGGTAATACTGATCAATAAATGTTTAAACATTTCTCATAATGTTTCATCATGATGTTTTAACATTTTTCGTCCGATTTTCGTCATTTTGTTTTTGTTCAACTATGAATTCGGTCTAGTTTTGGATAGTATATAGAAGTTTAATATTTCATTATGAAAGGGAGAGAATGGAGGGGATCATAGTAATAAATCATGATGTTTTAACTAATCTTGTCAGATTTTCGTGATTCTTTTTTCGTTCAATCATGAATTTGGTCTAGTTTTGGGAGGTATATCAGAAGTTTCAAATTTCATGAATGGAGGGGGTAATAGTACTAAATCATGATATTTCAACTACCCTCGTAAGATTTTCGTGATCTTTTATGTACGATCATGAATTTTTCTACTTTTGGAAAATAAGTCAGGAGTTTCAAATTTCATGCTAGAAGTTTGATGATGGAAAATTACTGTCAGTGGAGGGGGCTAATGGGGGGAGGGTAATTCCGAGAAATCATGATATACAGTTTTTTCTCTGATTTTAACTCTCACCAAAATGATACGCAATCCATTCATAGGGACGTCCCTGTAAACGCATTCATTACACCAATATGTTTTTTGATTGGTTTTAAAGCAAGTAGCACCAGTATATGGATCTTTAGATTATGTTATGGACTTCCTCTATACAGGGTGTCTCGTTTCTAAAATCTGTATTTTCCATTTAACTGTAGATACAGGAATGGTTGACACCTTAAATTGTTTGTAATATAATAAATTTTTATTTATTACTGTTCAATGTGTTTCCTCTCTGCTGCACGACACACATCTAGCTGATATTAAAATTCTTCCGATACCTGCTGAAGCATATCAGGTGTCACTTCCCAACACACTTCCCGAACTCTTTTTCATGCACAAACCATTCGAAACTCTGAAGGTTGGATGCCATCGTTTTGTCAATTGTTTTGTTGGAGGGTTGATAACGAATTCACGCCTAAAACCCCGCTGCACTTGTATCAATGATTCAGTCTTCTCATAGCGAAGGACACAGAACGCTTTGTGTTGTACGTTAGCTATCTTGGCAATTACCCCTACGCCTTCATCAGCACCCTAGAGACCTCTACCGTCATTGAAAATAACTTGATGATCTCCTCTTTCGAATGGTATTGAGTTCATTGACTTGTGGGTATCCGTTGCCGAGCTATTCCTAATTGAAATGTGATGAACCTTTATTAGACACCCTGTATTACGTATAGTAGGTACCTACTCATCTGATATCGTTTTTTTTTTTTTTTTTTTTCGTGATTTATTTATTGCAACTGAAACATATACATCTCATCTAGCAATATTACATTTCATGTTAGGCTCACTAAGGGGGGAGGTTTACAGCAAAACCTGGCCCATACTTGTATCAAGTACAGTTAAAAGAACACTGGATTACACTTGCACTATTTGCACAGCACAGTTAGGTCCAGAGGTTTATTTCTCTTGAGTCGCCGAAGTTCTCCTTCGTTGTTTAAAACGTTGAGCATCTCCAGGTTCTCGTGTTTGTGGAGGCGATGTTCGTGCTTCCTTGCATATTTGGCGATAATTTCGGTGACCGTTTCTACCCTCAAGTCTCGATGAATATCATCATTCCGCATGAACCAGGGGGCCTGAACTATACTTCTCAGTATTATATTTTGTCGGGTTTGGATTGTTTTAATATTTGATTTTTTCGCACAACCCCAAAGCTGAATCCCATAGGTCCAGATAGGGCGCAGTATCTGTTTGTATATGAGTAATTTATTGTGTAGTGAGAGATGGGAGTTCCTTCCCATCAACCAGTACATCTTTCTGAACTTGATTTTTAGTTCCTGATTCTTTTTTTCAATGTGATATTTCCAGTTAAGTTTGGAATCAAGGTGCATCCCTAAGTATTTTACAGTGTCAGAGTATGGAATTTTATTTGAGTTGATCTCAACTTCTGGGGCTATGATTTTTCTATTAGTAAAGTTGATATGCACTGACTTTGTTTCATTTAGTTTCATTCTCCACATCTTGGTCCAATTGACAACCTTGTTAGTGGACGTCTGTAGATTGCGAGTTGCAGTTTCAGCGTCATCTCCAACAGAGAGGATGGCAGTATCATCTGCAAAAGTAGCTACAGTTGTGTTTTCTTGTTGTGGAAGATCTCGTGTGTACAGCAGGTAAAGTACTGGGCCCAGGACACTGCCTTGCGGTACCCCTGCTTTTATAGGCTTCAAGACAGAGTACTGGTCACCCTGCTTTACCCTGAAGTGTCTGTTCGCTAGGTAGGATTTTAGGAGTAAGTAAAACTGTTTTGGGAGATCCCTGTGCAGTTTATACTCAAGTCCCTTGTGCCAGACCTTGTCAAATGCCTGGGCCACGTCCAGGAAGATACTGGCACATATTTTTTTACCTTCTAGAGCCTTTTCTATTATGTTAGTGATTCTATGAACTTGATCTAGCGTAGAGTGGCGTTGCCTGAAACCGAATTGGTGTCTGGTATCAATTATCTGTCTTCAATAATTGGTTTAAGCCGTTTGAGCAACAATTTTTCGAACAGTTTTGATAAGACAGGGAGGAGGGATATGGGTCGGTACCCCGTCTTCTCATTTGGTGATTTTCCTGGTTTGGAGATCATTATGACTTCCGCTACTTTCCACTGGGAAGGTACATGTCGTAACCTGAACGTGGCGTTGATGATATGAAGTAGTTTTGTTATAGCCTTTTCCGGGAGCTCTTTCACAATTCGACCGGTTATCAGGTCATAGCCTGGGGTCTTTTTAGGATTAATGTTGCCCTTAATTTCATCTTTGAGTTCTTTTAACGTAACGGGCCGAATATCAAGCTCATCCGTTTTTTCTATCAGTGTTGCGTTTTCTTCAGGTGTCTGCACTGGAAGAGGTTGAAAAGTTTCATAGAGATGATCTGCAAAAAGTTGAGCTTTCTCTCGGTTACTTCTGGCCCATGTCCCGTCATCCTTTTTGATTGGAGGAGAATGAACTTTAGGTCTATTTATATTTTTGGTTACCTTGTAGAGGGAGTATTCGGTATCTGATATCGTGAAGATGAAGCCGGAACTTGGAGTAGAAGTTAGAGTACATATTTATGTAGTTGATATAATTAGAAGTTAGTAAGAAATCATCGTTCAAGAGCAGCACTGCCTGACTGCATGAAGAGGACAAGGAGCGTGCTGACGGGAATGGTGATTTACTCGCGTCAAGAGAGCTGCCCCCAACCTCCTTGTTGACATTAAAACTTCTAGTTACGACTGAGTTGTTGCTCCTTGGGAAGTGTCGCGCATAAATTATATCTCTCCTAGGTCCTCGGTAAAATGAGAAAAACCCTCGAGAGAGGTGAGAAAGGGTTAATTATCGTGAAAAAATACTGTTCCAAGAGAATTCCAAGAATGAGAGAGGTTAAAATGGAAAGCGTGCAGTACAAAAACAATTCGTCTCAAACAAAAAATTTTTTTTAAGGGGACCCGGTAGCAAAAAATTTGAGAAAAATCGATTTTTTTTTTCTTTCATAAAACGAAGTAGTAACATCTAGGGAACAGTTAAATTCAATAACATAGTCAAATTTATGCTTACAAATGCGTAAATTTTTTGTTCAAGTACAGGCCGGCAGCATAGGCTGGCTAGATGGTTGCTCTGTCGTCTTTATTCTTGAATAACGGTTTACTGGTCCTTCCTTTTTTTTTTTGAAAATTCGTGAAGAACCACCCATTTTCAATAAATAATCAAAAGAAAACGTAAAAACGAAATTGGGCCACTAAAAATCACAAAGAAACCATGAGAGTCGAATGATAAGAGTCTCTTCATCAATTTCTTCTTTGTCTTTATTTGACTGGGCTACAACCATGGGTATTATGTTTATATTATCCATGGATGACATAGTTAAGCTATCATGATACAAAACTTTATTTCAGATAAGTCAAGGGAAAGAAAAAACAGCTTCTATTTGCGTAATGCGTTGCGATGTCATGAAAAGATGGATGCTGTTGGTTTTTCTGCTCTCCTGTTAAGTAATGTTTTTTCATGTTCACGGGCTTTTTTCTTCGGAACGGTTGACCCTATTCGGTTGATTTTTGTTTTGTTTTGAAGAAGAGATCTGGGCCAAAATATTAACGTAGCGGTTTTACAAAATGTTGATTTCAACTGCCGCTAGATGTTTCTGAAGTTAAAAAAAAAATGACATTTATTCCATGATACCTACGAATTCGTGTTTTTGAGATACCTGGAAACCCCTATGTTAATTGAAAATTGAGAATATAAGGAACAAAAAGAAAAAAAAAAAAACACTGAAATTGGTTGCAGGGGGGCTGAGGAAAACGTCTGTAAAGGGCGGGAGGCGGGTGGGTGCCGGGTCCTTTTAAAAAGGGCAGTCATGCAGCACGATCGTATGAGCGAATTTTTGTTAATTATCGAATATTATAACGTTACATTGTTTTGAAATTTCAACACTGAGTATAAAGGAAATGTTGACTAGGTACCAACCAATTTTATGAGGAAAAAGCTCTTTCTACATGATATTCTGCTATTCAGAGAAAAATTATTAATTTTCAGCTTTTTGTGACAGTTTATACCGATTTTTCAGCAAATATTAATTAAATTCAAGTCCATTTTTCAGCATAATTTTGTGCATACATTTTGTTATGTTCTTTTTCATTGTTGATAATCTTTTTTGATTAAACGTATGCTAAAAAATATGAATTTAACAAATTTTAGCAGTTTTGAGCCATTTTTGATAATTTTTTAAGCACATTTTTTGAAATTTGACCAATTTAATGAGCTCAAAAAGAGCTGGCCAACAAATAAATCCTTTCTTTTGGAAAGCTTGATTTTTTGGGTGCAAGAACGGAATTTGTATTACAACCCTGAGGAGAGCCATCATCTGGAATGACACATATATATTTATATAAGTATACAAAATTGAAATCAACTATATCAATATAGAAAAAATACCACTATTTTTATTGCGAGATTGAGATTTATTGCGTAGATTGTACCCTGCCAATTTCATTTTTCTCAAATCATTATTCCATTCTGCGCATGCGCTAACGTAAATTACCTCAAGCATCATTTTCCCGTTTTTTTTTTTAAGTTTACTGTTAAGCGTAAAATTGCGGGGTCTTGGAACTGTAAAAGTGTGAACCCTTCTCAGAGGCACGATGGGCCATGTTCTGATCATACGTACGGGGTTTAATAATTATAGATCAATGATCTACGTAGTAGGGATATCTAACACAGAAATAATAAACCATTGTGTAATCATTATCAGCAATTTTAATGTTATGATCAGTGTTATTCATATTACACTCTGTCGGATTTTTTCAGCAGAGTAGTTTGAAAAAAATTCTTTGAGTGTTTCTTGCAACGGTCGTTATTCTCGTTCAACCGAATCATTCATAATTTGTATGTTATCGATTTATCCAATCGTTTGTTGAAACTGCGGGAAAAGAAAGAGTCACAAATACCAGTAAATCTGATGAAACTATTTTATTTCGCTTCGTTAAAATTGTAAAATAAAAAACGAAATTAAGGATGCTGTTAACAAGGCAGCAAATTCAAATAAATCGGAACTAATAGTTGTAGAATCCAACAGTTCCTCTTCAATCCATTTTCAAAATGATTTGGGCCTTCCTGGGAGATACGTTGCTGCCCTGGAAACACCTCCATCAATTCCACAATACTGTCATCATAAGAAATATCTGGCCTGTACTACATTACCTCAATAATTCAACTTGCTAGAAGAATTCTCCGCTAAAATTCCATAGAAATGAGTTTAAACTGCCCTCGACGACCGTTTAACTTTGAGCAGAGCTTAACTCTTATCACAAATATGGGCGCATCTGGCATAAACCACATTCTCCGTTTAAACAGCAGTTTAACTGTTGAGTTAAGTTTAAACTGGTTTTGTACCCCTGGTCCTGATTCCTAATTATTATTATTATGCACTCTTCGTTATTATCTCCAACACAAGTCGATTACAGAAGGACTTGAATGTGCGGAGTCGTTTCATGTTGTTTCAAAAACTACGAGGATTCACTTCAGAGAATCGAGGAGTTGAAAAAGGCAGCTGGGTACAATTTCTAATTGACTAAATCAAAGATGAAGAAGAAGATGAACGACGACGGGGGTGAAAGTGCTGACAAGGCATGAGGTTGGAGACTCCTTGACAGCTTCGAAGTAGAAACGCAATTAAAATAAAGTCCTCAAAAGACGACTTGAGAGAAACTCGCTTTTCTGGGAGGAATCATTCCCCAAATCTTCCGCCCTTACTGGGGGCCTCATGCGAGCTGCACGTAGGTGATGGTGTAACACTAGAAAATCAGACCGTACGGCACGTTGTTCCGACGTAATTAAATTGATGGAACGCGACACCCACTCTGCTCCCCTCCTGGTGATGATTGCAGAATCAAAGGGGTCTTACGCCTCAGGAAAGGGGCCTAGCGCGTAATGAAGATTAATTTACTCGGTCGCATTAGTGTTGAGCCTCATTTTAAATTAATCCGCATTAGTTACAAAGGGGACTAATTTTGATCGGAATGACGGAGCGTCTTCTTGTTAGATACAAGACATTTGAGGAGCGATAGCACCTGCATGTAGGTGCCATATATGTACCCACTTAGATGTTCCATTCATCACTTTCACCCATCCAACCGTATCCCTGTCAGATTTTCTGCATTTTCTTCGAAATTTTACTTAATTATTAACATTACATCATCTGACTCTGGTTTTAGACATAACTCCCTGAAATTTTGCCTTGACTTCTCCCTATATCTTCCTCCCTCTCTTCCTTCCTTACATTTCCTAAGCACTGCAGTTAGGTAGTTCTGCCAGACCCAGTAAACCGAAAGACACTCAGCGTAACGAATACTGTAGAAACTAAGACATTGGTCAAAATTTGAAGGCTCGGTTCCCGAAGCATATAACCATTTTACAAAGGAGTTCTGCAACCATAATATTTATTCATTCCTTAGGATTTTTGAAGAGTCCTAAGAACTTCTAAACAGGTTAATAGTATAAACAGCTAAATTGTGTAAATACTGATCCAAACATATTACACATCAATATAATGAATTAGCTGTTTTCCGTGCTTTGGCACAAGCGATATACAGGGTGATTCCCTCGCAGATGCAAAAAAAAAAATTTGGGTGAAACTACATCAAAAATGGAGTAAAATGCCGCCAACCGCATATTTTTATCTCAATCCGTACTCGAGATATGATTTTTTAAAGGTTTTTTCAGGAATACCGTGTTTTTTTCCTTTTAAACTCAAATTTCTCCACTTTGTCTCGTTTAATTTTAACTTTCAACCTCATGTTCGGTATCAGCATTAAATTTCCTATAAGAATAGTATACTTGGGTTCTTAGAAAGTACCATCCGAAGACCCTCACATCAGCTCGAACATTGACGATTTTGAAAAAATAATATTTCTGAAAATCTTTAACTTTACTACTCTTCCAAAACGAATCCTGGAAACTGGCAAATCTCATGAAAACTGCTTCATCTAATATGCTTTCCAACGGTATTAACAATTTTACTTTTATTTTGTTATTTAGGGGAGAAAATAATGTTTTAATGTTGAAGAATGTGGGTTTTTCAATGAAATTGTTGGTTTTCTCGAAAGATGACCTTCCATGAACCAACGACTATGGGGTCGGTTTCTATGTATTATTTTTTCTCGCTGAATCGAATGGAAACTCTTGCAGATCTCTCAATATAATCGAGTTTTACACTTTAATTAACTAGTTTTACCCCATAACATACACACATTTAATTTTAACTAAACATTATACATTTATTTAATTTTACTAAAAATTTGTGAGTTTAAGTGTCAAACTCGGTTAACTAAATAACAAAATAAAAGTAAAATTGATAATACCGTTGGAAATCATATTAGACGAAGCAGTTTTCATGAGATTTGCCAGTTTCCAGGATTCTTTTTAAAAGAGTAGTAAAGTTTTAAAGATTTTCAGAAATATTATTTTTTCAAAATCGTCAATGTTTGAGCTGATGGTACTCAGCTGATGGTCTTCGGATGGTACTTTTTAAGAACCCAAGTACACTATTCTTATAGTAAATTTAATGCTGATTTCGAAAATGTGGTTTGAAAGTTAAAATTGAATGAAGTAAATTGGAGAAATTTGAGTTTAAAAGGAAAAAAAACACGGTTTTCCTGAAAAAACCTTTAAAAAATCATATCTCGAAAACGGATTGAGATAGAAATATGCAGTTGGCGGCAATTTACTCCATTTTTGATGTAGTTTCACCCACATTTTTTTTTGCATCTGCGAGGGAATCACCCTGTATAGTAGGTATTTACACTGTAATAGAAAAACAATTACACAGTAACCATGTAATTGATAAGCAGTAGTAATAGTAAGTAGTTAACAATTGAGACGGAGGTGGCCACAGTTGAGTGTGCAGTGTAGAGGTGATTGGTGTGATGCGGAGCGTGGACAGGGGAGGTCTTCGTTCAACGATGTTCTTTGAACTTTATTCTCAGCCGTCTAAGTCGTGTGTATTCTTCTTATTCTCCACAGACCTCGAAAGTACTCGTACCTCTACAGGGTACTTGTTTCGATCACCCTTGTCCGGGATCGATGAGGTAGGAGAGGCGTATATTCAGTGTGAAGCAGGCAATCTTTCCTTAAATGTGAACAATCTTTTTGGAGTCTGAAAATAAAAGTCGAAGTACAATTTTAGGTTTTTAGGAGTGTGCCTAAGTGGGGTGGGACTTGGCAAGATCTCGGCATGCCACCTGAATTGAGCTCTTCGCAAAATAGCTCAAAAGCTATTAAATAGTTAGACAACAAAATTTCAAAAATTTAATCAGATTGATGATCGGATCATTTGTTAAGGCACTAGAAGTTTACTCACTAATTTAGGCGCTAAAAACCCAAATTTTATAAAACTTCAACCCTTCTCTCCCTACAACCACCTAAAATGATTTTTGAAAACCCCGTTCTTACCGGATGCTTACATCCTAAAAGGAAAGTCCATACAAAATTTCAAGGTTACAGGTTAAGTCATGTAGGGCTGTACGACGATACGCCAGTTATTTGTATTTTTGACAAACTTGGGTACCTAGTAAATCAATATAGGCCATAATAGGGGCATTATTCAAAAATTTCACATTCAAAAATTTTACATCAAATATAATATCTTGCTTAGATACCTTTTAGTAGAAATTAGTTCTGTTTTTGCTTGTCATTCTGGTGTATCATTTCTCTGCATGTCAGCAAATTCCACGAATCTCACTCGATTATCGATGTTTGTGAGTTGGATACTCCACGATGGTTACCAACATAAATTTCAATTATCGGATGAATGAGAATAATTGCGTACGTGTAAATCTTTGTCATAAGGGTAACATTCTCAATAGGATCATACAACTCACGGTTCGTTACAAATTCCTCTACTTTTGGTAATGGGAAACTTTCATGTGTTGAAATTTCACACTTTTGACCTCAGATTCGGATTCAGCGCACTTGAAAACCCTCAAGTGCCAATTTTCAGCTCAAAAGACTGTTTAGTTTGGCCAATAAATGGATAGGAAGACCCCCCAGGCGGACGAGAGCCGTGGCGTCATCATACAAATGAATTTCAAGTGCCTTATTACAAGTCAGATACTCATCATATAGCAGCTTTTTGGAAAGCTCTCGTTCAGATCTTTCTTTCGAGCAGATAAAAAATAACCATGAAAATTCCCCATAGGTAAAAATGCGTTCTGTTGTGACTAAAAGTAATATAGCATTTCCAAGCCAAATGAAACCTTTTCCAAGTCAAATGAAACCTTTTCCAAGTCAAATGAAACCTTATCCAAACCAAATGAAACCTTTTCCAAACCAAATGAAACTTTTTCCAAACCAAATGAAACCTATTGAGAAAATTAGTGAACTGAGGTACCTAGATAGGTAGGTACCCTGCAAGTTGCAGGTAGATGCAATTGTACCTATCATAGAAAGACGTTAACAAAATGAAAATTCGATGAATTTCAGGCATAGGATTACCGAAGTGGATCTCACCTTAGTAGAATAGGAAACAAGTAAGTTTGAGAAATTTCTCTTACATACTGAGCGAACCAGATGAAAACCACACTTTGACGCAAGTCATTGATAGATGCGTCAGAACTGTAACAGCAACTGACTTATCCAATTATGTGATGGACATGATGATGCAGTTGCCTCGAGCCGCCACCGGTAGTGACTTACATTGACTGATTGAACCTCTCAGACTGAATTTCTGAAATTTTGTAATATATATATATTATTTACGTATATATATTATTATTATATATTAATTATTATATATTAAATATATATATATATATAT